>CM046877.1:267665523-268865523 GCA_025667525.1 Glebionis coronaria | reverse complement strand
ATTGAGCACAAGGTTGGTTTCCTCACAACGTCTTAACATTCTCTCTAGATTCGACAAACACGAAGTGAAAGAATCACCAAACACGGAAAAGTCATCCATGAAGACTTCCATCGTCTTCTCGATCATGTCATGAAAAATAGCCATCATGCACCTTTGAAAGGTTCCTGGTGCATTGCAAAGTCTGAATGGCATTCTACGATAGGTAAACGCTCCATATGGACACGTAAACGTAGTTTTTTTTATCACGAGGATCGATGGGAATTTGGAAGTAACCGGAAAAACCATCTAAAAAGCAATAGAAATCGTTTCCCGCAAGACGCTCCAACATTTGGTCCATGAAGGGCAAGGGAAAACGGTCTTTTCGAGTGGCTTCATTCAACTTACGATAGTCAATGCACACTCTCCATCCGGTCACGAGTCTAGTGGGAATCAACTCGTTGGCATCGTTTGGCACAACGGTCATCCCTCCCTTTTTAGGGACACAATGAATAGGACTCACCCAAGGGCTATCGGAAATAGGGTAAATCATTCCCGCGTCAAGGAGTTTAAGGACCTCCTTTTTGATGACGTCGTGAATTTTGGGGTTCACCCTCCTTTGACTTTGGATTACAGGCTTGTAATCCTGCTCCATTAAGATTTTGTGGGTACAAAACTTGGGATCGATTCCCTTAATGTCGGATAAGTTGCACGCAATTGCCCCTTTGTGATCCTTTAGAACATCGACAAGTGCGGTTTTTTCATCATTCGAAAGTTCCTTCGCAATAATAACCGGCAACTTGTCGTCCTCCTCCAAATAGACATATTCGAGATGAGGAGGTAAATCTTTCAACTAGAGGATAGGTGGTTCCTCAAGTGAAGATTTGGGCTCGATACTCATAACCTCCTCGGGTGGAGGAAATGGGAAATCGTTAAGAAAATCCTTGATAATCGAGAAGTCCTCATCGTTGTCGAGGTCTTCGTTACAAGTACGTGGAACATCGAATTCTTCCAACGTAAAACCACCACCTTCAAATGGAGTGAAGGTTGGTGTCGAATTATCAAGAATTGGATCTAACATAGTGGGATTGCCACTAGTTTCTTCATTACCAAAACCTAGAACTTCTTGTGAGAATTCCTCGCAAACCACGTCGATCATATCAACGAGGTTTATGGTTGCAACGGAATAAACATGAGAAATTTGGGAGTTTTGAGTTGCATTTATAACAAGTTCCTCGTCGTTGAAACGTAAGGTGATCTTTCTAGCATGAACATCGATCAAAGCCATAGACGTATCTAAAAACGAACGACCTAAAATGAGAGGAACTTGAGGATCCGTGGGGATATCAACAACGATAAAGTCTACGGGATAGTAGAACTTCCCCACTTTCACAAAAACGTCTTCCGCCAAACCACATGCGGGAATTGTGGAATGGTCGGCCAACTCGATAGACATTAGTGAAGGAGTAAGATTAGGAAGATTGAGCGACTTGAAGATTGCAAGTGGCATCAAGTTAATGCTAGCACCAAGATCGGCCAAGGCGAAGCATTCCTCCATATCTTGGATTGCACATGGAATCAAGAATTTACCGGGATCACCGACTTTTTGAGGTATGTGATTAAGATAAACCGACGAATAACTAGACAGTTGGTGCAATTTCTCCTTGTTGTTCAAAATACTCTTAAAGTTAGCGGCAAATCGAGGCATCATGACCAAAGCATCGGCGAAACTCACATTAAGGTGCAAATCATGAAACATTTTCATAAAAAGCTCAAATTGGTAATTGTCGCACTCTTGACGTTTCTCCTTCCTAAGTCTCGATGGATAGGGCAAAGGTGGTGTGGGTTGAGGCATGGTAGGCATAGCCTTTGGAATCTCGGGTTCCAATGATGGTAATGGGTCAATCGTAGGTGTGGCATGAGCGGTACTTCGTGGGATTAGGACATGCTCCTTTTGGACCACCACCTCGGGTTCTTCCTCAATTGCTTCCTCCGTAGAATCAATTGGTTGAGGAGTCGGTTCCTTAAGTGTCTTACCACTACGTGTGGTAATCACTTTCATCTCACCCTTAGGGTTGGATACGGTGTTGCTAGGAAGACTACTCGAAGACGGTTTACACATTATTGCCTCAAACATAGACGAGATTTTATCTTCAAACACGGATTGCCTCTTCCCGGCTTTTATCATTTCTTGTTTAATCTCGTGTTGCCCTTGTTCCATTTTTTGTTGGTTTTGTTGCAACCTAGTGACATTTCCTTCCATCTTGTTGGTGTGGATTTTAAGTTCATTAGCTAACTCATTTTTCAACTCTTTCTTCAAGTCGTTCTTAAACTCGGATCTTAGGCTAATGATTTCCCTTTGAATATTGGCAAACCTAGCATCATTCCAACTAGCGTATTCAACAAACTCACTTGGAAGATCTTTCAATGTTTGCAAACTTTTGTTGTTGTTTTGAAAATCATTTTGATTCTTGTTTGAAACTTGATTATTAGCCCCTTGATTCCCATAGTTTCCCTTGTTGTAATTGTTTTTGAAACCAACTTGATTGTTGCGATAGTTGTTGTTAGTATTTTGATTTGAACCAAAACCCGGTGGAGTCATTTGATTAGAGCGGGAAACTTGACCGTTTTGGTTGTAATTTCCCGTGGCCGCGAAGGCACTCGAAGTGTTACCACCGTTGGTAATGCACTCGGAGAAATCATGACCTCCACCACAATACATGCAAGAAACCTCAACCGCTTTAGCCGTAGCGGGAGCACTTTGTTCACCAACTTTAAACTCAATCAAAAGTCCTTTTAGCTTATCAAAAATCTTGTTTTCTAAGTTCGTCTCAATTTGGCAAGCATCGATGGTAGTAGACAAAGAAGGTGAAGCCGAAGACGAAGCCTTACGAACACTAGACGTGCTACGAGGACTAAACACCTTAGATCTATTTTCAATTATCACCAAAGCTTCCTCAACCGTTTTACAAAAAAAATTACCACCCGCGGCGGCATTCAAATAATCCCTTTCATGATCATTAAGTCCATTGTAAAACGTGTCAATTTGATGCAAGTCAGAAAAACCGTGATGAGGACATTCATGTAACATTTCCTTAAACCTATTCCAAGCCGTTGAAAAACTTTCATTAAATTCTTGTGAAAACTTTGAAATCTCGTTTTTCAAGTGCGTAGTCTTAGAGGGCGGAAAAAATTGGTTCACAAACTTAGACACGAGATCCTTCCACGTCAATATAGAATTGGTTGGCTCTTTCTCTAACCAAATTTTAGCGGGCCCCACTAAGGAATACGGAAAAAGCATCATCTTAATCGAGTCATTCGAGACATCCTTAAACTTGCAAGTGGCGGTAAGACGATTGAATTGGCGGATATGGTTGTGTGGATTGTCCTTCTCATCACCATGGAATTTGTTGTTTTGGATCATCGACAACAAACCTGTTTTCACCTCAAAATTCTCGGCAAGGATAGCGGGAATCACAATAGCCTCTCTATAACCCTCGGTAGGTGCTTGAAGTAACTCCATCTTAATTCGATTCGCCATGGTTGGTGCTTCTCTTACAATGGGTTCGTCAATAGGAGACTCCTCACTAGAATGATTGGGAGTGGGAGTTTTGTTCTTTCGTTTACGTGCACGTCTTGCTTGATTACGAGTTAGCATAAACGTCACGTACAACGAGGGAACGAGCAAAGAAGATTCTTTTTGGTGTTTTGTATTTTTCAATTTTTTTTTGTGGTTTTTTTATTATATTAACCTTTTTGGATCTTGGTGAATGTATTAAGTAGACACAAATCTACAAATCTCCTCCTTAATCAAATCTCTTGATTAAAGAAGCCTCAAGGAATGAAAACGATCACGTGAAGTGAACGGTTTCGATGACTTTAGAACGTTGGTGGAACACCAAAACGTTCAAGAGGGTTTAATCAATGAAAACCAAGAAAATATATATGATACTTAGTAATACTTTGGGCGGAAAAACCCTCGATTAGCTCTCACAATCAAATACTCACAAGCAAGCAGGGAAACGAGGCGGCGCGAAGCACTTAAGAGCCTTTTTCCTTAGGATATATTTTATAATATCCGCCTTATACCCACCTTATAGTTTGTATTTTTCAAGATTGAGCTTCACGAAAGTATTTATCTATTTTTGCCTTTTTCTTTGGTTTGAGATTCGAATACAATGATTGGGTAATGACCTCCCAAGTCAAGGTTGTGATTTCTCACGTATTTGGAGTACTTGTGAATTTATTGTTCTACGTATTATAGTAATAGTATTCACACAAAAACCGAAAACCGATAATACGTATTAGTAGAGTGCTACTAATACAAATACTAATTATGGTTAGTATATAAAAACAACAATTCCAATCAAAACACAACACGCCTCCCCGGCAGCGGCGCCAAAATGATAGTTGACTTTTTGTATACCCTTTACGAAAAGAGCAACAAATAGGGTAAGCACGACGATTTAGGATAACCGTGTGTAAATGACCCTAAAATGAGTTCGTTCTCAAGGAGGCTAGTGTGTTATGTGTGTAATGATTTGGATTAGATTTGTGATTATACTTTTGAGAAAGAAAAATAGAAAGGGGATTAGAAGAGAATGACGGTTACGAAGACGGATTAAACTAAGTCTAAAAAGGTGTCCACGTAAAACCGTAAAAAGCACTAAAATTAAAATTTTACCCTAAAAATTACTAAAAATTACCAAAAATCCACAATAATATTCTAAGAGTTTACAAAAAATCAAAACTTGCCAAAACCTTTTAATTAATTAGATAATGACTTTTTAATGCTAATTAAAGCCCTAAAAATCAAAATTAATTTTTAAAAAGCCCTAAACAAGATTTTAAAGTTTGTAAACCTCAAAAATACTCTAATTAAGCTAAAAAGTATTTTTCAAAATTTTAAAACCATTTAACTATTTTTAGACAATTAAAAACTAATAAAATCAATTAAAACTTAAATTAATTCTAGAAAATAATTAAAAGTCGCTAAAAATATTTGGAAAGTTGCAAAAATCCTAATTAAGTGTTTAGAACCTAGGAAAAATATTAAAACTTAGAAAATCAGACTTTTAATTTTTAATAATAAAATAATATTAAAATAATATTAAAAATCCAAAGATCATAAAAAATTCTAAAAACTTTCAAACTAGCTTAATTTAACATAAATAACTCAGAAATGAAAGTGAAATTACCTAAATACCCCTATTGGGCCTAGAAAATGGGCTAAAGCCAAAACAGTAGCTTATTGGGCCAAATTTGGGCCCAATAACAAAAAGTGTTCAAAATAAGCCCAAAAAGCACAGGTTGACTCAAAATTTGATTTTAAACAACTTTTTCCAAAGGCCCAAAAGTTGAAAATGTGAAATAAGCTAGCTTATAACAAGAAGCTTATTCTTAATGGGCTTTTTGGCCCATTAAGCTATAAGCCAATGCCATACGCTAAAATTTGACACACAAGCTTCTTTTGACCTAATAAAGACTTCTGCAAAAAAAATTTGAAATAAGCCCAAGGAATAAGCTTGAAAATGCAATAAGCAATCTATAGAAAACGACAAAATAGTCGTTTTTGAGTTCTAGGCCACCCCAAGTGCGTATTCAAGTTCCAAAAGCTTTGAAATGACTTAATTAAGCAAAATCAACAAAGAGTTTTCAAATAAGCTGACTCAATAAGCTGGAAAAAGCAAATAAGCACTTATGTAAAAGTAATATAAGTTGGTTTTCTAGTAAAAAGTCAAAGTCAAAGTCCAATAAGCTCCAGTCTACTTAAATGGGTCAAATAATGAAGACCTATCACAAAAGATAAGTTGTTGCAAGTCTGGATAAGCTAGAATAGCTTATTGATAAGCTGATGACAAATTAACACTAGCAGGGGCTAGTTTTGAGTGTTGAGTAGTGGAAACTTTTTCCACTGCTTGACTTGTTTGACTTTATGTCTTTAGTGACTTTTTTTGAGATTTAGATTACACAAAGGACCCAAATGATCTTTGGATCAAAAGGAGTCAAATACAATCAAAATAACACAATCACTAACACCCAATTGATACAGTTTAATCAATCAATCACCAGACATGATACAAACATGAACAATAAGCAGTTAAGCACTTATGAGCAGTTTTAGCACAAATCAGCCAGCTAAATTCAACCAAATGCATACACAAGCTATTATAAACTCCAATAAGCAAGTCTAAACAGGTTTCATGCAATGATTCAAAGAATTAAGCAAGATTCAAGCCAATGAATGTTACTGATGAACACTAACACATGCAGTTTTCTACTTTGCTGATGTATTTGACACTTAAGCCAGATTCAACACCCCAAATCTTTCAAACAGGTTACAATAACTTTGTTTAAACCACTTTTAGCCCTAAGCATGCATACACACTAAGTGTTCCCAAAATCCTAGGTCAAAACAGGCAGTAACAAAGTTTCTATAGCAGATTGTTTGATTCAAGGCTTCAAACCAAAAAACTTGCAGCAAAACACTCTCAACAAGGTATATATCAGATACAAAGCATAAACAACACAATCCAACAACACAATATCAAGTTATAAGCATAAACAGATAGTCCCAAACACCCCTTAATCTTTTCCAAATCAAATTTTTCAAAGTAAAAGTAAGATTCAAGGCTACCCAAGCATCAATTAACAATATAACAGGTAAGATTAACAGATTCAAGCAGATTCAAACCACAAAATTCACAAGAACACAAGTCACATACAAATATCACCAAAAATCATGAATTTAAGGAGATTTTAGGATTGAGTATGCAAACCTCATGGATGTACATCCACACCCACGAATTTTGAGCTTATGTGCTAGCAAGAACAAGCACAAGCTTCCACAACAAAGCTTGCTAAGATTGAACAAGGTTAAAGCACAAGTGTATAAAAACAGAAACTTCAAAAATATTGATTAATGCAACCTTGTTACCCCACACTTGATTATCCCCATGTTATAAGCCTCACAACACCTTAATTAACACAATTAGGATGCTATGATCAGCTCTATAACCCAAAAATTCCAAGGTTGGAACAAGTACTTAGCAAAATATCAAAAATGAGGAAAATTGCAAACTTTTGCAACCTCCAAGTGAAAACAGGTTTTTAACTTCTAAACTAACAATCATATAACAATAATAAGCAGTAACAAAGATTGGCCAATGACTTTTCTTCAATGATTCAAACACAATTTCATTAAACTGAAATGGGATTTACAGAAACTTGAACAAGGAAAAATAAAAAGCAAACTACAAATGTTGCACCCTAATGCCTTTATATAGGCTACATGGTAAACTAGCAAGCAATAAAAAACGTAAAACCCTAGTCTTGAACTTCCAGAATTGCCCTTGAGGTTTTGTCTTCTTTGGAGAATCATGTGACTGAATTTGTCATGTAGTTGAGGTGTGATCTGTTGGAATAGCATCAAGGGCTCATAATGAGGTTAGGATGTAAGCAAGATTGTGAGGCGTTGGATGGCTGGCTCAATCTTGTCTTCTTCGTCAAACATGTAGCAGGGCATGTCCCATGTGGCATGTGGGGTAAAGTGGTGACCAATACTAAGGTTGGGTTATGTTAACATGATCATTAATCATTAATCTGCACCATTTGAAGGTTTAATTACAAGTAATTAAGAAAACCCCAAATTGTGTTCTTGGTGAATAGTTATGTGTTTGATCCTGTTTTGGGGTTAAAACATGTTTAAAAACATGTTAGGCGCCAGATTTAAACTTAATTAAATAAGTTGTTAAGTCTGGTGTGAGTGGATGGTGAGGTGGTATAATGGAGAGAGGGGATTGGTGGAAAGTGTGAGTGGGGTGAGGTGGCAACTCCTGGTTGGTTAAGGTAAGTTTGATGTCGGGCCAGGTTAAGTCCTTCTCCTTCTTCCTTTCTTTCATTTTGTAAATAAACACATAAAATCCGATTTCCTTTGTAATCCAACTTTTCATTTTCACACTTTTGCCCCAAAATATTTTGTAAAGTAAATTCAGGGGTATTTCTTGCCATTTTTGAATTCTTCAAGGGCTGATTTAGCATTTTGATGATGGATAATGGTCTTGACTTGTATAATTGATGTTTTGGAGGACTGAATTTGCTAAGTCATGTTTGATGAGGGAACATTTTTGCCAAATGCTGAAAGTCAAGGGTCCTTTTTGTAATTTTAGGATTTTCAAAGGACCAAACTTGTAATTTCTTGTTCTTTGAAGGACTTCATGGTATGTTTGACTTTGTGGAGGATTTTGGTTGACAACTTAGCTTTGTTGAGGGGCTAAACTTGCCAATTCTTCAAAGTGGAGGGCCCTTTTTGTAATTTTGACAAACTTTAGGGACCAAACTTGTAATTATGAGGATACAAGGGTATAAAGTGTCAATTCTTCCATATTGGAGGACCCTTCTTCATAATTCTTCAAGGGCTGATTTTGGGAAAGTCTTCATTAGGGCTTGGTTCATTGTGCGGCTTCGTTTCCCGTGTTCGTTTTTGCATGATTCTTGTGATCTTTTATCATTTTCTCAATATCCGTACCTAAAATACACAAGTAACAAACACAAGCATATATATGGGTATTTTGATGATATTTAATGCATGTTAAGCCCTTTCTGGAAGATGAGACTATGTATAAAAGCAGTCTCATCAAATTACCTCATGAGCTTAAGGCTATTCATAATCCTTTTCATGTGTCTAATTTGAAGAAGTGTTTAGCTAAAAGGGATGTGGTGATTCCATTGGAGGAAATTCAACTTGATGATAAGTTGCATTTTATAGAGGAACCTGTAGAGATAATGGATAGGAAAGTTAAGAAGTTGAAGCATAGTAGAATTCCGATTGTGAAGGTGAGATGGAACTCTAGACGTGGGCCAGAGTTTAGGTGGGAACGTGAGGATTTCTTTATGGACAAGTATCCTCATTTGTTTAGGAAAGATTAAGCGACGCGGACGTCGCTTCTTTTAAGAAGGGGGGGGGGGATGTGACAACCCAAAATCGAGGTCATTGCTTAATCTTATTTTATGATTTTTTTGAAATTTTTGGATGAGTTTGAACGATATTCATTTTTGGAGGTTTAGTTTAAACCGATGTTGGAAGGTCTATATTTAATATTTATTAAGTATAAGGAGTATTAGCAAGCGTGATGTCGATGGGTGCCAAATATTTTACGTTTTATTGTCGGTTGTTCGATTTTTGTCATTTTTGAGGTTTTATTTTAAATGACGTGTTAAGTCGAGTCGAGAGTCGATATTATTATTTTTGAGGTACGTTTTAAAATTTTAAAAGTATCTTTAAGAAACCCGAGCCCCATAAATATTTTGAAAATTGACTAATAGTTATTTCCCGCTTTTTAGCTAACTATTTACATTTTTAGCCACAACTATTGCCAAATTTCAACTTTGGTCCCTACCCCACTATATATAAACCACAAACAAACACACACTTCATCATTTTTCACTTAAAAATTTTACCCACCACCTCTCTCTCTCTCTTCTTTTGCCGAAACATCCACCACCATCACCAAACACATACAATTTCAATTTTATCTCAAGTTTGAGGTTGAATCCAACTAAACCAAGCATAGACCCAATCTTATAATTACATAAGGATCATTTTGGTGTAAGAATCTCTTACATTCAAGCAAGTTTTTTTTATTGATGTTGGTAGGTAGGAGCTATGATCATGCATGGCATTTTCATGATGATCCATGGTGGTTCTTGCTAAAAAACTTGTTAAAACTTCATTTTGATCTTAAGATTTTTATTTTGATTATTATTTTGATGTTATGGTTGATGTATGATGATATTATGGTATAGTAATGATCATTTTCATGGTTGGTTTTTATCAAAAAGTTGATTTTGTACAAGTTTTTAGTAGTCATTTTATAACAGTAAGTAAAGTGTAAAATCCGAATTTTTATATTTTGAAAATGGTTTAACTTATAGCCTATGGTTGTAGATAATTTTCTTAGCTTCGATTTGATATAAGGTAGAGCTTCTAGCTCCAAACGAGCGCGAAGTTATGATGTTTTGAATGATCGTGTACCGGGAGACGAGTATCGGCACTACAAATATTTGTTGTCGATATTTGGATCGAATCTCGAGGAGTCTAAATGGATGTTTTGAAAAATGTAACCTACTGATAATGAGGTGTTTATTTTATAGGTTGAGTTTACTTTAAAACCCGAGTGTCGGTTTTGTAAACGGAGTCGTTTAAATAAGTTAAAACGGTTGTATGAAAAATTAACGTAAATCTGTCCGGATTTTGTAGTTTGAAAATGAGTTGGGTAAAGTACTTTAAAAGTAATTTCATTTGATAAACTTGTAAGAGGACTTTCTATATATAGTAAGTTAGTTTATCGAGTCGTTTCATAAACGGTTGACGAGTTTAAAAGGGTTAAATAAGCTAGTACATGTAGTATGTACCGGCGGACTTTGTGAAAAGTGTAAAATGGTTAAGTAAATGTGTAGTAAAGTATAATGAAGTTATTTATATCGTTTTCTCTCGAGTTTATCGTTACTTTATGAGTTTGAGTTTGATGTTGTTATGTATTATTTATTTCTCGAGTCATTATTAATGACCGCGCCTTAATTGATAGATAGCGGTTCTCGTGTTTGAAAGGCATCCATTATAGTCGACGATCATCTCGCTAGATCTCTTATACTAAGGTGAGTCTATAGCCTCGCTTTCTACTTGTTTTAATGGTTTTAATACCCGCGAGGGGGATACATGCTACTTGAAAATAAATGAACACATGTCATGAGTAATTGTTGGACCCAAATGTTGCCTAAAGTTGATTTCATTGTATTGAGTAACTTGTTGCTAAAGACCCTAAATTCATGAGTCGTTAACTATCTTCTGACTTGATGTTGTGAGTCGGGAATAGCCGCTTATTCTAATGATAGTACTATTGGGTTGACCACCCTATCTGAGACCAGGGCATTACGTTGAGTAACCCGCTAGGAAGGAAAATTTTACATGAATAAGATTGTGGTATTCTAGAAACTGATACCCTAGAGGGGCAACGGTTTTATTCTAGTCATGCCGGCATTTGGCGCGGGTGACTATTTGGTTGAGGGGTCGGTGTCATGAGCTTAAATACAATGTTTGTTTAATAATATCGTTATTATTATTGCTTTGAATATAGATTGTGTCTACGACAATTCTATAAATGATTATGATTGATTTTCTTCTTGTGTTCAAATGTGATTTGATAAACCTATAGTATCGCTCAACATTATTGTTGACTCGTTTTATGCATGTATTTCAGTTAATAGGAAGTGATGGAGCATGGAGCTTTGTTGTGGAGGTTGTGGCTTAGCTTTTGGAAGAATGTTGGTCTAAACTGTTTCTACCTTTTAATGTTGAACAATTTGCTTTATGTTGATGTACTGTACTAAACTTGTTGGTTGTTGGTCAAGATCCATGGGGACAAAACGCTTTACTCTGGTATCGTGTCAGTACAATTTGGGTTGAAATCTATGTTTTAGACCATTTATGAAAATCATGTTTATATTTTGTGTAAACGTCTCACTTTTGAGTCGTTCAATATACCTTGTGTGATGATGCTTGTGTCTAGCACCCAATTGTGTATTTCCGCTGCGCAATGTAAATTGGGGGTGTGAGATGGTTGGTAACAAGATCATTCTTTCCATTTCCTTGTTATTTTGTAAATGTAAATTTGTATTTTCTTTCTTAAATGTATATGTATATGATGGTATATGATTATCAAAGTATTATGTAGGGATCTTATGTTGATAAATTTGGTTAAAATAATTAAAAGCTACATGAAAAGATGTTAAAATCATGTCTAAAATTATAGGCTGTTGATATGTGTGTAAACACACATCTTTTCTACCACTTAATTACAATAATAACCGGAGCAAAACGTGTATTTTATGTCTTTTATGTCGGAATTATGCGTGGTTTGTTTTTTTGTTGTGATTTAGGACGAAAAGGTGAAAAGTGGAGAAAACACGGACATTCACGGGCATTTACGGACTTTTATTGAAGAAAAAGATGAAAGACGAAGTCAAGAAGTCAAGAGTGCAAAAAGAACGGAAGTCCAAGACAAATTCTGAAGATTTATCGAAGAAAAAGTCAAAAGACGGAAGTTTATCAAAAGCCGAAGAATTCGAGTCTATTTTATTGAAGAATTTAAAGACGAGTTCAAAGAAATCCCGAAGCCAAAAGTCCTTTAAGTCCAAGTTTAAAGAAGATTAGAAGAAAAGAACTAATGATGCAATTAATGAAGATTAAAAGAAGGAGGGACTTAATCTCGCAATTAAGAAGAAATGAAGGAGGGGAGGAAGCTTCCTTAATCCTCCCCTATAAATAGTCATTAGTTGTTAATCATTTTCTTTGTTGGCTAAGTGTGACAATTAGTCTTCCACCATTTAATTACCTTGTCATTTAAATACTTGTCAATTTAATTACCTTGTCTTGCACCTTAAATTCATTTAATTTCAAGTAAGTTTTCATTTAATTATTGTCAATCTTTACTTTATCTTGTCAATCTCTTATCTACCTTTCTCAATCTTTGATTTTTATGTTTATGTTTTGTGTTCATGTTCATGCTTTTATTTTGATCAAATGGGTTTTTGATTATTGTGGTTAAATTTGTTTGTTTTATTGATTTAAATTGTTTGATTATGTTTACTGTTGTTTCGTTAATGGTTTAATTAAATCTTTGTGTTGATTTTTGTTGAATTTGTGTTAGATCGTGTTTATTTTTGATCCCTTGTTCTTCGGGATAGTTTGTTTCTGTTTCTTTGTTCCCAGGAAATCTTCCGAGCCAAGACAAGGAAATCTGTTCATTCGGAACTTTCAAAGTTCCGAATCAGTGTGGTTCATCCGGAACATTCAGAGTTCCGACTCAAGGGCTTCATCCGGAACAATCAAAGTTCCGGACGAAAACTTCCGACTCAAGTATTTTGTTCATTCGGAACATAAAAGTTCCGAATCAATATACTTCATTCGGAACTCAAAAAGTTCCGGATCAAGCAATTCATCCGGAACATTAAAAGTTCCGGGTCAACAGGTTCTTCCGGAAGTTCATAAGTTCCGGATCAGCAGGGCTTCATTCGGAAGTCTCTAAAGTTCCGAATCAACCAAAACTTCCGAATCAAGGGCAATCTTCTGACTCAAGAGTGTTCATTCGGAAGAGTTCCGAATCAACAAGTTCCGGATCAAGACCAGAACATCCGAGTCAAGCTTCATCCGGAAGTTCATTCGGAAGGTTTGAACTTCCGAATCAAGGGGTCTGTAAGGTTCTTTTTAGCTTTTCTTTTTAAATTTTTGTCCTTTATTTTTAAGTTTATTTTTCCTTCCTTTATTTTAATTGCACTTTAATTTGATTTGCCTTAGTTAAATTTTAGTCTTTCCTTAGTTTAAGTTTTAGTTGCGTTTTAAGATTGCCTTAGATAGATTTAAGTTTACGTCATTTACTTAAGTGCCCTTTAATTGCAGTCACGTTTTTAAATACTTGCACCGTTATTTTAATTAGACTTAGATTTACTTTAAGAGCACTTTTACTTTTAATTGTTCTGAACTTTTAATTTTAAAAAAAACTACAACGACACATCTTTGTTCCACCAAAATAAAACTGAGTCACACATAAAACACAAGTTTTTCAATTCGAAGAGACACACGACAAAGAATCTTTTTAACCTGAGTAAAATCGAGTTATCAAATGGCACCGCTGCCGGCTCTTTTCTTAAAGATTAACGGTTTTCTGTGAGAGACGCGTTGCTTTTTGGGATCCGTTCACTTGTGAGCGTTACTTTTCTTGCATAAAAAATTCAAAAAATCATAAAAATTAAAAATTGATAAAAATACATAAAAATTAAAAATTTCAAAAATCCAAAAAGATTTTATCTTTATTGTGTATATATATTGTATTTGTGTTTGGTTTCTTTTTCTTTTGTCTTTGTAGGTGCATGCGTACTAGATCTTCTAATTATCAAGAGCCCGAGCCTCAAGAAGATTTAGCTATGTCTGGTGTCAACAACAATAATCCACCGCACCCTAATAATAACAACAATGCTCTTCCACAGCCCGATCTTCGGACCATGGAGGAACTTTGTCAACCAACAATGTTTGGACGAGGAGGACCGATTGCGCCGATGCAAATCAACGCTCCTGAGTTTTCGTTGAAGCACCACATGATTCAGCAAGTACAAACAAACCCATTCCGTGGATTGCCTGATGATGATGCCAACAAACACCCCGACAAGTTCATTACAATCACCCAAAGCATGAAGTTGGCCGGTGCCACAATGGATGAACTTCGCCTAAAACTCTTTCCACATACCTTATTACATCATGCCGAGAAATGGTTTGATCGTCTCCCGAAGAATTCTATTCACACTTGGGATGACATGACTCAACGCTTTTTGTCGCGCTACTTTCCACCATCCATGGTCACAAGCCTTCGCAATCAAATCAGCGGTTTCATGCAAGACCCTGATGAATCTCTTTTTGACGCTTGGGAGAGATATAATGTCTTGATCGATAGATGTCCAAACCACAACATGCTCCCTGTGATCCTAATTGATACTTTCTACAACGGATTGACTTTTTGAGATCGTGATACGATTAATGCAGCCGCCGGTGACACATTCATGAAAAGGAGACCCGAGGAGTGTAGAGAGTTAATAGAGAACATGACTACTCACCACAAAAACTGGGATTCCTCTGCTTCTTCACGGAACAACCCGAGAGTCAATGTTTCTTCTACCTCAGCAAACCCTGAGATGACCGAACTCACCCGCATGATGACCGAAATGAGCAAAAGTATTACGCTTCTCGCTTCAAACCAACAACAACAACAAGTTAAAGCGGTTGCTAATCCTTGTGAAACATGTGGCGGTCCTCACTCATACACCGATTGTCCTTCTACACAAGGAAATCCGGAAAATGTGTATGCTGCTTATGGTAATTATTCACCGGAAAATTACCAAGCTAGACAACAAGGGGATAGAAATCTGCTGAGCTACCGTTCCAACAACTACCTTTCACCCGGTTTTTCTCCTCAAAACCAAAATTCCGCCAACAACTACAATAGAAGCAACCAAATCCCTCCAAGAGCTTCTAACCCTTATCAACCACCCACCCAACAAAACCCACCCATTAATCCCGATGTTGAAGCCACAATGAGAACTCAAGGTGAGCAAATCAAGAATCTACAGAGCCAAATAATCAATTTGAAAGGAGATGTCATAAAGCAAGGTAATGACATTAGAACCGAGGTTCGTGATAATATTCAATCCTCCTTCAGCACTCAAACGACTAAATTAAAGAATCTGTTTGCTAGTTTCTTGCCCGCCACTCAACCTTCTACTTCAAGTTCTCTACCTTCAAACACCGTCACCAATCCGCGAGCCAATGTGAGTGCTATTACTACTCGTAGTGGAGTCACCATCGTAGGACCACCAATCCCACCACCATCATCTACACCTCCTCCACCACCATGTATCCCTACTCCTCCTACACCTAGTATTAGTGCACCATTACCGTCTCCGCCTCGTCATGACGATGTCTCTAGGAAGGACACTTCAACATCCCAACCTTTACCTACTACACCTTCACCTTCCACCTATAAACCCAACATCCCGTACCCTTCTCACATAGGCAAGACCAACGAGCTAACCAAGAATGACTGTCAAGTATCGAAATATGTGAATATGCTATCTCAAATGACCATCAACATTAGCCTTGTTGAAGCACTTTGCCACATGCCGAAATTTGTCAAAGCATTCAAGGAACTGCTTAGCAAGAAGGAGAAGCTGATTGAACTCGCCAACACACGCTTAAATGAAAACTGCTCAACAGTTATTCTTAAAGAATTATCGAAAAAGCTTGGAGATCCCGGTCGTTTTGTGTTGCCTTGCGTGTTCAACAAAACTGAAGAATTTACTGCCCTTGTTGATCTCGGGGCTAGTATTAATCTTATGCCTTTGAGTGTTTGGAAAACACTATCATTACCCGACCTCATTCCAACAAAGATGACTCTCGAACTTGCAAATCGCACTCTCGCTTACCCCGTTGGTATAGCCGAAGACGTGTTTATCAAAGTTGGCACATTTACTTTCCCGATCGATTTTGTCGTAGTTGATTATGAAATGGACCCTCGTATTCCTTTAATACTTGGTCGGCCCTTTTTGAGAACCGGACGAGCTTTAGTAGATGTGGCCGAAGGTGAGTTAATCTTACGAGTCGGGGATGATTCAAAAGTTTTTAAAATGGGGAAGCTTACAGGCAAATCCTTTAGAGGCCGAGAATCAGTGAATATGATTAATGTGCTCGATGACTTTACCGTCTATGACAATCCTCTATTCGATTCTTCTATCGATAATCCACCCTTTGACGATGATGTGGATGATTCTCGCTCCACTTTCGACGCTTCTCCCATTTATGATTCTCCACCGGTCTTTGATGCTTATGATGATGATTCTAGCTCAGATTCGGAAGATTTTGATTGTACTTCTGAGTATCCCGAGATGCCCACTTTCGATGATTTTGATGAGGCTGATACTCTCTCGAGCAATTCTTCACATGATGAAGATCCTCCGCCATCACTCGATCCTACTTTGGACAATTACTCATTTGAGGAAGACTTCTCTTAATTTCTCAACACGTACTTCCCTCATGAGAGTGATGCTCCTCCTTATGACTTTGAAGATTATCGTCTTGATCCTACTTTGGATTTGAAGAACATTCTATCAAAGGAGAAGAAACCGGTTGACACCAATATCCGTTGCACATATGATTTGACACCTCTTTGTCCCCCTTCTGAGGACGAGGTTGTGCTTCTTTGCGGATCTTCTTCACACTCGGCTGAACCTGAGTGCTATTTTTCCCTGAAGGAAAAGGTGTTCGACCCCGGTATTGAAATATTTAAGCCATCTCAGTATCCACCTGATGAAATAAAAGGAAAAATCTTTGGAAATATTGAAGACATGCTTGCACCACTTCACCCTTGCTTCCACCGTGCTCCATCACTGCTTAAGGGAACCTTGCCTACACTTCTTTGGCTTGCCTTGTTCGCCTTAAGCTTGTGTTATTTGCTCGATGAAAACTACGTCTTTGATCCTGGTGGATATGTTTCATGCTTCTTCCGTTAATGATCAAGGTCAAGTCAGGATCACGACTCGGTTAACGAAAACCAAGCGCTTCTTGGGAGGCAACCCATGCATCTATCTCTTTTCTTTCTTTATCATAAGTGTAGGGGAGACCCTTTGGTTTGCTATTTCCTCTCCTCACTTCTTAATCAGGGATTCGAGCTTCAATGATCTACTTTTGATGATTCTTGACGACCCGTGATTCCGTGTCCACTTATTCCCGGTTCTATCCTAAACTCTTTTCGATTCACTATTTTATATTTTCTCAATATTAAAATAGGAATCTCTTTAGTTGTCTTTTCCTTAGCGAGATTTAAACAACATGCACAATGTCCTAAGTGTAGGGGAGTTTACTCCCACATGCTTAAACATTGAGGACAATGTTTATCTTAAGTGTAGGGGGGGCTTCTATCGAAGTTAAGTGGCCTTTTCCTTGTATTTGTCCTCATTTTAACCAGAAAATCAATTTTTCGACATTTTTCAAAATTTTTGATCTATTTTGGCCTATTTGTTTTTCCCTTTGTATAGTTATTTTCTTTCTTTGCTAGAATAAATGTTTAATAATGTGGTTTTAATTTTTAAACGTTGTGAATATTTTGACTTAACCCGAGTTTACTTATCTAAGTTTGCTCTAGCTAGTATCCTTAACGTGTTTAAGTCAAGTTTTGCTAGGCTTTTATATAGGGAGCTATAAAACGCGAAAGTCTTAACTCTCACGGGTTAAGAACAAGAACTTTTCGCAAGTTCCTATAATTGATCCTAGAGAGTCGTTTATCAAGGGAACTTTAAGATGCGATTTCTAAACTTGAAAGAGTCTAAGAATTTGCAAGATCCTATAGGCGACTCGAAAACCCAAAACTTTTATTTAATAGGCTAAGAATCCACGAGTCTCATTACTTGAGATTTTAAACTGTGGAGAACGAGAGATGATAGAGCCAATTATAAGTTCGGTATTCTTTCGTGAATTTATGTGAGTTAATTATAAGCCTATTCTCCCATCGATTGCTAATAAATTTATCTACTAATAAATAAGGTTGTACGATTTGAAAAGTTACTTAGCTTCTAGCCCAAGATCGTTTAAAAGTTACTCGGTATGGATTAGAGTTCATAGCCAAGGCATAACTTATTGAAGCGGGATGCGAAGATTGGCGAGTCCGAAAAGGCCCTAACAAGGCATGAGGGCTATATTTTGTTGCTAAAGATCCAAAGTGATTTGAAGAATCATTTATCAAAGATCAATATGAAGGATCGAGACACACGACGAAAAGCAAAAACTCCCCAAAAGTCATGGCGAAGTCTATCCAAAAAATGGCCCTAACAAGGTATGAGGATAAATAAATCCAAGTCCAAAAAGGAGGCGGATCGTTGTATATCAAAGTCCAAAATAAAGATTGGAGAAAAATGAAGAAGTCGTGGTCCAAGTATGAATCTCTCAAAACTTCAAGTGAAGAAATTCCTATTATGAAGAGAAGGCCATTATTTCATGAACGTCTCTCAAGATTTGAAGTATGAAGTCGCTGCCAAATATCGGTCCAAGAAAGGTCTCAAATCACGAAGCGATTTATGCCAAGATATGAACTTTATGAGGTCCCGAGAAGCAGCTTTAAAAGATTTTGTCCTTTAGCTAACTATTGATTAAATCGTTCACTTTATTTTCGGCCTAAATAACTATCGAAATAAGTCAAACAATGCATCCTCGTGATCATTCAAGACAAAAATAAAATATAAGAGATACACCTAGGAATAAGGGAGTCTAAGTGAATAATTGGCCCACATGAGTTCGTGTTAGTTTGCTAACTTATAATAACAATGATCTCGTTTTTAAGCTTGGTTTGGAGAAAGTGAAAACTTGAGGATGATGATCATTCATGACATTTCCAAAACCCAAGGTATGTTTTTGATTTCTTTACTTTGAATGTTTATAGTTTTCTATCTCTTTAATAAAGGCCAAGGTGGATTGATTATGATGAAAAATGTAATCGTGCTTTGTAACTAATGCATTGCATGAGGACATTGCAATGGTCAAGTGTAGGGGATTTGAAAGGTGTGTAAACACACATCTTTTCTACCACTTAATTACAATAATAACCGGACCAAAACGTGTATTTTATGTCTTTTATGTCGGAATTATGCGTGGTTTGTGTTTTTGTTGTGATTTAGGACGAAAAGGTGAAAAGTGGAGAAAACACGGACATTCACGGGCATTTACGGACTTTTATTGAAGAAAAAGATGAAAGACGAAGTCAAGAAGTCAAGAGTGCAAAAAGAACGGAAGTCCAAGACAAATTCTGAAGATTTGTCGAAGAAAAAGTCAAAAGACGGAAGTTTATCAAAAGCCGAAGAATTCGAGTCAATTTTATTGAAGAATTTAAAGACGAGTTCAAAGAAATACCGAAGCTAAAAGTCCTTTAAGTCCAAGTTTAAAGAAGATTAGAAGAAAAGGACTAATGATGCAATTAATGAAGATTAAAAGAAGGAGGGACTTAATCTCGCAATTAAGAAGAAATGAAGGAGGGGAGGAAGCTTCCTTAATCCTCCCCTATAAATAGTCATTAGTTGTTAATCATTTTCTTTGTTGGCTAAGTGTGACAATTAGTCTTCCACCATTTAATTACATTGTCATTTAAATACTTGTCAATTTAATTACCTTGTCTTGCACCTTAAATTCATTTAATTTCAAGTAAGTTTTCATTTAATTATTGTCAATCTTTACTTTATCTTGTCAATCTCTTATCTACCTTTCTCAATCTTTGATTTTTATGTTTATGTTTTGTGTTCATGTTCATGCTTTTATTTTGATCAAATGGGTTTTTGATTATTGTGGTTAAATTTGTTTGTTTTATTGATTTAAATTGTTTGATTATGTTTACTGTTGTTTCGTTAATGGTTTAATTAAATCTTTGTGTTGATTTTGGTTGAATTTGTGTTAGATCGTGTTTATTTTTGATCCCTTGTTCTTCGGGATAGTTTGTTTCTGTTTCTTTGTTCCCAGGAAATCTTCCGAGCCAAGACAAGGAAATTTGTTCATTCGAAACTTTCAAAGTTCCGAATCAGTGTGGTTCATCCGGAACATTCAGAGTTCCGACTCAAGGGCTTCATCCAGAACAATCAAAGTTCCGGACGAAAACTTCCGACTCAAGCATTTGTTCATTCGGAACTTAAAAGTTCCGAATCAATATACTTCATTCGGAACTCAAAAAGTTCCAGATCAAGCAATTCATTCGGAACATTAAAAGTTCCGGGTCAAGAGGTTCATCCGAAAGTTCATAAGTTCCGGATCAGCAGGGCTTCATTCGGAAGTCTCTAATGTTCCGAATCAAGGGCAATCTTCAGACTCAAGAGTGTTCATTCGGAAGAGTTCCGAATCAACAAGTTCCGGATCAAGACCAGAACTTCCGAGTCAAGCTTCATCCGGAAGTTCATTCGGAAGGTTTGAACTTCCGAATCAAGGGGTCTGTAAGGTTCTTTTTAGCTTTTCTTTTTAAATTTTTGTCCTTTATTTTTAAGTTTATTTTTCCTTCCTTTATTTTAATTGCACTTTCATTTGATTTGCCTTAGTTAAATTTTAGTCTTGCCTTAGTTTAAGTTTTAGTTGCGTTTTAAGATTGCCTTAGATAGATTTAAGTTTACGTCATTTACTTAAGTGCCCTTTAATTGAAGTCACGTTTTTAAATACTTGCACCATTATTTTAATTAGACTTAGATTTACTTTAAGAGCACTTTTACTTTTAATTGTTCTGAAATTTTAATTTTAAAAAAAAACTACAACATCTTTGTTCCACCAAAATAAAACTGAGTCACACATAAAACACAAGTTTTTCAATTCGAAGAGACACACGACAAAGAATCTTTTTAACGTGGGTAAAATCGAGTTATCAGCTGTATAAAACAGTAAAGAACCATATGATAACTTGTTAAAATGACTTGGATAATTTAATATACAGTAAGGTATGTGACTTTTACATATGTGAGAGTTGGCCACTCAATGGAATCCATAAAATGAGTGAGATATGATCAAAACATTATTGAAGTTCAAATCTGTATAGTCTGTTTTAGACGAATTTTGAGAGACATTTAGAAGATGATTGAGCAGTAGCTAAAAAGGAGTTAATTGTAGAACATATTATTCAGCTTGTGCTGCTAAAAAATGAGCTTCTATCTCCTTGTAGAACTCAAGATATGGTAAAAATGGTGAAAGTGAGTTTCATAATCAGATTTGTAAAATAAAAATATATATTATAAAATTAGTACTCAAGTAAAACTATATAAAATGTATACCTAAAACCCAATAACTTATATATTACTTATAAATAAGTTATATACTTTGATAAGTAAATGTGACATTTTATAAAAATTACAAATTGATATGTTTATAAGTTATAAAACTGATATTTGGTTCTTGCTAGGTTCAATTTTATGTCTCTCGATATCCTCTCGAATTGATCTCGGTCTTAAGTGGAATGATTGTTCTTGGTTACTAAATAAAGGGGTTTGGTTTTCTATTCTAATAATAAATGAAAGTTTAAATCAAAGGCAATTACTTTAATTAAGATCAACAAAAACTTGGTTGCAAATTTAAAGTTCAAATTAAAATCAAATTAAAATTAAAGTTAAAGAGTTAAAAAGTAAATTGTGAAATGTGAGCAGAGAAATAGTAAAACATCAACAGTAAAACAGTAACTTTAAAATACCCAAAATTTAACTGATTCGGAACTTTCTGATTCGGAAGACACTATTCATTCATTCGGAACTTTCTCATCCGGAACTTAATGGCTGATTCGGAACACACTCATGCGGAACTTATTCATCCGGAACTTTCCGAATGAAGGGTGCTGATTCGGAAGTTTGGAAACTTCCGAATGAAGGATTGGTTCGGAACTTATTAACTGATCCGGAACTTTATGACTGATCCGGAACTTTATGACTGATCCGGAACTTTCCGGATGAAAGCTTGATTCGGAAGTTTTCTCTTGATTCGGAACTCTAATGCTTGGTTCGGAAGTTTCCGAATGAAGGACTCATTCGGAACTTTTTGGCTGATTCGGAAGTTTTGGAACCAGTTACAGTAGCAGTGAAAGCGAAGAACACGGGACACAAAATTAATCAAAATCAAATCAAACACTTAAAAAGGTTTTACCAAATTAAACACAAATCACTTAGACAATATAAGCAACAAATCCCACTAATAAAAACACAAATCCAAACAACTTTTGAAGATCAAATCAAGAAAAAGAAAACTTAAGAACTTGAAGATAAAGATGAAGATGAACAAGATTAATTGGAAAGATTAAACAAGAACTTGGTATTAAATGATTGATGTTTTAACAAGATGAAACAAAGGTTAAAATTACAAGATTGAAGAACTAAAAATAAAAATCACCAATCACCCTAGTGGTGATGGTGTTATACGAACCAGGAGGAAAGAAAAGGGAGGAAGAAAGAAAAACTAGCTAACTCCCTAAAATGTGTGTGGGATGGCCTATTTATAGGTGTTTCCTTTGGTTGGTGAGTGGGCTTTCTCCCGTTCTTCGTGTCTTTTCGTCTTTTCAGAAAAGCTTCCGTTTTCGATTCTGATTCGGGATTTGTTGTCGATTAAATTCAACTCGTCTTTTAATTTCTTCGTTTAATAGACTTGAGTTTCTTCGACTTATATAAATCTTCCATCTTTGGTCCTTTTCTTCGATAAATCTTCGAATAGGCCCAGCGACTTCAAATCTTTTGCATCTCTTGGACAATAGACTTTATCTTGAGTCTTTTTCTTCAGTAAAACCCGTGCAATCCCATGTTTTCTTCAATATTCATCCGGTTGGCTCTGAAAATACAATAAACACAAAAACCACGCATAATTCCAAACAAATGATATTAATTACGTGTTTTGGTCTTGTTTTAGCCAGAATTAAGTGGTAAAAGGATGGGTGTTTACACACCTATCAAATCCCCTACACTTAACCATTGCCATGCCCTCATGCAATGCTTAGTGATAAAGCAATTTTACATTTTTCTCATAATTAATCAACCTTGGCCTTATTTAAATTCTACTAAACAACAATTAAAATACTAAGAGAACTTAAAACTTTAAAGTAAGCAGAAGAATGGAAATAACTTGTAAAGAAATCAAGGACTTACATTAGGGCTTTGGTGTTGCGAAGATTTATCACCCTCAAGTTTCACGTTCCCCACACTAAGCTTAAAAACGAGATCATTGTTATTATAAGTTAGTAAATCAAACACTTACACACATGGCTTAATTAAATGCTTAAACTCCCTTATTCCTAGTTGTATCTCTTATATTTTATTTTTGTCTTAGAATGATCATGAAGATGCATTTTTGGACTTATTTCGATAGTTTATTAAGGCTGAAAGCAAAGTAGGACGATTTGATCAATAGTTAGCTAAAGGACAAAATCTCTTAAAACTGCTTCTCGGGATATCAAAAAGTTCATATCTTGGCATAACTTGGTTCACGATTTGAGACCTTTCTCGGGCCGATATTTGGCATGTACTTCATACTTCATATCTTCGAGAGACGTTCTTGAGATAATGGTCTTCTCATCATAATAGAGTTTCTTCACTTGGAGACTTTTGAGGGGTACTCCAACTTTGTTGACCACGACTTCATGATTATTTCTTCAATCTCTAATTGGGATTTTGAGATACAACGATCCGCCTCCTTTTCGGACTTGGATCTATTTATCCTCATACCTTGTTAGGGTCTTTTCGGATAGACTTCTCCATGATCTTTATGGGAGTTGATTGCTTTTCCTCGTGAGTCTTGATCCTTCATATTGACTTTAGGAATAATGCTTTTCACATCACTTTGGATCTTCAGCAATAAAATTGAATCCTCATGCCTTGTTAGGGCCTTTTCGGACTCGCCAATCTTCGCGCCCCGCGTCATAAGTTATGCCTTGGCTATGAACTCTTATCATTACCGAGCAACTTTTAAACGATCTTGGGCTAGAAGCTAAGTAACTTTTCAAATCGTAAGACCTTACTTATTGCAGATAAATTATTAGCAAGTGATGGGAGAATAGGCAAATAATTACACCAAGTGAGCTTGTGCAAGAATACCGACTTATAATTGACTCTATCATTTCTCGTCCTCCACAATTTAAAATCTCAAGTAATGAGACTCGTGGACACTTAGCCTAATAAACCAATTAAGGTCTATATGGTTAAGGATACTAGCTAGAATAAACTTGGATAAGTCTATTCGGGTTGAGTCAAAATAAACGCAACGGGCCTAATATGTCAAAAACTTCTAAACTAGCTACACCACTTTATTAATTTTTTTTTTTTGACTTTATTGCGGAATATATACACATGAAAGCAAAGATAAAAATTTAAAAATTTTAACTAAATGGCCAAAGTTAATAAAAAATTTGAAAAATGCTGAAAAATAGGATTTTCCGGTTAATTGAAGGCATTTTCATGGAAAAGTCCACTTAAAACTTCGATAGAAGTTCCCCCTACACTTAAGATAAACATTGTCCTCAATGTTTAAGCATGTGGGAGAAGTCCCCCCTACACTTATGACATTGTGCACGTTGGTTAACTCAAGTTAAGGAAGAGACGACTAACGTGATCAATTTCAAATGTGAATATGAAGAAAATTGAATCACGATAGTTGAGAGATAGAACCGGATTTCGGATAAACACGGGAGCACGGTTCGTCAAAGATTCCAAGAGTGCACTTATCCCTGTAATCACATCACCACAAAGACAAACGCATATACAAGGCCCCCCTACACTTAGGGGATTAAAACATACAAGGATAGATACTCGGGCTGCCTCCCGAGGAGCG
Organism: Glebionis coronaria; assembly: GCA_025667525.1. Taxonomy (NCBI): domain Eukaryota; kingdom Viridiplantae; phylum Streptophyta; class Magnoliopsida; order Asterales; family Asteraceae; genus Glebionis; species Glebionis coronaria. The sequence goes on along the minus strand of CM046877.1, from coordinate 268,840,634 downwards.
CTTGTTTTTGATAACCGAGTCACGAGCCTGACTCGACCCAAATTCAGTTCATGGGGAACGTGGTGAGGGATGGAATCACCTCCTTAGAGGTGTCCTCACCAAAGTACAACTTCACTCGTTGGCCATTCACCTTAAAATTAGGTCCATCAGGTTGAGCGAGCTCGAGAGTACCATATGGAAAAATTTGGGCAATGGTGAATGGGCCGGACCAACGAGATTTGAGCTTTCCCGAAAAGATTTTCAACCGAGAGTTAAAAAGTAAGACTCTGTCTCCAACATGGAACTCTCGGTTTTTAATCTTGGAGTCGTGAATGAGCTTAGTTCTTTCCTTATAGATCAAAGAATTTTCATAAGCCTCATTACGGAGTTCATTCAGCTCATTGAGTTGGATCTTGCGTAGGTCACCGGCTTTGTTAATATCAAAATTGGCCCACTTCAAGGCCCAATAAGCCTTGTGCTCCAACTCAATGGGGAGGTGGCACGCTTTCCCGTACACAAGACGATAAGGCGTACAGCCGATCGGGGTCTTGTAAGCAGTACGGAAAGCCCACAAAGCATCATCGAGTTTATCAGCCCATGCGGCACGATGCTCTCCCACGGTTCTTTCCAAAATTCGTTTCAATCCTCGGTTGGATATTTCGGCCTGGCCATTAGTTTGTGGGTGGTAGGCTGTGGAAAGACGATGGTTTACACCGTACTTAGCCATGACTCGAGCAAATTGGTCATTGCAGAAATGAGTCCCCCGATCACTAATAATGGCACGAGGCACACCAAAGCGAGCGAAAAGAGCTTTCAAAAAGTTACAAACCACCCTTGCGTCATTAGTAGGCAAAGCTTTGGCTTCAACCCACTTCGAAACGTAGTCAACGGCTACAAGGATGTATTTGTTTCCTTTAGATGAAGGGAATGGCCCCATAAAGTCGATACCCCAAACATCAAAAATTTCACACTCTTGAATGAAATTCTGAGGCATCTCGTCTTTATGTGTGATTTTGCCTTGCTTTTGGCAAACATCACATCGCTTAACCATATTGTGAGCATCACGATATATGGAGGGCCAATAAAATCCCGAATCAAACACTTTCTTTGCGGTGTAGTTGGGACCAAAGTGACCACCGGTGGGTCCTTTGTGGCAAGCATGAAGGATTTCATTCGCTGCCGGTCCATCAACACATCGGCGAATAATCAAGTCAGCACATTGTTTGAATAGGTAAGGGTCGTCCCAAAAGTAAGTCTTGATGTCGGTAAAGAACTTCTTCTTTTGTTGGGACGTTAACCCTTCCTTGAGAATTCCACCCGCCAAGTAGTTTGCAAAGTCCGCAAACCACGGGGTTTCATTCGGCTTCGAGTTTACAGAGAATAAGGTCTCCAAGGGAAAAGAATCATTGATTTCTTTGGTCGGATGATCCCCTTGGTATGGATCCTCAAGTCTGCTAAGATGGTCCGCGGCTAAGTTTTCTGCTCCTTTTTTATCGCGGATGTCGATTTTAAATTCTTGGAGCAGCAAAACCCAGCGAAGAAGTCTTGGTTTGGAATCTTGTTTTGTCAACAAGTACTTCAACGCGGAATGATCGGTATACACAATGGTGGTAGAAAGGACAAGATAGGGGCGGAATTTCTCAAAAGCATAGACAACAGCTAAAAGCTCTTTTTCGGTTGTCGTATAATGCAATTGTGCCCCAGTCATTGTCTTGCTAGCGTAATGGATCGGTTGGAAGTGTTTGTTCACTCTTTGTCCAAGAACCGCTCCAATAGCAAAATCACTAGCATCGCACATCAACTCAAAAGGCATCTCCCAATTAGGGGTAACCAAGACGGGTGCCTTAGTTAGCTTATCCTTAAGCGAGTTGAAGGCATCAAGGCACTCTTTGGAAAAGATAAAAGGAGTATCTTTTTCCAAGAGGTGGGTCATCGGGCGAGCGATTTGAGAAAAGTCTTTGATAAATCGACGGTAGAAGCCCGCATGACCCAAGAAACTTCTCACACCCTTCACAGTGGAAGGTGGAGGCAACTTTGCTATAACATCAACTTTAGCACGGTCTACTTCAAGACCGGCGTTCGAAATCTTATGTCCAAGCACGACGCCTTCTTTTACCATAAAATGGCATTTTTCCCAATTTAGAACAAGGCGAGTGTCTTCGCACCGCTTTAGCATACGTTCTAAATTGGCAAGGCAAGCAGAGAAGGAGTCCCCGAAGACCGAGAAATCATCCATGAAGACTTCCATGGTTTGTTCAACCATGTCATGGAAGATAGCTAACATGCACCTTTGGAAAGTCCCGGGCGCATTACATAGGCCAAAAGGCATTCTTTTGTAAGCGAAAGTGCCGTAGGGACAAGTGAATGTAGTCTTCTCTTGATCTTGGGGATCGATGGGTATTTGGAAATAACCCGAGAAACCATCAAGAAAGCAGTAATATTCATTACCGGCTAATCGTTCAAGCATTTGGTCCATGAAAGGTAGAGGGAAATGATCCTTTCTAGTGGCATCATTGAGTTTGCGGTAGTCTATACAAACTCTCCACCCAGTAACGAGACGAGTGGGAATCAACTCGTTGTGTTCATTGGGAACAACGGTTATTCCGCCCTTCTTGGGCACACAATGGATTGGACTAACCCACGGGGAATCCGAAATAGGGTAAATCATTCCCGCATCAAGAAGTTTGATAACCTCTGTTTTGATGACTTCATGAATTTTTGGATTCACCCTTCGTTGGCTTTGAATAGTGGGCTTATAGTCGTCCTCCATGAGAATTTTGTGTGTGCAGAAGTGAGGATCAATTCCACGGATATCCGAGATTTTCCATGCAATAGCCTTCTTGTGAGCTTTCAACACAGCAACGAGGCGAGCCTTCTCTGCATCTTTCAAATCCTTTGCAATAATGACGGGTGACTTCTTGTTGTCGTCAAGGAACACGTACTCGAGATGAGGCGGCAACTCCTTAAGTTCCAAATCCGGAGGATTTTCGACGGGATGCGTTTTCAGAGTCGTGGCATCGATAGCAATAACCGTGGGAGATGGAGGCGAAGGATTGTCTTCGGTGAGAAGATTGTCAAAGAAACTCATATCTTCATCCCCCTCGGTGGGAGAATCATTAGTAGCTAAATTCGCATCTCCTATGGTAGCTTCAAGATTGTTCCAGAATAAATCACTATCTCCAAATAGAGACAACGATGAATCAATGGAGGACACGGTCTCAACAGTGGGAAGAGATGTAGGAATACTTTTGCAAGCATCATTAAAGTGTTCTTCACAAGCCTCATCAAGAACGTCAATACAATTAACGCTCTCATATGAATAAGGCTGTTTAGACAACTTTCCCATGTTGAAGACCACTTTGTCGTCACCCACTCGCATGATAAGCTCTCCGGCTTCAACATCAATAAGAGTGCGACCGGTCCTCAAGAATGGACGACCAACAATAAGTGGCACACGGGGGTCCATCTCGTAGTCGACGACAACAAAATCAGCAGGGAAGGTGAATTTGTCGACTCCTACGATAACATCTTCGGCTATCCCCACTGGATAAGCAACCGTACGGTTAGCCAATTCCAAAGTCATTTTGGTGGGGACTAGCTCTGGGAGAGATAATTGCTTCCAAACACTTAGAGGCATGAGATTAATACTGGCACCTAGATCGGCTAGGGCCATGCAATTCTCTACTCCCGGGAAATTGCAAGGGATAAGAAAACGACCCGGATCACCAAGCTTGATTGGTAATTTCCTTAAAAGCACTGCAGAGCAGTTCTCATTAAGTTGGGTGTTGGCGATGTCGAGGAGCTTTTCCTTGTCGCTCAGAAGGTCTTTAAACATTTTGGCGTATTTGGGCATGTGAGCGAGAGCCTCAGCGAAGGAGATATTGAAATTCAGTTGTTTAAACATTTTAAGAAAGTTCGAAACCTGAATATCATCCTTGCTCTTTTGCTTCTCTTTCCTCAACCTTGAAGGATAAGGTATATTGGAAGAAGAGGAAGGCTTTGGGAGTATAGGATCACTCACAACCACGGGTGGAGGAGGGGTAGAAAGAAGAGGTGGAGAAATTGGGGAAGGAGAAAGATGAGGAATGGGAGCAGGTGACTCGTTCTCCTTAGTCACAACCACTGGTGGAGGTATAGGAAGCTCGGGTTCCTTGGTACCTTTACCACTTCTAGTAGTGATTGCTTTCATCTCCCCTCTTGGGTTCGCAACGGTGTTACTCGGAAGAGTACCCGAAGAAGAGGGTTGATTACCTTGGAAGAAACTAGCCATCATGTTCCTCAAGTCATTCGTCTGACTATCCAACGTGTTTCGCATATCGGCTCTCAAATCATTTCCTTGCTTTACCAAATCGGCTTTCAGGTTGAGCACTTCTCTCTGAAGATTTCCCACTATCGCATCATTAGTCCTCATATATGTTTCCACTTCTTGGTGAAGAGCGTTGGGTTGGTTGGGAGGAGCATTGTATGCAGGTGGTTGGTAAGCAGGTTGTTGGTAGACTTGATTGTTTCTTTGAGGTGGTTGTTGCTGCTTGTGAGGTGGGATGTATGGTTGTCGAGGCTGTTGTTGTTGTTGAGGAGGGCGATTAAGGTTTTGTTGTTGGTTTGGGTTGGTAGGAGGAAAGCCAGGTGGTGAAAGATAGTTGTTGTTGCGGTAGCTAAGCAAGTTACGGTCACCTTGAGGTCTAGCTTGATAAGCAGGTTGTTGGTAGGTGCCATATGCCGCATTCACATTCTCAGCAGGGTAATCTTGGGTGGCGGTACAAGTTGTATAAGAATGGGGACCACCGCATATCTCACAAGGTTGGCTAACAGCGTTCACTTGTGCATTTTTGGCGTTGTTGCTGTTGTTGTTGCTGACGGTGTGGGTGACAAGCGATTCAAGAAGCGTGGTGATTTTGTCTAATCGCTTGTCGCTGTCATTAGTGCTAGCACTAGCAACATTGGTCCTAACGCTCTTGGTTTGCACACGAGACTTGTTCTCAATGATATCCCAAGCAGCATTGGAAGTCTTAGCCAATAAATTACCCCCTGAGGCACTATTCAGTGAATCTTGGTCACTCATGCTTAAACCATTGTAAAAAGTATTTATTTGATGAACTTTGGTAAAACCATGTTGTGGGCATTTTCTTAAAAGATCTTTAAAACGATCCCAAGATTCACTGAATGACTCATCGTACTTTTGTTCAAAGGTTATAATCTCATTCCGCAAAGCGGTAGTACGAGAGGGTGGAAAAAAGTAGTTGATAAACTTTGTTTCCAAATCCGTCCACGAGAGAATACTCTGTGGCGGTTCCTTAGCAAGCCAATGCCGGGCTTGTCCCTCTAAAGAAAAGGGAAAAAGTTGTAACCTTATGACCTCCTGTGGAACTCCATTGAACTTGACCGTGTTGGTGAGTTGTAGAAATCTCTTGATATGGTCGTGTGGGTCATCAATGGTGCGTCCCAAGAACGGCTGAGCGGAGACCATCTGGATAAAGCCTGACTTGAGCTCGAAATTGTTGGCGGCAATTGGAGGAATGACAATTGGATCCGTGTTGCCATCAACATGAGCTTGCAGCAATTCGATCATTGGGCGATTATCCGGAAGATGCTCATTGTTGTTGTTATTCATGTTGTTGAAAGGTGGGTTGTTGTTGTTATTATTGTTGTTCGGAGGTGGTATGTTATTGTTGTTTTGTACACCAGCCATGTCTTGGTTATCGAGAGGCTCGGGCTCTTGATAGGACGTGGATCGAGTGCGCATACACCTGCAAAAGAATGAACAAACAAAGCAAAAATATTTTTGGTTTTTATGGTTTTTTACTTTTTAGGATTTTTGAAAATTTTATATTTTTTTAGTGTTTTTGAAAATTTTTAGGAAAAAGTAACGTTCACGGGGAACGGATCCCAAAATCCAAGTTCTACAAAAAACTTTTGATCTTAACGAGAGGAGCCGGCAGCGGCGCCATTTGATATTTGGTTCTTGCTAGGTTCAATTTTATGTCTCTCGATATCCTCTCGAATTGATCTCGGTCTTAAGTGGAATGATTGTTCTTGGTTACTAAATAAAGGGGTTTGGTTTTCTATTCTAATAATAAATGAAAGTTTAAATCAAAGGCAATTACTTTAATTAAGATCAACAAAAACTTGGTTGCAAATTTAAAGTTCAAATTAAAATCAAATTAAAATTAAAGTTAAAGAGTTAAAAAGTAAATTGTGAAATGTGAGCAGAGAAATAGTAAAACATCAACAGTAAAACAGTAACTTTAAAATACCCAAAATTTAACTGATTCGGAACTTTCTGATTCGGAAGACACTATTCATTCATTCGGAACTTTCTCATCCGGAACTTAATGGCTGATTCGGAACACACTCATGCGGAACTTATTCATCCGGAACTTTCCGAATGAAGGGTGCTGATTCGGAAGTTTGGAAACTTCCGAATGAAGGATTGGTTCGGAACTTATTAACTGATCCGGAACTTTATGACTGATCCGGAACTTTATGACTGATCCGGAACTTTCCGGATGAAAGCTTGATTCGGAAGTTTTCTCTTGATTCGGAACTCTAATGCTTGGTTCGGAAGTTTCCGAATGAAGGACTCATTCGGAACTTTTTGGCTGATTCGGAAGTTTTGGAACCAGTTACAGTAGCAGTGAAAGCGAAGAACACGGGACACAAAATTAATCAAAATCAAATCAAACACTTAAAAAGGTTTTACCAAATTAAACACAAATCACTTAGACAATATAAGCAACAAATCCCACTAATAAAAACACAAATCCAAACAACTTTTGAAGATCAAATCAAGAAAAAGAAAACTTAAGAACTTGAAGATAAAGATGAAGATGAACAAGATTAATTGGAAAGATTAAACAAGAACTTGGTATTAAATGATTGATGTTTTAACAAGATGAAACAAAGGTTAAAATTACAAGATTGAAGAACTAAAAATAAAAATCACCAATCACCCTAGTGGTGATGGTGTTATACGAACCAGGAGGAAAGAAAAGGGAGGAAGAAAGAAAAAATAGCTAACTCCCTAAAATGTGTGTGGGATGGCCTATTTATAGGTGTTTCCTTTGGTTGGTGAGTGGGCTTTCTCCCGTTCTTCGTGTCTTTTCGTCTTTTCAGAAAAGCTTCCGTTTTCGATTCTGATTCGGGATTTGTTGTCGATTAAATTCAACTCGTCTTTTAATTTCTTCGTTTAATAGACTTGAGTTTCTTCGACTTATATAAATCTTCCATCTTTGGTCCTTTTCTTCGATAAATCTTCGAATAGGCCCAGCGACTTCAAATCTTTTGCATCTCTTGGACAATAGACTTTATCTTGAGTCTTTTTCTTCAGTAAAACCCGTGCAATCCCATGTTTTCTTCAATATTCATCCGGTTGGCTCTGAAAATACAATAAACACAAAAACCACGCATAATTCCAAACAAATGATATTAATTACGTGTTTTGGTCTTGTTTTAGCCAGAATTAAGTGGCTAAAACCGAAAGATTAACGTTTTCGTTAATTAAAACCTAGACGGTCGGACCCGTCTAATGTAAACTTTTTATAACTCATATACTTATGTATAAGTACAATTTACAAGTAAAAACCGTTAAAACCCGAGCTTTATAACTTATGGACATTAACGGGTCAAAGTAGCCTTATTGGACTATTAACCCAACTAATTTGGCTAAACACTAATGGACTTACTCATTGGGCTTAACCCACTTAGGCCCAACATATGAGTATAGGCCTGATATTAAAAGTATAAAATGGGATAATATAATGTATTGGGTTTATAATGGGCTTATTGGGCCTCAACATGTAAACAAGTTAAACTAGTGTAACTAGTCAAAAATTTGACTACCACATAACACTATAATGTGTATGAAGAGATAAAATCCCACTTGATCATCATCATACTTATGTCATCATATATATACATAGCCGTTGTTTTTATAAAGTCATTGTACATTAGTCTAAGACGAGTATTATTTGTCTAGGTTTCCATGATTGAAGCACGTACCGTACATCCAAATCGCCGATAACCCGCCTTTCCTAATCAATGTGAGTTCATAGCCTCGCACTCTTTTAAATGTTTTATGAAATGTTTTATAAACCCGCGAGGGAGATAACATGTTAGTTTAATTAAATAGGACACCAGTTGTCCCGATTGTTTGCTTATTGATATGGACCCAAATGATTATATGACCCGATGAATGATTATATGACTTGATGAACGAAATGAAATGGATTATTATAGTTAGGTTATGTCACTAAAAGTCCCATTAGCATGAAATGTGTACTACCGGGATTTGGTAGACGCTTATGCATATAATAGTACTATTTAAGGAAGATCACCCCAGTTCGCGCCTTGACGGTTGATCCCTGTCGTGCCACATTGATTGGTAAGCGAATTTATGTATGAGAATATTTATATAAGCGTGATTATTGTCACGACATGCTGTTTTAGATGGACAAAGGAATTTCGGGTTAGCTACCCATTGTTTGTTATTGTAAGGTAGCAGTGTCATGCGGCTTATAATAATCCAATATTGAAACTACTGATATACAAATTGAATTATAATATATTACTTGACTAGCAATACGGGGTCTTATTATTGATATTATGTTCGTGTTTTGGTTTTACATAACCATTATCATATAAAGGTTTTTATTAAACTTTATACAAAATTATAAAACGTATTGTATGATGTTTTTACGACAATGGTTCGTATAAGGGTTTTGAAGGCAGAAGCCTATATTATGATTTACGACTAAGAGCTGTATAAAATGTCTTTGGCCTATTTTATGGCCTATTACAAATATTTGTACAAAATGATTTTCGGTAATAACTATATACCGATCATATACTAATGGTTTATTAAACTCTATGAATTCACTCGACGTTTTCGCTGACCTTTTATAACATGTTTTATCTCAGGTACTTGAAGGTAATTCTCGTGAAGATGACAAGAATTTATGGACCGCACTTAAAGAACATTTCCATTCAAATGATTTGTAAAATTGTATGAAATACTATGACTTGGGACCTATGTAATTTGATATTTATGAAGGGAAAATGCTTTATTATTAAACGACGCGATTTTTAAGCGTTGTCTATGATTGGAGTAATGTGTTATCCCGTAACACCAACGACTCTTCTACTGAACTAAAGTATGAATAGTTGGGGGTGTTACAGTTTGGTACCAGAGCTCTCGTTACAGAGAACGAAAGATTTTTAAAAACCAAGGTTTTGAATAAAACATTTCAAAATCTTTTAACTATAAACATTTTTCTCAAAATGTCTAAAAATATTTTGATTATGATGGTGTCGAAGAATTCCCCAGTTACCGATAAGGCCAGATTGAGAAGTGTTATTTTAATATATATATATATATATATATATATATATATATATATAACTTGGATTATATATATATGTTGTAATTTGATTACAGGATTGTTTGATGATTATTTTAATAATTATACGAGGTATTTATACGACGTAGATTGTCACAAGAAACCCTAACTCTCCTAGTAAATCAATCGAAGCTATTTCCGTAGGAATTCTAGCTATTTCAGATCTAAACCAAGTTGTGGATATTTATGATCCCAACAAAATGGTTGATATTTGTAGAAATGTTGGTATTAGTTGATTATGATTTTAAAGAAGAATTGGCAATATTAAATCTGATATCGATGTCATGACGATCTTTCCTTATAGACTGGAGTTTGACAAAACCTTACCACCCAAAAGGTGTCATCTGATTCGGTGTCACCCAATTCTTAAATTTGAAATCGAAAGGGGTGAATGTTGCACTTGAGGCTGTCATTGGAGCCTTTACCCAAAAGCCTCATGCCACTAGTACATTTCCGAGAAGTCTAATTAAATGTGTGAGTCATTTCATACTAGTGACTCATTTGATAACTTATATAATTGGAAATTAAGTGTTGTTCATATCGAACTTTTATTTCTCTTTCAAGGTCTAAGAATAAGGTTGAAAGTATTGGAGAATGAGGTAGGATATCGCATTGAGTATGATTTGGTTGAAACTTGAATGAAGTAAAATATAACCCGTATGGAATATGAGATTGTTAAGAGGAAGTCGTTAAGTTCCGTGATTGAATTATAAGGTTTTAAATGATTGTTGGTTCGTGTTAAGGGTTGTTCTTAGGCCATTGTCCAATAACGAGGATGCCCAGTGTCCAAGAAATAAATTGAAGAAATCTTCTTCAAAATAGGGACCGATGGATCTTCCAGGACATGTGAAACACCTAATGACTATTGTAGATTAGTATTCATTGTGGTATCTTTTAAAAATCCCTAACTTAACTGAGACATCAGTTGGTAGGATGAGTTCTTGGAATTGTATGACATAGTGACACGTAATCTGTTACGGTACAATTTTGACTTGTTTGTGATTAATGAAAAGATTACCTTTGATTGCTAAATTTTACATGTATTGGTGTTATCTATCTTTTCTTGCTTGTTCCTAATGTTCACATTAGTGATACAACCATTGAACAAGTACTCATCTCGGTTTGAGTTACGTTGTGAATTATTCTTTTTGAGCACCATCGAGGTCATGAACCTCATGATTAATTGGCTAAGCCCATTTCATATCATATTGTAGTTAGTTCTTGGTGAACAACTTTTCATCACTCCTTTTGCAGATCACTCATTGCTTTTATAATAAATTACTATCGAAATAAGAGTTTTATTAAACATCTTGTAAATGAAATGCTTTCATAGTGATGAACATTTTGATAAAATCATTTGATTTTTATTTCATGATTAAGCATGAATATATATATATATATATATATATATATATATATATATATATATATATATATATATATATATATATATATATATATATATATATATATATATATATATATATATATATATATATATATATTAAACATGATGACAAAGTTTTGACGAACTGAGTATTGCATCGTTAATCCTAAAATTGTATATAGTTGCGCGCCTACATACAATTTGGAAGGGTCTATGCCATTTAATAGATGATTTTTGGCCAGGTAAAAAGATTCGTTTAAGTATGTCTAATCGAATTGATCTAGGTTCTATGTGTGCCTCAGTCGTTCTTTGGTGGAACAAAAGTTGTGTCGTTGTAGTATTAAAATGTGCAAGACTTAAAACTAAATGACGTTAAAGTAATTCTAACTCTATTTTAAAATAAATGGCGAGAAATTAAATCTAAGTCTAATTAAAAGAAAGGGTTCAATATTAAAAACTTTGAAAAAGTAAATTAATTAAATGACTTAAAATTAAAGCGTGACGAAAATTAAATTTAACAAAGTATTAAAAATGTAACTTAAAAACAAAACTAAGCAAAATGTAATCCAAAACCAACAACCATCGGAATGTCTGATCGGAATGCTGTCACCATACCCATCGGAACCCAGATCGCAATGTGTCCATCGGAATGCATTAAAGCTAGGTCTATCAGAATAATGGAAGATGCAGTCTATAGGAATGTCACTTTCATCGGAATACCCCCATCAATAACTTCAGATCGGAATATTGCTAAGGAAAATTGGGCAGCACTTCGTTTCAATAAACCTCAAGACCCGTCGGAATGTGCGATCGTAATGTGCGATCGCAACCCCAGATCAGAATGAGGGTAATGATACTCTAGATCGCAATCCCGGATCGGAATGCAAAACCCTTGTCCTATGCTGTCACCATCGGAATGTGGAGAAAGCAAACCGTCGCAATGTGCCAAATCCCTTACTTTCCGATGGAGTTACAAATTCGTAATAAGCTCAAATCCAAATAAGCTAGAACTAATAAGCAATAATAAAAACTAAAATGTAATGAAAAAGGACGAGATAATAAGCTAAAAAGTTAAAACCTTTTCGGAATTAAAAAGACGACACTTAAGGAAATGGAATTTAAAGATAAAACTTTTGAGAAAAACTTGAAAACACTTAAGCTAAATACCAAATAAGCACATAAGATTGTCAAGCTTATGGCTTATCTCGTATGAAAACTTAAAGGGAAAAGTAATGACGAAACTTTTAATCAAATAAGCAAAGGATTAAGCAATTACTTGCTTAATCCGAATTTTAAAACAAACAAAAACAAGAGAAAGGTAGAAAGAGAATGATAAAAGAAACTTGATCAAAGGTAAATGAAGATTAAAGCAACAAAATTAAAGAACACTTACTTGGAATTAAAAGGTATTAAAAGTGCAAGACAATGTATTTAAATTGACATGAAAAGTAAATGTGCAAAAATTAAAGATGGAAGAACTAGTGTCACTCTAGCCAATAAGAGTAAAAGGAAATGATCTTAAACTATATATAGGGGAGATTAAGGAGTGCTTAGGAAGCTTCCTTCCTCTTTCCTATTTTCCTTAATTGCACACTTAAGTCCTTCTCTTCTTAATCTTTTGTTAATCTTGGACTTTAACGACTTTTGGCTCGAGATTTCTTTAAACTTGTCTTTAATTTTATTCATAAATAAGACTCGAGTTCTTCGGCTTTAGTAAACTTCCGTCTTTTGACTTTTTCTTCGATAAATCTTTAGAATTGGTCTTGGACTTCCGTTCTTTTTGCACTCTTGATTTCTTGACTTCGTCTTTCGTCTTTTTCTTCGATAAAAGCCCGTGAATGCCCGTGTTTTCTCCACTTTTCAGCTTTTCGTCCTAAATCACAACAAAAACACAAACCACGCATAATTCCGACATAAAAGACATAAAATACACGTTTTGGCTCGGTTATTATTGTAATTAAGTGGTAAAAAGGATGGGTGTTTACACACCTATCAAATCCCCTACACTTGACCATTGCAATGTCCTCATTGAATGCATTAGTTACAAAGCACGTTTACATTTTTCATCAAAATCAATCCACCTTGGCCTTTATTAAAGAGATAGAAAATTACAAACATTTAAAGTAAAGAAAATAAAGAAATCAAAGACATACCTTGGGTTTTGAAAATGTCATGAATAATCATCATCCTCAAGTTTTCACTTTCTCCAAACCAAGCTTAAAAACGAGATCATTGTTATTATAAGTTAGCAAACTAACACGAACTCATGTGGGCCAATTATTCACTTAGACTCCCTTATTCCTAGGTGTATCTCTTATATTTTATTGTTGTCTTGAATGATCACGAGGATGCATTGTTGACTTATTTCGATAGTTATTTAGGCCGAAAATAAAGTGAACGATTTAATCAATAGTTAGCTAAAGGACAAAATAATTGAAAACTGCTTCTCGGGACCTCATAAAGTTCATATCTTGGCATAACTCGCTTCGCGATTTGAGACCTTTCTCGGACCGATATTTGGCAGCGACTTCATACTTCAAACCTTGAGAGACGTTCATGAAATAATGGTCTTCTCTTCATATAAGAATTTCTTCACTTGAAGTTTTGAGAGATTCATACTTGGACCATGACTTCTTCATTTTTCTCCAATCTTTATTTTGGACTTTGATATACAACGATCCGCCTCCTTTTTGGACTTGGCTTTATTTATCCTCATACCTTGTTAGGGCCTTTTTGGATAGACTTCTCCATGAATTTTGGGGAGTTTTTGCTTTTCGTCGTGTGTCTCGATCCTTCATATTGATCTTTGATAAATGATTCTTCACATCACTTTGGATCTTTAGCAACAAAATGTAGCCCTCATGTCTTGTTAGGACCTTTTTGGACTCGCCAATCTTCGCATCCCGTTTCAATAAGTTATGCCTTGGCTATGAACTCTAATCCATACCGAGCAACTTTTAAACGATCTTGGGCTAGAAGCTAAGTAACTTTTCAAATCGTACAACCTTATTTATTGCAGATAAATTTATAAGCAAGCGATGAGAGAATAGGCTTATTATTAACTCACATAAATTCATGAAAGAATACCAAACGTATAATTGACTCTATCATCTCTCGTTCTCCACAGTTTAAAATCTCAAGGAATGAGACTAGTGGATGCTTAGCCTATTAAATCAAAGTTTTGGGTTTTCGAGTCGTCTATAGGATCTTGAAAACTCTTAGACTTTCTCAAGTTTAGAAATCGCATTTTAAAGTTCCCTTGATAAACGACTCTCTAGGATCAATTATAGGAACTTGCGAAAAGTTCTTGTTCTTAACCCGTGAGAGTTAAGACTTTCCCGTTTTATAGCTCCCTATATAAAAGCCTAGCAAAATTTGACTTAAACACGTTAAGGATACTAGCTAGAGTAAACTTAGATAAGTAAACTCGGGTTGAGTCAAGAGATTCATAACGTTTGAAAAATTAAAACCACTTTATTAAAAATTTATTCTAGTAAGGTAAGAAAATAACTATACAAAGGGAAAAACTAATAGGTCAAAATAGATCAAAAATTTTAAAAAATGTCGAAAAATTGATTTTACGGTTAAAATGAGGACAAATACAAGGAAAAGGCCACTTAACTTCGATAGAAGTCCCCCCTACACTTAAGATAAACATTGTCCTCAATGTTTAAGCATGTGGGAGTAAACTCCCCTACACTTAGGACATTGTGCACTTTGTTTAAATCTCGCCAAGGAAGAGACAACTAAAGAGATTCCTATTTTAATATTGAGAAAATATAAAATAGTGAATCGAAAAGAGTTTAGGATAGAACCGGGAAGAAGGGAACACGGAATCACGGGTCGTCAAGAATCATCAAGAGTGGATCATTGAGCTCGAATCCCTGATTAAGAGAGGAGAGGAAATAGCAAACACCAACAGGTCTCCCTACACTTAGGATAAAGAAAGCGAAAAGATAGATACATGGGTTTCCTCCAAGAAGCGCTTGATTTTTGATTACCGAGTCGTGAGCCTGACTCGACCTTGATCATCATAGGAAGAAGCATGAAACATATCCACCAGGATCAAAGACATAGTTTTCGTCCATCAAATAGCACAAGCTTAAGGCGAACAAGGCAAGCCAAAGATGAGTAGGCAAGGTTCCCTTAAGCAGCGATGGAGCACGGTGGAAGCAAGGGTGAAGTGGTGCAAGCAGATTTCCATAAGTTCCAAAAATATTTCCTTTTATTTCATCAGGTGGATACTGAGATGGCTGCAGAATATCGATACCGGGGTCGAACACCTTTTCCTTTAGGGGAAAATAGCACTCAGGCTCAGCAGAATGTGAAGAAGATCCGCGAAGAAGTTGCACAACCTCGTCCTCCGGATGTGGACAAAGAGGTGTTAAATCATATGTGCTTCGGATGTTGGTGTCGACCGGTTTCTTCTCCTTTGAAAGAATTGCCTTCAAATCCAAAGTAGGATCAAGACGATAATCTTCAAAATCAAAAGGAGGAGCATCACTCTCATGAGGGAAGTAAGTGTTGAGAAACGTAGAGAAGTCTTCCTCAAATGAGTAATCGTCCAAAGTAGGATCAAGTGATGGCGGAGGATCTTCAATATGTGAAGAATCACTCGAAAGAGTATCGGCCTCATCAAAATCATCATATGTAGGCAGGTCGGGATACTCGGAAGTACAATCATCAAAATCATCCGAATCTAGGCTAGAATCATCATCATAAGCATCAAAGATCGGTGGAGAATCATAAATGGGAGAAGCGTCCAAATTGGATAGAGAATCATCCACATCGTCTTCAAAAAGTGGATTATCAATGCAAGACTCGAATAGAGGATTGTTGTAGATGACAAAATCATCAAGCACATTAATCATATTCACTGATTCTCGTCCAAAGGATTTGCTTGTAAGCTTCCCCATTTTGAAAACTTGTGCATCATTCCCGACTCTTATGCTTAACTCACCTTCGGAAACATCAACTAAAGCTCTTCCGGTTCTCAAGAATGGCCGACCAAGTATTAAAGGAATACGAGGGTCCATTTCATAATCAACAACGACAAAATCGACCGGGAAAGTAAATGTGCCAACTTTGATGAACACATCTTCGACAATACCATCGGGGTAAGCGAGAGTGCGATCTACAAGTTCAAAAGTCATCTTTGTTGGAGTAAGGTCGGGTAATGATAGTGTTTTCCAAACACTCAAAGGCATAAGATTAATACTGGCCCCGAGATCAGCTAGGGCAGTAAATTCTTCAGTTTTGTTGAAAATGCAAGGCAACACAAAATGACCGGGATCTCGAAGCTTTTCCAGAAGTTCTTTAAGAATAAATGCAGAGCAGTTTTCATTTAAGCGTGTGTTGGCGAGCTCAATCAACTTCTCCTTCTTGTTAAGCAATTCCTTAAATTCTTTAACAAATTTCGGCATGTGGACAAGTGCTTCAACAAGGCTCATGTTGATGTTCATTTGAGAGAGCATCTTCACATAGCTTGACACTTGACAGTCATTCTTGGTTAGCTCAGTGGTCTTGCCTAAGCGAGAAGGATATGGGATATTGGGTTTGGGTGGTGAAGGTGAAGGTGAAGGTGGTAAAGGTTGAGATGTTGAAGGGTTCTTCTAGGGAACATCATCATGACGAGGCGGAGACGGTAATGGTGCACTAATACTAGGTGTAGGAGGAGTAGGGATAAATGTTGGTGGAGGAGGTGTAGATGATGGGGGCGGGATCGGTGGTCCTACTATGGTGACTCCACTACGGGTAGTAATAGCACTCACATTTGCTCGCGGATTGGTGATGGTGTTTGAAGGTAGAGAACTCGAAGCAGAAGGTTGAGCTGTGGGCAAGAAACTAGCCAACATATTCTTAATATCATTTGTTTGAGTGCTGAAGGAGGATTGGATATTATCTCGAAGCTCGGATCTTATCTCATTCCCTTGCTTGGTAATATCTCCTTTCAGATTGATAATTTGGCTCTGTAGATTCTTGATTTGCTCACCTTGGGTTCTCATGATGGTTTCAACATCGGAGTTAATGGGTGGGGCTTGTTGGGCGGGTGGGTAATAAGGTGTAGAAGCTCTTGGTGGGATTTGGTTGCTTCTATTGTAGTTGTTGGCGGGGTTTTGGTTTTGAGGAGATAAACCGGGTGAAAGGTAGTTGTTTGATCGGTAACTCAGCAAATTTCTATCCCCTTGAGGTCGAGCTTGGTAATTTTCCGGTGAATAGTTACCATAAGCTGCATACACATTTTCCGAATTTCCTTGTGTAGAAGGACAATCGGTGTATGAGTGAGGACCGCCGCATGTTTCACAAGAAGGTGCAACCGCTTTAACTTGTTGTTGTTGGTTTGTAGCGAGAAGCAAGATATTTTTGTTCATTTCGGTCATCATGCGGGTGAATTCGGTCATGTCGGGGTTTGCTGAGGTGGAAGAAACATTGACTCTCGGGTTGTTCCTTGAAGAAGCGGAGGAATCCCAATTTTTGTGGTGAGTAGTCATGTTCTCAATAAGCTCTCTACACTCCTCGGGTCTTCTTTTCATAAATGTGCCACCGGCGGCTGCATTAATCGTATCACGAACATGAAAAGTCAAACCGTTGTACAAAGTATCAATTAAGGTCACAGGGAGCATGTTGTGGTTTGGACAACGATCAATCAAAACATTATATCTTTCCCAAGCATCAAAGAGAGATTCATCGGGTTCTTGCATGAAACCGCTGATTTGATTGCGAAGGCTCGTGGCCATGGATGGTGGAATGTAGCGCGACAAAAAGCGTTGAGTCATGTCATCCTAAGTATGAATTGAATTCTTCGGGAGACGATCAAACCATTTCTCGGCGTGATGTGATAAAGTATGTAGGAAGAGTTGTAGGCGAAGAACATCCATTGTGGCACCGGGCAACTTCATGCTTTGAGTGATTGTAATGAACTTGTCGAGGTGTTTGTTGGCATCATCATCAGGCAATCCACGGAATGGGTTAGTTTGCACTTGCTGAATCATGTGGTGCTTCAACGAAAACTCCGGAGCCATGATTTGCATCGACGCAATCGGTCCTCCTCGTCCAAACATGGTAGGTTGACAAAGTTCTTCCATTGTCCTAAGATCGGGCTGTGGAAGAACATTGTTGTTATTGTTGAGGTGCTGTGGATTATTGTTGTTGTTAACACCTGCCATACTTAAATCTTCTCGAGTCTCGGGCTCTTGATAATTAGAAGATCTAGTACGCATACACCTACAAAGGCAAAAGAAAACAATACCAAACACAAAGACAATATATATACACAATAAAAATAAAATCTTTTTGGATATTTGAAATTTTTAATTTTTATGGATTTTTATCAATTTTTAGTTTTTTTTTTTTTTGGTTTTTTGAATTTTTTTAGGCAAGAAAAATAACGCTCACAAGTGAACGGATCCCAAAAAGCAACGCGTCTCTCACAGAAAACCGTTAATCTTTACGAAAAGAGCCGGCAGCGGCGCCATTTAATAACTAGCTTTTGGCTAGTAAGAAATATCGTTGAACCAATCTCTTCGAATTGAAAAATGGATTAAGTGTGCGACTCATTCATTCTTTGGTGGAACAAAAGTTGTGTCGTTGTAATATTAAAATGTGCAAGACTTCAAATTAAATGACGTTAAAGTAATTCTAACTCTATTTTAAAATAAATGGCGAGAAAATAAATCTAAGTCTAATTAAAAGAAAGGGTGCAATATTAAAAACTTTGAAAAAGTAAATTAATTAAATGACTTAAAATTAAAGCGTGACGAAAATTAAATTTAACGAAGTATTAAAAATGTAACTTAAAAACAAAACTAAGCAAAATGTAATCCAAAACCAACAACCATCGGAATGTCTGATCGGAATGCTGTCACCATACCCATCGGAACCCAGATCGCAATGTGTCCATCGGAATGCATTAAAGCTAGGTCTATCGGAATAATGGAAGATGCAGTCTATCGGAATGTCACTTTCATCGGTATGCCCCCATCGGAATAACTTCAGATCGGAATATTGCTAAGGAAAATTGGGCAGCACTTCGTTTCAATGAACCTCAAGACCCGTTGGAATGTGCGATCACAATGTGCGATCGCAACCCCAGATCGGAATGAGGGTAATGATACTCTAGATCGCAATCCCGGATCGGAATGCAAAACCCTTGTCCTATGCTGTCACCATCGGAATGTGGAGAAAGCAAACCGTCGCAATGTGCCAAATCCCTTACTTTCCGATGGAGTTACAAATGAGTAATAAGCTCAAATCCAAATAAGCTAGAACTAATAAGCAATAACAAAAAATAAAATGTAATGAAAAAGGACAAGATAATAAGCTAAAAAGTTAAAACCTTTTCGGAAATAAAAAGACGACACTTAAGGAAATGGAATTTAAAGATAAAACTTTTGAGAAAAACTTGAAAACACTTAAGCTAAATAACATAAGATTGTCAAGCTTATGGCTTATCTCGTATGAAAACTTAAAGGGAAAAGTAAGGACGAAACTTTTAATCAAATAAGCAAAGGATTAAGCAATTACTTGCTTAATCCGAATTTTAAAACAAACAAAAACAAGAGAAAGGTAGAAAGAGAATGATAAAAGAAACTTGATCAAAGGTAAATGAAGATTAAAGCAACAAAATTAAATAACACTTACTTGGAATTAAAATGTATTAAAAGTGCAAGACAATGTATTTAAATTGACATGAAAAGTAAATGTGCAAAAATTAAAGATGGAAGAAGTAGTGTCACTCTAGCCAACAAGAGTAAAATGAAATGATCTTAAACTATATATAGGGGAGATTAAGGAGTGCTTAGGAAGCTTCCTTCCTCTTTCCTCTTTTCCTTAATTGCACACTTAAGTCCTTCTCTTCTTAATCTTTTGTTAATCTTGGACTTTAATGACTTTTGGCTCGGGATTTCTTTAAACTCGTCTTTAATTTTCTTCATAAATAAGACTCAGTTCTTCGGCTTTAGTAAACTTCCGTCTTTTGACTTTTTCTTCGATAAATCTTCAGAATTGGTCTTGGACTTCCGTTCTTTTTGCACTCTTGATTTCTTGACTTCGTCTTTCGTCTTTTTCTTCGATAAAAGCCCGTGAATGCCCGAGTTTTCTCCACTTTTCACCTTTTCGTCCTAAATCACAACAAAAACACAAACCACGCATAATTCCGACATAAAATACACGTTTTGGCTCAATTATTATTGTAATTAAATGGTAAAAAGGATGGGTGTTTACACACCTATCAAATTTGCAAGACTGATTAGTAGTCACCATGATATTATTAGTAAACACTAAGTTTTCTTTGAATTTGTGAAGATTAAATTTTATGAGATCTGCAAGAAGGTCAAAATAAGGGACATATTGTTAGAGACACCTACATATGTGCCCGAAGCAATTATTTTTCTGAATCGAATTTACTCATCTGCAGATATTGTCTTAGTTGACAATTGATATCCCCTTCTTGTCCAATTCTCTTGTGGTGAGATTCTTTGGATGATTATCTAATTACTGAGTGTTGATACCCGACTGAGTGTATCGATGTTCCTATCATTTCTTTTGGTTAGATTCCATAAGAATGACAAGGGTAACGATCCGAGGAGCTTTCGAATGCGTACTCAAATTATGAAAACATGGGATTTATTCATATTCGTTAGTGTTTCCGTCTTTATCTGATTTAAAATTCTCTCACGTAAATTTTGCGTTGACCTTACTCTTTTAATGTTAGCTATGTCTCCATATATTCTTGAATTTGTGAAGGATTATGAGTTACTATTAATCTTTTGAGAAGTTCTCATCGTATCAACGGTAATGAAACTGGAAAGTTGATAGTGCCAGTAGAATGGATTGATTGATTATGACATAATGTCATTATCTTAATTAATGGGAACTCGAGTAGAATTCCTCTAGAAAGGTAAGATTTTGATTATCAATGGCGATCTAAATAATTCCCGATGGGAAATCGTATCCTGAATTTAGGCTTGAAATTATACCATGAATGGTTATGAACTAGTCATATATCTTGTAATCTAGAAAGAACTTAAAGTAAAGTTACTAAAAGATGTTGCTGTTATCTGAAACTTTAGGAGGTATTTGCTGGTGAATTACCTAGAGTTTCGCCATTAAGGCAAGTTGAATTTGGTATTGATAATATATTCCTGGTGCTGCACCTGTGGCGTGTGCACTGTACTTCAGCACCATTCGAATCGAAAGAGTTACCGTACAACTGAGAGAGTTGTCAGAAAAAGTTTTTATTATACCAAGCTCGTCATCATGAAGAGCTATGGTGTTATCATTTCTTATATTTGTTGATTACCGTGAACAAGGTAATTTGACGATCAAAATTTATATCCATTACTCAAGATGGAAGATTTGTTCGATCATTTACAAGGTTCTAGCGTATATTCAAAATTTGATCCACGACATGGTTATCATCAACTTCCCGTTCGCGAAAAGGATTATCTATTCCAATCACTAAATCCAGAACTTGTAATGAACATTATGAGTTCCATGTTATGTCGTTTGGATTGACCAATGCACATGTAGCATCCATAAATTTGGTGAATCACGTGTGTAGGCTTTAATTTGATAAATTCATTCTTGTGATCATTAAGAACCATCTGTTTGTTTCTAAGAATAGAAAGGAGTTAATAATCATTTATTGATTGCCCTGAATTGGCCGAGCAATGAAAACCTGTACCTTGAGTATTTAACATGTGATTTAAGGCTTAATCCTTTATATTATTTGACCGTGTGATTAATAGATAATGGAATCTATATTGACTCTTCAAAGATTAAGAGCTATTAAGGCTTTGGGTTATACCAGAAAGAAAATGCAAAAACGTTTTGACATATATTTTATCAAAGGATTTTTATGGAATCATTCCTTTATACCCAGATCATTTAACTCCCTTAGGAGTAGATGTTTGTGTATACCACAAGACAACCTAAGAGGGATTGAGGAAACCACTTAAACCATGATTTGGAATTTGGAACGACAATTTTTGCTTTTCAACTAAGAAAATTTTTACCAAAGCATTAACAAAGATTTTTCTAACATTTACGGATCTTATTAATTATTTTCAATAAATCAACAAAAATCGTGTTAACTAAATTCAAATTTATTTTGAACATTTTTCTATAATTGGACGAACTGAGAAATTTAAAAATTTTAAGTTTACGTTTCATAAAAGTTCAATATTTATTATTTAATTATTTGTGATAATTATCGACGCTTTAAACGTCGGATTGAGCAAAACTAATAAAGATGATAGTTGAGACAAAACTAAAACTTAGAAAATATGAAGAAAGAATTTCTGAGTGAATTGTGGTCATGATAATTATTTCATCAGGGAAGGTGAATGTAGATACTGACAGATTATATAGAAAGGATAAAGAATCAATTAGGATGTGCTCCTTAGTAATGACTGTGCAAAATAAATTGCCGAGCAATTTAAAAATAGCCGATTCTTGTAAAAAGGATAATATAGATAATAAAAGGGGTTCGCGGTTAATGTGAACCATTAGAAATGAGAGCCGATGGCGTTAAATGTTTAAAAGGACACTTGTGGTTGCCTAAATATGGAGATTTTGAGATTTAGTCATGTTGGAATCTCATAAGATTAAGTATTCTATTCATACCATTTCTGATTAAATGTATCTTTATTTGAAGAAGTTGTACTGATGGCAAATTATGAAGGCAGACATCGCCTCATACATTAGTAAACGTCTAACTATTGCAAAGGTCATCATCTAAATTTGATTCAATTTGGGTCATCGTCGACAGACTGACCAAATCTGCTAATATCATTCATGTTAATGATAGATTCTCGATGAAGAAATTGACTCTTTTGTATTTAAAGGAGTTGTGTAAGCATGGTGTGCCTGTATCGATCATCTCTATCAAGATCCTCGCTTCGCATCGAATTTCTAGAGATTTCCTTAGAAATCATTGGGAACGAATCTTGATGAGAGTTCTGTTTACCACCCCAAATGGAAGGGACAGGGTAAAGTAACGATACAAACACTAGAAGTCTTGTTTTATGTTTGAATAATTGACCTTTGGTAATGAACGGGATAATCGTTTTCCTTTGGAGAGATTATCATTGATAATTATCGTATTAGGATCGAGATCGAATATTCTGAGGATCTAAATACAAGAGCACCTGTAGGTGGAAGTTGGGATGAAGATACTTGACATACACCCATTGTGAGTTGGACATGTCTTTTAGGTTTAAGGTTGCCTATGATGACAAACCTAACCTTACAAAATACCCGACCCGTGAAACCTGAAATGGTTGTTGAAATTAGGATCTGATTATTGACTGCCGGTAGTGGGAAGCAGGTTATGTGAATATGAAATGTAGATCTTAAAGTGCAGGATGGGTAGGGAAGTTATGCCAAAAAAATTCACCTTGAAAAAATGAATTGTTGATCTGACGGATCATGGGAAATAAGTCCCCGTTGTATGGGACCATTGAGATAATGCAAAAAGTTGGTTTGAAAGGCATATAAGCTGGATCTACCTAGGACTTCAAGGTCTGCGTGAACTATGTTTCGTGCATCGAACTTGATAAAATGTCTATCAAGTGATAATCTGATTACTTCTTAATGATGTTTGGATCGGTGAAAAGTTGCGTTCATCAAAAACCCGTGAACATCGAGGATAGAGAAAGTAAGACAACATTTAGCCTGATCGTATTCCCGTAGTTATGTTTGATGAAACACGCGTATTGTAATGAATTACATTTGTGAGAAAAGACCGAATGTGGAGGAAATGCCCACATGTCTTGACTCTATAAGAAGTGAGTAGTAAGATAAATTGATCTTTGAGGACAAAGATCCTGTTTAGGGATAAATGCTGTGACAATTCGTCAATTTATAGTCGATATTTTATTCTCAAGTATTGTTTAAAAACATTATTTTAATGTTATATTATGAACTCACTCATTTTTGGGAAGAAATTTAAGTTTACATCTTAAAGTAGCATCGACTACGTCTAAACCGGAAGACTCTACGTTACGTGCTTACGTTTACATACACTGTTTTTGGTGACAGTCCGACATTTAAGGAAATAAAAATTTATCCTTTAATATTATTTTAGAATTTTAATTTGTGTTGGTTCATAAACTCACAAATTTACGAGAAGATATTAGGACTTAAGTGCATAATTTAACGTCCTTTACGACTAAACCGGAAACCCTAGGTTTACGTATTTACGTTTTTGAACTCCATTTTTTATGAGACAATTTTTATTAGATTCTTTTTGTGCCGTTGATTCATAATTTGTAAAAACATTTTTCGTAAAACGACCCGAGGGCACGTAAATCGAGGAAAATAGATTCGAGGAGTACCCGTAAATTAGTGGAGATGAGACAAGTGGGACACTTGTCCCACCCCACCCATAAACGGCCAAAACTAGCTAACACAACACTCTTGTTGTCAAATATTTACAAGGTTGTGGACACTTGTCCATGAAGCTTTACAAAACCACTTAAGGCATTAAACAAGCAAACTAAAAACCATTTCTCACATACACTCTCATGCAAACCACTCCATTTTCTCTCTAGCTCTCCATCTTGCCGTCCCACCTACACCAAAACACCCCTATTTGATCTAAATGCAACCACAAATCTTGTGTTAATCTTGCATAAGATGATGTCTTTTTGAAGTCTTATTGATTGGAGGTAATCATAACATCTACAAAGGAGTTTCCTTGGTGTCTAGGGGCTGATTTTTCACAAGGTGTTCTTAAAGTTGAGTGATCTTGAAGTTGATTTTGGTTTATTACAAGTTTTGTCATCAAAAGTCAAGCCTGGATCATAAACTTTCACTATCTTGGTTGGTAACAAGATCATTCTTTCCATTTCCTTGTTATTTTGTAAATGTAAATTTGTATTTTCTTTCTTAATGTATATGTATATGATGATATATGATTATCAAAGTATTATGTGGGGATCTTGTGTTGATAAATTTGGTTAAAATGATTAAAAGCTACATGAAAAGATGTTAAAATCATGTCTAAAATTGTAGGTTGTGTAAAACAGTAAAGAACCATATGATAACTTGTTAAAATGACTTGGATAATTTAATATACATTAAGGTATGTGACTTTTACATATGTGAGAGTTGGCCACTCAATGGAATCCATAAAATGAGTGAGATATGATAAAAACATTATTGAATTTCAAATCTGTATAGTCTGTTTTAGACGAATTGTTAGAGACATTTAGAGGATGATTGAGCAGTAGCTAAATCGGAGTTAATTGTAGAACATATTATGTAGTTTGTGCTGCTCAAAAATGAGCTTCTATCTCCTTGTAGAACTCAAGATATGGTAAAGTTGGTGAAAGTGAGTTTCATAATCAGATTTGTAAAATAAAAGTATATATTATAAAATTAACACTCAAGTAAAACTAATATAAAATATATACCTAAAACCCACTAACTTATATTACTTATAAATAAGTTATATACTTTGATAAGTAAATGTGAAATTTTATAAAAATTACAAATTGATATGTTTTATAAGTTATAAAACTATATACATAAGTTTTACGTCTTTTCGGCTAAAACCGAAAGATTAACGTTTTCGTTAATTAAAACTTAGACGGTCGGACCCGTCTAATGTAAACTTTTTATAACTCATATAGTGATGTGTAAGTACAATTTAAAAGTAAAAACCGATAAAACCCGAGCTTTATAACTTATGGACATTAACGGGCCAAAGTAGCCTTATTGGACTATTAACCCAACTAATTTGGCTAAACACTAATGGACTTACTAATTGGGCTTAACCTACTTGGGCCCAACATATGAGTATAGGCCTGATATTAAAAGTATAAAATGCGCTAACATAAGGTATTGGCTTATAATGAGCTTATTGGGCCTCAACATGTAAACAAGTTAAACTAGTGTAACTAGTCAAAAATTTGACTAACACATAACACTATAATGTGTATGAAGAGATAAAATCCCACTTGATCATCATCATACTTATGTCATCATATATATGCATAGCCATTGTTTTTATAAAGTCATTGGACAAGAGTCTAAGACGAGTATTATTTGTCTAGGTTTCCGTGATTGAAGCACATACCGTACATCCGAATCGTCGATAACCCGCCTTTCCCAATCAACGCAATTTCATAGCCTCGCACTCTTTTAAATTTTTTATGAAATGTTTTATAAACCCGCGAGGGAGATAACATGTTAGTTTAATAAAATAGGACACCAATTTTCCCGATTGTTTGCTTATTGATATGGACCCGAATGATTATATGACCCGATGAATGATTACATGACTTGATGAATGAAATGAAATGGATCATTATAGTTAGGTTATGTCAATAAAAGTCCTATTAGCATGAATTGTGAGCTACCGAAATTTGGTAGACGCTTATGCATATAATAGTACTATTTGGGGAAGATCACCCCAGTTCGCGCCTTGACGGTTGATCCCCGTCGTGCCACATTGATTGGTAAGCGAATTTATGTATGAGAAGATTTATATAAGCGTGATTATTGTGATGACATGCTATTTTAGATGGGCAAAGGAATTTCGGGCTAGCTACCCGTTTTTTGTTATAGTAAGGTAGCAATGTCATGCGGCTTATAATAATCCAATATTGAAACTACTGATATACGAATTGAATTATCTTATATTTCTTGACTAGCAATACGGAGTCATATTATTGATATTATGTTCGTGTTTTGGTTTTACATAACCATTATCATATAACGGTTTTTGTTAAACTTTATACAACATTATAAAACGTATTGTATGATGTTTTTACGATAATGGTTCGTATAATGGTTTTAAAGGCAGAAGCCTATACTATGATTTACGACTAAGAGTTGTATAAAATGTCTTTGGCCTATTTTATGGCCTATTACAAATATTTGTACAAAATGATTTTAGGTAATAACTATATACCGATGATATACTAATGGTTTATTAAACTATATGAATTCACTCGGCGTTTTTGCTGACCTTTTCTTTTAACATGTTTTATCTCAGGTACTTGAAGGTAATTCTAGGGAAGACAACAAGAATTTATGGCCCGCACTTAAATAACAATTTCCATTCAAATGATTTGTAAAATTGTATGAAATACTATGACTTGGGACGTATTTAATTTGATATTTATGAATGGAAAATGCTTTATTATTAAACGACGCGCTTTTTAAGCGTTGTCTATGATTGGAGTAATGTGTTATCCCGTAACACCAACGACTCTTCCGCTGAACTAAAGTATGAATATTTGGGGGTGTTACCGAGGAAGTCTGCCAAACTATCCTTATTAGCAAAATAAAGTATGCATGTTTGACCACTAAGGTCCTAGCAAGTGTGACTTTGCCCAGACAGGGGATGTCAGTCCCCAAATAGTACTATTTACAATATTAGCGCTCATTTCTGGGAAAATGATTAATGGTTCATAATTAAAAAGGGACTTTCAAGGCAACAGTAAACATAGTGTCAATAATTATATCTAAGAAGCATACCAAAAACACTAGTATTCTAGTTTAACATATATCCCCCTCACGGGTTTTCAAATCATTTAAAAGTAGAATACTTTAGTGAGGCTATGAACTCACCTAGGATCCATAGAGTTTGAGCTATATCAGATATATTTCATTCATAGTTAAACAACTTGATCACACAAACCACTTGGTCTTATAAACAACAGCTTGATCTCACACAAACCTAGATTAACACATTTTGTATAGTATCAAGTCATTAATCTTTTGTTAATCTATAACACTCTCAAATTTTGTATCGATACATCGAAAGGGTCAACAGAGTGTTACGGGTTAGCAAAATAACTCAAATTATAGTCAACGCATAGAAAGGGTTGTACAAAGCCAAACATATATTCATCCGAATAAGAGTTTAAAGTTCACACAAGGTCCCCAGTTTTACAGTCATAAAGTTACAAAACATCTTTCGAATGAATATTATTAATAAGTGGGCCATCAGATTCGATCTCCGTCCAAGTTACCTTCAAGCACCTGATATAAAACATGTGAAAAATAAATCAGTGAATACCGAGTGAATTCATAGAGTTTAGTAAAAACGGTTATATAAGAACAGTTATGGAAAGCAGACACAAGCATAATATCAGTAATAAGACCTCATATTGCTAGTAATAGGTGTGTAAACACCCATCCTTTTACCACTTAATTACAATAATAACCAGGTCAAAACGTGTATTTTATGTCGTAAATGTCGGAATTATGCGTGGTTTGTGTTTTTGTTGTGGTTTTAGGATCAAAATGTAAAAAAGGGAAGAAAACACGGCTTTCACGGGCTTTTATCGAAGAAAAAGATAAAAGACGAAGTCAAGAAATCAAGAGTGCAAAAAGAATGGAAGTCTAAGACCAATTCTAAAGATTTATCGAAGAAAAAAGTCAAAAGACGGAAGTTTAATAAAGCCGAAGAACTCAAGTCTTATTTATGAAGAAATTTCAAGACGAGTTTAAAGAAATCCCGAGACAAAGTCGTTAAAGTCGAAGAACTCAAAAGACGAGGACTAAATGATAATTAAAGAAAGAAGAAAGAGGGGAGGAAGCTTCCTTCCACTAATTCCCTCCTCCCCTATAAATAGATCATTAGTGTTGATTTTATTCTTGTTGGCTAGTTTGACAAACTATGCTCTTCCATCTTTAATTTTTGCACATTTAAATTCATGTCATTTACTTAATTGTCTTGCACCTTTAATTTCTTTAATTCCAACTAAGTTTCTTTTTCATGTTATTGATTCTTTATCTTTATTGTTGATCTCTCATCTTCCTTTCTTGTGATTGATTTAATCTTATGTTATGTTCATGTTCTTGAGTTTTTATTAAATTGATTAAGTGGGTTTTGATTATGTGATTATTATTTTTAGTTTTATTGATTTGGTTTGATTGGTATTGATTAGTTGATCATTTGTGGTTAGTTTGATTTAATCTTTTGGTTGATTTTGATTAGTTTTATTTAAATTTGTGTCCTATTTCATTTCCTTGTTCTTCGCTACTGTTAACTTTGCCCAGATTCCGAATCAGTTCAATTTATTCCGTCTGAAGGCTTTGTTTTAATTATTCTGAATTAGCATTTTATTCCGAATGAAGCTT
Source organism: Glebionis coronaria (assembly GCA_025667525.1). Classification (NCBI taxonomy): domain Eukaryota; kingdom Viridiplantae; phylum Streptophyta; class Magnoliopsida; order Asterales; family Asteraceae; genus Glebionis; species Glebionis coronaria. The sequence continues at coordinate 268,811,774 of CM046877.1, read as the reverse complement.
TTATTCTAGGTTATTCCGAATCAGTGTTTTTATCTTAATTATTCCGCATCAACTAATATTCCGAATCAGCACTTTTTGGTTATTATTCCGAATGAAAGTTTTCTCCTAATTATTCCGCATGAAGCAGATATTCCGAATAAACCTTTTATTCCGGATGAGCAATCATTCCGGATGAAGGGGTATATTCCGAACCAAGCAACATTCCCAATCAAGGCAGTTATTCCGGATGAACCCATATTCCGAATGAAAGAATTTATTCCGGATGAAAAGATTTATTCCGGATGAAAGACTTCTTCCGGATGAAGCAATTTATTCCGGATGAAGGACTTATTCCGGATGAAGGTTTTTATTCCGGATGAAGGTTTTTATTCCGGATGAAGGGTGTATTCCGGATGAGCAGTTTTTCTTAGTTTTGTAATTTCAGTTTTAGCTTATTTTAAGTTTATATTTTTAAGTTTTAAGCTTTATTTTTCCCGCCTTTTTCCTTAGTCGCATTTTTAGTTTACTTGTCTTTAGTTTAAGTTTAAGTTTGTATTATTTACTTTTAAGTCTTTAATTAATTTCGTCTTTTAGCTTTATTTTTATTTATTGTTTTGCTTTACTTTTCGTTTTATTATTTGCATTGCTCCTTTATTATTTGTCTTTGTTTATTTGTATTTTGCTTCGCTTTTACCTTTTCAAATAGAATAGATATCCAACTTCATCTTTCGTTACCAAGAACGACTGAGTCACACTTTGAACCGGAAATCAATTCGAGAAGATACCGAGAAACGAACTTTCAATCTAGTAAAATCTCAGTTATCAAATGGCGCTGTTACCGGCTCTTTTCGTAAAGATTAACGGTTTTTTGTGAGAGACGCGTTGGCTTTTGGGATCCGTTCACTCGTGAACGTTATTTTTCGTGTCTAAAATTTTCAAAAATCCCAAAAACATTTGAAAAATCATAAAAGGCATTTCTTTTTCAAAGTTTTGCTCCAAAAATATTCTTCTTACTTATCTTTTTTTCTCTATGGATTCTTATGTCAATTGCGTCGGGTGTTGGAGACGACTATATGTGGGCGAATCATGTCAATGGTGTTCATGCGAACGATGCGGAAGAGACCTTCCCTCCATTTCCATCGATTCAAAATTTGGATTTTGTCCATCGTGTAACTCGACTAATTTGTCCTTTTCAAATCCACCTCCTAGCCCCCTTGCATGTATTGTGGAATCGATTCTCATTGGCATGTTTCGTGTCCAATTCGACACCCGCCTCATGGCGAGAAAGAACTGGGTTACAATTATGACAATGGTAATAGCTATCTACAAGAAGCACCAGGTTTTTCTCCATACCCTTGTTGCCAAAATTATGGGGGCCCTCACGATACTTCTTATTGTCAGCCAATGAATTATTATGAGCAAACTCCGTGTCCTCAGTTTTCTTCACCAATGGATTATTATGAACCAAATCCGTGTTCTAATTCTTCTCAACCGAGGAACTACTATGAGCCACACCCATTCTATAATTCAGGTTTTCAACATTTTGAGCCCCCACAACACTTCATCGATCATCAACCCTATTGTGCAGTTCCTCCTAAGCAAATTGCCACTCTTTTTGACAACTTTCAAAAAGTTCAAGAAGCTTGCAACAAGATCATCGAAAAATGTCAAGAGGATTAACGGCATGAGCAAATATCGAATATCGAGACTTATAATCCTCCTCCGGTGTATCCATACTACTATGATGATTATGAGGATGAGCCTACTATTTCTTGGAATGATCTTGTTGCTCAATGCCCTAGTGCAATTGTCATCCCTTCTCTCGATATCCCTAACCTGTCTAAGGAGTGTGATACATTGAGTGAGATTAGTGATTTTGGTCTTGATAAATTCTTTAATGAGGTTTGTGATGCATCAAATTTTGTGGAGCCTACGGACGAGGTTGCTCTTCCTGATGATACCGATTTCCCTCCGCACTATGAGAATTTCACTTTTGAAATTTCTCAATCGCCACCGGGAGATGCAGGCGATGACGATTTATTCTCTCCGGCTTACAAGAAGTTCACCGATGAACTTGCTCTTGAAGATGAGGTGGAAGACGTGATTCTCCGCAACAGATTACGGAAAGTGCATCTTCTTATTGCTCAAATCGAAGAGTTGACTTCTGCTCCTCTTTCCGAGTCTTTACCTCCATCTATTCCTCCCGTTGAAGATAATGACCCATTGCAAGAAGAAATCGACATTCACTCAATACCTCCAGGTATTGATGATGATGACACGGAGGGGGATATTATTTTTGATAATTTGCTGCAGGAAGGTATTGTCCCAAGTCCCCCTGCCGAGCACCTTTCATCCTCCCCTTTAGCCACTATTACGGAGGATGAGTGCTTTGACCCGGGAGGTGACATTGATTATATTATCATTGATAACCTTACGGCATTGCCTCTTTCTGAACATCCATTGTCTTTGGAGGATGACAATGTGATTTCTTTACCCACCCCACCTCCCGTGGCTCACGACTTCACATACTTTTCGTATGTTGAAAGGACTTTTCTCCCATTTAAGACTTATCCCCCCGCCTCTCCTTTGTTGATGTCCACCGGTAACAAGGACAAGGTCTTTGATCCCGGTATTGCATTCGAGGCTTCCCCATGGACCATTTAATTCGGGGACGAGTCAGGCTCGTGACTCGGTTAATATAAACAAGCGCTTTTTGGGAGGCAACCCAATTATCTATCTATCTTTACCTATTTTCACCATAAGTGTAGGGGGGGAGCCCCGTTGGTGTTTCTTGTTTTCTTTCTTATAAAGTGCAGGGATTAGAGCTTCAAAGACACACTCTTGATGACTTTTGACGACCCGTGATTCCGTGTTTTCGTCTCCCCGGTTCTATCCTAAACTCTTTTCGATTCACTATTTTATATTTTCCAATATTAAAATAGGAATCTCTTTAGTTGTCTCTTCCTTAGCGAGATTTAAACAATGTGCACAATGTCCTAAGTGTAGGGGAGTTTACACCCACATGCTTAAACATTGAGGACAATGTTTATATCAAGTGTAGGGGGACTTCTATCGAAGTTAAGTGGCCTTTTCCTTGTATTTGTCCGCATTTTAACCGGAAAATCGATTTTTCGACATTTTTCAAAATTTTTGATCTATTTTGGCCGATTAGTTCTTCCCTTTGTATAGTTATTTTCTTTCTTTACTAGAATAAATTGTTAATAAAGTGTTTTAAATTTTCAAACATCGTGAATCTTTTGACTCAACCCGAGTTTACTTATCTAAGTTTACTCTAGCTAGTATCCTTAACGTGTTTAAGTCAAGTTTTGCTAGGCTTTTATATAGGGAGCTATAAAACGCGAAAGTCTTAACTCTCACGGGTTAAGAACAAGAACTTTTCGCAAGTTCCAATAATTGATCCTAGAGTGTTGTTTATCAAGGGAACTTTAAAATGCGAATTCTAAAACTTGAAAAAGTCTAAGAATTTGCAAGATCCAATAGATGACTCGAAAACCCAAAACTTTGATTTAATAGGCTAAGCATCCACGAGTCTCATTCCTTGTGATTTTAAACTGTGGAGAACGAGAGATGATAGAGTCAATTATAAGTTTGTTATTCTTTCGTGAATTTATGTGAGTTAATTATAAGCCTATTCTCCCATCGCTTGTTAATAAATTTATCTGCAATAAATAAGGTTGTACGATTTGAAAAGTTACTTAGCTTCTAGCCCAAGATCGTTTAAAAGTTGCTCGGTATGGATTAGAGTTCATAGCCAAGACATAACTTATTGAAGCGGGATGCGAAGATTGGCGAGTCCAAAAATGTCCTAACAAGGCATGAGGACTACATTTTGTTGCTAAAGATCCCAAGTGATGTGAAGAATCATTTATCAAAAATCAATATGAAGGATCGAGACACACGACGAAAAGCAAATACTCCCGAAAAGATCATGGAGAAGTCTATCCAAAAAGGCCCTAACAAGGTATGAGGATAAATAAATCCAATTCCAGAAAGGAGGCGGATCTTTGTATATCAAAATCCCAAATAAATATTGGAGAAAAATGAGGAAGTTGTGGTCCAAGTATGAAGAATCTCTCATAACATCAACTGAAGAAATTCCTATTATGAAGAGAAGGCCATTATTTCATGAACGTCTCTCAAGATTTGAAGTATGAAGTCGCTGCCAAATATCGGTCCGAGAAAGGTCTCAAATCGCGAAGCGAGTTATGCCAAGATATGAACTTTATGAGGTCCCGAGAAGCAGTTTTAAAAGATTTTGTCCTTTAGCTAACTATTGATTAAATCGTCCCACTTTATTTTCAGCCTAAATAACTATCGAAATAAGTCAACGATGCATCCTCGTGATCATTCAAGACAACAATAAAATATAAGAGATACACCTAGGAATAAGGGAGTCTATGTAAATAATTGGCCCACATGAGTTCGTGTTAGTTTGCTAACTTATAATAACAATGATCTCATTTTTAAGCTTGGTTTGGAGAATGTGAAAACTTGAGGATGATGATCATTCATGACATTTTCAAAACCCTCAGGTATGTCTATAATTTCTTTACTTTCTTCCTTTGAATGTTTATAATTTTCTATCTCTTTAATAAAGGCCAATATAGATTGATTATGATGGAAAATGTAAAACGTGCTTTGTAACTAATGCATTGCATGAGGACATTGCGATGGTCAAGTGTAGGGGATTTGATAGGTGTGTAAACACCCATCCTTTTACCACTTAATTACAATAATAACCAGGCCAAAACGTGTATTTTATGTTGTAAATGTCGGAATTATGCGTGGTTTGTGTTTTTGTTGTAATTTTAGGATCAAAATGTAAAAAGGGAAGAAAACACGGCTTTCACGGGCTTTTATCGAAGAAAAAGACAAAAGACGAAGTCAAGAAATCAAGAGTGCAAAAACAACGGAAGTCCAAGACCAATTCTGAAGATTTATCGAAGAAAAAAGTCAAAAGACAGAAGTTTAATAAAGCCGAAGAACTCAAGTCTTATTTATGAAGAAATTTCAAGACGAGTTTAAAGAAATCTCGAGACAAAGTCGTTAAAGTCGAAGAACTCAAAAGACGAGGACTAAGTGATAATTAAAGAAAGAAGAAAGAGGGGAGGAAGCTTCCTTCCACTAATCCCCTCCTCCCTTATAAATAGATCATTAGTGTTAATTTTATTCTTGTTGGCTAGTTTGACAAACTATGCTCTTCCATCTTTAATTTTTGCACATTTAAATTCATGTCATTTACTTAATTGTCTTGCACCTTTAATTCATTTAATTGCAAGTAAGTTTCTTTTTCATGTTATTGATTCTTTATCTTTATTGTTGATCTCTCATCTTCCTTTCTTGTGATTGATTTAATCTTATGTTATGTTCATGTTCTTGAGTTTTTATTAAATTGATTAAGTGGGTTTTGATTATTGTGATTATTATTTTTAGTGTTATTGATTTGGTTTGATTGGTATTGATTAGTTGATCATTTGTGGTTAGTTTGATTTAATCTTTTGGTTAATTTTGATTAGTTTTATTTAAATTCGTGTCCTATTTCATTTCCTTGTTCTTCGCTACTGTTAACTTTGCCCAGATTCCAAATCAGTTCAATTTATTCCGGATGAAGGCTTTGTTTTAATTATTCCGAATCAGCATTTTATTCCGAATGAAGCTTTTAGTCTAGGTTATTCCGAATCAGTGTTTTTATCTTAATTATTCTGCATCAACTAATATTCCGAATCAGCACTTTTTGGTTATTATTCCGAATGAAAGTTCTCCTAATTATTCCGCATGAAGCAGATATTCCGAATAAACCTTTTATTCCGGATGAGCAATCATTCCGGATTAAGGGGTATATTCCGAACCAAGCAACATTCCGAATCAAGGCAGTTATTCCGGATGAACCCATATTCCGAATGAAAGAATTTATTCAGGATGAAAATATTTATTCCGGATGAAGGACTTTTTCCGGATGAAGCAATTTATTCCGGATGAAGTACTTATTCCGGATGAAGGTTTTTATTCCGGATGAAGGTTTTTATTCCGAATGAAGGGTGTATTCCGGATGAGCAGTTTTTCTTAGTTTTGTAATTTCAGTTTTAGCTTATTTTAAGTTTGTATTTTTAAGTTTTAAGCTTTATTTTTCCCGCCTTTTTCCATAGTCGCATTTTTAGTTTACTTGTCTTTAGTTTAAATTTAAGTTTGTGTTATTTACTTTTAAGTCTTTAATTAATTTCGTCTTTTAGCTTTATTTTTATTTATTGTTTTTCTTTACTTTTCGTTTTATTATTTGCATTGCTCCTTTATTATTTGTCTTTGTTTATTTGTATTTCGCTTCACTTTTACCTTTTCAAATAGAACAGATATCCAACTTCATCTTTCGTTACCAAGAACGACTGAGTCACACTTTGAACCGGAAATCAATTCGAGAAAATACCGAGAAACGAACTTTCAACCTAGTAAAATCTCAGTTATCAGCTAGTCAGGCAATATATTATAATTCAAATCATATATCATACATTATTCTTGAGACCGCAGACTCAGTATTACCATTATCGGTATTATTATCGGATTATTATAAGTCGCATGACATTGTTTCCTTACTATCATATACAACAGGTCGCGAACCCGACAAATATTTTCCCATTTAAATCAGCATTTCGTCACAAAAATCACGCTATATAAACCCTCTCATACATAAATTCACTTATTAATCAATGTGACACGACGAGGATCAACCGTCAAGACTCGAACTGGGGTGATCTTCCCCAAATAGTACTATTATATGCATATGCATCTACCAACTCCCGGTAGTTAACAATTCATGCTAATGGGACTTATAGGGACATAACCTAACTAATAATAATCCGTTTCAATCATTCATTGGGTCATATAATCAATCGGGTCTATATCAATAAGCATACAATCGGGACCACTTGTGTTCTATTTTTATTAAAACTAGCATGTTATCTCCCTCGCGGGTTTATAAAACATTTCCTAAAACATTTAAAAGAGTACGAGACTATGAACTCACGTTGGTTTGAAAAGGCGGGTTATCAAGAACTAGAGTGTACGGCGAGCGTCGCGATCACGGGATACCTAACAAATAATACTCGATCTTAGACTATGTCGAATAATATTTATAAAAAGTTGTTATGTATATGTAATCAAGTCATAAACATGATGATTAAGTGGGATTTTATCACTTTACACAACATTATTATTTGTTAAGCATGTAGTTAACTTAGTCCAATTACACTAATTTTAGCCCATTTAAGCGTTAAGGCCTAATAGGGCCAATAAGAGTCCAATATGTTTTATTAATCCATTTATCCATTTAGGACCATGGCTCTATTCATAATTTGGGCCGAAGTGGGTTGAAGCCATAAGCAAGTCCCATAGTGCTAAACCAAACTAGTTGGGCCTAGTGGTCCAACAAGGCTAATTTGGTCCATTACGGGTCCATAAGTTACATAGCTCGGGTTTGTAGGTTTTTGCTTGTTAAATGTGTTTCTATACCAGTAGGTGTCTTATAAAAATCTTACATTAGATGGGTCCGACCATCTAAGTTTTATTTGGAGAAATCGCCATCTTTTCGGTTTTAGCCGAAAAGACGTAAAAGTCATGTATATAGTTTGTAGTTAGAAAACTATTTGAGTTTTATTTTAATAAAATGTGATATTTATATATTATAGTATATAAACATATTTTTATAATAGTTATTATAAATTATTCAGTTTTACATATTTATTTATATATCAATTTACCTCATGTTGTCTTTTAATATTAAATGTCTTATATGAAATTTGATCCAAAAACTCATGTTCACCATTTTTAGCATATCTTGAGTTATATAATGACTTAGAACCCCAAATGTTTGCCATAGAAACAACATAATATACTCTACAATTTATTCTTCTATGACTCCTTCTCAAACAGCCCTGACTTTTAATCCGTCCAAGACAGACCAGTCAGATTTGCACATCAAAAGTATTTTGGCCATATCTTGCTCATTTTTAACATTCGATTGTGTGGCCAATTAAAAACATGTTTAAAAATCATTTATCTATCCTTATATCAAATCATATTAATCCATTTTATCAACTAAAAATGTTGAAACTTACTGTTTGTCACAGCCTACACATTTTAGTATGAAAAAGTCATGTTTACTAGTTGTTTTATATGTGACAAACTAATTTTATTCTAATCTATTAACATAGGATCCCACCATAAACTCTTGATCTTCATTTATAACTATGATACATATACATCTGAAAGTAAATAAACTAATACATTTAGAAATGTAAATAAAGAAATATGGTTATACCAACAAGAATGATAGAAAAATGATGAAATTTGGATGAACAAGGCTTGATCTTTGTACCCAACCACCTTAATCTCCTAATATGTAAACTTTTATTTAGAAATCAGACCCTAACTTCATAGAAAACCTTCTTTCACTACTTGAAATCACTTCAAATCATCTTTATATCATGTAGGTTTCATCATATCTTGATTGTAGCTTAAGTTTTAAGTTGAAAATTTATAAAATTGCTATGGTGGTGGTGATGGTGATGGTGGACGACTACAAGAGAGGAGGGAGGAGAGATTGAGAAAATTTTTTGTTAACACATAAAGGAATGAGTTGTGTGTGTGAGAAGTTTGACCTTAAGTAACTAGCTAACTCATGAGACAAGTGTCTCATGGGTTATGTAGATTTTTGACACCAAAGAGGCAAGCACTCTTGGTGTATCCGCCCATATTGGGGGTGGGAAAAGTGTTATACTTGTCTCACCTCTAATATTTTACGAGTATTCCTCGATTCTAGTTTCCTCGATTTACGTGCCCTCGGGTCGATTTACGAAAAATGTTTTTGCAAAATATGAAACTACGACACAAAACGACTCTAATAAAATTTGTCTCATAAAAACGGAGCACAAAAGCGTAAATACGTAAACCTATGGTTTCCGGTATAAACGTAAAATACGTTAAATTATGCACATAAACCCTAATTTCTTCCCGTAATTATGTGAGTTCATGAACCAACGCAAAAATAAAATTTCAAAATAATATACGAGGATAAATTTACTACCTGAAAATGTCAGACTGTCACATCATTTCCTCCTAAAAAGGGATCTACGCCCCCGTAGATTCATTTTATTTCGATGTCCGTTTCTTTTTCAAGTCTAAGAGGTGTGGGGATTTCTTCCACATTTCATCCCCTCGCTCCTAAGTAAATTCTGGCCCACGCTTGGAGTTCCACCGAACCTTAACAATAGGTATTCGACTTTGCTTAAGTTGCTTTACTTCACGATCAATAACCTCTACGGGTTCTTCTATAAAATGCAACTTCTCATCAACTCTGATCTCATCCAACAAAATTTTCTCATCACACTTATCTAAACACTTCTTCAGATTAGATACATGGAATATATTGTGGACACCATGAAGTTCTTGGGTTAACTCTAATTTATAAGCCATTAGACCAACTCTAGATAAAATCTTGAATCGTCCGATATAGCGTGGATTCAATTTCCCACGCTTTCCAAATCTTATGACGCCATTCCATGGCGACACTTTCAACATCACACGGTCCTCCACTTCGAACTCCATCGGTTTCCGCCGCACATCCGCATAACTTTTCTGTCTACTTCGGGCTGTCAACAACCATTTCTTAATCTGAACTATCATCTCCGTAGTCTCCCGAATCAATTCCGGTCCTGTGAAATGGGTATCTCCAACTTCACTCCAACATACAAGAGATCTACACATTCTACCATATAGATCTTCGAACGGTGCAACCTTAATACTAGCATGATAACTGTTATTATATGAAAATTCTGCCAGTGGGAGATGTTTATCCCAATCTTTACCAAAATCAATCACACATGCCCTTAACATATCTTCCGGTGTATGTATCGTCCTTTCACTCTGCCCATCAGTTTGGGGGTGGTAAGCAGTGCTCATATCTAGATTCGTTCCTAAAGATCTTTGGAGGGATCTCCAAAAATTCGATGTGAATCGAGGGTCTCGATCAGAAATAATCGATACAGGCACTCCATGCTTACATACAACCTCCTTATGATAAAGACGAGTCAGCTTCTCCAGTGGAAACTGCTCTTTAATAGGAATGAAATGAGCGGATTTGATCAGTCTGTCGACAATGACCCAAATCGAGTTATTTCCAGAAGATGTTCTAGGGAGCTTAGCGATGAAATCCATCGTGATTCGTTCCCACTTCCATTCAGGAATTTCGGGTTGTTGAAGTAGTCCTGATGGCTTTTGATGTTCAGCTTTGACTTTTGAACATGTCAAACATTGACGAACATACATTGCAATATCGGCTTTCATATTCGGCCACCAGTATAACTTCTTCAAGTCAAGATACATTTTGTCAGAACCAGGATGAATGGAATATTTAGATTTATGGGATTTGAACACGATTACGTCTCTTAAGCCTACATACTTAGGTAACCACATACGACCTCTTAAGTGTTTCACTCCGTCTCTCTAACCTCAAAAGGATCTCCTTCACCTCGAAACCCTTCATTATCAAAATTTTCTTTCTTGCAAGCTTCTATTTGTGCAAGATCGTTTAAAAGTTGCTCGGTATGGATTAGAGTTCATAGCCAAGACATAACTTATTGAAGCGGGATGCGAAGATTGGCGAGTCCAAAAATGTCCTAACAAGGCATGAGGACTACATTTTGTTGCTAAAGATCCCAAGTGATGTGAAGAATCATTTATCAAAAATCAATATGAAGGATCGAGACACACGACGAAAAGCAAATACTCCCGAAAAGATCATGGAGAAGTCTATCCAAAAAGGCCCTAACAAGGTATGAGGATAAATATATCCAATTCCAAAAAGGAGGCGGATCGTTGTATATCAAAATCCCAAATAAATATTGGAGAAAAATGAAGAAGTTGTGGTCCAAGTATGAAGAATCTCTCATAACATCAAGTGAAGAAATTCCTATTATGAAGAGAAGGCCATTATTTCATGAACGTCTCTCAAGATTTGAAGTATGAAGTCGCTGCCAAATATCGGTCCGAGAAAGGTCTCAAATCGCGAAGCGAGTTATGCCAAGATATGAACTTTATGAGGTCCCGAGAAGCAGTTTTAAAAGATTTTGTCCTTTAGCTAACTATTGATTAAATCGTCCCACTTTATTTTCAGCCTAAATAACTATCGAAATAAGTCAACGATGCATCCTCGTGATCATTCAAGACAACAATAAAATATAAGAGATACACCTAGGAATAAGGGAGTCTAAGTAAATAATTGGCCCACATGAGTTCGTGTTAGTTTGATAACTTATAATAACAATGATCTCGTTTTTAAGCTTGGTTTGGAGAATGTGAAAACTTGAGGATGATGATCATTCATGACATTTTCAAAACCCTCAGGCATGTCTTTAATTTCTTTACTTTCTTCCTTTGAATGTTTATAATTTTCTATCTCTTTAATAAAGGCCAATATGGATTGATTATGATGGAAAATGTAAAACGTGCTTTGTAACTAATGCATTGCATGAGGACATTACGATGGTCAAGTGTAGGGGATTTGATAGGTGTGTAAACACCCATCCTTTTACCACTTAATTACAATAATAACCAGGCCAAAACGTGTATTTTATGTTGTAAATGTCGGAATTATGGGTGGTTTGTGTTTTTGTTGTAATTTTAGGATCAAAATGTAAAAAGGGAAGAAAACACGGCTTTCACGGGCTTTTATCGAAGAAAAAGACAAAAGACGAAGTCAAGAAATCAAGAGTGCAAAAACAACGGAAGTCCAAGACCAACTCTGAAGATTTATCGAAGAAAAAAGTCAAAAGACATAAGTTTAATAAAGCCGAAGAACTCAAGTCTTATTTATGAAGAAATTTCAAGACGAGTTTAAAGAAATCTCGAGACAAAGTCGTTAAAGTCGAAGAACTCAAAAGACGAGGACTAAGTGATAATTAAAGAAAGAAGAAAGAGGGGAGGAAGCTTCCTTCCACTAATCCCCTCCTCCCTTATAAATAGATCATTAGTGTTAATTTTATTCTTGTTGGCTAGTTTGACAAACTATGCTCTTCCATCTTTAATTTTTGCACATTTAAATTCATGTCATTTACTTAATTGTCTTGCACCTTTAATTCATTTAATTGCAAGTAAGTTTCTTTTTCATGTTATTGATTCTTTATCTTTATTGTTGATCTCTCATCTTCCTTTCTTGTGATTGATTTAATCTTATGTTATGTTCATGTTCTTGAGTTTTTATTAAATTGATTAAGTGGGTTTTGATTATTGTGATTATTATTTTTAGTGTTATTGATTTGGTTTGATTGGTATTGATTAGTTGATCATTTGTGGTTAGTTTGATTTAATCTTTTGGTTGATTTTGATTAGTTTTATTTAAATTCGTGTCCTATTTCATTTCCTTGTTCTTCGGTACTGTTAACTTTGCCCAGATTCCAAATCAGTTCAATTTATTCCGGATGAAGGCTTTGTTTTAATTATTCCGAATCAGCATTTTATTTCGAATGAAGCTTTTAGTCTAGGTTATTCCGAATCAGTGTTTTTATCTTAATTATTCTGCATCAACTAATAATCCGAATCAACACTTTTTGGTTATTATTCCGAATGAAAGTTTTCTCCTAATTATTCCGCATGAAGCAGATATTCCGAATAAACCTTTTATTCCGGATGAGCAATCATTCCGGATTAAGGGGTATATTCCGAACCAAGCAACATTCCGAATCAAGGCAGTTATTCCGGATGAACCCATATTCCGAATGAAAGAATTTATTCCGGATGAAAATATTTATTCCGGATGAAGGACTTTTTCCGGATGAAGCAATTTATTCCGGATGAAGGACTTATTCCGGATGAAGGTTTTTATTCCGGATGAAGATTTTTATTCCGAATGAAGGGTGTATTCCGAATGAGCAGTTTTTCTTAGTTTTGTAATTTCAGTTTTAGCTTATTTTAAGTTTGTATTTTTAAGTTTTAAGCTTTATTTTTCCCGCCTTTTTCCTTAGTCGCATTTTTAGTTTACTTGTCTTTAGTTAAAGTTTAAGTTTGTGTTATTTACTTTTAAGTCTTTAATTAATTTCATCTTTTAGCTTTATTTTTATTTATTGTTTTTCTTTACTTTTCGTTTTATTATTTGCATTGCTCCTTTATTATTTGTCTTTGTTTATTTGTATTTCGCTTCACTTTTACCTTTTCAAATAGAATAGATATCCAACTTCATCTTTCGTTACCAAGAATGTCTGAGTCACACTTTGAACCGGAAATCAATTCGAGAAGATACCGAGAAACGAACTTTCAACCTAGTAAAATCTCAGTTATCAGCTAGTCAGGCAATATATTATAATTCAAATCATATATCATACATTATTCTTGAGACCGCAGCCTCAGTATTACCATTATCGGTATTATTATCGGATTATTATAAGTCGCATGACATTGTTGCCTTACTATCATATACAACAGGTCGCGAACCCGACAAATATTTTCCCATTTAAATCATCATTTCGTCACAAAAATCACGCTATATAAACCCTCTCATACATAAATTCACTTATTAGTCAATGTGACACGACGAGGATCAACCGTCAAGACGCGAACTGGGGTGATCTTCCCCAAATAGTACTATTATATGCATATGCATCTACCAACTCCCGGTAGTTCACAATTCATGCTAATGGGACTTATAGGGACATAACCTAACTAATAATAATCCATTTCAATCATTCATTGGGTCATATAATCAATCGGGTCTATATCAATAAGCATACAATCGGGACCACTTGTGTTCTATTTTTATTAAAACTAGCATGTTATCTCCCTCGCGGGTTTATAAAACATTTCCTAAAACATTTAAAAGAGTACGAGACTATGAACTCATGTTGGTTTGAAAAGGCGGGTTATCAAGAACTAGAGTGTACGGCGAGCGTCGCGATCACGGGATACCTAACAAATAATACTCGATCTTAGACTATGTCGAATAATATTTATAAAAAGTTGTTATGTATATGTAATCAAGTCATAAACATGATGATTAAGTGGGATTTTATCACTTTACACAACATTATTATTTGTTAAGCATGTAGTTAACTTAGTCCAATTACACTAATTTTAGCCCATTTAAGGGTTAAGGCCTAATAGGCCCAATAAGAGTCCAATATGTTTTATTAATCCATTTATCCATTTAGGACCATGGCTCTATTCATAATTTGGGCCGAAGTGGGTTGAAGCCATGAGCAAGTCCCATAGTGCTAAACCAAACTAGTTGGGCCTAGTGGTCCAACAAGGCTAATTTGGTCCATTACGGGTCCATAAGTTACATAGCTCGGGTTTGTCGGTTTTTGCTTGTTAAATGTGTTTCTATACCAGTAGGTGTCTTATAAAAATCTTACATTAGATGGGTCCGACCATCTAAGTTTTATTTGGTGAAATCGCCATCTTTTCGGTTTTAGCCGAAAAGACGTAAAAGTCATGTATATAGTTTGTAGTTAGAAAACTATTTGAGTTTTATTTTAATAAAATGTGACATTTATTTATTATAGTATATAAAAATAATTTTATAATAGTTATTATAAATTATTCAGTTTTACATATTTATTTATATATCAATTTACCTCATGTTGTCTTTTTATATTAAATGTCTTATATGAAATTTGATCTAAAAACTCATGTTCACCATTTTTAGCATATCTTGAGTTATATAATGACTTAGAACCCCAAATGTTTGCTATAGAAACAACATAATATACTCTACAATTTATTCTTCTATGAATCCTTCTCAAACAGCCCTGACTTTTAATCCGTCCAAGACAGACCAGTCAGATTTGCACATCAAAAGTATTTTGGCCATATCTTGCTCATTTTTAACATTCGATTGTGTGGCCAATTAAAAACATGTTTAAAAATCATTTATCTATCCTTATATCAAATCATATTAATCCATTTTATCAACTAAAAATGTTGAAACTTACTGTTTGTCACAGCCTACACATTTTAGTATGAAAAAGTCATGTTTACTAGTTGTTTTATATGTGACAAACTAATTTTATTCTAATCTATTAACATAGTATCCCACCATAAACTCTTGATCTTCATTTATAACTATGATACATATACATCTGAAAGTAAATAAACTAATATATTTACAAATGTAAATAAATAAATATGGTTATACCAACAAGAATGATAGAAAAATGATGAAATTTGGATGAACAAGGCTTGATCTTTGTACCCAACCACCTTAATCTCCTAATATGTAAACTTTTATTTAGAAATCAGACCCTACTTCATAGAAAACCTTCTTTCACTACTTGAAATCACTTCAAATCATCTTTATATCATGTAGGTTTCATCATATCTTGATTGTAGCTTAAGTTTTAAGTTGAAAATTTATAAAATTGCTATGGTGGTGGTGATGGTGATGGTGGACGACTACAAGAGAGGAGGGAGGAGAGATTGAGAAAATTTTTTGTTAACACATAAAGGAATGAGTTGTGTGTGTGAGAAGTTTGGCCTTAAGTAACTAGCTAACTCATGAGACAAGTGTCTCATGGGTTATGTAGATTTTTGACACCAAAGAGGCAAGCACTCTTGGTGTATCCGCCCATATTGGGGGTGGGAAAAGTGTTATACTTGTCTCACCTCTAATATTTTACGGGTATTCCTCGATTCTAGTTTCCTCGATTTACGTGCCCTCGGGTCGATTTACGAAAAATGTTTTTGCAAAATATGAAACTACGACACAAAACGACTCTAATAAAATTTGTCTCATAAAAACGGAGCACAAAAGCGTAAATACGTAAACCTATGGTTTACGGTTTAAACGTAAAATACGTTAAATTATGCACATAAACCCTAATTTCTGCCCGTAATTATGTGAGTTCATGAACCAACGCAAAAATAAAATTTCAAAATAATATACGAGGATAAATTTACTACCTAAAAATGTCAGACTGTCACATCATTTCCTCCTAAAAAGGGATCTACGCCCCCGTAGATTCATTTTATTTCGATGTCCGTTTCTTTATCAAGTCGAAGAGGTGTGGGAATTTCTTCCACATTTCATCCCCTCGCTCCTAAGTAAATTCTGGCCCACGCTTGGAGTTCCACCGAACCTTAACAATAGGTATTCGACTTTGCTTAAGTTGCTTTACTTCACGATCAATAACCTCTACGGGTTCTTCTATAAAATGCAACTTCTCATCAACTCTGATCTCATCCAACGAAATTTTCTCATCACACATATCTAAACACTTCTTCAGATTAGATACATGGAATGTATTGTGGAAACCATGAAGTTCTTGGGTTAACTCTAATTTATAAGCCATTAGACCAACTCTAGATAAAATCTTGAATCGTCCGATATAGCGGGGATTCAATTTTCCACGCTTTCCAAATCTTATGACGCCATTCCATGGCGACACTTTCAACATCACACGGTCCTCCACTTCGAACTCCATCGGTTTCCGCCGCACATCCGCATAACTTTTCTGTCTACTTCGGGCTGTCAACAACCATTTCTTAATCTGAACTATCATCTCCGTAGTCTCCCGAATCAATTCCGGTCCGGTGAAATGGGTATCTCCAACTTCACTCCAACATACAAGAGATCTACACTTTCTACCATATAGATCTTCAAACGGTGCAACCTTAATACTAGCATGATAACTGTTATTATATGAAAATTCTGCCAGTGGGAGATGTTTATCCCAATCTTTACCAAAATCAATCACACATGCCCTTAACATATCTTCCGGTGTCTGTATCGTCCTTTCACTCTGCCCATCAGTTTGGGGGTGGTAAGCAGTGCTCATATCTAGATTCGTTCCTAAAGATCTTTGGAGGGATCTCCAAAAATTCGATGTGAATCGAGGGTCTCGATCAGAAATAATCGATACAGGCACTCCATGCTTACATACAACCTCCTTATGATAAAGACGAGTCAGCTTCTCCAGTGGAAACTGCTCTTTAATAGGAATGAAATGAGCGGATTTGATCAGTCTGTCGACAATGACCCAAATCGAGTTATTTCCAGAAGATGTTCTAGGGAGCTTAGCGATGAAATCCATCGTGATTCGTTCCCACTTCCATTCAGGAATTTCGGGTTGTTGAAGTAGTCCTGATGGCTTTTGATGTTCAGCTTTGACTTTTGAACATGTCAAACATTGACGAACATACATTGCAATATCGGCTTTCATATTCGGCCACCAGTATAACTTCTTCAAGTCAAGATACATTTTGTCAGAACCAGGATGAATGGAATATTTAGATTTATGGGATTTGAACACGATTAAGTCTCTTAAGCCTACATACTTAGGTAACCACATACGACCTCTTAAGTGTTTCACTCCGTCTCTCTAACCTCAAAAGGATCTCCTTCACCTCGAAACCCTTCATTATCAAAATTTTCTTTCTTGCAAGCTTCTATTTGTGCATTTCTGACTTGATCAAGAAAATTATTGTGCACATTCATGACTAAAGAACGCACCCTGATCGGCTCTCTATCCTTTCTACTTAATGCATCAGCAACAACATTTGCTTTTCCTAGGTGATACTTTATCTCACAATCATAATCAATTAACAGCTCTATCCATCTACGTTGCCTCATGTTTAGTTCTTTTTGGTCGAGGATATATTGTAGGCTTTTATGATCCGTGAATACAGTACATTTGGTGCCATACAGATAGTGTCTCCACAACCTAAGAGCAAAGACTATAGCTCCTAACTTTAGATCATGAGTAGTATAATTTTCCTCACTTTTTCTTAATTACCTTGAAGCATAAGCTATCACCTTCTCTCGCAGAATTAAGACAGCTCCAACACCTCTAAGAGACGCATCACAAAATACCACAAAATCTTCACTACCTTCGGGTAACGATAAAATAGGTGCACTACATAATTTTTCCTTCAATACCTGAAATGCTCCATCCTCTTCACTTCCCCATACAAAAGGTTTATTTTTCTAAGTAAGCTTGGTCAGGGGTTTAGCTATTAAATAAAATTCTTTAATGAATCGTCTATAATATCCAGCCAATCCTAAGAACTGTCGCACCTCCGTTGGCGTTGTCGGTGCAGACCAACTCTTAATGGCTTCAATCTTTGCCGGATCAACATGAATTCATCTTTATCAATCACATGACCAAGAAATTGAACAGAGTCCAACCAAAAATCACATTTCGAAAACTTTGCGTACAATCTTTCGTCCTTTAACAAATTTAAGATAGTCCTTAAGTGTTCTCCATGCTCTTCTTTATTCTTGGAATAGATTAGAATGTCGTCAATGAACATGATCACAAATTTATCCAAATAGGGTTTGCACACTTGATTCATTAGATCCATGAATACCTTCGGTGCATTAGTTAACCCAAATTGCATTACTTGAAATTAGTAGTGTCCATAACGAGTTCTAAATGCCTTGATAGGAATATCTTCTTCGCGGACGCAAAGTTGATTGTTGGAAACTCACTTTATGTGACGACATTTAAGAATTCCCATTAGTTATCATAGTCACACACGTTTAGACTAGACTAGGTTCTTGTACTGTTAAGCATGTCGTGTGTGACTATATATACCCCTCCTTTGCTTCCAAGGAGGGGTGTTGGTTGTGTCACATTTACTTTTATTCATTTTACTTATTTTCATTCTACCACCACATTAGACCACCGGATCCATTTTTGTATTTCTACATTGATGATATCCAGACCGCAGATAAATCTTAGAATACACACTAGAGCCTTGTAGTTGATCAAGTAGATCATCAATCCTTGGTAGAGGATATCAATTTTTAATCGTCAACTTGTTTAGCTCACGGTAGTCAATGCACATACGGAAATATCCATCTTTCTTTTTAACGAATAAGACCGGAGCTCCCCATGGTGACGAGCTCGGTCGAATAAAACCCTTATCAGACAAATCCTTGAGTTGTTCGGATAATTCTTTCATTTCGGATGGTGCTAGTCAGTAAGGCGCACGCGCCACTAGTGCAGCACCAGGAACTAGATCGATTCGAAACTCAACTTGCCTTATTGCCGGAAGTCCAGGTAAATCATTGGGAAATACCTCAGGAAAATCACATATAATATGAACGTCTTCCAATCGTTTCTCCTTAGACTCATTCCCGATCACTTGAGCTAAGAATAGCTCGCAACCGTTCCTGATATACTTTTGGACTTTAATACATGAAATGATTTTCAGACGGGATTCACCTCGATTACCATCAATTACCAACATCTTATTCAACAGGTTCAATGTCAATAAGGGCACTAAATTTGGTAGATACAAAGCTCGTATTAGCACCCGAATCAAATAGAGCAACAACATAATGATTGTTGAGTAAAAACGTACCAGTAACGACATTCGGATCATTCTTAAAATCAGTCGTCCCAAGTTGATAAACACCACCCTGGTTCTTTCTTCCTTGACCATTCTTTTTCTACTTTGGAAAATCTGGCTTCTTATGGCCCTCTTCTCCAAAATTGTAACAAACGACTCCCCTCTTACACTTTTCCACTTTATGACCTAGCTTTCCACAATTTCTACACTTCCAGCAATCACCAGTATGCCTCTTATTACCATACTTTGGACACTTTTCATCATTACACGGTGCATTGTTGGTCAGAGCATTTGCATTTCCCCTTCTTTGATTTTGTCGACGATTGAAACTTTTCCGATTGTCACCTCGACCTCCACGATCGCCTTCACCCTTTCTCTTCTCACCAACGAATGCTTCATCCTTCTTATCCTGAATGATTTATCCAATGAGCTGATAAGTCATTCGTATCGCATCATCAATGGTCGATGGCTTGACGATGTCACATCCCCTCGGATATTCTTGGTCAACCCTTTAATGTATTGCTCAATTCTTATCTCCTCAGGTTCAACCAACCGAGGACACAACAAAGCCAACTCATGGAATCGATTTGTGTATCCATCAATGTCCACTCCATTTATTTTCAAATGAGTCAACTCTTGTTCCAACCTTATAATCACAATATAAGGACAAAACTCCTGTGTCATCCACTTTTTAATTTAAGCCCATGGAGTAGCATTAGCAGCATCAATGCTCATAGAAGCAATCCTCCCATTCCACCAAGTCAATGCACGGCCTCTAAGAGTAGCCATAGCAAAAGTTACCTTATCTTCCTCCTTACACTTACTGATGCGAAACACGGACTCAATCTTTTCAATTCATTGACTTAATCCTACCGCACTTCAGTTCCATTAAAAGGGAGTGGGTGACATTTCATGAATGCCACATAAGTACAACCATCGACTTCGGGTGCATTAAGTCCAGGTCCTCGAACATTTCCTACACCATTCATACCATTAACATTTGCATCCTTTCCATTCACACCATTAACATTCACATTATTACCGCCAGCTCTACTACCGCTAGCTCCAAGTCTAGCATTTCCCATAAACTCAGCCATGGATGCGACAAATTTTCTACAATGATCTTGCGCACTTCTTCCTCAGTCATGGTTTTCTTGGGCGGCATGATTCTATTATCACACAATTCAAAGTATGATAAGCATTCACTCAATGATGGAATTAAATAAAAGGATCAAATTGAGAACCAAGGAAGAAAAACATAAATAAGGCACGCCATGGAATTTAAGACAAAAGATACATATTTCATTAGATCATAAACAAATACATCGTCTTAGTTAACATTTCACATCATAATCTTAGCATTATACAAGCCCAAAATTTGTGCTAGATCTACTAACCGACATACCGGTTTAGTTAAAGTTTTACAAAAGATACTAAAGGTACTACTAAGCATAAAACCTACTTCTTTGTGCTAGATCTTTCTTCTTTGGTATCTTCCTCGGACGATCACAAGACTTATCATCATCAGTTGGGCGCCTAGGAACCACTCCTCTCTCAACCATCTCAGCATAAAACCTACTGTTGCATCCAACAGACACATATAACTCTCTTTCTACCTTCTCGCGCATTACGCGAGCCACATTCAACTGAATCTCTATCGAGATCACTTTTTTCTTCATTTCCGCATATTCTCTACTCTACAACACAGAAAATCTCCTAAACACTTCATTCAAACTACGCTCCACATCACTTAAACCCAAATCAAGCAACTCTCGGTCTTTCTCGCCAATCTTTTCTTTCGATTCCAATAAAGAAACATGGGTCTGAAAAAGACCTAAACCAATCTCTTTCATACTACCTTGGACTCGAGAAGCATCTAAATCACGTCTTAAAGCTCAAGGTGCAAGTCCATCAACATGAGTCGCCTCTCGAACCCTCAACGATTCTTCTATCACATGTACACTCCTCTAAAAGTCATCCATATCAATCGGCCTTCGGGTAGTAGTCCCATTAGTGCCATCAGGTGCATCATCATCCTCATCATCATCTGACTCAGACTCAGACGATTCATCACTAGGTAACTCAGAATCAGAATCAGACCACTCAACTGGAGGGGTAAAAGATCACTATCCTCTACATCATAAGGAATAATAAGATCCGCCTTATCATCATCAATACCATCACCTATATCTACCTCCTCCTCGTCATTCTCATCGTAATCCTCATTACCTACAACATCTATATCAGCCTCTTCATCTTCCTCGACACCAACATTACCATTCTCTACTATATCAATATGTGGGGCATTCTGATCTCCTAGTCTTATTTGGGGTTCCGGATCCTCGAATGGTTCCTCCTCTTCTTCATCCATATCTTCTTCTACATTATTATCCACTAAGTCTAGGTAAGGGTTATCATCTAGGTTAGGTTCAGGAATAGCAGGGTTCTCTACGAGAATGTTAGGGTCTGCCATGACAAATTTGCATTATATAATATATCTCGTCTTAGCGTGAAAATAATTATTAAACAGTTATATACTAAAATCACGATATATATAATTTAGATTATAAATCAAAAAATATATCTTCTCAATAAGTCTTGTTGGTAACATCAGAGATCTTTGGCACCGTTATAGTCAAAAGATTTTTAAACATTTTACTCAAAATATTTATTTAAAAATATTTATAGTTAAAAGATTTTTGAAATGTTTTATTCAAAACCTTGGTTTTAAAAAAATCTTTCGTTTTCTATAACGAGAGCTTAGGTACCAAACTGTAACACTCTCAATTTTCGTATCGGTACAGCGGAAGGGTCAATAGGGTGTTACGGGTTAGCACAATATCTCAAATCATAGACAACGCATAAAAAGGGTTATACAAAGCCAAACATACATTCATCTGAATAAGAGTTTAAAGTTTACACAAGGTCCCCAGTTTTACAGTCATAAAGTTACAAAACATCTTTCTATTAATATTGTTAATAAGTGGGCCATCAGAGTCGATCTCCGTCTAAGTTACCTTCAACCACCTGAGATAAAGCATGTGAAAAATAAATCAGCGAATGTCGAGTGAATTCATAGAGTTTAGTAAAAACCGTTATATAAGAACAGTTATGGAAAGCAGAACACGAGCATAATATCAGTAATAAGACCCCATTTTGCTAGTCAGGAAATATATTATAAATCAAATCATATATCATACATTATTCATGAGACCGCAGCCTTGGTATTACCATTATCGGTATTATTATCGGATTATTATAAGCCACATGACATTGTTGCCTTTCTATCATATACAACGGGTCGCGAACCCGATAAATATTTTCCCATTTAAACTAGTGTGTCGTCCAAAAATCATGCTATATAAACCCTCTCATACATAAATTCCCTTGCCAATCAATGTGACACGACAAGGATCAACCGTCAAGACGTGAACTAGGGTGATCTTCCCCGAATAGTACTATTATATGCATAAGCGTCTACCAACTCCCGGTAGTTCACAATTCATGCTAATTGGACTTATAGTGACATAACCTAACTAATAATAATCCATTTCAATCATTCATTGGATAATATAATCAATCGGGTCCATATCAATAAGCATACAATTGGGACCACTTGTGTTCTATTTTATTAAAACTAGCATGTTATCTCCCTCGCGGGTTTATAAAACTGATTGTAGTGTTTTACTACTCTTTAGGAAAAGAGCGTAAATAGCGGTAAGTATCGAGTGATGATTTTAGGAAAAATCAAACACTAATGACCCAATCACTTAAAAAGAGAGAAAGTTCGTTTCCCAAGGAGGTATATGTGTGTGATTTAACTTGTATTTATTTGAGATTATTATTTGGAAGAATGGGGATGAGAGGATGAAAAGACGGTTACGTTAAAATTACACTACGACGTAAAACACGTAAAGTCGTGAAAAACTACCCAAAATAAAAAATTTAACTAAAACCAAAAACAAAATAAATAAAAGACTAAAAAGAAGTCAATAATAATATAAATAAAGACAAAAATCCAACAAAGATATTTTAAAACCTTTTATTAATTAAATATTTAATTTTAAATGCTAATTAAAGCCCTAAAATTAAATATAACTAATTCAAATGTCTAAAATATGATTTTATTGAATAATCACTTAACGTATATTATTAGAAGACTAAAAAGTATTTTTCTAAAAATTAAAAGCTATTAAAACTATTTTTAAAACTCTAAAAATGATCTAAAATGATTAAAAACTAATTAAACTTAAAATAATTATAAAAATAAATCTAAAAGCTATAAAAATATTCTAAAAATGGAAAGAGTACTAATTAATGCTAAGGAATCTAGGAAAAATGAAAAATAAAGAAAACTAAAACTTTGAAATTTTAATAATAAAATAATATTAAAATAATACTAAAAATAAAAAGTTTCTAAAATTAATTCTAAAAAATTTCTAAAATCTTAAAATATTCTAACTAAGAGAAAAACACAAATTAAAGTTCCTAAACCCTTTTTAATAATTTTATAAAAATGATTAATGTTTATAAAAAACCTTAAAATAATATAAAATTAAAAATTAAAGTTTATAAAACCAAAACTAGATGTAAACCTCAAATTATTATTTTAAAAGCTAAAAATTATTTTTCCTAAAAATTAAAACTCTTTTTTCTATTTTTTATTGATTTAATAAAATACGGCTATTAAATAAATTGTAGAAAATAATCTAATAAAGGGAAAAATATAAAAATTAGCTAGAAAAGTCTTAAATCCTATAAAGGTCCTAAGAAAAATTGAATAAGCCAAAATCAAAAAGCAAATAAGCTGGAAAAATGGTAAATAAGCCACGGCTTATATTAATAAGCTAGGAATGAAAAACGTGTTAAATAAAGTTTGAAAACAAACTTAAACGTAAAAAAGCATCTAGATTAGCGGTAGTTCCCCTAACCCTCCAGCGAGAGGTCTGGGGTTCGAGTCCTGCTACGGGTGACTTTTTGCACTTTTTTCTTTTTTTTTTTTTTCAAATCCAACACTGACACTTGCAAGCTTGTAAATTCAATCCAATACACCTTTTTATCCAAGAATTAACAAGATTCAAGT
Source organism: Glebionis coronaria (assembly GCA_025667525.1). NCBI lineage: Eukaryota > Viridiplantae > Streptophyta > Magnoliopsida > Asterales > Asteraceae > Glebionis > Glebionis coronaria. The sequence continues at coordinate 268,787,359 of CM046877.1, read as the reverse complement.
CCAATTGTTTCCAGTTTTAACTCATGAACACAAGCAGGTTATGCTTGTGTTTTCTGTTTTCTTCACAAGGAATTTTAGCCAAGAGGTCTTGGCTGTGAGCTTATTTGGTGGTGATTTTGGACAAAGGGGGCACCCTTGTGCTTATTGAAGCACAAGGAGTCAAGCACAACAAAGATTAAACACCTAGCACACCAAATACTCACAATCCAAAGCACACAAGGGCATATAAAGTTGCTGTGACAAAAATGAGCAGGTCTGTGGACTTTAGGCTAATTTCTAGCACCCTATTGAGATTCAAGTGACCAAATCATGCACACAAACTCACAACTTAACATACAAACCAAATCAAACCCTGAATCAACCTATATCTCAACAGATTAAGAACTTTGATCACAAATTTTCAACCAAAATAAGTATAAAAATTGATATGCAGATTCAAGCTAACTTGATTCACTTATTTCTCACAAATTTGTTTCCAAACTTTGCAAACTTACTTCCTTACTAGTAAACAACCTTTCTCAATCCTTTTTCAATACTTCTAACACCTAATCAAAACCTTATAATGATGTTGTGCCCTGCTTAAACCTGTTTCCAAACACCCTTTTAAAAATCCTTTTCCACTTTTAACAAACCAAAACACTCACAAACTTAGCAAAACTGATTCATATAACTACTAACATGCATACTCATCAAAGAGAACTCAAATCATTCAGCTATTACACACTTTCAACACCTAATCAAACCAAATCACATAAACAGCTTTTTCTGAAATTTCACAAAGGTAAAAGAAGATTTACCTTAGGACCCTACATCCAGGGCCCTAGTGGATGTAAATCCACCTCCAATACCAACTCGGGTTGGTGCTGAACAAAGATCAACAACAGGTCTTCCACCTGTTTAAGACAAATCAAACAAGAACACAATAATATGCAATATATGTATTCTGTTTACCTTTTTCTTTCTTTTTAAAACCTATCCAAAAACTTTTTTAAACCTTGAAAACACGTTTTTATAACACTATATCACCAATTAAAACTTACCTCTTAACATCCAAACCTGAAACAGATTTCTTACCAAGAAATCTCAATTTCAGAAACCTTTATAAAATTTTGAAAATCAAAATTACTTCACCAAATAACAAAGTGGAACTCAGAATCTTAGCTTTCAACACAATACACAACTTTTAACAAACCTAAAAAGGAATTATACTTGTTTAACACAAAAACCAAACTTTTATTTTATTAAAAAGGAATTACAAGTGAGAAGCTAAAAAACTGGAACAAGGAATGATGAACAGGCTCATCTCCTTTTATACTACTCTTAGGACTATTCTAGAATCATAAAATACAAACCCTAATCACTACAAAATCTCCAAAATGCCCTTGACGCGTTTTTGAGGTTAGCTGTCCAAATTTGATCTCCATCGTTTGTTTTTGCGTTGTGAGTAAGCATAAATCCTCACTGTTGATTTGGGACACGTCATATGCCTTGGAGCCTAAGGAGTGTGCTGATTGGTGGAAAGGAGAATTAGGGGTAGGGTCCACAGTGAGTGGGAGGAGGGTTTTTGGTGTGGGTTTTGTTTCTGCGTGTGTGAATCATACGTGTGCACAAGCAATTGAAATTTAACCCATGTTTAAGTTGGGTAAAAACTGGAGGTGTAAAAGTTGAACATTAACTCGTTTAATCCGATTTTGGGGGAAAGAAAAGTGTTAGGCGCACTTTTTGGTTTGAATGTTTCAATGTGGCATCTTTGGTCCTTGTGTTTTGTTATTTTTGGCAAACAATGTTTTCAGCCCTAAAATCGTTCTTCCCTTGTAAATAACTTTCCACCTTTTACATTTTTGGCACAAAACTTTAGAAATAGGTTTTAAAGGATCATTTTTGCCATTTTGAATAATTTCAAGGGCTGATCTTGGACTATCTTGATCTTCAAAGGTCTTCAATGTCTCTTAATCTTCATGAGGGACCATAATTGACAAATTGATTTTGTTGAGGGACCAATCTTGTCATTTCTTCAAAGTTGAAGGACCTTTTTGCAATTTTGACAAACTTAAGGGACCAAACTTGTAATTATTAATATACAAGGGTTTTAAGTGTCATTTCTTCATTCTTGGAGGATCAATCTTGCTTGTCTTCAAGTCTTCAAGGTATTTTGTTGAGAATTCCATGATTAGGGCCCGGTTCTTTGTACGGCTTCGTTTCTCGTGTCCGTTTTTCCTTGTAACTTGTGATCTTTTTGTCTTTTTCACGATATCCATACCTAAAATACAAAAGTAAACAAACACAAGCATATATATGGTATTTTATGACATTTTTATGCATTTAAAGCCCAAAAAAGGACGATGAGATCATGTATAAATGCCATCTCATCAAAAACATTTCATAAAACATTTAAAAGAGTGCGAGGCTATGAACTCACGTTGGTTTGGAAAGCCGGGTTATCGGCAACTAGAGTGTACGCCGTACGTCATGATCACGGGATACCTTACAAATAATACTCGACCTTAGACTATGTCGAATAATATTTATAAAAAGTTGTTATGTATATGTAATCAAGTCATAAACATGATGATCTCGTGGGATTTTTGTTTTACCCAAAATTATTCACTTCATCATGATTGATTATAAGAAATAAAGAAGAAAGAAAGAAGATTTCTAGAGAGAGAGAGTAGTGAGAGAAAGTAGAGAGAGAGGTGATTAACTAGGAGAAATTAGATTAAAGAAAAATGATTACTTGCCCACCCTCCTACCATGCTAGGAGGTGCTTATATAGTCCACCCACATGCGGGCTTTCTATTGGACTATATTTGTTTTGGGTCAGGCTTGAATAAATGCTTAGTACCTTGAAAGAGGCCTTTTAAGCTAGCCATCAAGCCCATAGAGTCACGATTATTTTAACTAACTATTATAACGTTCTAATAAATATTACAATATAAACCTATGACCGAACATTCTTGTTTGACTCAATATTGTGAGGCTAACAATCTCCCCCAATGTGAGGTCATTCATCTTTGATATTTGGAGATCAATGGAGATTAAGAATTTCGTCATAAATGAGTCTTGAACGTGTAATAGTAGTCTTGTTCCTTCATGCTGTGATCTTTGAGCCTTTGCCATTGTCTTTCGACTTTGACTTTTATCTTGAGATCATCAAATCATTCTTGACTTGTCTTTGCCATTTTGTGATCTTGTGTGTTTATCCACATGTTCATACTTTGCACTATCTTGAAAGCTTGCTAACAATCTCCTTTGAAGAGAGGTCATTCCTCTACATTAACTGATAAGGAAGATTTTGATTATCAGAGTTACGGAAGTCTTTAGCTTTGTTGATTGTTGAATGTCTTTGGTCATGAGTATGTGGTTTTGAATCTTTGACTTTGCTGAGTACACCATAACGCCACCTTATCAAGACAAAACATAGACTTGGACTGAATGGCTTTGACATTCGTCCTAAATTGGTAGCGTTTTACCTCCGGTCGATGAAGACCGTTAGACGATATTAAATATCGTACCTGTAATTAGGTAGATTCAATTAAGAACCTCCTTGATAGGGTTTCGCGGCGGTACTAACCGTTCTCTTTACTCGACCATCTCAAAGAAAGACTGCGAACATAAAGAGTGAATCAATTGGATAAATATCCGCTTGATTAAAGAGGTCAATTCAAATTCTTGGAACAAGTTTGATTCTTGAAGAATCTTACCATTGTTACTTTCCATTTGACACAAGCTTGATTCATAAGAATCTCGCAAGTTACCTACCGTAGCGCTGTTTAATGTTGATGCTAGAAGGATTTCATTCGTCACTGTGAATATTTAATAAATATCACTCTAAATGTTCTAGCTGTAGAAACATGAAACAAGTTTGAATCAATAAAGAAACAAACCATTGTTGTTTTTCAGTTTTACACACGTTCAATTCATAAATAATCATACACATGACCTACCGTAGTGCTGTTTGATGTTAAGACTGGAAGGATTTCCACTCATCATTGTGAATACTAGGTAGTATCACTCTGAGTGTTCTAGAGATATCACGAGGATATAGCGTAGGACTCTCTTGATCTTCATTCGTGTGTCCTAACGAGATTTGATTGATCTCGTAGCTCTAGACTCGATTTGTGCACTTTTAGCGATCGGAGGCTGGAGCAGATGCCACCTATTCAATATCAACTATCTCAGAGTGAGAAAGTTAATAGAAGTTGTGTTGATATCCGTGACAATAAAACAAACTTATTTTGAGAGAAGCCTGAGTCAGCTGGGGAGGGTTTGTGCACTGGGTCCGTGATGCGTTGTCTTCATGATGTGTTGACCCGGTTTGTGTCTAGGTTGTATGGGGGGTTTCTTTCTTTAGACCCTTTATCCTTACATTTCTTTTTCATTCTTCAACCCCTTCAATGCTTGCAAAGATATCATTACTAGCACCTTGTTGTGATTGTTCCAGTGTTAACATCAGTACTTAGTCGGTATTCAGCTTCGTTCACATTCTACTCCATCTTTCCTAAGGACTTCTAATAATCTATTGGATTTTCCCTGGGAAGATCCCTCTGGTTCTGGTTGGATCATAGGACTTAAACCTAACCACCCTTTTGACACTAATAACGTCGTGAGTTAAAGATGTTGTGGGTATTTGATCGTAACCATAAGTGCTTGAGTCTTTAGATCACATTTTCTCCCCTATCTCTAATATATAAAATCGTTTGATGTTAGAGATACCAAATTTGATTAAAATATATTTTGAAAAATAGTCTTAAAAACTTTCGGGAGAAAAATGTGTCAAACTTTGCATGAAATTGTTTAGAACGCTCCCCCTCAAAACATGATCCAATTGAATTGTCATTGTGAGGATATGATCCACATTTCTCTTTTTGAGGATGGGAGTTGTTGAACACACAATTTTTTAAATATTTTGAATAGTCATTGAAAAACTCTTGAAAAAATTGTGTTCAACGTTTTTTGAAAAACTCTATTTCTTTTTGGCGAAAAAGTTTTTCTAAAGCATAAACTTGAGTTCAATGTCTTGACAAATCTACTCAAGTGTAAGAAGTGTTAACTTCTTTTGCTGAAGGTAAGCGCACTAAAGCGTACACTCCCCCGTGAATATAGATCTGGGTTACAATCTGAAAGTGATTATAAGCTATTGTGTTGAGCTCAAAACGTGGAATGTTTTGTGACAAGCTCAACCCAAGATATATTTCTCTACCCGTTGTTGGAAAAATTATCCAAAATAGACATTTTCCTTTATTAAAAGTAGAAATGACATGTTTTGAAAAAAATATTTACAACTTTCATTCGAGCTTTATGTACACACCTGTGTCGTTATTAAGCGACAATGTGTAGGTACGTCCATATTATCGATACTGAAAGTCATCTCGAGAAGAATATTTTTGGTATTTTCAAAGATTTTTCCATTTTTTATTTTGTTTTTATATGTTTATTTACATTTTATTGTATTTTTGTATTTTTCAAGTTTTTCGAAAATAATCCAAAATAGATTTTTGTACAACAGAAGAAGGTGATATCGAATATACAGAACTGGAACCCTTTGAAGAAGGAGAATTGGGTTCAGAATCATTTGTTGTACCTACAATGACAGAAGAAGAGTTTGCATAAATACTAGTGTTAGGAGTAACAAATTCATTGTCTATATTCAGAACCCCCGCATTAGTGGTGGAGCAGGTTTCAACACTCTTCTCTATGGGAATCCACCTAAGACCAACTTCTTAGAAGATCCGACCCATTGGTTTCCACTGAAGGCTAGATTTAGGAGTAGTTTTCTCTTACACAGCGGAAGAATTCTTTGGAGAGAAACTATGTCCTTTTTTGATCCACGTTTCAGATTTGTTGTCATTGTTTTTCTTTACGACGGGTTTGTATCTCCTTGCTGTCTTATGGGATTCTGTATTCGATCTCTGGTTAAAGGAATGAGATTTGACCTCATAGAGATATTGCAGAATACAATGGTCATTATTTCTATTGTGAATGCCCTTTTTGCAAGTAGGACATACAGGGAATTTGTGATTCACGGAAGTACTTGTATTCCTTGGTTTTCCAAATCGTTCAAGCGTAGTGTTCGAAACACGAATAATCATGGCTGGTTTCCAATTCCTAGATTGCTGGTGAGGGATCCTAGGTTTTGGTTGACTACCATTAGGAGTGTGTGGAACTCTAGCGGGATTTGGTGAACTAGGTTTGGAATACACGGGTTTGTCTTTCTGAATCTTCCCTTTTTGCTTAGCATCCTCTAGGTTGTGGGTATGAAGTAGGTCATATGAACCTACAGATTCCTTTGTGGACACGAATGTCACATGTTTTGGAGGTGTCCTAGAAGTGCTGGGTGCATTCACAGGGTTGGGTTTAGCAATAGCGTGCTTTCTAAATGGAGGAACATAGGGTGATATGGATGGTTTTGGAACACTTGGTTGTACATCAGTCTGAGTAGGTAACCTAGATTTCACATGAGAAGAATTAGAGAAAGGAGTCGGTTTTCCTAAGATAGATGGCTTTGGATCCTTGTAAGCATTGGGTTGTCGAACAACAGGTTTCATAACTTTAGGTTCCACAGTTTTCCCACCCATTTTAGCAACGAGATTCTTCAACTCTTCTATCGCTATGTCCTTTTCTTGCAACTGGGCTTTCAAGTCTGTAATTTCCATACTCCATTCGTTCATTTCTCGACACAATGCATAAAGTCTTACTTGCAAGTTATTATCATTTGGACCTTTTCTGATGTCCTTTTGCAAAGCAAGTTCAAGAGAATGACAATGTTTTTGAAGGAAATCAGATCGGTGTTGAACTAACTCAAAGGCCTTTTTATCAAGATTTTCTTTGTGTTTCGAAAGCTTAGTTTTAAGACGTCACATTCATTGACTTGATCAAGATATTTGCATGCCACGTCAGAATATTCGTCTATATCTGCACAAGATGTAAGATGTGACAATCTAACATTTTCAGGCCGTAAATTATTTTCTCGTATAATATTTTGAAACGGATTTAAATTTGGGATTACGTGCATAATTTAGCGTCCTTTACGACTAAACCGGAAACCTTAGGATTACGTATTTATGTTTTTGAACTCCGTTTTTGATGAGACAATTTTTATTAGATTCGTTTTGTGCCGTTGATTCATAATTTATAAAAACTTTTTTCGTAAAACGACCCGAGGACACGCAAATCGAGGAAACTAGAATCGAGGAATACCCGTAAATTAGCGGGATGGGACAAAGCAAGTTTATGCCACCCCACTACTAAGGGACGGCCAAACTAGGGACACCACATCACTTGATGTGGCACCCTTATAATTTACAAACTTACACATGTAAGCTTAGCTTAACATGAAAGCTTTATTCATCCATCAAACCACAAAAACCACTAACCTTTACCATTTGCTTCCATTTCACATGCAAAGCAACTCACACATACTCTCTCCCACTCCTCCCTTGCCGTCCCATAACCACCATCAAACACCCCTTTTGATCATTTCTAGCCACAAATCTTATGTTATCTATTCATATTATGGAGAAACCTTGAAGCCTTGATTGATTGGTGGCCATATTAACAACAAATAAGGTGATTTGCTTGTTTCCTAGGGATAATTTCTCAAAAAACAATCTTGGTGGTTGATGATCTTGGAGATATATCTGGTGTTCATCAAGTTATTGTCATCCAAAAACAAGATATAATCTTGGGTGGTAAAGAAGATCATCCTTTCCATTTCTCTTGTTATTTTTGTAATGATCAAATGTATTTTCTTTCTTATTGTATATGTATATGATGAATATATGATGATAAAAATGTTGTGTGGGGATCAAGTGTTGATAGATATGATTAAAAAGATGAAAAACTATAAGAAACAATGCTAAAATCTTGCTTAAAATGTTGGCTGTATAAAAACAGTAAGTAACCAAGTTATAAACTGATAAAATTGAATGGTGGAATCTATTTACAGTAAGTGTTAGATGTCATACACATGTGAGAGTTGTTCATGCAATGGAATCATCAAAATGAGTGAGATATGATCAAAACAAGATTAGTGTGCCAATCTGAATAGTCTGTTTTGTAGGGACTGTTAAGGATACTTAGACATAGAATGAGCAGTAGCTATAACTAACTTATTTGTAGCACATAGTATGAAGTTTATGCCATCCAAAAATGAGCTTCTATCTCCTTATAGAACGCAGGATATGATAAAAATGGTGAAGATGAAACTAAAAATTAGATTTTTAGAAATTAATGTTTAATAGTATTATATAAGCACTCAAACTAATATATTATAAAATGTGAATTAAAACCCACTAACTTATAAATTTCATTTATATAAATATGTATAAGGTTAAATAAATTGAAACTTTATAAAAATGGTAGTTGAATAAGATTTATAAGTTATAAAAACTATAAACATGTTTTTTATGACTTTTTCGGCTATTACCGTAAAAATTAACGTTTTTCACCAATTAAAACTTAGACGATCAAACCCGTCTAATGTAAAGTTTTTAAAAGTCATATACTGATATATAAGTACCTAATACAAGTAAAAACCGATAAAACCCGAATTATATGACATACGGACGTTAACGAGCTAAGTTAGCTTTATTGGACTAATAATTTAACTAAATAAGTTAAACATTTATAAAAATTTCTTATTGGGCTTAACCCATTTAGGCCCAACATGTAAAGTGTAAATACTGATAATACAAGTATAAAATAGATTAATAAAAGTTAATGAACTTATAATAGGCTTATTGGACCTAAAACATGTAAATAGGAAAAACTAGTAAACTAGTAAAAAGTTACCAATACATAAACACTAAAATGAGTAAATAAGAATATATAAACCCACTTGATCATCATCATATGTACAAAATCATCATATGTATATTTGTTCTTTTGATAAAGTCAGTGGACAAAAGTCTAAGACCGATTATTATTTATATAGGTTTCTGTGACCGAAGCACGCCCGTAGCCGATAATCCGCCTTTCATTATCAACGTGAGTTCATAGCCCCGCACTCTTTTAAATGTTTTATAAAATGATTTGTAAATCCGCGAGGGAGATAACATGCTAGTTTTGATAAAATAGAACACAAGTAGTCCCGATGGTATGCTTAATGATATGGACCCGAATTATGCGATGACCCAATAAAAGAGATAAAAAGGATTATTAGTAGTTAGGTTATGTCACTCAAAGTCCCATTAGCATGAATTGTGAACTACCAGGATTTGGTAGACGCTTATGCATATGATAGTACTATTTGGGGACGATCACCCCAGTTCGCACCTTGACGGTTGATCCCCGTCGTACCACATTGATTGGTAAGCGAATTTATGTATGAGAATATTTAAATAGCGTGATTTTTGTGACCACACGCTAACTTAGATGGCAAATTGTTTGTCGGGTTCGCGGCCCGTTGTTGTGATAGTAAGGTAACAATGTCATGCGGCTAATAATAATCCATAATGTTATGCAATACGATTTAATATCGATGCTAATAACTATAATAATATTACCTATAATGGTAATATTGAGGCTACGGTCTCATGGACGGTTTAAGATGTATGCCTGATTTATATATTGCCTGACTAGCAATACGAGGACTTACTTCTGATATTACACTCGTGTTCTGATTTCAACGATTGTTTTATATAACGGTTTTATTAAACTCTATGAATTCACTCGGCATTCGCTGATATGATTTTTGCATGTTTTTATCTCAGGTGCTTGAAGGTAATCCGGATGGAGATCGACTCTGATGGCCCACATAATAATAAAAATGTTCATTCGATCTATGTTTTGTAAACTTAATGACCTGTATAATTTGGGACCTGTTGTACACTTTAAAACTTTTTATCGAATGAATGTATGTTAAACCTTGTACAACCATTATTATGTGTTGTCTATGATTGGAGTTATTGTGCTATCCCGTAACACTCTAAAAGACCCTTCCGCTGTACCGATACAAAATTTGAGAGTATTAGAGTTTGGTACCAGAGCTCTCGTTATAGAGAACGAAAGATTTTAAAAACCAAGGTTTTGAACAAAACTTTTCAAAATCTTTTAACTATGAACATTTGAGAAAATATTTGAAAAATATTTTGACTATAACGGTGCCAAAGATCTCCGACGTTACCAACAAGCCATATTGAGAAGATATATATTTTGATATATATAATTTAATTTATATATATGTATATATCGTGGTTTCAGTATGTAATTGTTTAATAAGTATGTTATCCTAATACGAGATATATATATAAATGCAGATTGTCAGGGCTGACCCTAATATTCTTGTAGAGAACCATGCTATTCACGAACCTAATGTAGATGATGATCCTTATTTAGACTTAGTAGATTATGATATGGATGATGATGAGGAGGAACCATTTGAGGATCCCGAGCCCGAGATAGGACTAGGAGATCAGATTGCCCCTCAGGTCGATATGGTAGAGAATGAGATTGATAATGTTGATATTGAGAATGGTGATAAGATTGGGATAGATAATTTAGATGATGAGATTGACGATGAGGATGGCGAGGAGGATATAGGTATAGACGATGAGGTTGATGATGATGAGGAAGCCGAGCTTATTTACCCTTATGATGTTCCGGAGGGCGAGCCCTTACCCCCACTAGTTTATTTGTCTGATTTTGAGGTTGAGCTACCTAGAGATGAAATGTCTGAATCATCTGAATCTGATTCTGAATCAGAGGAGGATGAGGATGATAATGCACCTGACGGTACTGATGGTATTGCTACTTGTAGACGTGTGATAGGAGAGTCGTCTAGTGTCCGAGAGGCTACTCATATGGATGGTCTTGCACCATGGGCCTTGAGACTTGATTTAGATGCTTCCCGTGCTCAGAGTAGTATGACAGAGATTGGATTAGGTGTTGTTCAGACTCATATTTCTTATTTGGAGTCGAAGACTAAGGTTGGTGAGAAAGAGCAGGAATTGCTTAGTTTGGATTTGACTGATGTAGAGCGTGGTTTGAATGAGGCTTTTAGGAGGTTATCTGTGTTAGAAAGTGGTGAGTTTGCTGCCATGAAGAAAAAGGTGAATTCTATGGAGATTCAGTTGAATGTAGCTCGTGCGATGTGTGAGAAAGATGAGAAGGAGTTGAATATGTCTGTGGGTTGGAATAGTAGATTTTATGCTGATATGGTTGAAAGAGGAGTGATCCGCAAGCGCCCAGTTGAAGATGTGTCTAGTGATCGTCAGACAAAGATACAGAAGACGATGAATGATGGACCATCTGGCGGTTCTCAGTAGACCAGTCTGTGTTTAAGTAGTGACCTTTGTATCTTTTGTACCTTTGTAACTTTGACTGAACCAACTTGTTAGTAGTAGACCTGGCACGAATTTTGAGTATGTATAGTGCTAGAACTTTGATATGGGTTGTAATTAAGACAATGCTTTTGTTTCAAATCCAATGAAATATGTATCTTGTCTTGAATTCCATATTGTGCCTTATTTGTATCTTGATTATGAATTCAATCCATATTATATGAATCCCTTGTTGGGTGAATGCTTAATACTTTGAAATTGTGAAATTATAGAACTATGCCGCCCAAGAAAGCTGTGACTGAGGATGATGTACGTAGGATTATTACGGAGCAAGTTACCGCATCTATGACTGAATTTATGGAAAATGCTACAAATGAAGCTGGCGGTAGTGGAGCTGGCGGTAGTGGAGCTGGCCGTAGTGGAGCTGGCGGTAGTGGAATTGGTGGTACTAATGTGAATGTGAATGCTAATAATGTGAATGCTAATGCTGGAGGAAATATAGGAGGACTTGGAACTAATCCACCTGAAGTTGGTGGCTGTACTTATGTGACGTTCATGAAGTGTGAACCTCTACCTTTTAATGGAACTAAACGTGCTGTAGGATTAAGCCAGTGGATTGAGAAGATTGAGTCGGTGTTTCAGATTAGTAAGTGTAATGAGGAAGATAAGGTGACTTTTGCTATGGCTACTCTTAAAGGTCGTGCGTTGACTTGGTGGAACGGGAGAACTGCTTTCATGGGTATTGATGCTGCTAATGCTACTCCTTGGGCTGAAATTAAGAAGTGGATGTCTTTGGAGTTCTGTCCCCGTAGTGTGATCATTAGGTTAGAACAAGAGTTGATTCATTTGTGAATGAAAGGTGTGGACATTGATAGTTACACAAACCGATTCCATGAGTTGGCCTTGTTGTGTCCTCGATTGGTGGAACCCGAAGAAATCCGAATTGAACAATATATTAAAGGGTTGACCAAGAATATCCGGGGGACGTGACATCATCGAAACCACTGACCATTGATGATGCTGTTCGAATGGCTTACCAACTCATTGGACAGATAATTCAGGATAGGGAAGATGAAGCCCGTGTTGGTAAGAAAAGAAAGGGTGACAGTGATCGTGTAGATAGAGGTGATAATAGGAAGAATTTCAATCGCCGTCAGAACATGAGAAAAGGGAATTCAAATGCTCTTACCAACAATACACCGCGCAACGATGATATATGTCCTAAGTGTGGCAACAAGAGGCATGCTGGCGACTGCTGGAAGTGCCGAAATTGCGGAAAGCTTGGACACAAGGTTGAAAGGTGTAAGAAGGGAACCATTTGCTTCAACTGTAATGAAGAATGTCATAGGAAATCGGAATGCCCCAAGTTGAAAGCGATTGTACCTGGAAGAAACCCCCAGGGTGGTGTTTATCAACTTGGAACAGTCGAGGTGAAGAAAGAGGATCCGAATGTCGTTACTGGTACGTTTTTACTTAACAATCTATATGCTGTTGCTTTATTTGATTCGGGTGCTGATAGGAGCTTTGTATCCACTAAATTTAGTGCCCTTATTGACATTGAACCTGTTGAGATAAATACCAGTTACGAGGTGGAATTGGCTGAGGGTAAATTAGTGAAAACTAATAAGCTATTAGATGGATGCTCTATAAATCTTTTGAACCATTCCTTTCCGATTGATTTGATGTTGATAGAATTAGGTAGTTTTGATATTATTATTGGTATGGATTGGTTGTCATTGAATAATGCTACTATTTTATGTGGAGAGAAGAAGGTTAAGATTCCTCTTAGGAATAGGACGTTAGTAATTGATGGTAATCGAGGTGAATCCTGTTTGAAAATCGTTTCATGTAGTAAAGTCCAAAAGTACATCAAGAACGGTTGCGAGTTATTCTTAGCTCAAGTGACCGGGAATGAGTCTAGAGATAAACGATTGGAAGATGTACCTATTATTTCTGAATTTCCTGAGGTATTTCCTAAAGATTTACCCGGACTTCCACCGATAAGGCAAGTAGAGTTTCGAATCGATTTAATTCCTGGTGCTGCACCGGTGGCACGTGCGCCTTACCGATTAGCCCCTTCTGAATTAAAGGAGTTATCTGAGAAACTTAAGGAGTTGTCTGATAAAGGTTTTATTCGACCGAGCTCGTCGCCTTGGGGAGCTCCAGTCTTGTTCGTTAAGAAGAAGGATGGATCTTTCCGTATGTGCATTGATTATAGGGAACTAAATAAGTTGACAATTAAAAATCGATATCCTTTACCTAGGATTGATGATTTGTTTGATCAACTACAAGGATCTAGTGTGTATTCTAAAATAGATTTGCGGTCTGGATATCACCAACTTCGCGTCCGTGAAGAAGATATTCCTATAACTGCATTTAGAACTCGTTATGGACACTATGAATTTCAAGTAATGCCATTTGGGTTAACTAACGCCCCTGCGGTTTTCATGGATTTAATGAATCGAGTGTGCAAGCCCTACTTGGATAAATTTGTGATTGTGTTTATTGACGATATTCTAATCTATTCTAAGAATGAAGATGAACATAGAGAACATTTAAGGATTATTTTTAATTTGTTAAAGGATGAAAAGTTGTATGCTAAGTTTTCGAAATGTGATTTTTGGTTAGATTATGTGCAATTTCTTGGTCATGTGATTAACAAGGATGGAATTCATGTTGATTTTGCAAAGGTTGAAGCCATTAAGAATTGGTCTGCACCGACAACGCCAACGGAAGTGCGACAGTTCTTAGGATTGGCTGGCTATTATAGGCGATTCATTAAAGAATTTTCTTTAATAGCTAAACCCTTGACTAAGCTTACCCAGAAGAATAAACCTTTCGTTTGGGGAAGTGATGAAGATGGAGCATTTCAGACATTGAAGCAAAAATTATGTAGTGCACCAGTTTTATCATTACCCGACGGGAGTGAAGATTTTGTAGTGTATTGTGATGCATCTCTTAGAGGTTATGGAGCTGTTTTGATGCAGTGAGAAAAAGTGATAGCTTATGCTTCAAGGCAATTAAGGAAGTATGAGGAGAATTATACTACTCATGATCTTAAGTTAGGAGCTGTAGTCTTTGCTCTTAGGTTGTGGAGACATTATTTGTATGGCACCAAGTGTACGGTATTCACCGATCACAAAAGCCTACAATATATTCTCGATCAAAAGGAATTGAACATGAGGCAACGAATATGGATAGAATTGTTAAGTGGTTATGATTGTGATATAAAATATCACCCAGGAAAATCCAATGTTGTTTCCGATGCGTTAAGCAGAAAAGATAGAGAGTCTATCAGGGTACGTTCTCTAGTCTTGACCGTGCACAATAATTTGCCTGAGCAAATTAGAAATGCGCAAATAGAAGCCTGTAAGAAAGAAAATTTTGTTAATGAAGGGTTCCGAGGAGAAGGAGATCCTTTAGAGGTTAGAGCTGATGGAGTGAAATGCTTAAGAGGTCGTATGTGGATACCTATGTTTGGAGGCTTAATAGATTTGATTATGTTAGAATCCCATAAATCTAAGTATTCCATTCATCCGGGATCTAATAAGATGTACCATGATTTGAAGAAGTTGTACTGGTGGCCGAATATGAAAGCTGGTATTGCTATGTATGTTCTTCAATGCTTGACTTGTGCTAGAGTCAAAGCGGAACATCAAAAGCCATCAGGACTACTTCAACAGCCAAATATTCTTGAATGGAAGTGGGAGTGAATTACGATGGACTTTATCACCAAGCTTCCTAGAACATCATCTGGAAACAACTCGATTTGGGTTATTGTCGACAGACTGACCAAATCAGCACACTTCATTCCGGTTAAAGAGCAGTTCTCACTGGAGAAGTTGACTCGTATATACCTTGAGAATGTTGTATGCAGGCATGGAGTGCCTGTATCGATCATTTCAGATCTAGATCCTAGATTCGCATCGAATTTTTGGAAATCTCTCCAAAGATCTTTGGGAACGAATCTCGACATGAGCACTGCTTATCACCCCCAGACTGGTGGGCAGAGTGAAAGAACGATACAAACACTGGAAGATATGTTGAGAGCTTGTGTGATAGATTTTGGTAAGAATTGGGATAAACATTTGCCTTTAGCAGAGTTTTCGTATAACAATAGTTACCATTCTAGTATTAAGGCTGCACCGTTTGAATCTTTGTATGGTAGGAAGTGTAGATCTCCTGTATGTTGGAGTGAAGTTGGGGATACCCAGCTCACGGGACCAGAATTGATCCGGGAGACTATAGAGATGATAGTTCAGATTAAGAATAGGTTGTTGACTGCCCGTAGTAGACAGAAAAGTTACGCGGATGTGCGGCGGAAGCCGATGGAGTTTAAAGTGGGTGACCGAGTAATGTTGAAAGTATCGCCATGGAAAGGCGTTATAAGATTTGGAAAGCGAGGAAAATTGAATCCCCGTTATATTGGACCCTTTAAGATTTTATCTAGAGTAGGTCCGGTGGCTTATAAACTAGAGTTACCCCCAGAACTTCATGGTGTTCACAACACATTCCATGTATCTAATCTGAAGAAATGTCTAGCAGTGAGTGATGAGAAAATTTCATTGGATAAGGTTCGAATAGATGGGAAGTTGAATTTTATCGAAGAACTCGTAGAGGTTATGGATCGTGAGGTAACGCAACTGAAACAAAGTCGGATACCTATTGTCAAGATCCGATGGAATTCAAAGCATCGATCGGAATTTACTTGGGAACGAGAGGATGAAATGTGGAAGAAATATCCGCACCTCTTTGATTTCAATAAGAAACGGACATCAAAATGAAATGGACCACGAGGACGTTGATCCCTTTTAGGAGGAAAAGCTGTGACAATCTAACATTTTCAGGTAGTAAAATATTTTCTCGTATAATATTTTGAAACTTATTTTTGTGTTGGTTGATGAACTCACAATTTACGGATTTAAATTTGGGCTTACGTGCATAATTTAGCGTCCTTTACGACTAAACCGGAAACCTTAGGATTACGTATTTACGTTTTTGAACTCCATTTTTGATGAGACATTTTTTATTAGATTCGTTTTGTGCCGTTAATTCATAATTTATAAAAAAACGTTTTTCGTAAAACGACCCGAGGACACGCAAATCGAGGAAACTAGAATCGAGGAATACCCGTAAATTAGCGGGATGGGACAAAACAAGTTTATCCCACCCCACTACTAAGGGACGGCCAAACTAGGGACACCACATCACTTGATGTGGCACCCTTATAATTTACAAGCTTACACATGTAAGCTTAGCTTAACATGAAAGCTTTATTCATCCACCAAACCACAAAAACCACTAACCTTTACCATTTGCTTCCATTTCACATGCAAAACAACACACACATACTCTCTCCCACTCCTCCCTTGCCGTCCCATAACCACCATCAAACGCCCCTTTTGATCATTTCTAGCCACAAATCTTATGTTATCTATTCATATTATGGAGAAACCTTGAAGCCTTGATTGATTGGTGGCCATATTAACAACAAAGAAGGTGATTTGCTTGTTTCCTAGGGCTAATTTCTCAACAAACAATCTTGGTGGTTGATGAACTTAGAGATATATTTGGTGTTCATCAAGTTATTGTCATCCAAAAACAAGATATAATCTTGGTTGGTAAAGAAGATCATCCTTTCCATTTCTCTTGTTATTTTTGTAAAGATCAAATGTATTTTCTTTCTTATTGTATATGTATATGATGAATATATGATGATAAAAATGTTGTGTGGGGATCAAGTGTTGATAGATATGATTAAAAAGATGAAAAACTATAAGAAACAATGCTAAAATCTTGCTTAAAACGTTGGCTGTATAAAAACAGTAAGTAACCAAGTTATAGACTGATAAAATTGCATGGTGGAATCCATTTGCAGTAAGTGTTAGATGTCATACACATGTGAGAGTTGGCCATACAATGGAATCATCAAAATGAGTGAGATATGATCAAAACAAGATTAGTGTGCCAATCTGAATAGTCTGTTTTGTAGGGACTGTTAAGGATACTTAGACATGGAATGAGCAGTAGCTATAACTAACTTATTTGTAGAACATAATATGAAGTTTATGACATCCAAAAATGAGCTTCTATCTCCTTATAGAACTCAAGATATGATAAAAATGGTGAAGATGAAACTAAAAATCAGATTTTTAGAAATTAATGTTTAATTGTATTATATAAGCACTCAAACTAATATAGTATAAAATGTGAATTAAAACCCACTAACTTATAAATTTCATTTATATAAATATGTATAAGGTTAAATAAATGTACACTTTTATAAAAATGGTAGTTTAATAAGATTTATAAGTTATAAAAACTATAAACATGATTTTTACGACTTTTTCGGCTATTACCGTAAAAATTAACGTTTTTCGCCAATTAAAACTTAGACGATCAAACCCGTCTAATGTAAAGTTTTTAAAAGTCATATACTGATATATAAGTACCTAATACAAGTAAAAACCGATAAAACCCGAACTATATGACATACGGACGTTAACGAGCTAAGTTAGCATTATTGGACTAATAATTTAACTAAATAAGTTAAACACTTATAAAAATTTCTTATTGGGCTTAACCCATTTGGTCCCAACATGTAAAGTGTAAATACTGATAATACAAGTATAAAATGGATTAATACAAGTTAATGAACTTATAATAGGCGTATTGGACCTAAAACATGTAAATAGGAAAAACTAGTAAACTAGTAAAAAGTTACCAATACCTAAACAATAAAATGAGTAAATAAGAATATATTAACCCACTTGATCATCATCATATGTACAAAATCATCATATGTATATTTGTTATTTTGATAAATTCATTGGACAAAAGTCTAAGACCGATTATTATTTATATAGGTTTCCGTGACCGAAGCACGCCCGTAGCCGATAATCCGCCTTTCATTATCAACGTGAGTTCATAGCCTCGCACTCTTTTAAATGTTTTATAAAATGATTTGTAAACCTGCGAGGGAGATAACATGCTAGTTTTTATAAAATAGAACATAAGTAGTCCCGATGGTATGCTTAATGACATGGACCCGAATGATGCGATGATCCAATAAAAAAGATAAAAAGGATTATTAGTAGTTAGGTTATGTCACTCAAAGTCCCATTAGCATGAATTGTGAACTACCGGGATTTGGTAGAAGCTTATGCATATGATAGTACTATTTGGGGACGATCACCCCAGTTCGCGCCTTGATGGTTGATCCCCGTCGTACCACATTGATTGGTAAGCGAATTTATGTATGAGAAGATTTACATAGCGTGATTTTTGTGACGACACGCTAACTTAGATGGGAAATTGTTTGTCGGGTTCGCGGCCCTTTGTTGTGATAGTAAGGTAACAATGTCATGCGGCTAATAGTAATCCATAATGTAATCCAATACGATTTAATGTCGATGCTAATAACGATAATAATATTACCTATAATGGTAATATTGAGGTTACGGTCTCATGGACGATTTAAGATGTATGCCTGATTTCTATATTGCTTGACTAGCAATACGAGGGCTTACTTATGATATTATACGTGTGTTCTGATTTCAACGATTGTTTTATATAACGGTTTTATTAAACTCTATGAATTCACTCGGAATTCGCTGATATGATTTTTGCATGTTTTTATCTCAGGTGCTTGAAGGTAATCCGGATGGAGATCGACTCTGATGGCCCACATAATAATAAAAATGTTCATTCGATCTATGTTTTGTAAACTTAATGACCTATATAACTTGGGACCTGTTGTACACTTTAAAACTTTTTATCGAATGAATGTATGTTAAACCTTGTACAACCATTTTTATGTGTTGTCTATGATTGGAGTTATTGTGCTATCCCGTAACACTCTAAAAGACCCGTTCGTTGTACCGATACGAAATTTGAGAGTGTTACATAAGAGCAACACACAAAATATCTTTGGAGAGACATTCTTGTAAGAGTAGATCATATGTTGTGCAAAACGCGTCTCTTTCAGGTTGATGATCATCAATTTCTTTTTCAAGAGAATCCATATATTTCAAATCGTCAAATTTTTCTTGATCAATTAATGTTTGAAATTCCAAAGCATGTTTCTTTGTTCTTTCAGCAAGCGGAATCAAAATAGTTTTCACAAGCACAGTTATGTCATGAGGAATTTCTTTATCACCTTTCAAAAGTTCACGTTTTTTCTAGTCATCGTCAACAACCTCTTTGAAATTTTCAATGTTACTCTTAAGAATACTAAGTGCTTGCTTACTCATGCTTATAGAAGCATGATGCGGCAAGTACCCAATATATTTTGAAACATTAGTTTTCTTAGTGGCAAAAACTTGTCTCCATTTAATTCTTCTGTGTTTGCGGTTTGAAAAGACCATAAAGACTGTTTTCATAAGCATAATTATATGGTTTAACAAACTCTTTATTCACTTTTGATCTACTCTCTTCTTCCAAGTGGGTTGTCTCTTCACTGTCGGGCCTAACAACAAGGCAATCAAGATCGGTCCATTGGGACTCAACAAGATATAGGTGCTGATTCTCATATTGAGCTTGCTCTAGGTACTTAGGATTTGCAAAACTAGGTCTATCCTTGAAAAACGAACGAGGTGCCAACATTCTCATGGTTTGATTTGATTATTAGTTTTGTAAACAATTTTCTTATAAAAATCAATTTGAGTTTCAAGTTCCACCATTTTGTCGATATCTTTCGCTTGTCTAGTTTTGAAATCCTTTTCCAACTTTTCAACCACTACATTCTTTTCATTAACAAGTTTAGTTTTATCCTCTTGAAGAAAACCATTTACTTGAGTTAGCTCATTGACTTTCGTGGTAGCAAGATATGTTTTGTGGCATTCAGTACTCAAAGAGGTGGTATGATTACGTTTCTCTTGTTCTAGAAGCTTAAGAGTTAATCTTCATTTTTGACGTTAATTAAACACCCTTTGTAACCCTCATTCTCATTGGTATTATAAAGAAGTTGAGCTCTATAGCTACCAATGGTGTCACTAGATTTAATTAAAGCAGCTTTGCATTCTTCAAAATTTTGAGTGAGCGTAGCGTTTGCCTTCTTTAATTGCTTTTGACACTGTTTGGTTTCTTTGACATCTTTTTGTAAAGTGGCAATTAAATTCGCAAGAGCAATACGCTCCTCATCATCATACTCATTTGCATGTTGATCATCGTCAGATTCATTATTGCATGTGTCTGAGGGATCAGGTATGGTATTGCTATCAACCTTTTCCATCATACATGTGTCAATAAGGGTTTGAGTTTGATCACAATGCTCATGTGTATTAGCATTGGCAAACACATTATATTCATCATTGTGTACCTCTTCCAATGGCTCAGAATCGTAAACAGGGCCATTATTATAGGAAGGTGTATTGCTGATGACAGTCTTAGAACTGATGTCTTGTGTGCCAGTGCTGCTGCTTTCTTTCCCATGTATGGTATGATCATTTTGCAGACCATGCTTTGTGTTCCGTGATATGCAGCGTTCATTCTCCTAACCCAATATTGTACCACCACTTGCTTTGAACCTTTCTTCTATCTCTTGTTCGTGAATTATTATTCTGTGGAGATACGTTTCAATGGATTTGATGTTACGTAAGATTAGGTCTTTGAACGTTTGAGCACTTTTATGATGTCTCATGAAGCATCGCTGTGTACTCGAAGACATGAGAAATTCTGAATCAAAGGTCTTGTCAAATGTCGTGTTGAGTTTAATGAAGGTGATCTTGCATTAACTCCCAAAAAGTTTTTCTTTGACAAGTTGTGTTGCATGTTTCTCCATGGCTTGTGTGAGAGCTCTTATGAAAGTGCCATTGGATTCACCTAAGTCTAGCAGGACTTTTGAAAGACTCTCAAACGATGATTGAATTATTCTGAAACTTTCCATGCATTTATCTCTCAAGAAGCGTGTCCGTTGTTGTAATTGTACCATCTCAAGAGTTGTCACAACTGAAAACTCATTGCTCTTTTCTATGATGATGGTTTCTTGGTTGATGAAGTGACTTCGGATCTTAAGTAGATATGATGTGATTGAGTTGTGGTTAAAATTCCGAAAATTCCGATTATTTTTTCAGTCCAACAAAATGGTAAACCGAAAATTTTTGAATTAGCAAATTTTGAAATCGAGTTCGAAATAGCCAAAAACTAATAGGGAAAAATTTTGAAAAATGAAAATTTTAACGAAAAATAAAACCTAAAAAACATGAAATTTGGTCCGAAAATATGAATTTTTGGTCGGAAAATTTTTCGCATTGCAAAAATTTGAAATCGAAGCTTAAATGGCCTAAAAATGGTCAAGGAAAAAATACATTTTGTATAGTATCAAGTCTTTAATCTTTTGTTAATCTGTAACACTCTCAATTTTAGTATCGGTACATCGGAAGGGTCAATAGAGTGTTACGGGTTAGCACAATAACTCAAATTATAGACAACGCATAAAAAGGATTGTACAAAGCCAAACATACATTCATCCGAATAAGAGTTTAAAGTTTACACAAGGTCCCCGGTTTTACAGTCATAAAGTTACAAAACATCTTTCGAATGAATATTATTAATAAGTGGGACATCAGAGTCAATCTCCGTCCAAGTTACCTTCAAGCACCTGAGATAAAACATGCGAAAAATAAATCAGCGAATGCCGAGTGAATTCATAAAGTTTAGTAAAAAACCATTAAATAAGAACAGTTATAGAAAGCAGAACACAAGCATAATAGCAGTAATAACACCCATATTGCTAGTCAGGCAATATATTATAATTCAAATCATATATCATACATTATTCCTGAGACCGCAGCCTCAGTATTACCATTATCGGTATTATTATCGGATTATTATAAGTCGCATGACATTGTTTCATTTCTATCATATACAACGGGTCGCGAACCTGAAAAATATTTTCCCATTTAAATCAGCGTGTTGTCACAAAAATCACGCTATATAAACCCTCTCAAAGATAAATTCACATTTGCAAATCAATGTGACACGACGAGTATCAACCGTCAAGACGCGAACTAGGGTGATCTTCCCCAAATAGTACTATTATATGCATAAGCGTCTACCAACTCCCAGTAGTTCACAATTCATGCTAATGGGACTTATAGTGACATAACCTAACTAATAATAATCCATTTCAATAATTCATTGGGTCATATAAACAATCGGGTCCATATCAATAAGCATACAATCGGGACCACTTGTGTTCTATTTTTATTAAAACTAGCATGTTATCTCCCTCGCGAGTTTATAAAACATTTCATAAAACATTTAAAAGAGTGTGAGGCTATGAACTCACGTTGGTTTGGAAATGCGGGTTATCGGCAACTAGAGTGTACGGCGTGCGTCGCGATCACGGGTTACCTAACCAATAATACTCGATCTCAGACTATGTCGAATAATATTTATAAAAAGTTGTTATGTATATGTAATCAAGTCATAAACATGATTATCAAGTGGGATTTTATCACTTTACATAACATTATTAGTTGTTAAGCATCTAGTTAACTTAGTCCAATTACACTAATTTTAGCCCATTTAAGCGTTAAGGCCTAATAGGCCCAATAAGAGTCCAATATGTTTTATTAGTCCATTTATCCATTTAGGACCAGGCCTCTATTCATATGTTGGGCCCAAGTGGGTTGAGCCCATGAGTAAGTCCAATAGTGCTAAACCAAACAAGTTGGGCCTAGTGGTCCAACAAGGCTAATTTGGTCCATTACGGGTCCATAAGTTACATAGCTCGGGTTTGTCGGTTTTTGCTTGTTAAATGTGTTTCTATACAATTAGGTGTCTGATAAAAATCTTACATTAGATGGGTCCGACCATCTAAGTTTTATTTGGCGAAATCGCCATCTTTTCGGTTTTAGCCGAAAAGACGTAAAAATCATGTATATAGTTTGTAGTTAGAAAACTATTTGAGTTTTATTTTAATAAAATGTGATATTTATTTATTATAATATATAAACATATTTTTATAATAGTTATTATCAATTATTCATTTTTACATATTTATTTATATATCATTTTACCTCATGTTGTCTTTTAATATTAACTATGAAATCTGATCCAAAAACTCATGTTCACCATTTTTAGCACATCTTGAGTTCTATAATGACTTAGAACCCCAAATATTTGCTGTAGAGACTACATAATATTATCTATAATTTATTCTTCTATGGCTCCTTCTCAAACAGCCCTTAAATACGACTTTTAATCCGTGAAAGACAGACGAGTCAGATTTGCACATCAAAAGTATTTTGGCCATATCTTGCTCATTTTTAACATTCCATTGTGTGGCCAATTAACCACTTTTTTAAAAATCATTTATATATCTTTATATAAAAAAATCTAATCCATTTGATCAACTAAAAATGTTGAAACTTACTGTTTTTCACAGCCTACTCATTTTAGTATGAAAAAGGCATGTTTACTAGTTGTTTTATATGTGACAAACCACTTTTAATATAATCTATTAACATAGGATCCAACCATAAACTCTTGATCATCATTTATAACAATCATACATATATATTTGAAAGTAAATAAACTAATACATTTACAAATGTAAAGAAAGAAATATGGTTATACCAACAAGAATGATAGAAAAATGATGAAATTTGGATGAACAAGCTTGATCTTTGTACCCAACCACCTTGATCTCCTAATGTGTAAACTTTTCTTTAGAAATCAGCCCCTAACTTCATAGAAAAACTTCTTTCACTACTTGAAGTCACTTCAAATCATCTTTATATAATGTAGGTTTCATCATATCTTGATTGTAGCTTAAGTTTTAGGTTGAAAATTTATGAAATTGATATGGTGGTTGCGATGGTGGACGGCTACAAGAGAGGAGGGAGGAGAGATTGAGAAATTTTTTTGTTAACACATAAAGGAATGAGTTGTGTGTGTAAGAAGTTTGGCCTTAAGTATCTAGCTAACTCATGAGACAAGTGTCTCATGGGTTATGTAGATTTTTGACACCAAAGACGCAACCCCTCTTGGTGTATCCGCCCATATTGGGGGTGGGACAAGTGTTATACTTGTCTCACCTCTAATATTTTAAGGTTATTCCTTGATTCTAGTTTCCTTGATTTACGTGCCTCGGGTCGATTTACGAAAAACGTTTTTGCAAAATATGAAACTACGACACAAACGACTCTAATAAAATTTGTCTCGTAAAAAACGGAGCACAAAAGCGTAAATACGTAAACCTAGGGTTTCCGGTTTAAACGTAAAAGACATTAAATTATGCACATAAACCCTAATTTCTTCCCGTAATTATGTGAGTTCATGAACCAACGCAAAAATAAAATTTCAAAATAATATACGAGGATAAATTTACTACCTGAAAATGTCAGACTGTCACATAATCCTTCTAAGTATTTGGTTATATATTATTTAATTATTATTTTGTGGTAATTCTAGCACCATTGTTCGGGCCATCATACTCAGAAGCCATTCTATAAATGTTTGAGGAGCGAGGGCACTTTAAATCATAAACCCAACCACTTAGTCAGAACGTAATATCGAGATGGAACATCTTTGTACAAAGCTCCCTACGAACATGATACTTTCATTACTTCCTCATATTTATAATTAGTATTCTTTAGTTTCAAAATTGGAAAAAATAGCCCTTTTAGTTATACTTTGGTATAATTACACTTTTAACCCCTTAAGTATATAGTTTTAGCATTTAGATTTTAAACCCTTAATATTTAACCTTAGGGTCTCAATCTTTTCAACAATTATTTTTATATCTTATACTTTCATAAAATGACACTTTTGGCCAAAAATATTAAACAGTTTCAGAAATGACAATTTTAGTCCCTATACTTGTAAAAATCACATAACAACCTCAAGAATGGACCAAATGATCTATATTTCTAAAACAAAGTTCCAAAAAATGTTTTTAATCATAATAACAAGTTTTCTTCAGAATTATAGCTTTTTGAAATGGGTTTTTTCTTATTATTTCATGTAAAATACAAAACTAGGGTTTTAAGACATCTTTAACTTATAACTTTCATTTAAATTGATGAAATGACTTAGTTATTTTTAGATTATATTTCTAACATAATTTTGGCATTCTAAAAAGTCTAATATATCATTATAACAAGATCAAAGCATAGCTAACATAGAAATTACTAGGGAGCTAAAAAACGGCTCATATTGGCTTCTTATGAGCACTACTTGCTATCAAAGTTTCAAGAGCTTCAATGGCTACCTTCTAGACCTGGTTTCTGGTCTTGGAACATGTCCTATAACATATATAGAATTGGTAATGGAGAATGTGTAGGAGATATAAAGGAAACAGGGTGCAAGTTCTAATGGAAATATTTCGCCTACTATTTATAGCATTTCTAAGCCTTAAGCTCCAAGTTCTTGCCTAGGACGTGTCATATGATTAACTTAGTGACTAAGGGAGGCTAGGTAAGATCTATGCAAGTTCCTAGAGTCTAGGATGAAAAATATCTTGGTCTTGTGGTCTAGGATAACTCACGACATACTTAGATAAGTATGGTGATGTGTAGCACACAAGTAGGTGATGCACCTACTTGTAAAGGGTTGGAAAATATCTTACAACATGTGATATATCTTATTTTTAAACTTATAATGGGAGGTAATGGTTCGAAATGGGTTTTTGGAGGGAGACCGGGTCTATATTAGGGCTTGTAGCTTTATACTTCGTGATTTTGGTGATTAAGGGCTTATGAATGTGATTAGTGATGGATTAGGGTTTAATTAGGGTATATAGATTGTAATTAAGAAGTTTGGGTCTTTGTTTTGAAGTTTAACAAAGGTTTGGTTAATGAAAGTAATGCCTAAAAACATTATTAGTGTTAACTAATGATTCTTAGTTTTGATCACAACAAACTATACAAGACATTTATAGTCAAACAGAGTCGTAAAATGAATTATCTAACAAACACTATCATCAAGGTAATAATCATTACACTAACATATCTTAATCATGTTTAGTGATCATAAATGTGATTAACCTTAAAACTCACTTTTGTCAAATGTGACAAAATATTTTTAATAAACTTTCTTTTTAAGAAAATGAGTTTATAGTTTATCGTAATCAAAAAGGGGGAGATTGTTAATGCAAGTAATGCCTAAAAACATTATTAGTGTTAACTAATATTTATTATTTTTTATCACAACAAACTATACAAGACATTTATAGTCAAACACAATCGTAAAATGAATTATCTAACAAGCAGTATCATCAAGGTAATAATCATTACATTAACATATCTTAATCATGTTTAGTGATCATAAAAGTGATTAACCATAAAACTCACTTTTGTCAAATGTGACAAAATATTTTTAATAAACTTTCTTTTTAAGAAATTTTTTTATTAAAATGGAAAATGAAAATTTGAATATTGCATATTCCAAATGCCGTAAGAATATCCTTTGAAGGTTTCAAGCTGCCTTAGATATTTCAAATCCACTAAAAGACAAAAAGGAGCGGAGTCTACCTCCGCGTTTCCTTAAGTGCCTATGCGGTTTGATTAGTGTGAAAACACCCATCCTTTTACCACTTAATTATAATAATAACCAAGCAAAAACATGTATTTTATGTCATAAATGTTAGAATTATGTGTGGTTTGTGTTTTTGTTGTGATTTATGAGCAAAATGTGAAAAGGGAAGAAAACAAGGGCTTTCACGGGCTTTATCGAAGAAAACGAGAAAATACGAAGTCAAAAGATCAAGAGTGCAAAAAGAACGGAAGTCCAAGGCCTATTCTGAAGATTTATCGAAGAAAAAGTCTAAAGACGAAAGTTTAATATAGTCGAAGAACCAAGTCTAATTAAAGAAGAAAATTATAAGACGAGTTCAATTTATATCGACAAATCCTGAAACGACGTCGAGAAAGACAAAGAATTTAAGTCGAGTCGAGACAAAGTGAAAGGATAAAGCGTCAACACCTAGCCTCCCCTCCTCCTATATATATCCTCCTAATGTGTCATTAGGAGGGTGTTAGTTAATTAGATTTTAGTTTTGAGATTATGAGTAGATTAGAGTAGGAGTAGGTGTAATCTAAATTTCCATGTTTTTTTTCATTAATCTTGTAATTTAAATCTTAATCATTTTAATTTCAAGCTTTTTCAATTAATCATTCTCATTATTCCTTTCTTAATCTTTTAATCTTGTTTAATTTATATAATCATGTAGTTTAATTAATCATGTTCTTGTTTGATTGATGTTTTTGATTGATTGTGCTTATTGTTTTTATGTGTTTTATTTTTATAGCTTATTTTGTTTGATGCTTATTTTTTGATTTTGCTTATTTTTAATTATGTGTTTTCATTAGTTTATTTTATAGAAAGTTGATTTTTAATTTTAGATTAATTAGTTTTTTTCAAGTTTTTGATTTGTTGTTGAAATAGTTTTTCTTAATAGTGTTTTAGATTAAGTTTTACTTATTTACTTATTTGATTTTTGCTTATTGTATCTTATTTTCTGATTTTTAGTTATTTATGTTAATTGTTTTTCTGTTTTTTTCTAGATCTTCGCAAAAGGGTTTATTATTCCGAAGTTTCCATTTCTCTGAAATTAGTTTTTCCGAAGATCTTAATTTTTCCGAAATTAATTTCATTTATCCGAAGATGTCGTTTCTCCGAAATAGATTATTCCGAAAAAATATAATTCTCTGAAATGTTTGATATTCCGAAAATACTTCTTTTTTCGAAGAAGCTCTTTATTCCGAAAAAACATTAAAGTCCGAAATAATCATTTTTCCGAAAAAAACAAAATTGTAAACATTCCGAAGAATTAAACATTCCGAAGAATTAAAAATTCCGAAGAATTTTTGTATTCCGAAGAAATTTTGAGCTACTAGCTTACTAGGCAGCTTCCCGTTAAACATTCCGAAGAATTTTTGTATTCCGAAGAAATTTTGAGCTACTAGCCTACTTGGCAGCTTCCCATTTCCCGCTCATTTGAGCAGCTAAGTTGTTAGCTTGGTTATTTAGTATTTTATCCGCAATCGTTTTGTTTAATCTAAAAGTTGTTCCGATTTTAATTCTAGAAGTCACGTATTTTTAGTTGAATTTTTCACCAATTTTTAGTATTAGTATTTTTTTCGAAAAGTTTAAGTTTTATCTTTTATTTTGTGCCCGCTTTAGCTTTTACCTCGTTAAGTTTTAAAGTACCCTCTTAGTTTTATTTTCTTCTTTCTCATTAGGTTAATTTTATTTTTCAGTCGAAAGTTAATTTCTTCGTTTAGTTTTATTTTTATTAATTGTTTTGTTTTAAATTTTGTTTTATTATTTGTTTCGCTACTTTATTATTAGTTATTTGTTTTTGGCTTATTTTTATAATCTTTCACATTTACCTTTTAAATAGAAATAGATAACCAAAACCTTCTTTTTTGTTAACCAAAAACGACTGAGTCACACTTTTAACCGGAGATCAATTCGAGTAGACACCGAGAAAACGAACTTTTTAACCTAGCAAAAACCATTGTATCAAATGGCGCCGCTGCCGGCTCGTTTCGTGAAGATTAACGGTTTTTGTAAGAGACGCGTTGGATTTTGGGATCCGTTCACTCGTGAACATTATTTTTCTTACATTTTTGAAAAAAAATTCAAAAATCCATAATAAATAAAAAGGTTCAAAAATACAAAAACATTTAAAAAGTCATAAAAACCATTTCTTTTTCAAAGTTTTGCACCAAAACTATTCCTCTTAATCCTCTATTATGTTTAATTCTTTTTCTCAACCCCTCTTATTTTTAATTCTTCATGGATTCATATGTCTATTGCGTTGGGTGTGGGAGACCATTATATGGTTTTCAAACATGTCAATGGTGTACATGTGAGCGGTGCGGGAATGATATCGACAATACACAATTTGGATTTTGTCCATTTTGCAATTCAACCAATTCATAATTCACCTCCACTGGCACTATCTCACCCTCTCCCATATATGCCGATCCATATCCGCCCAATGAACCGTTTTTTTCTCCTTACCCATGTTGCCACAATTGTGGGGGCCCTCACGATACTTCTTATTGCTAGCCAATGAATTATTATGAGCCACATCCGTGCTATAATTCTGGTTTTAAAAATTTTGAGCCCCCACAACACTCCCTCGATCATAAACCCTCTTTTGCATTTCCTGCTGAGAAAATTGCCACTCTTTTTGACAACTTTCAAAGACTTCAAGCAGCTTTCAATAAATACATCAAAAAATGTCAAGAGGATCAGCGACAAGAGAAAGTAGCTAATCTTAGTGCTTATACTCCTCCTCTTATGCGTCCATACTAATATTATGATGATGACGAGGACGATATCTATGATCTCAACCCATATTATGAGATTACAACTCCTACTCTTGATATCCCTAATGCGTCTAAGGATAGTGATACATCGAGTGAGATTAGTGATTTTGGTCTTGATAAATTCTTTGATGAGGTTTGTGATGCACCGAATTTTGTGGAGCTTACGGACGAGGTCACTCTTAATGATGATTTTCCTCCATGCTATGAGAATTTTACCTTTGAAATTTCTCCTTCTCCTTTAGGAGACGAGGGCGATTTTGATTTATTCTCTCTGACATACGAGAAGTTCACCACTGAACTTGGTCTTGTAGATGAGTTGGAAGACGTTATTCTTCGTGACAAATTACTGAAAGTTCATCTTCTTATTGCTAAAATTGAAGCGTTGAATTCTGCTCCTAATATCGAGTCTTTACCTCTGTCTAGTACTTCAGTTGAGAATAATGATACAGCTATGGAGGAAATCAACATTCTCTCAATACCTCCGGGTATTCATGATGATGACACGGAGGGGGATATTCTTTTTGATAATTTGTTGCATGAAGATATTGTCCCAAGTCCCCCTCCCGAGCACCTTTTATCGCAACCTTTAGAAACCATTACCGAGGATGAGTGCTTTGACCCAGGGGGTGACATTGACCATTCCATGATTCACACCTTTACGGCTTTGCCGCTCAGTGATAATCATATGTCTTTTGGGGATGACAGTTTGATTCCTTTACCCACCCCACCTCCCATGGATCATGATTTCACATACTTTTCGTATGTTGAAAGGACTTTTCTACCCTTTAAGACTTATCCTCCGGCCTCTCCTTTATTAATGTCCTCCGGGAACGAGGACAAGGTCTTTGATCCGGTATTACATTCGAGGCTTCCCCATGGACCATTTAATTCAGGGACGAGTCAGGCTCGTGACTCGGTTAACAAAAACAAGCGCTTCTAGGGAGGCAACCTGATTATCTATCTATCTTTATCTGTTTTTATAATAAGTGTAGGGGGGAGACCCTCATATGTGTTTGTTGTTTTCTTTCTTATCATGTGTAGGGATTCGAGCTTTCAAAGATACATTCTTGATGTCTTTTGACGAACCGTGATCCCGTGTTACCGTCTTCTCGGTTCTATCCTAAACTCTTTTGATTCATTATTTTATTATTTATGATTGAAATAGGAATCACTTTAGTTGTCTCTTCCTTAGCAAGATTTAAACAACGTACACAATGTCATAAGTGTAGGGGAGTTTACTCCCACATGCTTAAACATTAAGGACAATGTTTATATTAAGTGTAGGGGGACTTCTATCGAAGTTAAGTGGGTTTTTTATGAATTTGTCCTCATTTTAACCGGAAAATTGATTTTTCGACATTTTTCAAAATTTTTAATCTATTTTGGCCTAGTTGTATTTACCTTTGTTATGGTTATTTTCTTTCTTTGCTAGAATAAATTTTAATAAAGTCGTTTTAAGTTTTAAACGTTGTGAATCTTTTGACTCAACCCGAGTTTACTTATCTAAGTTTACTCTAGCTAGTATCCTTAACGTGTTTAAGTCAAGTTTTGCTAGGCTTTAATATAGGGAACTTTAAAACGCGAAAGTCTTAACTCTCACGGGTTAAGAACAAGAACTTTTCACAAGTTCCTATAATTGATCCTAGAAAGTCGTTTATCAAGGGAACTTTAAAATGCGAATTCTAAACTTGAAAAAGTCTAAGAAGTTGCAAGATCCTATAGATGACTTGAAAACCCAAAATTTGATTTAATAGGCTAAGCATCCACGAGTCTCATTCCTTGAGATTTTAAATTGTGGAGAACGAGAGATGATAGAGTCAATTATAACCTAGGTATTCTTTCATGAATTTATGTGAGATATGAGCTTTTTCTCGCATCGCTTGTTTATAAATTTAATTGCAATAAGTAACGTTGTAAGATTTGAAAAGTTACTTAGCTTCTAGCCCAAGATCGTTTAAAAGTTGCTCGGTATTAATTAGAGTTCATAGCCAAGGCATAACTTATTGAAGCGGGATGCGAAGATTGGCGAGTCCGAAAAGGTCCTAACAAGACATGAGGGCTACATTTTGTTGCTAAAGATCCGAAATGATGTGAATAATCATCTATCAAAAATCAATATGAAGGATCGTGACAAATGACGAAAAGCAAATACTCCCGTAGAGATCATGGAGAAGTCTATCCGAAAAGACCCTAGCAAGGTATGAGGATAAATAGATCCAAGTCCTAAAAGGAGACGGATCGTTGTATATCAAAATCCCAAATAAGGATTGGAGAAAAATGAAGAAGTCGTGGTCCAAATATTAAGAATCTCTCAAAAAGTTCAAGTGAAGAAATTCCTATTATGAAGAGAAGACCATTATTTCATAAACGTCTCTCGAGATTTGAAGTATGAAGTCAATGACAAATATCGATCCGAGAAAGGTCTCAAATCGTGAAGCGAGTTATGCCAAGATATGAATTTTATGAGGTCCCGATAAGCAGTTTTAAAAGATTTTGTCCTTTAGCTAACTATTGATTAAATCGTCCTACTTTGTTTTAAGACTTAATAACTATTGAAATAAGTCAACAACGCATCCTCGTGATCATTTAAGACAACAATAAAATATAAGAGATACACCTAGGAATAAGGGAGTCTATGTGAATAATTAGGCCACATGAGTTTGCGTTAGTTTGCTAACTTATAATAACAATGATCTCGTTTTTAAGCTTGGTATGGAGAACGTGAAACTTGAGGGTGATAAACATACATGACAATCCCAAAACACCAATGTAAGTCTTTAATCTCTTAATTTGTTTTTCTTCCTTGAATTATGTCTTATGTTTAATAAAGGCCAAGGTGGGTTAATTATGATAAAAAATGTAAATCTTGCTTTATAACTAATGCATTTCATGAGGCCATTGCAATGGTCAAGTGTAGGGGATTTGACAGGTGTTAAAACACCCACCCTTTTGCCACTTAATTATAATAATAACCAAGCCAAAACGTGTATTTTATGTCGTAAATGTTGGAATTATGCGTGGTTTGTGTTTTTGTTTGTTAGGAGCAAAATGTTAAAAGGGAAGAAAACAAGGGCTTTCACGGGCTTTTATCAAAGAAAACGAGAAAGACGAAGTCAAAAGATCAAGAGTGCAAAAAGAACGGAAGTCCAAGGCCTATTCTGAAGATTTATCGAAGAAAAAGTCTAAAGTTGGAAGTTTAATGAAGTGGAAGAACCAAGTGTAATTAAAGAAGAAAATTATAAGACGAGTTTAATTTATTTCGACAAATCCCGAGACGACGTCGAGAAAGACAAAGAATTTAAGTCGAGTCGAGACAAAGTGAAAGGAGAAAGCATCAACAACTATCCTCCCCTCCTCCTATATATACCCTCCTAATGTGTCATTAGGAGGGTGTTAGTTAATTAGATTTTAGTTTTGAGATTAGGAGTAGATTAGAGTAGGAGTAGGTGTAATCTAAATTTCCATGCTTTTTTTCATTAATCTTGTAATTTGAATCTTAATCATTTTAATTTCAAGCTTTTTCAATTAATCATTCTCATTCTTCCTTTCTTAATCTTTTAATCTTGTTTAATTTTGATAATCATGTAGTTTAATTAATCATGTTCTTGTTTGATTGATGTTTTTGATTGATTATGCTTATTCGTTTTAATGTGTTTGATTTTTATAGCTTATTGTTTTTTATGCTTATTTTTTGGTTTTGCTTATTTTGATTACGTGTTTTCATTAGTTTATTTTATAGAAAGTCGATTTTTAATTTTAGATTAATTAGTGTTTTTCAAGTTTTTATTTGTGGTTGAATTAGTTTTTCTTAATAGTGTTTTAGATTAAGTTTTAGTTATTTGCTTATTTGATTTTTGCTTATCGTAGCTTATTTTCTGATTTTTAGTTATTTCTGTTAACTGTTTTTCTGGTTTTTTTTTCTGGATCTTCGCAAAAGGGTTTATTATTCCGAAGTTTCCATTTCTCCGAAATTAGTTTTTCCGAAGATCTTAGTTTTTCCGAAGATCTTAATTTTTCCGAAATTATTTCCATTTCTCTGAAATGTTTGATATTCCGAAAATACTTTTTTTTTCCGAAGAAGCTCTTTATTCCGAAAAAACATTAAAGTCCGAAATAATCGTTTTTCCTAAAAAAGAAAATTGTAAACATTCCGAAGAATTAAACATTCCGAAGAATTTTTGTATTCCGAAGAAATTTTGGGCTACTAGCCTACTAGGCAGCTTCCCATTAAACATTCTAATGTAAGGATTTTGCTTGGTTAAAAGTTCGTTTCTCGGTATCTTCTCGAATTGATTTCCGGTTCAAAGTGTGACTCAGTTGTTCTTGGTAGAAAAGAAATAGAATGGTTTTCGTTGTAAACTAATTAAAAATAAAGACTTGAGACAAATAAAAATAAAGTAAAGATGGTAAAAAGAAATACTGAAAAATAAAACTTGACGGAAAATTAAAGACGAGAAATTAAAAACGTGACGAGAAATAAAAAGGCAAACTTAAAAGTAAATAAGGTAAACTAAAATTAAATGCAAGTAAATTAAAAGTGCGATTAAGTAAAAAGGCGGGAAAAATAAAGCTTAGAACTTAAAAACATGAATTTAAAAATAAACTCAAACTGAAATTATAAAAACTAAGAAAAAGTGTTCATTCGTAATAAATTCCTTTATTCGGAACAAAGTCCTTCATTCGGAACAATGTTCTTCATTCGGAACAAAGTCCTTCATTCGGAACAATGTTCTTCATTCGGAACAATGTCCTTCATTCGGAACAAAACATTTGATTCAGAACAATTACTAGAAAACATTGATTCGGAATAAGAACACTGATTCAGAATAAAAGTTAAGAAAGCTTCATTCGGAATATATCCTTCATCCGGAATAAACATTGATTCGGAACATTAATACAAAAAGCTTCATTCGGAACATTTAAAGAAACTGATTCGGAACATTAATACAAAAGCTTCATTCGGAACATTTAATGAAACTGCTGATTCGGAACATTAATACAAAAGCTTCATTCGGAACATTTAAAGAAACTGCTGATTCGGAATAAATAATTCAATAAGCTTCATTCGGAACATTTCCTTGATCCGGAATATATGCCGAATGAACAACTGATCCGGAACAATACTAAAAATCCCTTCATTCGGAATATTTTGCTGGTTCGGAATAATCTGGGAAAAGAAACAGTAGCATGAACGAAGAACAGGGGAAAGAAAAGGGAACACGAATCTAACCAAATCTAACCGAGATAAACCAAAAGATTAAATCAAACTAACCACAAATGATCAACTAATGATAATCAAACAAGCCAAATCAATAAAACTAACAATAAAGCCAAATCAATCAAAACCCACTTGATTGAAAGCCATAACACTCAAGAACATGAACACAAAGATTAAACACAAAATAGAAAGGTAGATGGGAGATTAAACAAGTAAAGTAAAGATTCAACAACAATTAAATAAAACTTACTTGGAATTAAATGGAATTAAAAGGTGCGATACAAGAAATTAAAGTGCAAGAATTTAAGGTGCAAAATGAAAATGGTGGAAGAATTGGTTTGTCAATCCACCCAACAACTTGAAATGAAAACACTAATGGTCTATTTATAGGGGAGATTAGGGAGGTGCTTAGGAAGCTTCCTCCCCTCTTTCTTCTTTCTTTAATTGCGTCATTAAGTCCTTAATCTTCTTAATCTTTTGACTTTAATGACTTTGTCTCAGGATTTCTTCAAACTCGTCTTCTAATTCTTTAATAAATTAGACTTGAGTTCTTCGGCTTTTAGTAAATTCCGTCTTTTGACTTTTTCTTCGATAAATCTTCAGAATTGGTCTTGGACTTCCGTTCTTTTTGCACTCTTGATTTCTTGACTTCGTCTTTCGTCTTTTTCTTCGATAAAATCCCATGAATGCCCGTGTTTTCTCCACTTTTCACCTTTTCGTCCTAAATCACAACAAAAACACAAACCACACATAATTCCGACATAAATGACATAAAATACACGTTTTGGCTCGGTTATTATTGTAATTAAGTGGTAAAAAGATGGGTGTTTTTACACCTACCAAATCCCCTACACTTAACCATTGCAATGTCCTCATGCAATGCATTAGTTACAAAGCACGATTACATTTTCCATCATAATCAATCCATATTGGCCTTTATTAAGGAAATAGAAAATTATAAACATCCAAAGTAAAGAAATCAAAAACATACCTTCGGGTTTTGGAAATGTCATGAATGATCATCATCCTCAAATTTTCACTTTCTCTAAACCAAGCTTAAAAACGAGATCATTGTTATTATGAGTTAGCAAACTAACACGAACTCATGTGGGCCAATTATTCCCTTAGACTCCCTTATTCCTAGGTGTATCTCTTATATTTTATTATTGTCTTGAATGATCACGAGGATGCATTGTTGACTTATTTCGATAGTTATTTAGGCTGAAAACAAAGTGGGATGATTTAATCAATAGTTAGCTAAAGGACAAAATCTTTTAAAACTGCTTATCGGGACCTCATAAAGTTCATATCTTGGCATAACTTGCTTCGCGATTTGAGACCTTTCTCGGACCGATATTTGGCAGCGAATTCATACTTCAAATCTTGAGAAACGTTCATGAAATAATGGCCTTCTCTTCATAATAGGAATTTCTTCACTTGAAGTTTTGAGAGATTCTTCATACTTGGACCACGACTTCATCATTTTTCTCCAATCTTTATTTTGGACTTTGATATACAACGATCCTCCTCCTTTTTGGACTTGGATCTATTTATCCTCATACCTTGTTAGGGCCTTTTTGGATAGACTTATCCATGATCTTTTGGGGAGTTTTTGCTTTTCGTCGTGTGTCTCGATCCTTCATATAGATTTTTGATAAATGATTCTTCACATCACTTGGGATCTTTAGCAACAAAATATAGCCCTCATGCCTTGTTAGGGCCTTTTCGGACTCGCCAATCTTCGCCTCCCCCTTCAATAAGTTATGCCTTGGCTATGAACTCTAATCCATACCGAGCAACTTTTAAACGATCTTGGGCTAGAAGCTAAGTAACTTTTCAAATCGTACAACCTTATTTATTGCAGATAAATTTATTAGCAAGCGATGGGAGAATAGGCTCATAATTAACTCACATAAATTCACAAAAGGATACCAAACTTATAATTGACTATATCATTTCTCGTTCTCCACAGTTTAAAATCTCAAGGAATGAGACTCGTGGATGCTTAGCCAATTAAATCAAAGTTTTGGGTTTTTGAGTCATCTATAGGATCTTGCAAATTCTTAGACTTTTTCAAGTTTAGAAATCGCGTTTTAAAGTTCCCTTGATAAACGAATCTCTAGGATCAATTATAGGAACTTGCGAAAAGTTCTTGTTCTTAACCCATGAGAGTTAAGACTTTCGCGTTTTATAGCTCCCTATATAAAAGCCTAGCAAAACTTGACTTAAACACGTTAAGGATACTAGCTAGAGTAAACTTAGATAAGTAAACTCGGGTTGAGTCAAAAGATTCACAACGTTTGAAAATTAAAACCACTTTATTAAAACTTTATTCTAGCAAAGAAAGAAAATAACTATACAAAGGTAAAACTTATAGGTCAAAATAGATCAAAAATTTTGAAAAATGTCGAAAAATTGATTTTTTCGGTTAAAATGAGGACAAGTACAAGGAAAAGGCCACTTAACTTCGATAGAAGTCCCCGTACACTTAATATAAACGTTGTCCTCAATGTTTAAGCATGTGGGAGTAAACTCCCCTACACTTAGGACATTGTGCACTGTGTTTCAATCTTGCTAAGGAAAGGACAACTAAAGAGATTCCTATTTTAATATTGGAAAATATAAAATAGTGAATCGAAAAGAGTTTAGGATAGAACCGGGAAGACGGGAACACGGAATCACGGGTCGTCAAAAGTCATCAAGAGTATGTCTTTGAAGCTCTAATCCCTGCACATGATAAGAAAGAAAACAAGAAACACCAACGGGGCTCCCCCTACACTTATGGTGAAAAAAAGGTAAAGATAGATAGATAATCGGGTTGCCTCCCGAAGAGCGCTTGTTTTTGTTAACCAAGTCACGAGCCTGACTCGTCCCCGAATTAAATGCTCCATGGGGAAGCCTCGAATGTAATACCGGGATCAAATACCTTGTCCTCGTTCCCAGAGGACATCAACAAAGGGGAGGCGGGAGGATAAGTCTTAAATGGGAGAAAATTCCTTTCAACATACGAAAAGTATGTGAAGTCGTGAGCAACGGGAGGTGGGTGGGTAAAGGAATCACATTGTCATCCTCCAAAGACAATGGATGTTAAGAAAGCGGCAAAGCCGTAAGGTTATCAATGATAATAAAATGAATGTCACCTCCCGGGTCAAAGCACTCATCCTCCGTAATAGTGGCTAAAGGGGAGGATGAAAGGTGCTCGGGAGGGGGACTTGGGACAATACCTTCCTGCATCAAATTATCAAAAATAATATCCCCCTCCGTGTCATCATCATCAGTACCCGGAGGTATTGAGTGAATGTCTATTTCTTCCAGCAATGGGTCATCATCTTCAACGGGAGGAATAGATGGAGGTAAAGACTCGGAAAGAGGAGGAGAAGTCAACTCTTCGATTTGAGCAATAAGAAGATGCACTTTCCGTAATCTGTCGCGGAGAATCACGTCTTCCACCTCATCTTTAAGAGCAAGTTCATCGGTGAACTTCTCGTAAGCCGGAGAGAATAAATCGTCATCGCCCACATCTCCCGGTGGAGATTGAGAAATTTCAAAAGTGAAATTCTCATAGCGTGGAGAAAAATCGTCATCATTAGGATCGACCTCTTCCGTAAGAGCAACGTCGTCCTCAGATTCCATAGCAGTAGGCGTGTCACAAACCTCATCATCAAAGAATTTGTCGAGACCAAAATCACTAAGCTCACTCAATGAATCAACATCCTTAGACGCATTAGGAATATCGAGAGTAGGAGTAGCAACTTCAGTAGATGGGTCGAGAGCGTAGACATCATCGTCGTCATCATCATCATAATAGACGAGACCATTCCAATTAGGAGTGACATAGTCGGCTAACTCTTCCTTGATAACCTCCACATCTTTAAGAAGCTCATGAAGCAAGTTTTGTTGCTCATCTCCCCGAGTATGTTCAGTTAAACCAATTCTATCCCACGCTGTAATTAAACATTTTGGTGTAGAAAAGAAGGGAAAACGACCAAATTGGCTCAAAAAGGTGTTGGTGGTTTTCAAGATTTCGTCCACATCAAGCAAAGGTTGCCTTTCCTGATGCAAGTCAGCTCGGATTTGAGCTAAACTTTCTAGAACATGGTTCAAAGAAGTGAGTTGTTGGTCAAGACTAATTTGCTGAGAGGATTGATGATTGAAGGTGTGATGTGGGGGCTCAAAGTTATACACACTGGGATGATAGCACGAAACTTTCTCAAAGACCTGCGACGGATCACAAGAAGAAGCATCATGAGGGCCCCCACAAATATAGCACCACGGGTATGGAGAAAAATCTGGTGAGTTTTGTGGATAGCTATTTCCATTGTCATAATTGTAGCCCGGTTCTTGCCCATAATCATACGGGTATCGAACCGGACACGAAACATGCCAATGATAATCGCTTCCACAATAGATGCAAGGGGGAATAGGAGGTGGATTAGAAAAGGACGAATTAGTCGAGTTGCACAATGGACAAAATCCGAATTGGGTATAGTCAATATCGTTTCCGCACTGCTCACATGTACACCATTGACATGAGTCGTTCCCGTATAATCGTCTCCCACACCCGACGCAATGGACATAAGAATCCATAAAGAAAAATAGATAAGCAAGAAGAATATGTTTTGTGCAAAACTTTGAAAAAGAAATGCTTTTTATGATTTTTCAAAGGTTTTTTTGGATTTTTGAAAATTTTTGACACGAAAACTAAGGTTCACGAGTGAACGGATCCCAAAAGCCAACGCGTCCCTCACAAAAAACCGGTAATCTTCACGAAAAGAGCCGGCAGCGGCGCCATTTGATAACTGAGATTTTAATAAAGATATTTTACTAGGTTGAAAGTTCGTTTCTCGGTATCTTCTCGAATTGATTTCCGGTTCAAAGTGTGACTCAGTTGTTCTTGGTAGAAAAGAAATAGAATGGTTTTCGTTGTAAACTAATTAAAAATAAAGACTTGAGACAAATAAAAATAAAGTAAAGATGGTAAAAAGAAATACTGAAAAATAAAACTTGACGGAAAAATAAAGACGAGAAATTAAAAACGTGACGAGAAATAAAAAGGCAAACTTAAAAGTAAATAAGGTAAACTAAAATTAAATGCAAGTAAATTAAAAGTGCGATTAAGTAAAAAGGCGGGAAAAATAAAGCTTAGAACTTAAAAACATGAATTTAAAAATAAAATCAAACTGAAATTATAAAAACTAAGAAAAAGTGTTCATTCGGAATAAATTCCTTTATTCGGAACAAAGTCCTTCATTCGGAACAATGTTCTTCTTTCGGAACAAAGTCCTTCATTCGGAACAATGTTCTTCATTCGGAACAATGTCCTTCATTCGGAACAAAAGATTTGATTCGTAACAATTACTAGAAAACATTGATTCGGAATAAGAACACTGATTCGAAATAAAAGTTAAGAAAGCTTCATTCGGAATATATCCTTCATCCGGAATAAACATTGATTCGGAACATTAATACAAAAAGCTTCATTCGGAACATTTAAAGAAACTGATTCGGAACATTAATACAAAAGCTTCATTCGGAACATTTAAAGAAACTGCTGATTCAGAACATTAATACAAAAGCTTCATTCGGAACATTTAAAGAAACTGCTGATTCGAAATAAATAATTCAATAAGCTTCATTCGGAACATTTCCTTGATCCGGAATATATTCCGAATGAACAACTGATCCGGAACAATACTAAAAATCCCTTCATTCGGAATATTTTGCTGGTTCGGAATAATCTGGGGAAAGAAACAGTAGCATGAACGAAGAACAGGGGAAAGAAAAGGGAACACGAATCTAACCAAATCTAACCAAGATAAACCAAAAGATTAAATCAAACTAACCACAAATGATCAACTAATGATAATCAAACAAACCAAATCAATAAAACTAACAATAAAGCCAAATCAATCAAAACCCACTTGATTAAAAACCATAACACTCAAGAACATGAACACAAAGATTAAACACAAAATAGAAAGGTAGATGGGAGATTAAACAAGAAAAAGTAAAGATTCAACAACAATTAAATAAAACTTACTTGGAATTAAATGGAATTAAAAGGTGCGATACAAGAAATTAAAGTGCAAGAATTTAAGGTGCAAAATGAAAATGGTGGAAGAAGTGGTTTGTCAATCCACCCAAAACTTGAAATGAAAACACTAATGGTCTATTTATAGGGGAGATTAGGGAGGTACTTAGGAAGCTTCCTCCCCTGTTTATTCTTTCTTTAATTGTGTAATTAAGTCCTTAATCTTCTTAATCTTTTGACTTAATGACTTTGTCTCGGGATTTCTTCAAACTCGTCTTGTAATTCTTCAATAAATTAGACTTGAGTTCTTCGGCTTTTAGTAAATTCCGTCTTTTGACTTTTTCTTCGATAAATCTTCAGAATTGGTCTTTGACTTCCGTTCTTTTTGCACTCTTGATTTCTTGACTTCGTCTTTCGTCTTTTTCTTCGATAAAAGCCCGTGAATGCCCGTGTTTTCTCCACTTTTCACCTTTTCCTCCTAAATCACAACAAAAACACAAACCACGCATAATTCCGACATAAATGACATAAAATACACGTTTTGGCTCGGTTATTATTGTAATTAAGTGGTAAAAAGATGGGTGTTTTCACACCTATCACATTCCTAAGAATTTTTGTATTCGAAAGAAATTTTGAGCTAATAGCTTACTAGGAAGCTTCCCATTTCCCGCTCATTTGAGCACCAGGTTGTTAGCTTTGTTATTTAGTATTTGATCCGCAATCGTTTAGTTTAATCTGAAAGTTGTTCCGATTTTAATTCTGGAAGTCACGTATTTTTAGTTGAATTTATCATCAATTTTTAGTATTATTATTTTTTCGAAAAGTTTAAGTTTTATCTTTTATTTAGTGCCCGCTTTAGCTTTTACCTCGTTTAGTTTTAAAGTACTCTCTTAGTTTAATTTTCTCCTTTTTCATTAGGTTAATTTTATTTTTCAGTCGAAAGTTAATTTCTTTGTTTAGTTTTATTTTTATTAATTGTTTTGTTTTAAATTTCGTTTTATTATTTGTTTCGCTCCTTTATTATTTGTTTTTGGCTTATTTTTATTACATTTCGCATTTACCTTTTAAATAGAAATAGATAACCAAAACCTTCTTTTTTGTTAACCAAAAACGACCGAGTCACACTTTTAACCGGAGATCAATTCGATTAGACACCGAGAAAACGAACTTTTTAACCTAGCAAAAACCCTTGTATCACGGTTCTTTATTGATAAGGAACCGCCTAGTGCAATAAAGAACCGCGCACAGGTAGCCGTTGGTTTTTGTCTTCTTTAAATAGTGGATCAAATCTTCATTCTCCACAACCCTTTTTTGACATTTCTTTCAGCCTTCTTTCTCCTTTCTAATCCTAATCATTTGTAAATGATCACTTAATGTGTTAAGTATGTTTACTTATTATTATCCTCTTGATCTCCTTCTTTACCTTGTCGAAAGAGAAGATCACTCACACACTTGTGATGTTATTAAAGATGAAGCCATGATGAAGATCATCCTCTCCTAAATATAAAGTCATGTTCATCATTTGTTTATTTGTGTCTTGTGTAGATCCAATGTATTTATGATTACTTGGACTAGTTGTGTTCATCCAAGCTATTTTTGAATACTTGAATTAGAGTTGTGTAAGTCCATTGCATATGTGTGTGCTTGGCTTTGTCTTGCGTAAATCCATGTTACATGTGTGTACTTGGATATGTTTAGTAGAGTTGTAATAAGTTGTGTGAGTTCTCACTAAACTATAAAGTGATGTAGTTGTGTCTTGTGAGTTCTCACTAAACTATAAAGTGATGTGTAGTTGTGTCGAGTGAAGTTCTCACTTAGCTTCAAAGTGAAGAGTCGTGAAGATTGGTTCTAGCTTTGGATTAGAACTCGACATCTAGCCTTGTGTCGGAAAATGGTGAAGTAGGCAACATTGTGAAGATTGGTTCTACCTTTTGATTAGAACTCGACATCTATCCTTGTTTCGTAAAATGTTGAAGTTGGCGACGTTCTGTAGATTGGTCATATCTAAGATTAGATCTCGACATTTAGCTTAGTGTCGGAAAATAATGTAAGCGACATTGTAAGGTTTTCTCCGCCAAGAAGGGAGCTTGTGGATATAGTGGAAATCTCGAGAAGGTGTACTCGAGGAGTGGAGTAGGAACGAGGATAGAGCTTCGTTGTCGAACCACTATAAATCTTGGTGTCTTCCTATTAGGTTGTTTCCTTCCTTGCTCTTTACTTTCTTGCATTACCATTACACTTACTACTTGTCATTGTTAATGCATTAGAAATAAACCTAATCATTATGCAACTAGCTTTCAAGTAAAAGATAGTTTTGACACTCATCTAATTGAAAGGAATTTTATATAGGAGACAAACCGAAGAGAAACTATTCAACCCCCCATTCTAGTTTCTATAATTGGTATCATAGAGATGGTCACACAAGTTCTTTGAAGTATATTGTACTTTAAAATTTTAATCGATCCATTGTCTACTCAAATTAGAAGGTTAAGTTGTACTAAAGTTTCTCTTTGGTCAAAACTATTTTTTCTTTAAAAATAGGCCTTTTAATTGGTAATATAGCATCTCATTTAAATTAGTAGTATTTATGCATTTTAGATTTACTCTTGAAATGTATCTACTAGTTTGCATCTTGTTATGTGTAGGTACTCATGAAGATCAATCATTTAATTGATTATGGATTGAGTTACTTACACTTGTAGAAGACTTATCTTCTTTGATTTCCAACATCATTGAATGATGACATCAAGATAGATGGGAGTGATACTAGTCCTTAAAGAGTTAGTTGTCACTTTAGTCATGGTTGTGCTTTGCATTGATTCCTTGATTTCTTGGAATGCACTTTGTGGCCAAGGTACGTTTTCGTTCTTCCACACGCCCTTTTGATCACTCTTTTGATCACTACTTGACTGTGTGCTTGTTCTTGGCATCCTTGCCTTGACATTTGTGTGTTCTTTGTGATTCTCTTCTTTTACCCTCTCAAACCTTCATTGCTTGGATACTTGACTCACT
Organism: Glebionis coronaria; assembly: GCA_025667525.1. Taxonomy (NCBI): domain Eukaryota; kingdom Viridiplantae; phylum Streptophyta; class Magnoliopsida; order Asterales; family Asteraceae; genus Glebionis; species Glebionis coronaria. The sequence continues at coordinate 268,743,532 of CM046877.1, read as the reverse complement.
ATGGAGATGTAGAGTGAGTTAGTAGTAGCTTAAAGTATCAAACATGATTTCCATGGTTTGCACCCTTACGGTTAGTAGGCCCTATATCATGTGTAACTTGTGCCATTGACCTCATCTCTAGGATGATTGATTAATCCCTTGAGATACCTAACTACTTCATAAGTTGTAGTTGGATTTTACACATTTGGAACTGAAATATTCCAAGGATTGGTTATTGTTAATCCTAGCAATAATTGTCCGATCATGTGGGAGAGAAAGTGAATTTATACTTTGCTCACATTTTGAAGTAGAGTAAGACTAATCTTGAAAGTGACCGTAAAATTATGTATCAAAATTGCTTGGTATAGTTCATTACCAAATCCGTTTAGACTTTCGGAGGAAAGGCACGTCTTAAACAACTATATATGACACAATCTCTTCGTCTCCTCGACTTGAAGATTGTCATTTGTCTCTTGAGCATTGTTCTTGGTCTTGATTCACTCCTCTTGACTTCTCTCCTCTTTTCTTATTTGCTACGAGTAGTCGTTTGTCCGTTTCGGTCTTTTCCTATCTCGATTCAACTCGTGATCCTTCATTAAGGCATTATTACCTAGTGTTGAGGTGGTCCAATGATTTTCTAAAGGCTTAAGGTATATTTTAAGGATTTTAGAAAAATTTGGTTTTGAAAAATTCTTCGATTTTCATTGATAAAAACTCGCCACTGTAGGCGGTTCTTTATCTGTCACGGTTCTCTATCGATAAGGAACCTCGGTCAGTGATTGCGACTAAAGCACTAGGTTTTATAAAAATATCATTTTTTCAAACAAACCTTCTCTCTCTCTTCTCCAATAGAGCTGACGGTTTCTTCCATTTTCCACCATTGTTAAACCTTCAAAACCTTCAATCACTCAAGATTAATTGATTCCAATTTGTAGGTTTCACTCATCCTTCATCCAAGATCAATTATCTGTAAGTCATTTCATTCAATTTCATCCAATTTGTTCTAAGTTCATACTTTCATAATTGGGGATTTTTAAAATTTATATTGAATTAGAACATTAGTAGGAATGTGAGTTGACATAGCTATTATACTATGATTACTTAGGTTCATATTCATTGAGATTTCACTAAAAACCCACTTGTAGAACAATCCGAATTTTGGCAAAATAATTTTGGTTAATTGATGGAATTGATATGAACCCATGAACAAGTTGGTAATGACATTGTTAATGCTTACCTAAAAACATTGTTTTAAAAAACCAATGTTCAAGTTCATTGTTGATTTTACATGGTTAATAGGTTATTGTCAATGATGAACTAGGTACATTGTGAACATAAGAATGATAAGGATTAATCCTTTGTTTGTCAAGAAATTGATGAAACACATTCTCATCTTTTTTATTTTTGGCTTATATTTAACATATGAATGATTGGGGAAATATGTTTGTATGATGTATTTAGGTACTATCATGTCTCCGGGATATCAAAGTGACCACCAACGTACTAGAGAATACATGCCTAATCTTTCTTCGTCACGTCAAACTCGTTCTCTACAAAACACTTTTCGTTGTCTTGAATCTAGTTGTTTTCATGAAGGACGCATTGCTCCTTCTAACTTTCTTGAACTTGACTTCATTCGATTCAAGTTCAAATCCATTGGCTTTGATTGTTTGCTTGACATTAATGAGCCAATATTTCCTTCCTTTCTTTTGGAGTTCTTTAGCTCGTACACATTAATATGCATCAATAATGGTTTATCTATAAGATTTTCCATCAAGGGGTAAACCTTTATATATACTCTTGAAGAATTTGGTGAAATTCTCAATGTTCCATATGATGACGTATAGTCCCTAGTCGGGCTGGATAGTCTGACTCGCGGGTACTACCCGTATCCATCAGGAATGGATTAATACTTATGTGATGTGCGCACATCCTAGGAGGCACGGTAAGTCGCTATCGCACATATGGTTCATTGCTTAAGCATATCCTCGTCGCGCTGCGACATGATCATACAAGAGTATAATCTATTTTATGTTTATCTTCGTCAAAGGAAGAGAGGATATACATTTACCTCATTTATGCGATAAGGATCAATCTATTTTGAATCATTATCTCTCTCTTAGGTCGCAAGAATAAGGAGCCTAGCCTGGACTCTCTCGAGTATAAAAGGAAACCCTATAGTTCCACAAAGGTACGATACACACAATACCCTAAACCTTAAGATACTCAAATCGATTACTTACTCTCACGCTAGAGTCTAATCGTGGGTTACAAACCCACGGTAAGCCTAATAGTGTCTGTTTAGTGCGCAGGGTCCTTAAAACAAGTTTCACTTGGTGCAAGAGCCAAAGTCCACAAGACCCAAAATTAAGCCTAATTTGGGTCAAGCTCGGCCCATCTAACTTTTGTATCAACACCATACGAAGGTCAATGTAGTTTCACCGATACTTGGAGTTTAAACTCTTTAGATACGGCCCCTATTGATGTGAATTATGTGACCGAGCTACCCTCGACTTCGGCCATCGTTTGTGCTGTTGCTAAACATCGTGAACATCCTATTCTTGGTAATTTTGAAGGAGAAGTTCGTGCTCTCACTCCTTGGGAATTACTAACTATCGATCTTAATGATTTTATGATCCGTTGGGCAGAAATCATTAGGGAAAATGCAATGTGTCTGGATGGTAATCGTAACCGTGTGCCCGCTTGTCTTGCACATATGTTGTATTGTGTTTCTACTTCCACTCTATACAACCTTGCATTTTTCATGGCTATAAGAATAAGATTTGTTCTAAGCGGGTCTCTCTCTAGTCTTCCTTTTGCCATGATTCTCTCACGGCTTCTTAGAAAACTTCTTCTTGGCATTCCACCTTTAAATGCTTCATCCTTTCACTTCGTGGATCGAGTCATGCTTCCCATTGAAGGAAACATCTCTCTTGAACCCACGCATGATTCAAATGAAGATGGAAATGTCTCTTAAGACGACTCTCTCAACCCTAGTTATGATTTGTCATCCTCTATCTCTCAATTGTCTTCTCTAGGCATTGATTCCGACTATCAGTTTTGTCTCAATCTTCATCTTCAAGAACGCATAAGCAGTGAATAAAGGCAATGAGTAAATGCTCAGGGATGAATTCTACATCCCACTCTTGAATGGTTAACATGTTGGTGAACATATTTTGGATTGAATAATTTTATTTATCTTTCTTTACTGTTAGGATGTTATTTGTTTTAACTAATACTTTGTTTTTGGATTATTTACTATTTTAATCCTAAGTGTCTATGTGATCGAACTTTTGATTTACATAGCTTTGTGCATCTTATGTGTTAGTTAGCTTCCAAGATTTTGATTAATAGTTCAGTTTGGCTTGATAAACCTTTTTTGTAAAATCTAGACCCAATGCGATCGTACTATAAGGGATCGCACTCAATGCGATCGTAACACGTGATCGCACCCAAGGCAATCGTAGCCACGGATCGCACTCAAGGATCGCACCCACGATCGCAACAAGTGATCGTGGTGTGGATTATGGAGTGTGATCGTAGTGACGATCATACTGGGTGATCAAAGTAATGGATCGCAAGTAGAAACCCTAGGGGTTTATGCGATCACACTTACTTGATCGGACTGATAAAACCCTTTAGCATAATACGATGGAAATCAAAGAGAAAATAAGCAAAAATGAATAAGCACAAATAAGCAAGATGAATAAGCACTTAATCAAATCTTAACCGAATGAAAACAAGCATAAATTTAAAAACTTTCAAAACACGAATTAAGCAAACTTTATAAATCAAACTTTAAAAAGACTAAACTTTTAATAAAACTTAAAAGACAATAAGCTATAAATACGAAATAAGATAATAAGCACAACAAGCTTAAAGCTTAAACCATATAGAAACTTAGTAAGGAATAAAAAGATAAACTTTTTAGTCACAAAAACATCAAAATCAAACACGAATCAAGAACATTTCGGATCAAAGATAAAGCAAAATCAAGAAAGGTAGAAGAAGATTAAAGATAAAAAGCTTAACTTGAACTTTTGATTAATGAATTCCAAATACAATGATGAAATAAAGCTTAAACTTGAAAGAAAAGATGAAAACTTAGTGAGAGAAAGTTAAACACTTTCTCTCTCTAAAATGAAAACTACTAAAAAGAAATAAACTAACTAACACCCTCCTAATGTGTCATTAGGAGGGTATTTATAGGAGATGGGGAGATGCATGTGTTTCCTTCTTTCTTTCTTTCTTCTCGACTCGATTTAAATTCTTTGTCTTTCTCGACGTCGTCTCGGGATTTGTCGATGTAAATTGAACTTGTCTTGTAATTTTCTTCTTCTATTAGACTTGAGTTCTTCGACTTTATTAAACTTTTGTCTTTTGACTTTTTCTTTGATAAATCTTCAGAATAGGTCTTGGACTTCCGTTCTTTTTGCACTCTTGATCTTTTGACTTCGTCTTTTCTCGTTTTCTTCGATAAAAGCCCATGATAGCCCATGTTTTCTTCCTTTTTCATCTTTTGGTCCTAAAACACAATAAAAACACAAACTACACATAATTCCGACTTTTACGACATAAAATATACGTTTTGGTCTTGTTATTATTGGAAATAAGTGGTAAAAGGATAAGTGTTTTCACACTTATTAAATCCCCTACACTTGACCATTGCAATGCCCTCATGCAATGCATTAATTTTCAAAGCACCGTTTACATTTATCATCATAAATAACCCACCTTGGCCTTTATTAAATACTAAACTTTTAAAGAAACTAAAAAGATAGAAATATGTACAAAACAAGTAAAGAAATCAAAGACTTACATTGGGGTTTTGGTCGTCATGAATGTTCATCATCCTCAAGTTTCACGTTCCCCAAACCAAGCTTAAAAACGAGATCATTGTTATTATAAGTTAGCAAACTAACACGAACTCATGTGGCCCAATTATTCACTTAGACTCCCTTATTCCTAGGTGTATCTCTTATCTTTTATGATTGTCTTGAATGATCACGAGGATGCATTGTTTGACTTATTTCGATAGTTTATTTAGGCTGAAAATAAAGTGGGACGATTTAATCCATAGTTAGCTAAAGGACAAAATCTTTTAAAACTACTTCTCGGGACCTCTTAAAGTTCATATCTTGGCATAACTCGCTTCACAAATTGAGACCTTTCTTGGACCGATATTTGGCAGCGACTTCATACTTCAAATCTTGAGAGACGTTCTTGAAATTATGGTCTTCTCTTCATAATAGGAATTTCTTCACTTGAAGTTTTTGAGAGATTCTTCATACTTGGACCACGACTTCTTCATTTTTCTCCAATCTTTATTTTGGACTTTGATATACAACGATCCGCCTCCTTTTAGGACTTAGATCTATTTATCCTCATACCTTGTTAGGGCCTTTTTGGATAGACTTCTCCATGATCTTTTGGGGAGTATTTGCTTTTCGTCGTGTGTCTCGGCCCTTCATATTGATTTTCAATAAATGATTCTTCACATCACTTTTGGATCTTTAGCAACAAAATGTAGCCTTCATGCCTTGTTAGGGCCTTTTCGGACTCGCCAATCTTCGCATCCCGCTTCAATAAGTTATGCCTTGGCTATGAACTCTAATTAATACTGAGCAACTTTTAAGCGATCTTGTGCTAGAAGCTAAGTAACTTTTCAAATCGTACAACCTTATTTATTGCAAATATATTTATTAGCAAGCGATGGGAGAAAAAGCTTATAATCATCTCACATAAATTCATGAAAGAATACCAAACTTATAATTGACTCTATCATCTCTCGTTCTCCACAATTTAAAATCTCAAGGAATGAGACTCGTGGATGCTTAGCCTATTAAATCAAAGTTTTGGGTTTTCGAGTCATCTATAGGATCTTGCAAACTCTTAGACTTTTTCAAGTTTAGAATTCGCATTTTAAAGTTCCCTTGATAAACGACTCTCTAGGATCAATTATAGGAACTTGTGAAAAGTTCTTGTTCTTAACCCGTGAGAGTTAAGACTTTCGCGTTTTAAAGTTCCCTAAATAAAAGCCTAGCAAAACTTTACTTAAACACGTTAAGGATACTAGCTAGAGTAAACTTAGATAAGTAAACTCGGGTTGAGTCAAAAGATTCACAACGTTGAAAAATTTAAAATCACTTTATTAAAAATTTATTCTAGCAAAGAAAGTAAATAACAATAACAAAGGAAAATACTACTAAACTACTAGGCCAAAAGAGATTAAAAATTTCGAAAAATGTCGAAAAATCCAATTTTCTGGTTAAAATGAGGACAAATTAATGGAAAAGCCCACTTACTTCGATAAAAGTCCCCCTACACTTGATGTAAACATTGTCCTCAATGTTTAAGCATGTGGGAGTAAACTCCCCTACAGTTAGGACATTGTGCACTTTTTTTAAATATTGCTAAGGAAAGGACAACTATAGTGATTTCAATGTGAACATATAAGATATGAAATATTGAATCACGATAGTTTAGGATAGAACCAGGAAGACGGGTACACGGGATCACTGTCCGTCAAATGTCATCAAAAGTGCTCTTTGAAGCTTTAATCCCTTCACATTATAAGAAACAAGATAACAAACAAATACGGGGCTCCCCCTACACTTATTATGAAAACAGTAAAGGATAGATCACGGATTGCCTCCCGAGAAGCACTTGTTTTTGCTAACCGAGTCACGAGCCTGACTCGACCCAAAACTTAATTTAAGGGAAACATGGTGATGGATGGAATCCTCTCATGAGAGATGTCCTCACCAAAGTACAACTTCACACGCTGGCCATTCACCTTAAAATTGGGTCCATTTGGCTGTGAAAGCTCAATGGTGCAATATGGGAAGACTTTGGCTACGGTGAATGGACCAGAACAACGGCTCTTCTGCTTGCCCGAGAAGATATTCAACAGAGAGTTAAAGAGTAAAACTTGATCACCAACGTAGAACTCTCGGTTCTTAATCCTAGCATCATGGATGATCTTGGTCTTCTCCTTGTAGATCAATGAGTTCTCATAAGCTTGATTCCTTAGTTCATTTAGCTCATTGAGTTGAAACTTCAGAAGATCGCCGGCTTTGTTGATGTCGAAATTGGCCCACTTCAAGGCCCAGTACGCCTTATGTTCCAGCTCAATAGGGAGGTGGCATGCCTTACCGTACACAAGTCGATATGGAGTGAAACCAATAGGTGTCTTATAAGCGGTACGAAAAGCCCACAAAGCATCATCTAACTTATCGGCCCACGCAGCACGATACTCTCCCACAGTACGCTCAAGAATTCGCTTCAATCCACGGTTAGATATCTCGGCTTGACCATTTGTTTGTGGATGATAAGCGGTGAAAGACGGTGATTGACACCATACTTAGCCATGACTCGTGCGAATTGATCATTGCAAAAATGAGTCCCGCGGTCACTGATGATAGCACGAGGAACACCGAATCGAGCAAAAAGCTGCTTCAAAAAGTTCACAACCACCCTCGCATCATTCGTAGGGAGAGCCTTAGCTTCAACCATTTGGAAACGTAGTCAACGGCTACGAGGATGTACTTGTTCCCTTTAGATGATTGAAATGGCCCCATAAAGTCGATGCCCCATACATCAAAGATTTCACATTCTTGTATGAAATTTTGAGGCATCTCATCTTTATGTGTGATCTTGCCTTGGCGTTGGCAAGCATCACAATTTTTAACCATCTCGTGAGCGTCCCAATAATGGTGGGCCAATAGAATCCCGAGTCAAAGACTTTCTTCGCGGTGTAGTTGGGACCAAAGTGACCACTGGTGGGTCCTTTATGGCAAGCTTCGAGAATGTCTAAAGCTGCGGGTCCAACAACATACCGATGAATAATCAGATCAGCACATTGTTTGAAGAGATAAGGGTCATCCCAAAAGTAAGTCTTAACATCTTTAAAGAACTTCTTCTTTTGTTTGGATGTTAACCCTTCGATGAGAATACCACCCGCTAAGTAGTTGGCAATGTCCGCAAACCATGGAGTGTCATCAAGATTGGAATTGATAGACGTTAAGGCCTCAAGGGGAAAGAGTCATTGATCTCTTGATTCGGATGATCCCCTTGATAAGGATCCTTAAGTCTACTTAGATGATCCGCGTCTAGGTTTTCCGCTCCCTTTTTATCAAGAATTTCAATTTTGAATTCTTGAAGGAGCAAAACCCAACGAAGAAGTTTTGGCTTAGAATCTTGTTTGGTTAACAAGTACTTCAACGCGGAGTGGTCGGTATAGACAATTATGGTGGAAAGAACAAGATAGGGGCGGAATTTCTCAAAAGCATACACTACAGCTAAAAGCTCTTTTTCGGTAGTGGTATAATGCAATTGAGACACCGTCATTGTCTTTCTAGCATAATGGATTGGTTGGAAGTGTTTGTTCACTCTTTGGCCCAAAACTGCTCCAATAGCAAAGTCGTTAGCATCACACATCAATTCAAAAGGTAGCTCCCAATTAGGGGTAACCAAGACCGGTGTCTTTGTTAGCTTGTCCTTAAGAAGATTGAAGGATTCAAGACACTCTTTGGAAAAGATGAAAGGAGTACCTTTTTTCCAAGAGGTGGGTCATCGGGCGAGCGATTTTAGAAAAATCTTGAATGAATTGACGATAGAAGCCCGCATGACCAAGGAAACTTCTCACACCCTTCACGGTTGTAGGTGGAGGTAATTTGGCTATGATATCCACTTTAGCACGGTCCACTTCAAGACCGGCTTTTAAGATTTTATGTCCAAGTACAATGCCTTCTTTCACCATGAAATGTCATTTTTCCCAATTTAGAACAAGGCGAGTGTCTTCACACCGCTTAAGCATGCGTTCTAAATTGGCAAGGCAATGAGAGAAAGAATCACCATAGACCGAGAAACCATCCATGAAGACTTCCATAGTTTCTTCAACCATGTCATGGAAGATAGCCATCATACACCTTTGGAATGTCCCAGGAGCATTGCATAAGCCAAAAGGCATTCTTTTATAAGCAAATGTTCCATAAGGGCAAGTGAATGTGGTTTTCTCTTGGTCTTTGGGATCGATAGGAATTTGAAAATACCTGGAGAAACTATCTAAAAATCAGTAATAGTCATTACCCGCTAGACGTTCAAGCATTTGGTCCATGGAGGGAAGGGGAAAATGATCCTTTCTCGTAGCATCATTGAGTTTGTGATAGTCTATACAAACTCTCCACCCTGTAACGAGACGAGTAGGAATCAACTCGTTGTTTTCATTGGGAACAACGGTGATTCCGCCTTTCTTAGGCACACAATGGAGGGACTAACCCATGGTGAATCCGAGATAGGGTAGATCATTCCCGCATCAAGAAGTTTGATAACCTCTTTTTTGATAATGTCATGGATCTTGGGATTCACCATTCTTTGGCTTTGAATAGTGGGTTTAAAATCGTCCTCCATCAGAATTTTATGTGTGCAAATGTGAGGATCAATTCCACGAATATCGGAGATTTTCCAAGAAATCGCTTTCTTATGATTCTTTAGCACGACGATAAGTCGGGATTTTTCGTCTTCTTTCAAATCCTTTGCAATGATGACGGGTGACTTCTTATTGTCGTCAAGGAAAACGTACTCGAGATGAGACGGAAGATCCTTAAGCTCTAAAATCCGGAGTATTTTCAATGGAAGGCGTAGTCAAATTCGGTTCATCGATAGAGATATCCTTAGGAGATGGTGGAGAAATATGGTCCTCATTGAGAAGTTTCTTAATGGTATGAATGTCTTCATCCCAATTGGAGGGAGAATCGTCATATTTTAAATCCACATCCCCCAAAGTTTCTTCAAATTCTTTCAAAAGAATATCACTTTATCCAAATGGAGTTAGTGATGGAGCAATAGAGGCAACGGTCTCAACAATGGGTAGAGAATAAGAATCACTTTTACAAGCGTCTTTGAAATGTTCTTCACAAGCCTCATCGAGAACGTCAATGAAGTTAACACTCCCGTTTTCAGAAGGTTCCTTAGAAAGTTTTCCCATGTTGAAGATGATTTTATTGTCACCAACTCTCATGATTAATTCGCTCGCACCAACATCAATGAGAGTGTGACCGGTCCTCAAGAATGGACGTCCAACGATTAATGGAACACGGGGATCCATCTCATAGTCAACGACAACAAAATCCGCCGGAAAGGTGAATTTGTCGACACCGACGAAGACATCTTCGGCTATCCCCACCGGATAAGCAACCGTACGGTTAGCTAATTCCAATGTCATTCGTGTGGGGACTAGCTTGGGTAGAGATAATTGTTTCCAAATGCCTAGAGGCATTAGGTTGATACTAGCACATAGATCGGCTAGGGCCATACAATTCTTCACCCCGGGGAAGTTGTAAGGAATGAGAAAACGACCCGGATCACCAAGTTTGGTGGGTAATTTCTTTAAGAGCACTACGGAGCAATTTTCGTTAAGTTGGGTCTGAGCGATGTCAAGAAGTTTCTCCTTATCACTGAGAAGATCTTTAAACATTTTAGCATATTTGGGCATGTGAGGGAGAGCCTCAGCAAAGGAGATATTAAAATTCAGTTGTTTAAACATTTTGAGGAAGTTAGAAACCTGAATATCATCCTTGTTCTTCAATTTCTCTTTCCGCAACCTTGAAGGATAAGGTATATTGGGTTGAGATGAAGGCTTTAGAATAGAATTCTCACTCACATCCTTGGGTAGTGGAGGGGTGGAAGAAGAAGCTGGTGGCATTGGAGAAGTAGAAGTTGGAGGAGTTGGAGAAATAGAGGGTGGAGGGATTGGAGAAGGGGACTCGTTTTCCTTTGTCACAATCACCGGTGTAGGTGTAGGAAGCTCGGGTTCCTTTAAACCTTTTCCACTTCGAGTGGTGATTGCTTTCATCTCCCCTCTTGGATTAGCAACGGTGTTACTCGGAAGAGAACCCGAACCAGAGGCTTGATTACTTGGGAAGAAACTAGCCATCATGTTACTTATGTCATTCCTTTGACTTGCCAAAGAGTTTCACATATTGGCTCGAAGATCATTCCCTTGTTTCACCATATCTGCTTTTAAGTTGGCCATTTCCCGCTGAAGATTTTGCACTATCATATCATTAGTACTCATGTAAGTGTCAACCTCTTGATTAAATGTGGTAGGTTGGGTGGGAGGAAGAGCATGGTAGGCAGGTGGTTGATAAACGGGTGGTTGGTGAACTTGATTGTTTCTTTGAAGTGGATATGAGTTTCTTTGGGGTTGATATTGATTTGGAGCTCGAGGTTGGTTTTGGTTGTTGCGATTGAGGTTGGTTGGGTTTTGAGGTGGAAAACCGGGTGGTGAAAGAAAGTTGTTGGATCGATAGCTGAGCAAATTACGGTCCCCTTGAGGACGTGCTTGATAGCCTCCCGTATAAAAGTTACCATTGGCGGCATACACATTTTCCGGATTGTCATGATCGAAGGACGATCGGTGTATGAATGAGATCCCCCGCATATTTCACATGACTGACTCATAGCATTAACTTGTGCATTGATAGCTTTGGTGTATTTAGCGGTTTGGAGAGCAAGTGTTTCAACAAGCGAAGTAAGCTTATCAATTCTCTTGTCGCTCTCATTAGTGCTAGCACTAGCTACATTAGTTCGAACACTCTTGGTTTGCACTCTAGACTTATTCTCAATTATATCTCATGCGGCATTAGAAGACTTAACCAAAATGTTACCCCCCGAGGCACTATTTAATGAATCTTGGTCATTCATTCTTAAACCATTGTAAAAAGTATTAATTTGATGTACTTTTGTGAAACCATGTTGTGGACACTTTCTTAAAAGTTCCTTAAAACGGTCCCAAGATTCACCAAAATGTCTCACCGTACTTTTGTTCAAAGGTAATGATTTCTTTCCGCAAAGCGATAGTACGTGAGGGTGGGAAAAAGTAGTTGGCTAAATCCGTCCACATAAGAATACTTTGTGGCGGTTCCTTATCAAGCCAATTTCGGGCTTGTCCCTCTAAGGAGAAAGGAAAAAGTTGCAAGCGAATCACTTCTTGTGAAACCCCATTATATTTAACCGTATTAGTGAGTTGAAGGAACCTTTTTATATGGTCATGAGGATCATCAAGCGAACGCGGCAAGAAAGGTTGAGCAGAGACCATTTGAATGAAGCCGGATTTGAGTTCAAAATTGTTGGCTCCAATCTCGGGTATGACAATAGCATCGGTGTTGCCTTCTACGTGCGATTGCAAAAGCTCGATTATTGGTTGATTGTCCATGGTGACAATAGGTGGAGTTATGACTTCGGCTTGAGCTGCTTTCTTCTTACGTGCACAAGTACGCATACACACCTACAAAAGGAAAAGAAAAATAGACAAGAAATATTTTTGGTTTTTATGTTTTTCTATTTTTTTGGATTTTTGAAAATTTTTCATTTTTATGGAAGCAAGAAAAATAACGTTCAAAAGTGAACGGATCCCAAAATCCAACGCGTCTTTCACTAAAAACCGTTAATCTTAACGAAAAGAGCCGGCAGCGGCACCATTTAATAACTAGATTTTCACTTAGTTATGAAAGTTCTTATCGTCCGATCTTTTCGAATTGATTACCGTTAATTAGTGCGACTCAGTCGTTCTTGGTGGAAAATAAAATGGGTTGGTTATCTATTTTAAACTATAAGCAAATATGAAAATGTCGTCGAGTAAAATATAAGCCTTAAAAATTAAACTAAAAATTACTAGAAAAACACTTGGTAAAAACAGAGATTTCGGGAAAAGTTAAATTTTTGGAAATTAAAACGTAATGAATTTAAAACTTGAAAACTTTGTAAAACTAAAATAAGACAAACTTGTTTAAAATAATACTAAGTAAAAATGCGAGAAAAGTTAAACTTGAAAACTAAGATAAATAAAACAAAAAAAAAGAGTCAGATGCAACACGATCGTACTCAGATCGCAGTGGTGGATCGCACTATTGGATCGCACCCACGATTGCAACCTAGATCGTAGCCTACGATCGTAGCACTCGATATGATTACGATCGTGTTGTGATCTAACTCATTTTTTTTTGTTTTATTTATCTTAGTTTTCAAGTTTAACTTTTCCCGCATTTTTACTTAGTATTATTTTAAACAAGTTTTGTCTTATTTTAGTTTTAAAAAGTTTTCAAGTTTTAAATTCAAGTTTCAAGTGTTTTTCTAGTAATTTTTAGTTTAATTTTAAAGGCTTTTATTTTACTCGGAGACATTTTAATATTTGCTTATATTTTAATCGTTAGGGCTTTTTTTTCATTTAATAACTAGGTTTTACTTAGTTATGAAAGTTCTTATCGTCCGATCTATTCGAATTGATTACCGCTAATTAGTGCGACTCAGTCGTTCTTGGTGGAAAATAAAATGGGTTGGTTATCTATTTTAAAATATAAGCAAATATGAAAATGTCGTTGAGTAAAATAAAAGCCTTAAAAATTAAACTAAAAATTACTAGAAAAACACTTGGTAAAAACATAAATTTCGGGAAGCGTGCAATTTATGGAAATTAAAACGTAATGAATTTAAAACTTGAAAACTTTGCAAAACTAAAAACTTTGTAAAAATAAAATAAGACAAAACTCGTTTAATTAACACTAAGTAAAAATGCGGGAAAAATTAAATTTGAAACTTAAAATAAATATAAGAAATAAAATAAAAAATTTGAAATTGGATCACAGTCAATGCGATCGGGGTGCTTGATCGTGCCTGGATCGCACTTGGATCGTACCCTCGATCGTATCCTTTGATCGCAATAAGTGATCGCACCCTACGATCGTAACAATCGATCGTAGGCTAGTGATTGTAGTCAGTAAGATCGCACTCAATGCGATGGAAACAAGCGATCGCACCCAATGCGATCGTAGACAGGGATCACAACCACATATCGCACTCTTGATCGTACCCACGATCGCAACAAGTGATCGTGGTGAGGATTAAGGAGTGTGATCGTAATGAACGATCGTGCTATGGATCGCAGTAATGGATCGCAAGTAGAAACCCTAGAGGTTTATGCGATCACACTTACTCGATCATACTGGGTAACGCATCAAAAAAGTTACGATGGGATTCAAAGGCAAATAAGCAGAACCGAATAAGCACAAATAAGCAAAGACAAATAAGCACTTATTTAAATCTTAAAAAAATGAAAACAAGCTCAAATTTAAAAACTTTCAAGATAGGAAATAAACAAACTTTATGAATCAAACTTTTAAAAACACTAAACTTTTAAGAAAACTAAAAAGCCAATAAGTTAAATACGAAATAAGCCAAAAAGCATAACAAGCATTAAGCTTAATCGTATAATAACTTATATATGAATAAAAAGATGAACTTTTTAATCACATAAACATCAAGATTACACAAAAAGCATTAAAATTTTGGATAAAAAACAAACTAAAATCAAGAAAGGTAGAAAGAGATTAATGAACAAAAAGCTTAACTTGGACTTTTGATTAATGAATTCCAAATACAAGGGTGAAATGAAGCTTAAACTTGAAAGATAAAAATGAAGAAAAGATGAAAACTTAGTGAGAGAAAGTTAAAACTTTCTCTCTCTAAAAACTAAAGAAAGAAAATAAAACTAGCTAACCACCCTCCTAATGACACATTAGGAGGGTATTTATAGGAGGAGTGGAAGAATGGTTGATGCTTTCTTCTCTCTTTCTTCTTGTCTCGACTCGATTTAATTTCTTTGTCTTTATCGACGTCGTCTTGGGATTTGTCGATATAAATTGAACTTGTCTTATAATTTCTTCAATAATTAGACTTGAGTTCTTCGACTTCATTAAACTTCCGTCTTTAGACTTTTTCTTCGATAAATCTTCAGAATAGGCCTTGGACTTCCGTTCTTTTTGCACTCTTGATCTTTTGACTTCGTCTTTTGTCTTTTTCATCGATAAAAGCCCGTGAAAGCCCGTGTATTCTTCCTTTTTCCTCTTTTGGTCCTGAAACACAATAAAAACACAAACCACGCATAATTCCGACATTTATGACATAAAATACACGTTTTGGCTTGGTTATTATTATAGTTAAGTGGTAAAAGGATGGGTGTTTTCACACCTATCAAATCCCCTATACTTGACCATTGCAATGCCCTCATGCAATGAATTAATTTCAAAGCACGGTTATATTTCTCATCATAAATAACCTACCTTGGCCTTTATTAAATACTAAACTTTAAGGAAACTAAAAATATAGAAGTATGTACAAAACAAGTAAAGAAATCAAAAACTTACATTGGGGGTTTGGTTGTCATGAATGTTCATCATCCTCAAGTTTCACGTTCCCCATACCAAGCTTAAAAACGAGATCATTGTTATTATAAGTTAGCAAACTAACACGAACTCATGTGGCCCAATTATTTACTTAGACTCCCTTATTCCTAGGTGTATCTCTTATATTTTAATTTTGTCTTGAATGATCACGATGATGCATTGTTTGACTTATTTCGATAGTTATTTAGGCTAGAAATAAAGTGGGACGATTTAATCAATAGTTAGCTAAAGGACAAAATCTTTTAAAACTTCTTCTCGGGACCTCTTAAAGTTCATATCTTGGCATAACTTGCTTCACGATTTGAGACCTTTCTCGGACCGATATTTGGAAGCGACTTCATACTTCGAATCTTTGAGAGACGTTCTTGAAATTATGGTCTTTTCTTCATAATAGGAAATTCTTCACTTGAAGTTTTAGAGAGATTCTTCATATTTGGACCACGACTTCTTTATTTTTCTCCAATCTTTATTTTGGACTTTGATATACAACGATCCGCCTCCTTTTAGGACTTGGATCTATTTATCCTCATACCTTGTTAGGGCCTTTTTGGATAGACTTCTCCATGATCTTTAGGGGAGTATTTGCTTTTCGTCGTGTGTCTCGATCCTTCATATTGATTTTTGATAAATGATTCTTCACATCACTTGGGATCTTTAGCAACAAAATATAGCCCTAATGCCTTGTTAGGACCTTTTTGTACTCGCCAATCTTCGCATCCCGCTTCAATAAGTTATGCCTTGGCTATGAACTTAATTAATACCGAGCAACTTTTAAACGATCTTGTGCTAGAAGCTAAGTAACTTTTCAAATCGTACAACCTTATTTATTGCAGTTAAATTTATTAGCAAGCGATGGGAGAAAAAGCTTATAATCAACTCACATAAATTCACGAAAGAAAACCAAACTTATAATTGACTCTTTCATCTCTCGTTCTCCACAATTTAAAATCTCAAGGAATGAGACTCGTGGATGCTTAGCCAATTAAATCAAAGTTTTGGGTTTTCAAGTCATCGATAGGATCTTGCAAAATCTTAGACTCTTTCATGTTTAGAATTCGCATTTTAAAGTTTCCTTGATATACGACTTTCTATGATCAATTATAGGAACTTGCGAAAAGTTCTTGTTCTTAGCCCGTGAGAGTTAAGACTTTCGCGTTTTAAAGTTCCCTGTATAAAAGCCTAGCAAAACTTGACTTAAACACGTTAAGGATACTAGCTAGAGTAAACTAAGATAAGTAAACTTGGGTTGAGTCAAAATATTCACGACTTTGAAAAATTTAAAACCACTTTATTGAAAATTTTATTCTAGCAAAGAAAGTAAATAACGATAATAAAGGAAAATACTACTATACTACTAGGCCAAAATAGATTAAAATTTTTGAAAAATGTCGAAAAATAAGATTTTCCGGTTAAAATGAGGACAATTTCATGGAAAAGCCCACTTACTTCGATAGAAGTCCCCCTACACTTGATATAAACATTGTCCTTAATGTTTAAGCATGTGGGAGTAAACTCCCCTACACTTAGGACATTGTGCATGTTGTTTAAATCTTGCTAAGGAAAGGACAACTTTAGTGATTTCAATGTGAACATATAAGATATGAAATATTGAATCACGATAGTTTAGGATAGAACCAGGAAGACGGGTACACGGGATCACGGTTCGTCAAAAGTCATCGAGAATGGATCTTTGAAGCTTTAATCCCTACACATTAGAAGAAACAAGACAACAAACACATACGGGGCCCCACCTACACTTATTATAAAAACGGTAAAGGATAGATCACGGGTTGCTTCCCGAGAAGCGCTTGTTTTTGTTAACCGAGTCACGAGCCTGACTAGACCCGTAACTAATTCAAGGGAAACGTGGTGAGGGATTGGATCATCTCACGAGAGATGTCCTCACCAAAGTACAGTTTCACACGTTGGCCATTCACTTTAAAATTAGGCCCATTTGGCTAAGAAAGCTCAATGGTGCCATATGGGAAGACTTTGGCGACGGTGAATGGACCAGACCAACGGCTCTTCAGCTTGCCCGAGAAGATCTTCAACCGAGAGTTAAAGATTAAAACTTGATCACCAACGTGGAACTCTCGGTTCTTAATCCTTGCATCATGGATGATCTTGGTTTTCTCCTTGTAGATCACTGAGTTCTCATAAGCTTCATTCCTTAGTTCATTTAGCTCATTGAGTTGAATCTTCTGAAGATCACCGGCTTTGTTGATGTCTAAGTTAGCCCACTTCAAGGCCCAGTACGCCTTATGTTCCAGCTCAATAGGGAGGTGGCATGCTTTCCCGTACACAAGACGATAAGGTGTACAACCAATCGGGGTCTTATAAACGGTACAGAAAGCCCACAAAGCATCATATAACTTATCGGCCCACGAGGCACGATGCTCTCCCATAGTACGCTCAATAATTCGCATCAATCCACGGTTAGATATCTCGGCTTGACCATTTGTTTGAGGATGATAAGCGGTGGAAAGACGGTGATTGACACCGTACTTAGCCATGACTCGAGCAAATTGATCATTGCAAAAATGAGTCCCGCGGTCACTGATGATAGCACGAGGAACACCAAATAGAGGAAAAAGATGCTTCAAAAAGTTCACAACCACCCTCGCATCGTTCGTAGGAAGAGCCTTGGCTTCAACCCATTTAGAAACGTAGTCAACGACTACGAGGATATACTTAATCCCTTTAGATGATGGAAACGGCCCCATAAAGTCGATGCCCCATACATCAAAGATTTCACATTCTTGAATGAAATTTTGAGGCATCAAATCTTTATGTGTGATATTGCCTTGTCTTTGGCAAGCATCACAACGTTTAACCATTTCGTGAGCGTCACGGTAAATGGTGGGCCAATAGAATCCAGAGTCGAACACTTTCTTCGCGGTATAATTTGGACCAAAATGACCACTGGTGGGTCCTTTATGGCAAGCTTCAAGAATTTCTAAACCTGCGGATCCATCAACACATCGGCGAATAATCATATCAGCACATTGTTTGAAGAGATAAGGGTCATCCCAAAAGTAAGTCTGAATATCTTTAAAGAACTTCTTCTTTTGTTGGGATGTTAACCCTTCGATGAGGATACCACCCGCTAAGTAGTTTGCAATGCCCGCAAACCACGGGGTGTCATCAAGATTGGAACTGATAGACATTAAGGTCTCAAGGGGAAAAGAGTCATTGATCTCTTGATTCGTATGATCCCCTTGATAAGGATCCTCAAGTCTACTTAGATGATCCGCGGCTAGGTTTTCGGCTCCCTTCTTGTCACGAATTTCAATTTTAAATTCTTGAAGGAGCAAAACCCAACGAAGAAGTCTTGGCTTAGAATCTTGCTTAGTCAACAAGTACTTCAACGTGGAATGATCGGTGTACACGATGGTGGTGGAAAGAACAAGATAGGGGCGGAATTTCTCAAAGGCATACACTACAGCTAAAAGATCTTTTTCGGTAGTGGTATAATGCAATTGAGCCCCCGTCATTGTCTTGCTAGCCTAATGGATTGGTTGGAATTGTTTGTTTACTCTTGGCCCAAAACCGCTCCAATAGCAAAGTCTCTAGCATCACACATCAATTCAAAAGGTAGCTCCCAATTAGGGGTAACCAAGACCGGTGCCTTAGTTAGCTTGTCCTTAAGAAGATTGAAGGATTCAGTACACTCTTTAGAAAATATAAAGGGAGTATCTTTTTCCAAGAGGTGGGTCATTGGGCGAGCGATTTTAGAAAAATCTTGAATGAATCGACGTTAGAAGCCAGCATGACCAAGGAAACTTCTCACACCCTTCACGGTTGAAGGTGGAGGTAATTTGGCAATGACATCCACTTTAGCACGGTCCACTTCAAGACCGTTTTGAGATTTTATGTCCAAGCACAATGCCTTCTTTTACCATGAAATGGCATTTTTCCCAATTTAGAACAAGGCGAGTGTCTTCACACCGCTTAAGCATGCGTTCCAAATTGGCAAGGCAAGAAGAGAAGGAGTCACCATAAACCGAGAAATCATCCATGAAGACTTCCATAGTTTCTTCAACCATGTCATGGAAGATAGCCATCATACACCTATAGAAAGTCCCAGGAGCATTGCATAAGCCGAAAGGCATTCATTTGTAAGCAAATTTTCCATAAGGACAAGTGAATGTGGTTTTCTATTGGTCTTTAGGATCGATGGGAATTTGAAAATACCCGGAGAAACCGTCTAAGAAGCAATAATAATCATTACCCGCTAGACGTTCAAGCATTTGGTCCATAAATGGAAGGGGAAAATGATCCTTTCTCGTTGAATCATTGAGTTTGCGATAGTCTATACAAACTCTCCACCCTGTAACGAGACGAGTAGGAATCAACTCGTTGTTTTCATTGGGAACAACGGTGATTTCGCCTTTCTTAGGAACACAATGGACCGGACTAACCCACGGTGAAACCGAGATAGGGTAGATCATTCCCGCATCAAGAAGTTTGATAACCTCTTTTTTGATAACGTCATGGATCTTGGGATTTACCCTTCTTTGGCTTTGGATAGTGGGTTTAAAGTCGTCCTCCATGAGAATTTTATATGTGCAAAAGTGAGGATCAATTCCACGAATATCAGAGATTTTCCAAGCAATCGCTTTCTTGTGATTCTTCAGCATGGCGATAAGTCGGTATTTTTCGTCTTCTTTCAAATCCTTAGCGATGATGACGGGTGACTTCTTATTGTCTTCAAGGAAAACATACTCGAGATGAGACGGTAGGTCCTTAAGCTCTAAATCCGGAGGATTTTCGATGGAAGGCGTAGTCAAATTCGGATCATCGATAGAGATTTCCTTAGGAGACTGTGGAGAAATATGGTCCTAATTGAGAAGTTTCTCAATGGTACGAATGTCTTCATCCCAATTGGAGGGATAATCGTCATATTGTAAGTCCACATCTCCCAAAGTTGCTTCAAAGTTTTTGAAAAGGAAATCACTTTCTCCAAATGGAGTTGGTGAGGGAGCAATATAGGCAACGGTCTCAACAATGGGTAGAGAAGAAGAACCACTTTTACAAGCGTCTTTGAAATACTCTTCACAGGCCTCATCAAGAACCTCAATGAAATTAACGTTCTCGTTTTCAAAAGGCTGCTTAGAAAGTTTACCCATGTTGAAGACGATTTTATCGTCACCAACTCTCATGATTAATTCACCCGCGGCTACATCGATGAGAGTGCGACCGGTCCTCAAGAATGGACGTCCAATGATTAATGGAACACGGGGGTCCATCTCGTAGTCAACGACAACAAAATCCGCCGGAAAGGTGAAGTTGTCGACACCGACGAAGACATCTTCGGCTATCCCCACCGGATAAGCAACCGTACGGTTAGCTAATTCCAATGTCATTCGTGTGGGGACTAGCTCAGGTAGAGATAATTGTTTCCAAACACTTAATGGCATTAAGTTTATACTAGCACCTAGATCGGCTAGGGCCATACAATTCTCTACCCCGGGGAAGTTGCAAGGAATGAGAAAACGACCCGGATCACGAAGTTTGGTTGGTAATTTTCTTAAGAGCACTGCGGAGCAATTCTCGTTAAGTTGGGTCTGAGCGATATGAAGAAGTTTCTCCTTATCACTGAGAAGATCTTTAAACATTTTAGCATATTTGGGCATGTGAGTGAGAGCCTCAGCAAAGGAGATATTGAAATTCAGTTGTTTAAACATTTTGAGAAAGTTAGAAACCTGAATATCATCCTTGTTCTTCAATATCTCTTTCCTCAACCTTGAGGGATAAGGTATATTGGGTTGAGATGAAGGCTTTGGAATGGAATTCTCACTCACATCTTTGGGTGGTGGAGGGGTGGAAGTAGGAGGTGGAGGAATTGGAGAAATAGAATGTAAACTCCGTAAAAATAAGATCATAATTTAATTCTATTTTTCGGATATTTTTGTAGTATATGATAACGTTAATTAGTATGACGTTTAACAGTTTAAGTTGAAACCAATATTGAACGTTTTAGTTTTTCGTTCTGACGAGTAACGAGGACTACTAGTGATCGCGATTCCAATGGATGCCCAAATATTATATTTTAATATCTATTATTTCGATATTTGATATTTCTTAATTTTTACGTTTACGTCTTATAAATTAAATAATTATTATTTAATTACATGGAGTATTTTTCGATGTTTTACAGTCGGACTGAACGAAAATAATAAAAATAATAGTTGAAGCGATTTAAAACTAAAACTTTGGAAATATGAAGAAATAGTATTTTTCATTATATCCTAAAACGTTGCTAATAACGTGAGTAAAAGATTTACGTTTTATTTTTATGGTGAAATCTAACCGAAATAGCTAAAAATGATTAAACGAGCATTTGAATAAATAATAGCAAATGTTTTCGAAACTCGACAAAGTAAGGACTCGTATTTATTGCAAAAAATGATTTTAAAAACGATGGCGCAAGTCTCGTGACTTGAATCGTCCGTTAAGTCGTCCAAACGAGCATCGAGCACTTATTTTACAAGAGTAAATAATACATTTTCAAAACATACCCTAAACTTATCACCACATGCTAAATTGGATTGGAAGTATTACTATATATATATATTTCACTTCATTTCTTTCATATTAACACAAAACTAAAAAAACACATACAAAGTTCTCTCTAGCCTCTCTCCCACTTCCAGTCGTCGGCCACCATGGTTGCCGCCGCCACCGGAAAACTTTTCCGGTGAGTTTTCCGGTGAAACCTCCATTTTTTCCGGCGTATGTATATTAAATCCGAGACACCCTCCTTGTTCCAACACCCCTAAAATCATCACATTCTCGCTGTAATCCTCAAACCGTCGCGGCCACTATACTGTGGTGGTGTTTTCCGGCCGCCGTCGCCGTATGGTGGTGTGTGGGTGACGGATTCACCATTTGAACATGTGGGTATACCTTAAAAACCCTTAAAACCCTTGGATCTTGTCCCGATATACACATGCAAGATGGTTACATCAAGATTTTATAAAATGGTTTATTAAATTTATTTTTATTTTACTTTATGGTGGTTTTTGGCTATAGTCTTGACCAGAAAGGGGACTGCCCGCCGCACCATGGTGGTGTCGGGCTCGTGGTGGTAATGTTTCCGGACTTGTTTCTATTGTTGATTATTATTTTGGGTGTAGATCTAGATGTATAATGATATTTGTATATTTTTATTTGTTTTTATTATTTATATAATGAAATGATAAATAATAAGTACAATGAATAAAAGAATAAATAAATTTATATTTAATTATATAATGAATTTATCTTTATTATTATTATTATGTAAAAAGGGTGATTTATAAAAGAGATAAAATAAATAAATAAAGGATACAATAAGATTAAAAGAGTTGGACTATAATAAATAAATATAATTATTTTTGGTTATATAATTATTATTTGAGGAAATATGGACTATATAAATAAATAAAAAGGTATAATAGAATTGAAATGTATGAAGTACATGTATTTTAAGAATACTATAAGAATAATTATTATTATTTGATAAAATGAGATATATAATTATTTGAGGCCATATAAGAAATAAACAAATAAATACATATTTAGAGGATATTGTTATTAATATTATATTAAGATATAAAATTATTTAATGATATATGGAAAGTAATTAAAATATTGATGATGGATAATTAGTATATTAATTATGGTATTAATTGAAATATGGAAAGAAATTAAAATATTAATTGTGGGAATATATATATTTAATATAATAATTATATTGATTGAGGAAAGTATTAATTGGTATATTAATTGAGAAAAGTGAAAAATTATGTATTTTATATACATGGAAATGTTATAAAAACGGGAGGGTCATGCCGAAATTTTCTAAAAATGTATACGTTTATAAAAGAAATTGATAACGAATACTATGTTATATAATAACTTTCGAAAAGTATTATTCCAGTTAAGATGACATTTAACGTATAATTATGGTAAATAAATTTTAATGAGTTGCATAATGATTTTCGAACGAGTGTCGAATTATATAAAAATAACTTTGTATACACTATTAATTCTGAAGGATTATGTATATAATTTAAGAAATACATTTTTGAATGTTTGTTCTAAATAGTAACATATGACATGAATCATTTGCGTCATTTCACTTATCAAATATATATACTGGATATATATATATTATATAATTTTTTTTATTATTTTATTTTACTTGGCCAACCACCAAGATTTTACGAGTTGAATCTTATTAATGTATTTTGTGTCGAGTTAATGTAACCATCCATCAGGAAAACACCAAAACCTAAACCTCACAAAACGATTGGAGCATAGTTGTGGAATCGATTACAACCGCGAAAGGATACAGTTGACGCTACATGATTATTAGCTATTTATGGTGTATTACGACTATTGGAATCAAGCCGTATAGATTATGATGCTGTGTTGATAATTATGAGAAGCAGTATTGGGTTATGATATGCCGTGTGGTATTGATACTTATATTATGCTGATTGTCTGCATCTAAGGTGAGTTCATAGCCTCGCATTTAAATCTTTTAATGCTTTTCAAACCCGCGAGGGGGATACATGCTTGTTTTAGAAAATCGAACACAAGTAGCTTTTATGTGAACGTTGCTATGAGTGTTATGTAGTGGCCTTTCCTTCATGGACCGTTAATTACCGATAACCGGTAAACGCTAGTACAATAATAATAGATCTATTTTGGCCTAACGACCTATCCGTAGTATGTTTTCTTGCGAGAAGCATACGAGGATATATTGTATTTAGTATTGGGAGTGTCTCACTCCAGGTTGGGCACATGGTTAAGGTTCGGTTCGTAGCTCTAGCATCGTTTGATTGTTCTATGAATAAAATGTTTATTAAGCTTGTGTTCAAAGTTACTATTTATAAACTCTATGGATTCACTCAACATATTTGTTGACTTTAAGCATGTTTATCTCAGGCTTATTTTGGCATGCTTGGATAGGATTGGATGCGGATATCGAGGAAGTGGACTTGGTGAACTTTGTACATTGGATAAAAATCCTTTCTTTTAAAAAGATAAAACAAAAACTTGTATATTGCAACTTATTTGAAAATAAGTTTTCTTAATTTATTGGGACCTTGTAACTCTGATCTTTCGATGAAATCATCGTTGGTAAACGTTTATATTAAAATACGTTTACTGTGACTCGTGAGCTTGTATTATGAAGTAGCACCCCAATGTTGTATTCCGCTGCGTTGTAAATGTGGGGTGTTACAGATTGGTATCAGAGCTCGAGTCATAGCGAACTAGGTCGTTTTTCAAAACCTGGACTATGACTATTTTCTAAAAATTTTCACGAGTCGTTCACCGATGTCTGATATCCGCGCGTGCAATCCTTTCCGCTTCTTTATGTTCTTGGTGCTAGGTCTTTAATTGTATATTTTATACCATATGCGTGTGTGGTATAAATTGTAATTATATACTTACGATACCGTTCTTTGACAAACTATTAGATCGCTATTTACACCATACGATCATCCCTATGGACGTACTTTCGATTGTATTATTTATATTAAATAATGGTGTTTCAATTATCATCTGATATGGTAAATCTCGTACATATGTAACATATATACGTTACGGTATTATATATACATCTATGTATATGTAACATGGTTAGATTTTGTTTGTGTTCTGGTTTGGTTTTTCTCTTTTGAGCCGCGACTAAGGAACGCATGAAGGAGGCGAAACTATTTCCTCTCTGGTCTTTTTTGTAAATCATTTAAAGTAATATCTATTACTAACATAATCATTTGTTTTACGACATAACTTGTTGTTGTTAAATGTCTGTGATGAGATCCGTCGAAAACATGCTTAGATTAATTGAAAGAATGGTTGAGAAATTTTCACGATTTGAAACGCGTGTATACATGGGTCTAAACATGATATAAATTGATTTTTGGGTCAAATATAAACTTTGGCACGTTTCATAATATACGCTCGTGAATGGATACTTTGTCACGTATTTGGAGGTTTGAGATTTTGGAAAAACTTATCGTTAATTTTAAACTAAGATAAAATTTATTTTTATGAATATTTTAACGTAAGGCTAAAGCTTGTATTTTGTTATAATGAATAAACTAGAGAAAAATCAAAAAAAACACTTTAAGTGTAAATTTAAAAACTTGAAATTATTAATTAAAAGTTGACATAAAATTTTGTAAGCGCGAACCGAGCACTTTCGAGTCAGTTTTAGCCATCCGGCAAAACACGATTGTTTTTCAAAATGTCGTTTTACGTTGCTACAAGACTTGTAAAAAAAATAGAAAAATAAAAAAAAACATGACAAAAATAGAAAGTTTTTTATGATGTAACATATTTTAAATATGTAAAAATAATCTCTTTTACAATATGATAAATATTTATTAGAACGCGCAAGTCAATTTTTCAACGCATGCAGACTCGTATTATTTCTATTAAGGATAAATAATTAATATATCTAACGTTCTGGATGCGTATGGTTTGATCATACTTTATCTTCTCTGATTTCGCGATTCTACCATTGGACTTGAGTAGTCCTGTCATTTGTTCACCTTTGATCTTGTCCTTGGTATAGGACCATTTTATATAGATCTTTATTTTTCTAGTACATGTTAGTAAGGATATGTTGCACGTTTTATTTTTGTCCCCTTCACGGACCCCGTAACCTTTCCTTCTCTTGTTATTGGAAACTAAATTTGGTGGTATTTGCGTGTCACGCGAAACAGTGGAGATAACCTTCTAGATGCTGAATGTATAATTGGGGAGCGCATGTACTACACTTGGCTTCATTATGGAAATATGACCGTTCTTCAATTTTCGGCAATTATGATGATGCTCGATGTTCATTTCATGATTTCGTAGATGTCATTGTTACCTAGAAACTCTTGACATATCTTAGGTGTATCTTGACTCATAGTGCAAGCAATTTCAGTAGCAAATATATTGCTCGTTCACCTCATTCAGTCTCATTGATTCTTGATTCCTGCTATTTATACTTGCATTGATCCTTGATTCCAAACCACCTTAGCGTCATTTTATGATGTAAAATTTTTCGAGAATATATATATTAATATATAAAGTATTTTATCGAACCAAATACCAAATTGTGTTGATATTTTTTTACAAGAAGGCGAAGGAAAAATATGTTTGCTAAGAAGGAATATACAAATAGTTGATGCATTTTTAGAAACAGGTTAAAAATAATTTCTGATTTCTATGTCACGTGATTTACTTATTTTCAAGAATAAGTCAAAAACTTTCATAATCTTGCATGTTGTGCAATAATCATAAAGTTTCTTTTAGTAGCGTCAAATATGTCATCACTCAGTCCTCAATTATGCATAGCCTAGCTAACTATGCATAATTCGGGAAGAGTCGTGATGTATTAAATGTGTCGTTGCTCGGTCCTTAATTATACATAGCCTAGCTAACTATGCATAATTCAAGAAGAGCCACGTCGTGTCAGGTCAGTCATTGCCTTATAAAATTGTGGTTTTGAATAAATGTTTGGGTGAGAACACTTTCAAATGGTGGATCCTTATGCAAGAAATCATGTTCGATTCAAATCCGTAAGAACATGTCCCAAATTTCCTTGTATCCTTTGACATATTCTCTTTCGACTAGTGTTAGCTTAGAAAGTAACCTTGACCGAATATGTCTGTAAAATATTTTTATTTGTAATGCATAATGTGTGAATCCCGTCTAAATCATCATGTTGGTGACGAAATACCAAGGAAACTCGTACCGAAACAATGAAGAAATTTTAACAAGATCAGCAGACTGCCAAACCAGAGGAAAGTCGAGTTTGAGTAACTTCGAGGCCATTGAAAAAGACATCTTCCCCCGAAACGTATGTGTTCGGTCAGCTTATGTCACGGACGAATCTACATAGACTCGAGTTTTGAATTCGAGGTGTTTGATTTGTTTCTATTCTGCCTTGTGAACTCGAATACCAACGTAGAGTGCTGACTCGTATACCAACGTAGGGTCACACAAGGATGGTTCAAAAAGGAGAGCCTTCGGCGCGAGAGCCAAGCACAATGGTCGGATCCTACTAGATCCAGTGGTGTCGTCCGTCATCATAATCTGTAGGGAATAAAACGGTATGCGATGGATAGTTGAAGTTTGCCGACCGCGCATCAGTAGATGAAAGACAATCCAGGTTGCCGTCTTCGTTTATTCAGTTGAGGAATCCTTGTGCTTGACTCGATCCCCTTTGATCGTCGATGATCAAACGGCGGATATCCATAGTTGAAATTATGTGCAAAACCTTTGCTTGTTATGTGTTTATGTGATATGTGACTTAGTCGAGTGGTCGTACGCTGTGCGAGCTCGAGGTGGCATTGTGAAATGCGGCCCGATCGGAAGGCAACGCGTGCCTCTATTACATTGGGTATGTATCCATATGAGAACACCCCGTAATATTGTATTGTATTTAGTCGAGTAATCGTACATGGTGCAAGCTCGAGGTGGCATTGTGAAATGCTGCCCGATCGGCAGGTAACGCGTACCTATATTACCTTGGGTATGCATCCGTTTGTGAACACCCCGTAATATCATTTTGGGTATGTATCCGTATGTGAACACCCCGTAATAAATATTGGGTATGGATCCGTGTGTGAGCACCCTCCTATGACAAAAGTCGTTTTGGATGTGCATCCATGGCTATCAGGCCCGTGGACATCCTTTAATATGCAAACTTTCTTTTGACTGCATATATCCAAAAATCCTGTCAAATATTCATAATTATCATGGCTTGATTATTTAGCAAGCATGAGTTAACTTGATTGAACTAATTGATTCGACATGGCTTGGTTAGTTTGCAAGCATGTCGTAATGTGATTATATGTGCTTAATGATAGCATTCAATGTTTTAATTTACATCGTAGTGCGTCCGATGGAGTAATGTATACTCCGAATGATTTCTGCTTCGAAGAGATCTCCTTTGATGGAAGGTTTCCCTAGCAATCATGTGATTAGGTGATTTCGTATGATTAGTAACAATTACCTTGTTTTAAGTAATTTTGTAACGCATTCGATGAAATTATGTACTCTCGAGAAGATTTTCTATGACGTGATATCTTTTAACGATCCCCGGGACGGTGCTCCCTTAAGGTGGTGAGGATGTAAACTCCGTAAAAATAAGATCATAATTTAATTCTATTTTTCGGATATTTTTGAAGTATATGATAACGTTAATTATTATGACGTTTAACGGTTTAAGTTGAAACCAATATTGAACGTTTTAGTTTTTCGTTCTGACGAGTAACGAGGACTACTAGTGATCGCGATGCCAATGGATGCCCAAATATTATATTTTAATATCGATTATTTCGATATTTGATATTTCTTAATTTTTACGTTTACGTCTTATAAATTAAATATTTATTATTTAATTACTTGGAGTATTTTTGGACGTTTTAGAGTCGGACTCAACGAAAATAATAAAAATAATAGTTGAAGCGATTTAAAACTAAAACTTTGGAAATATGAAGAAATAGTATTTTTCATTATATCCTAAAACGTTGCTAATAACGTGAGTAAAAGAATTTATGTTTTATTTTTACGGTGAAATCTAACCGAAATAGCTAAAAATGATTAAACGAGCATTTGAATAAATAATAGCAAATATTTTCGAAACTCGACAAAGTAAGGACTCATATTTATTGGAAAAATGATTTTAAAAACGATGGCGCAAGTCTCGTGACTTGAATCGTCCGTTAAGTCGTCCAAACGAGTCTCGAGCACTTATTTTACAAGAGTAAATAAAACATTTTCAAAACATACCCTAAACTTTTCACCACATGCTAAATTGGATTGGAAGTATTACTATATATATATATATATATATATATATATATATATATATATATATATATATATATATATATATATATATATATATATATATATATATATATATATATATATATATATATATATATATATTCACTTCATTTCTTTCATTTTAACACAAAACTAAAAACACACACACAAAGTTCTCTCTAGCCTCTATCCTACTTCCAGCCACCGGCCACCATGGCTGCTGCCGCCGTCGCCACCGGAAAACATTTCCGGTGAGTTTTCCGGCTAAACCTCCATTTTTCCGGCGTATGTATATTAAATCTGAGACACCCACCTTGTTCCAACACCCCTAAAATCATCACCTTCTCGCTGCCATCCTTAAACCGCCACGGCCACCATACTGTGGTGGTGTTTTCCGGCCGCCGTCGCCGTATGGTGGTGTGTGGGTGACGGATTCACCATTTGAACATGTGGGTATACCTTAAAAACCCTTAAAACCCTTGGATCTTGTCCCGATCTACACATGCAAGATGGTTACATCAAGATTTTATAAAATGGTTTATTAAATTTATTTTATTTTACTTTATGGTGGTTTTTGGCTATAGTCTTGACCAGAAAGGGGGCTGCCCGCCGCCTAGGACCACCACTGTGGTGGCGGCCGACCCTCAACAGCAACCACAGCCGCACCATGGTGGTGTCGGGCTTGTGGTGGTGATGTTTCCGGACTTGTTTCTATTGTTGATTATTATTTTGGGTGTAGATCTAGATGTATAATGATATTTGTATATGTTTATTTGTTTTTATTATTTATATAATGAAATGATAAATAAGAAGTACAATGAATAAAATAATAAATAAATTTATATTTAATTATATAATGAATTTATCTTTATTATTATTATGTAAAAAGGGTGATTTATAAAAGAGATAAAATAAATAAATAAAGGATACAATAAGATTAAAAGAGTTGGACTATAATAAATAAATATAATTATTTTTGGTTATATAATTATTATTTTAGGAAATATGGACTATATAAATAAATAAAAAGGTATAATAGAATTGAAATGTATGAAGTACATGTATTTTAAGAATACTATAAGAATAATTATTATTATTTGATAAAATGAGATATATAATTATTTGAGGACATATAAGAAATAAACAAATAAATACATATTTATAGGATATTGTTATTAATATTATATTAAGATATAAAATTACTTAATGATATATGGAAAGTAATTAAAATATCTTTAACATCCCCAAATTTACACGCAGCGGAATACATCTTTGGGTGCTAAACAAATATACAACAACACATAATTTATAAAGAACGACTCGAAAAGAGACGTTTTAGGTTTATCGTTCCTAAAACATTTGTTAGAGTAGCGTAGTTCCAAAAAATCGTAACCAAAGTACAAAGAAAACAAAAGATTTAAATTGTTTTGAACAAAAGGAACGAC
The DNA here is from genome assembly GCA_025667525.1 of Glebionis coronaria. NCBI lineage: Eukaryota > Viridiplantae > Streptophyta > Magnoliopsida > Asterales > Asteraceae > Glebionis > Glebionis coronaria. The sequence continues at coordinate 268,713,039 of CM046877.1, read as the reverse complement.
AAACATTCAAAGAGTTTATATTACAAAAGTAGCGTACAACAATCATTCCCGTGGCTTCCAAGCTTCACCCTTCCTGATTACCTAAAATACATGTGAGAAAATCATCAGCAAAATGCCGAGTGAACCTATAGGTATATATAATCATTTTGAACACAAGCAAAGATTATAAGTTTGTGGCATGCCTAATAAGCATGAATAATAATTTTCATCAACAATGATAATTGTATATAGCATAAATTGCAATAAGCTCATGGAACCGAGCCCTTAGACACTCCCTTTAGAGGTCTGATAAGACAGGAGATTTATTAATTGTCGGTTACCTCTAGATTATTGGTACATTGCCGTATACCTGACTTCTCAATACAATATGTTCAAACAGTGTGGAGGTCGGGCCTAAGCTTCTATGACAAGTCTACAAAAAACTGAACCGGGGCGGCTTCCCCCATAGATCTATTAATTGTACTAGCGGCTAGCCCATCATAAGCTAGTTAACGGTCCATAATTGAGGCTTTAATAAAGGCAATCACTTAATGCAATTTAAAGGCAACCACGGGTCCATTCATAGAGGGACAAGCATACCATAAAAATCTTGTGTTCTAAGTTTACAAAACATGTATTCCCCCTAGCGGGTTTTAAAAAATTTGAATGAGCTCAAATGAGGCTATAGACTCACCTTAGTACTTATAGTAGTTGAAAACGATCACTGACGATAGTAGATGCCCGATAAACACGACAACCGCAACCTAGCAAATAAGGTGCGTATATTAATAATAAACTCGAGAAATAAATCATACATAACAACGTCAAACTCAACTCATAAAACCACAATACACTCGAGAGTAAACGATATAAATAACTTCATTATACTTTACTTCTCATTTACTTTACCATTTTACACTTTTAACAAAATCCGCCGGTACATACTACATGTACTAGCTTATTTACCCCTTTTAAACTTGTCAACCGTTTATGAAACGACTCGATAAACTAACTTACTATATATAGAAAGTCCTCCTACAATTTTATCAAATGAAATTACTTTTAAAGTTCTTTACCCGACTCATTTTCAAACTACAAAATCCGGACAGATTTTACGTTAATTTTTCATACAACCGTTTTAACTTATTTAAACGACTCCGTTTACAAAACCGACACTCGGGTTTTAAATTAAACTCAACCTAATAAGTAAACACCTTATTATCAGTAGGTTACACATTTCAAAACTTCCATTTAGAGTCCCCGAGATTCGATACAAATATCTACAACAACTACTTGTAGTGTCGATACTCGTCTCCCGGTACACGATCATTCAAAACATCATAACTTCGCGCTCGTTTTGAGCTAGAAGCTCTACCTTATATCAAATCGAAGATAATAAAATTATCTACAACCCTAGGCTATAAGTTAAGTCATTTTCAAAACATAAAAATTCGGATTTTACAGTTTACTTACTGTTATAAAATGGCTACCAAAATCTTGTACAAAATCAACTTTTTGACCAAAACCAACCATAGAAATGATCATTTCTATACTCTAACATCATCATACATCAACCATAACATCAAAATCATAATCAAAATAAAAATCATAAGATCAAAATGAAGTTTTTAACAAGATTTCTAGCAAAAACCACCATGGATCATGCTAAAAACACCATGCATGATCATGGCTTCTACCTACCAACATCAAGAAAATAAAAAGTGTTTGCATGTGTAAATTTTTTATACAAATGTGATCCTTGATCAAAAATAGGGATGTGTCTATGCTTGGTTTATCTCAAATCATCCTAAAACTCAAGATAATTTGAAAATTGTATGTGTTTGGGGGGTTGGGTGATGTTTCGGCAATAAGAGAGAGAAAGAGAGGAGTGGGTGAATTTTTGGAAGTGAAAAATGAGTTGTGTGTGTATTTTGGGTTTTTATATAGTGGGGTAGGGAGTATAGTTGCAATTTGACAATAGTTGTAGCTAAAAATGTACATTGTTAGCTAAAAAGCGGGAAATAATTATTAGTCAATTTTGAAAATATTTACGGGGCTCGGGTTTCATATAAATACTTAAAAGTTTAAACGCACACGGAAAATAGTAATATAACGACTCGATACGTAATTAAAACGATATCGTCGAAAATATAAAATATTGAAACGATCGATAATAAAATATAAAATTGTGGGCATCCGTCTGTATCGCGATCACTAGTAGTCCTCGTTGCTCGTCAAAATATTAAAATAAAATATTTAATATCGGTTTCAACTTAAACCGTTAAACATAAAAACATTTAATATTATAAAATACTTCAAAAATATTTGAAAAGTGAGAATTAAGTAATGACCTTATTTTTTGGGTTTTACATCCTCACCACCTTAGGAGAGCACCGTTCCGGGGCTTACTTCTCCTTAGGTCCGTTTACGAATAAATGTGGATACTTGCTCTTGAAGTAGTCCTCTCGCTCCCAAGTGTATTCGGGTCCACGTCGGGAATTCCATCGCACTTTCACTATCGGGATCCGACTTTGCTTAAGCCGTTTCACCTCTCGATCCATAATCTCCACCGGTTCCTCAATAAAATGCAGCTTGTCGTCTAGTTGAATCTCCTCAAGTGGAATTATCAAATTATCGTCCGCCAAACACCTCTTAAGATTAGAAACGTGAAAAGTATTGTGAATAGCACTTAACTTCTCTGGCAATTCCAACTTATATGCCACAGGACCAACTCGATCAATAATCTTGGATGGACCAATATAACGTAAACTAAGCTTTCCTCGCTTTCCAAATCGAATTACTCCTTTCCAAGGTGATACTTTCAATATAACCATATCGCTAATATCAAATTCCAATGGTTTTCTCCTCTTATCCGCATAACTCTTCTGCCTACTACGAGCTGTCAATAAACGATTCTTGATTTGCACGATCTTCTCCGTTGTTTCTCTAATCAATTCAGGACCCGTCAACTGACTTTCTCCAACCTCACACCAACCAACTGGTGATCTACACTTTCGCCCGTAAAGTGCTTCAAAAGGCACAGCCTTGATACTTGCATGATAACTGTTGTTGTATGAGAATTCCACCAAAGGTAAGTGTCGATCCCAACTACCTCCAAAGTCTATTACACACGCTCGTAACATATCCTCTAAAGTCTGAATAGTCCTTTCACTTTGTCCGTCCGTTTTTGGATGATACGCAGTGCTCATGTCCAACTGAGTCCCCAAAGCTCGCTGAAGCGATTTCCAAAACTCAGTTGTGAACCGACTATCTCGATCAGAAATAATTGACAAAGGAACTCCATGTCTACAAACAACTTCCTTCAAATACAACCGAGTAAGTTTGTCTAAGTCATCAGTTTTCTTTATCGGCAAGAAATGAGCCGACTTAGTCAACCGATCAACAATCACCCAAATCGTATCATAACCCCTAGAAGTTCTCAGAAGTCCCGAAACAAAGTCCATAGTGATCTTCTCCATTTCCATTCTGGGATTTCAGGTTGTTGTAGTAAACCCGAAGGTCTCTTGTGCTCAAACTTCACCTTAGCACACGTCAAGCATTTACTAACATAAGTAGCAATGTTAGCGTTCATATTCGGCCACCAATAGCATTTCTTCAAGTCTTGGTACATTTTATCCGATCCTTGGTGAATCGAATATTTAGACTTATGAGATTCGTGCATAATTAGATCTCTCAGTCCTCCATACACCGGTAACCATACACGATTCTCGAAATACCGAATTCCGTCATCACAAAATACCGAATATAGGTGTCATCCTTCTACCCCAAGTCTTCGTTTCTCACATTCTCTTCCTTCATCGCCTTCGTTTGAGCATTAAGTATTCGATTAGATAAATCAGAATAAGTTTTCATGGCTAAAGCTCTAACCCTTTTGGTTATTTCTCTGTCCTTCCTACTAAGTGCATCGGCAACTACATTCGCCTTGCCGGGATGGTAGCAAATTTGAATGTCGTAATCACTCAACAATTCTACCCATCTTCTCTGCCTCATATTGAGCTCCTTCTGATCCAAAATATGTTGCAGGCTTTTATGATCGGTATATACCACACTCTTTGTACCGTAGAGATAGTGTCTCCAAAGTCTAAGAGCAAAGACAACAGCTCCTAATTCTAAATCATGTGTAGTATAATTCTCCTCATGCTTCCTCAATTGACGAGATGCATACGCAATCACTTTCTCCCTCTGCATCAACACAACACCAAAACCCTTACGTGATGCGTCACAATATACCACAAAGTCTTCAACTCCGTCGGGCAAAGCCAAAATTGGTGCAGAACACAGCTTCCGCTTCAAAGTTTGGAATGCTTCTTCTTCTTCTGAACCCCACTCATACTTCTTGTTTTTCTCGGTAAGTTTAGTAAGAGGTTTAGAAATTAAAGAGAATCCTTCTATGAATCGCCGGTAGTACCCAGCTAATCCCAAGAATTGTCTAACTTCAGTCGGGGTCGTAGGCCTAGCCCAATCTCTAATAGCTTCAATTTTGGAAGGATCAACATGAACACCGCTACTATCGATCACGTGCCCAAGGAATTGGACTGAATCCAACCAAAAATCACACTTGGAGAATTTTGCATACAACTTCTCCTTCTTCAACAACTCCAAAATAATCCTCAGATGACCTTCATGCTCCTCCCGACTTTTGGAATAAATCAGGATATCGTCGATAAATACAATCACAAACTTGTCGAGGTATGGTTTACACACACGATTCATTAAGTCCATGAATACCGCAGGTCCGTTAGTTAACCCAAACGGCATCACTTGAAATTCAAAGTGTCCATAACGCGTCCGAAAAGCTGTAATAAGTATGTCCTCCTCTTTAACACGAAGTTGATGATAACCCGACCTCAAGTCGATCTTCGAGTACACACACGAACCTTGAAGTTGATCGAACAAATCATCGATCCTAGGAAGTGGATAACGATTTTTGATAGTATCTTGTTCAACTCTCGGTAGTCTATGCACATTCTGAACGATCCGTACTTCTTCTTCACGAACAACACTGGAGCTCCCCAAGGTGACAAACTTGGTCTAATGAACCTCTTCTCCATTAACTCCTTCAACTGATCTGCCAACTCCTTCATCTCAGACGGTGCCAAACGATAAGGTGCACGTGCCACCGGTGCAGCTCCTGGCACTACATCAATCTTGAATTCGACTTCTCGCTGAGGCGGAAGCCCTGACAAGTCATCGTGAAATACTTTAGGAAAATCACGAATAATCGGAACATCCTCCACATGCCTAACCGGTAGTTCTTTCTCCACTACTTGAGCCAAGAACAGGTGACAACCTCTTTCTACATATTTCCTCGCCTTGATACAAGATATCACCGTCAGACGAGATCTACCGACATCACCTTTAACTACTAACACCTTGCTCTTAACCGGTATGTGAACAACTCTCTCCCCACATACAATTACCGCATCATGAGCAACCAACCAATCCATACCAACAATCACATCAAACGAACCCAACTCTATCGGCATCAAATAAATTTCAAACAAATGATTTGGTAATTTCAAAGGACACTTCTTAAATATAGTGGTAGTACTAACTAATGTCCATCACCTAACTCGACCTCATAACTAGTATTTAGGCTTGTTGGCTCAATATCAATTAAACGACTTAAGGAAGTGCTTATAAAGCTCCTATCAGATCCTAAGTCAAACAACACACTAGCATAACGATGGCTGAGTAAGAACGTACCCGTCACCACATTTGGACCTTGTGCCTGATCAGCATCCTTAACAACATAAACTGCCCCAGCAGCTTCACCTGCCTTCTTGTTCTTCCACTTCGGACATTGAGGGCGAAGATGATCACGTTCTCCACATTCAAAACAAGTCCTGATCGGAATAACATTCGCTCCAGTGGCAGGGACCCTTGTCTTACATTTCTCCACAACATGCCCAACCTTTCCACATTTAGTGCACCTTGGTGGACAGTCACCAAAGTGACAAGCACCACAACTCTTACATTTCTGGGCTGGTCCCCCTTGGTCAGCATTATCATTCTTGTTAGTTGCAACTCTAGCCCCATCATTTCTCTTCTGATTGTACTGCTTATGGCGGTTACTACTCTGATTACCACTCTGTGAGTTCTCCTATTTCCTTTTACTACCCTCAGTAGCTCTCTCAGCCCTATCTTGAACCTTCTGCTCCATGAGTGTATATGGCATTCTTACAGTTTCAACAAAGTTCTTGGGTCGAGATGAAATTGTCTCACCTTTAATGTACCCAGACAGCCCTTTGATGTATTGATCCATCTTTTTCTTCTTAGTAACAAAAGCATCTGGACACAACAAAACCAATTCATTGAATCAACTAGTGTATGCAGCAATGTTATTGTCTTTCAGCTTCAGGTGCCTCAACTCATCCTCCAAAGCAGCTAACTCTTCTTCTGGATAGAACTCTTCTTTCAGCAACCTTTTAATTTCATTCCAAGGTTTCTTGTTTGTAGCTTGTAAACCAACTGTAGCAACTTGAGTCTTCCACCAGCTTAAACCTCGATCCTTGAAAGTAGCAACTGCGAACTTAACCATGTTCCTTTCTGAGCAATCACTAATCTCAAATGTTGTTTCTGTTTTTTCAATCCACCTGAATAATTCCAGTGCTCCACCAGTTCCTTGAAATGTAGTAATTCCACACTTCATGTATCCAGCAAAAGTACACTCTTTGACCGCAGCAGCAGCAGGAGCAACCTCATCTGTAGGATTCTCAGCTACACCTGCTCCTCCATCAGCTTCTTGTCCAGCAGGTTCACCTTCAGCACCCGCACCTCCAGAGCCACCTGCTCCTTCAGTGTTAACACGCGTAGCTCTATCTGCAGCTAATGCTTTCGCAACCTCTTCAGCAACTAGCCTTGCAATGGCATCATTTGTCATTCTCCTAGGTGGCATGATTCTGTCATATCACAAAGAGAGAAGATAAAAATAATGAGTTAATTGTAATCATGGTATAGTCATATCATGTATAAAATCAATCATCAAATGCATACACATTCTCAATACAAGAATTCACAATCATTATAAGGATCAAAGGAAACTATTATCATCGTTCAACAAGGAATGATATTAAGGACAAAAAGAGTAAAATTACACAAAATAATAGACACTAGTCACGTGGGGATTCACATGGCTTAGTTGACTATGACTCGCTTGTAGCATTGGAACCTACTTCCTCCTCATCGAAGACGTAAATTTGATGGTGGTAAATTCACAAAATAGGTATAAGGTCATAATAAAATGAAATAGGATAATTTCCAATATTTTAAATAAATATAGAAAATCCTTCAAAATAATTACAGGAAAATACCAGAATTTTATTTAAATAAATCATTAATAAATGATAAACTTTTATCGAAAAGTTTAACGATATCAATATACATCGATCAGAGATTATAGTATTTATTTATAAATACTTAGCAATAAGGCATACATAATAATGTATACTAAAATTGTAATCCCAGAAGTAGCTTGAACCTGAAGTCACGCGAAATCATGTGCACTGACTCTTTGAAAATTAAAAACCGACAGTTATAGTTTAGGTTTTTAGAAAAAGACCTAGTTCTCTATAACTCATGGCTCTGGTACCAATTTTTAACACCCCCAAATTTACACGCAGCGGAATACATCTTTGGGTGCTAAACAATGATACAACAACACATATTTTATAAAGAACGACTCGAAAAGGGAAGTTTCTAGGTTTATCGTTCCTAAAACATTTGTCAGAGTAGCGTAGTCCCAAAACATCATAACCAAAGTACAAAAAAAACAAAAGATTTAAATTGTTTTGAACAAAAGTAACGACAAACATTCAAAGAGTTTATATTACAAAAGTAGTGCACAACATTCATTCCCGTGGCTTCCAAGTTTCACCCTTCCTGATTACCTAAAATACATGTGAGAAAATCATCAGCAAAATGCCGAGTGAATCTATAGGTTTATATAATCATTTTGAACACAAGCAAAGATTATAAGTTTGTAGCATTCTTAATAAGCATCGAATAATAATTTGAATCAACAATGATAATTGTATATAGCATAAATTACAATAAGCTCATGGAACCGAGCCCTTAGACACTCCCTTTAGAGGTCTGATAAGACAGGAGATTTATTAATTGTCGGTTACCTCTAGATTATTGGTACATTGCCGTATACCTGACTTCTCAATACAATATGTTCAAAAAGTGTGGAGGTCGGGCCTAAGCTTCTATGACAAGTCCAAAAAAACTGAACCGGGACGGCTTCCCCCATAGATCTATTAATTGTACTAGTGGCTAGCCCATCATAAGCTAGTTAACGATCCATAAGAGGCTTCAATAAAGGCAATCACTTATTTCAATTTAAAGGCAACCACGGGTCCATTCATAGAGGGACAAGCATACCATAAAAATCTTGTGTTCTAAGTTTACAAAACATGTATTCCCCCTCGCGGGTTTTAGAATATTTGAATGAGCTCAAACGAGGCTATAGACTCACTTTAGTTGAAGACGATCACCGACGATAGTAGATGCCCGATAAACACGACAACCGCAACCTAGCAAATAAGGTGCGTATATTAATAATAAACTCGAGAAATAAATCATACATAACAACGTCAAACTCAACTCATAAAACCACAATATACTCTAGAGTAAACGATATAAATAACTTCATTATACTTTACTTCTCATTTACTTTACCATTTTACACTTTTAACAAAATCCGCCGGTACATACTAAATGTACTAGCTTATTTACCCCTTTTAAACTTGTCAACCGTTTATGAAACGACTCGATAAACTAACTTACTATATATAGAAAGTCCTCCTACAAGTTTATCAAATGAAACTACTTTTAAAGTTCTTTACCCGACTCATTTTCAAACTACAAAATCCGGACAGATTTTACGTTAATTTTTCATACAACCGTTTTAACTTATTTAAACGACTCCGTTTACAAAACCGACACTCGGGTTTTAAATTAAACTCAACCTAATAAGTAAACACCTTATTATCAGTAGGTTACACATTTCAAAACTTCCATTTAGAGACCCCGAGATTCGATACAAATATCGACAACAACTACTTGTAGTGTCAATACTCGTCTCCCGGTACACGATCATTCAAAACATCATAACTTCGCGCTCGTTTTGAGCTAGAAGCGCTACCTTATATCAAATCGAAGCTAATAAAATTATCTACAACCCTAGGCTATAAGTTAAGTCATTTTCAAAACATAAAAATTCGGATTTTACAGTTTACTTACTGTTATAAAATGGCTACCAAAATCTTGTACAAAATCAACTTTTTGACCAAAACCAACCCTAGAAATGATCATTCCTATACTCTAACATCATCATACATCAACCATAACATCAAAATCATAATCAAAATAAAAATCATAAGATCAAAATGAAGTTTTTAACAAGATTTCTAGCAAGAACCACCATGGATCATGCTAAAAACACCATGCATGATCATGGCTTCTACCTACCAACATCAAGAAAATAAAAAGTGCTTGCATGTGTAAAATTTTTATACCAATGTGATCCTTGATCACAAATAGGGATGGTTCTATGCTTGGTTTAGCTCAAATCATCCTAAAACTCAAGATAATTTGAAAATTGTATGTGTTTGGGGGGTTGGGTGATGTTTCGGCAATAAGATAGAGAAAGAGAGGAGTGGGTGAATTTTTGGAAGTGAAAAATGAGTTGTGTGTGTATTTTGGGTTCTTATATAGTGGGGTAGGGACTATAGTTTCAATTTGGCAATAGTTGTGGCTAAAAATGTAAATTGTTAGATAAAAAGCGGGAAATAATTATTAGTCAATTTTGAAAATATTTATGGGGCTCGGGTTTCATAAAATACTTAAAAGTTTAAACGCACACGAAAAATAATAGTATAACGAATCGATACGTAATTAAAACGATATCGTTGAAAATATTAAATATCGAAACGATCGATAATAAAATATAAAAATGTGGGCATCCGTCGGTATCGCGATCACTAGTAGTCCTCGTTGCTCGTCAAAATATTAAAATAAAATATTTAATATCGGTTTCAACTTAAACCGTTAAACATAATAACATTTAATATTATAAAATACTTCAAAAATATTTGAAAAGTAAGAATTAAGTAATGACCTTATTTTGTGGGTTTTATAATATTGATGATGGATAATTAATATATTAATTATGGTATTAATTGAAATATGGAAAAAAATTAAAATATTAATTGTGGGAATATATATATATATAATATAATAATTATAGTGATTGAGGAAAGTATTAATTGGGATATTAATTGAGAAAAGTGAAAAATTATGTATTTTATATACGTGGAAATGTTATAAAAACGGCAAGGTCATGCCAAAATTTTCTAAAAATGTATACGTTTATAAAAGAAATTGATAACGAATAACTACGTTATATAATAACTTTCGAAAAGTATTATTCCAGTTAAGATGACATTTAACGTATAATTATGGTAAATAAATTTTAATGAGTTACATAATAATTTTCGAACGAGTGTCGAATTATATAAAAATAACTTTGTATACACTATTAATTCTGACGGATTATGTATATAATTTAAGAAATACATTTTTGAATGTTTGTTCTAAATAGTAACATATGACATGAATCATTTGCGTCATTTCATTTATAAAATATATATACGGGATATATATATATATATATATATATATATATATATATATATATATATATATATATATATATATATATATATATATATATATATATATATATATATATATATATATATATATATATATATTATATAATTTGTTTTATTATTTTATTTTACTTGGCCAACCACCAAGATTTTACGAGTTAAATTTTATTAATTTATTTTGTGTCTAGTTGATGTAACCATCCATCAGGAAAACACCAAAACCTAAACCTCACAAAACGATTGGAGCATAGGTGTGGAATTGCTTACAACCGCGAAAGGATACAGTTGACGCTACATGATTATTAGCTATTTATGGTGTATTACGACTATTGGAATCAAGCCGTATAGATTATGATGCTGTGTTGATAATTATGTGAAGCAGTATTGGGTTATGATATGCCGTGTGGTATTGATACTTATTTTCTGCTGATTGTCTGCATCTAAGGTGACTTCATAGCCTCGCATTTAAATCTTTTAATGCTTTTCAAATCCGCGAGGGGGATACATGCTTGTTTTAGAAAATCGAACACAAGTAGCTTTTATGTGAACGTTGCTATGAGTGTTATGTAGTGGCATTTCCTTCATGGACCGTTAATTACCGATAACCGGTAAACACTAGTACAATAATAATAGATCTATTTTGGCCTAACGACCTATCCGGAGTATGTTTTCTTGCGAGAAGCATACGAGGATATATTGTATTTAGTATTGGGAGTGTCTCACTCCAGGTTGGGCACATGGTTAAGGTTCGGTTCGTGGCTCTAGCAACGTTTGATTGTTCTATGAATAAAATGTTTATTAAGCTTGTGTTCAAAGTTACTATTTATAAACTCTATGGATTCACTCAACATTTTTGTTGAATTTAAGCATGTTTATCTCAGGTTTATATTGGCGTGCTTGGATAGGATTGGATGCGCATATCGAGGAAGTGGACTTGGTGAACTTTGTACATTGGATAAAAATACTTTCTTTTAAAAAGATAAAACAAAAACGTGTATATTACAACTTATTTGAAAATAAGTTTTCTTAATTTATTGGGACCTTGTAACTCTGATCTTTCGATGAAATCATTGTTGGTAAACGTTTATATTAAAATACGTTTACTGTGACTCGTGATCTTGTATTATAAAGTAGCACCCCAATGTTGTATTCCGCTGCGTTGTAAATGTGGGGGTGTTACATAGAAGTTGGAGGAATTGGAGAAGGGGACTCGTTTTCCTTTGTCACAATCACCGGTGTAGGTGTAGGAAGCTCGGGTTCCTTTAAACCTTATCCACTGCGAGTGATGATTGCTTTCATCTCCCCTCTTGGATTAGCAACGGTGTTACTCGGGAGAGAACCCGAACTCGAGGCTTGATTACTTTGGAAGAAACTAGCCATCATGTTCCTTAAGTCATTCGTTTGACTTGCCAAAGAGTTTCGCATATTGGCTCGAAGATCATTCCCTTGTTTCAGCATATCTGCTTTCAAGTTGGCCATTTCCCGCTGAAGATTTTGAACTATCACATCATTAGTCCTCATGTAAGTGTCAACCTCTTGATTAAATGTGGTGGGTTGGGTGGTAGGAAGAGCATGGTAGGCAGGTGGTTGATAAGCGGGTGGTTGGTGAACTTGATTGTTTCTTTGAGGTGGATATGAGTTTCTTTGGGTTTGATATTGATTTGGAGCTCGAGGTTGATTTTGATTCTTGCGATTTAGGTTGTTTGGGTTTTTGAGGTGGAAAACCGGGTGGTGAAAGAAAGTTGTTTGAGCGATAGCTGAGCAAATTACGGACACCTTGTGGACGTGCTTGATAGTCTCCCGTAGAAAAGTTACCATTGGCGGCATACACATTTTCCGGATTGTCATGAGTCGAAGGACAATCGGTGTATGAATGAGATCTCCCGCATATTTCACATGACTGACTCATAGCATTAACTTGTGCATTGTTAGCTTTGGTGTTGTTAGCGGGTTGGAGAGCAAGTGTTTCAACAAGCGAAGTAAGCTTATCAATTCTCTTGTCGCTCTCATTAGTGCTAGCACTAGCTACATTAGTCCGAACACTCTTGGTTTGCACTCTAGACTTATTCTCAATTATATCCCATGCGGCATTAGAAGACTTAACCAAAATGTCACCCCCCGAGGCACTATTTAGTGAATCTTGGTCATTCATGCTTAAACCATTGTAAAAAGTATTAATTTGATGTACTTTTGTGAAACCATGTTTTCTTATAAGTTCCTTAAAATGGTTCCAAGATTCACTAAATGTCTCACCGTACTTTTGTTCAAAGGTAATTATTTCATTCCGCAAAGCGGTAGTACGTGAGGGTGGGAAAAAGTAGTTGATGAATTTAGTCTCTAAATCCGTCCACGTAAGAATACTTTGTGGCGGTTCCTTATCAAGCCAATTCCGTGCTTGTCCCTCTAAGGAGAAAGGAAAAAGATGCAAGCGAATCACTTCTTGTGAAACCCCATTATACATAACCGTATTAGTGATTTGAAGAAACCTTTTTATATGGTCATGAGGATCATCAATCGAACGCCCCAAGAAGGTTGAGCAGAGACCATTTGAATGAAGCCGAATTTGAGTTCAAAATTGTTGGCTCCAATCTCGGGTATGACAATAGCATCGGTGTTGCCCTCTACGTGCGATTGCAAAAGCTCGATCATTGGTTGATTGTCCATGGTGACAATAGGTGGAGTAATGACTTTGGCTTGAGCTACTTTCTTCTTATGAGAACGAGTACCATACACACCTACAAAAGGAAAATAAAAATAGACAAGAAATATTTTTGGTTTTTTATGATATTCTATTTTTTTGTATTTTGAAAATTTTATATTATTATTTTTTTAGGATTTTTTGAAAATTTAAGCGAAAAATAACGTTCAAAATTGAACGGATCCCAAAATCCAACGCGTCTCTCACTAGAACCTGTTAATCTTAACGAAAAGAGCCGGCAGCGGTGCCATTTAATAGCTAGGTTTTACTTAGTTATGAAAGTTCTTATCGTCTGATCTCTCCGAATTGATTACCATTAATTAGTGCGACTCAGTCGTTCTTGGTGGATAATAAAATGGGTTAGTTATCTATTTTAACTATAAGCCAATATTAAAATGTCTGATGAGATGGCATTTATACATGATCTCATCGTTCTTTTCGGGCTTTAAATGCATAAAAATGTCATAAAATACCATATATATGCTTGTGTTTGTTTACTTGTGTATTTTAGGTATGGATATCGTGAAAAAGACAAAAGATCACAAGAAACAAGGAAAAACGTACACGAGAAACGAAGCCGTACAAAGAACCGGGCACTAATTCATGATTTATCCAACATTTATCCTTGAAGACCTTTGAAGATCAACAATGTCCAAGATCAGCCCTTAAATTATCTCAAAATGGCAAAAACAACCCTTTGAAACCTTTTTCCAAAAGTTTGTGCCAAAAGTGTCAAGTAGTGGAAGTTATTTACAAAGGGAAAGAGTTTTGGTGGCTGAAAGACACGTTTTACCTATTTTCCCAAAACACAAGGACCAAAAGTGAGCATTTGAAACATTTGAAATGAAAATGCGCCAAACACATTTCCACTCCTACAAAAACGGATCAAAATGCTTATTGTTCACCTTTCACCACCAGTTACCATTCCACTTAAAACAAAGGGTAAATCCCAATTACCCACACCCACGTGTGATTCACACATGAAGAATCCCATCCCACACACAAAACCCTCAATCCCATTACCCAAAGGACCCCACACTCAACCTCCTCAACCAATGAAAACGCAACTTACTCCCCAAGGCAAATGACGTGGCCAAATCAACAGCCTAGACTCTCTGCTTAACTAGCAAGCTAAAATGAACGTCTAAGATGCATTTGGACAGCTCATTCCATCAAATGATCTAGAAGACTCAAGGACATTTTAGGGAATTCAGTGCTAGGGTTTGTGAATAGTGTAAGCTTAGCATTTGCCTATAAAAGGAGACCTCAACATGTGAGAGTCCCTTTGTTCCAGTTTTAGGCTATTAAATCTTTGTAATTCCTTTTTAATTAATAAAATTTGATTTTCTGAATTTTGAAAAATCTCTTTAATATTTTGTTAAAAGTTGGTGTTAGAATAGCCTGATTCTGAGTTCCATTTACATGTTTGAAGGTTTTTGAGGCAAAGTTTGAAGTGATAAAGCTTGTGCTTCAAAAATCAGAAAGTTTGGTTTATTTGATCTCACCTTTGTGGTTTGTTCTTCTTAGCAGCTTGGAAGCTGGTACTTGTTCTGCTAGTACCTCAGCTCAAACAATCCAGGGCCTGGATGTAGGTCTTGGAGTTTTGCATCTTCTTCCCTTTTCATTTTCTCTCTTATTATTCTGAATTTTGTGATATTGGCTTGTTTGTGCTTGAATCTGTGATTTGGTGGTTGATTATTGTTCATGTGTTGATGTTTGATGATATGTAAGTGTTTGAGGTTTGAATCTGCATGATCCTTTGAAAAGTTGTGAAAACATGTTTTTAAGGGGTGTTTGGGTCAACTGCTTGATTTGGATTTGTGGTGTTTTGAGTGGTTGTTTGTTGTTGCTATCTGCTAGTACTTGTGTACCTGATATACTTTGTTGCTTTGCTGCTCATTTTGTGGTTTGAAACACATAGATTCATAAATTGGGTATAAAATCTTGTTTACTTGGTGAAATTGACTGAAATTTAGGGGACACCTAGATCTAAACATAGACTAGGGTTAACAAGTGTTAAATCTAGGTTAACTACACCAGCTAAGAAGGATTTGAGGCTTGAATTTGGATCTAGTGTCAAATAGATCAGCAAAATAGTTTCTACATATGCACCTTGTTCATCAGTAACTTTATATGCTTTGATCTTGTTGTTTACTTTGATTCAGTGTTTGATTTAAGTTTATTTGTGCTTATTCATAGTTTATATATCTGCTTATTAAGTACATAGCTGCTTATTTCCATGTCTGTGTATGAGCTGGTGACTGTTTGATCATTTGTGGCTTATTGTGTGAACCAAATTTGGATTTTCTTGTTGATATTGACTCCTTGTGGTTCACTCACAAGGGTGCACTTGTTTCCAATTGAATCCAACTAAGTCTCTCTAAAAAGCTTGGTCAAATAGTCAAAGCAGTGGGAACTCCTTTCCCCTCCTAGTTACCACTGCTAGTGTTAAATTGGTGTCAGCTTATCAATAAGCTATAATAGCTTATTTTAACCAGCAACAACTTGGATTTTGTAATAGGTGCTCATTATTTGACCCATTTGTTCATACTGGAGCATTTGGTGGGTTGACTTTAGGGTTTGACTAGAAAACCAACTTAATTGACTTTTTCATAAGTGCTTATTGGCTTATTCTGGCTTATTGGTTTTGCTTATTGGAATTTTGTTGATTTTTTTAGCTTATTGAGTCCATTTGTGATCTTTTGCAAGTTGAATCAAGTCCTGAGGTGCCTTATTTCTCAAAAACGACTATTTTGTCTTTTGGTGAAATATTACTTTGCTTATTTCTGGCTTATTGAGTGTGCTTTTTCAAAATTTCTTTTTACAGATCTCATAAGCATCCTAAAAGAAGGTTGTGTGTCAAATTAGAGCTTATGGCATTCGCTTATTGCTTAATGGGCTAAAAAGCCCAATAAGAATAAGCTGTTTGCTTATTAAGCTGTGATAAGCTCACATTCAGCTTTTGGGCCTTTAGAGTTTTGTGTTTAGAATCAAATTTTGAGTCAGATAGGGCTTTTCCAAGTCAATTGGGCCAAGTTTGACTTTTTGGGCAAAAAAGCCCATTAGTGTTGACTGTTTTTGGTTTTGGCCCATTTGAGGGCCCAATAGGGGTATTCTGGTCATTTCACTTTGATTTTCTGTTTATTTAGGTTAAAATAAACTAGTTTGCAAGTTTTTAGAATTTTTTATAAATTTTGGATTTTTATTATTATTTTAATATTATTTTATTATTATTTTTCAAATTTCACATTTTCCAACTTTTTACATTTTTCTTAGCTTAAATTCATTAAATTAGGAATTTAGCAACTTTTAGAATAATTTTATCACTTTTAGATTAATTTTTATAATTATTTTAAGTTTTAATAGTTTTTAAATCATTTCAAATAGTTTTTATTAGTTTAAAAATTTCTAAAAATAGTTTTTAATCTTTTTAGGTCATTTTAGAGGTTTACCAATTGAAAAATCTTTATTTGGGCTTTTTGCTAATTTATTTGATTTTTAGGACTTTAATTAGCATTTAAAAATTGAATATTTAATTATTTAAAAGGTTTGAAAAAGTTTTGATCATTGGTAAACTCTTAGTTTATTTATTTTGATTTTTGGTGAATTTTTGGTAATTTTTAGAACTAATTTTTATTTTTGTAGTTTTTACGGTTTTACGTTTTGTCGTCGTAGTAATAATTTTCACGTATTCGTCATCTTCTTTTCTCATCCCCTTCTAAACCAATCTTTAATCACAAACATTTCACAAGTTTTTCACACACATATACCTCCTTGGGAAACGAACTTGGAACTTCATTGGGTCATTAGTGTTTACGTTTTCCTAAACGTACACTTAATACTTTCCCTATTTACTCTCTTTTCCTAAAGAGTAGTAAAACACTACAATCATTTTGGCGCCGCTGCCGGGGAGGTGTGTCGTGATTAATTTTCATTGTTGTTTTTAATATTAACCAAAATAGTATTTGTATTAGTAGAAATCTACTAATACGTATTATCGGTTTTCTTGGTTTTTCTTGTGAAAATATTATTACTATATTGTATTAAGTATCACAACAAATAAACAATATCTCCAAAAGTGTGAAAACACAACCTTAATTGGGATTTGATCTCCTAATTATTGTATTCGAATCTCAAACAAAAAGAAAAAGGCAAAAATAGATAAATACTTTCGTGAAGCTCGATTTTGAAAAATACAAACTATAAGGTGGGTATAAGGCGGGTATTATAAAATATACCCTAAGGAAAAAGGCTCTTAAGTGCTTCGCGCCGCCTCGTTTCCCCGCTTGCTTGTGAGTATTTTGAGATAGAAGGCTAATCGACGGTTTTGCCGCCCAAAGTATTATTACGTATAATATATTTGCTTGGTTTCTTTGTGATTAAAACCCTCTTGAACAATTTGGTTTTCACCAAAGTTCTAAAGTCATTCGAAGGCGTTCACTCCACGTGATCGTTTTCATTCCTTTGAGGCTTCTTTAATCAAGAGTTTGATTCGAGGAGAGATTTTGTAGATTGTTGTCTACGAAGATACACCAAAATCCAAAAAAAAAATTAAATACAATCAAAAACAAAAAAAATTTGAAAATCCACAAAACACCCAAAAAGAATCTTCTTTGTTCACCTCCCATTCTTCGTGAAGTTTATGATCACTCGCAATCAAGCAAAACGAGCTCGTAAACGTCTTCAAAAGCAAGCCAATCAAGAGACGTTGATTGAAGAACAACCTCCAATTGTTGAACCTATTGTAGAACAAGAAGTCGTCATGGCTAATCGTACTATGATGGAGTTGCTACAAGCACCCACCAAGGGTTTTGGAGAGGCCATTGTGATTCCCGCCATCCTTGCGGAGAATTTCGAGATTAAGACGGGTTTAATGTCGATGTTGCAAGCAAACAAGTTTAGAGGTCATGAGAAAGACAACCCGCACTATCACATTAGGAATTTTAATCGTCTCACCGCTACTAGCAAGTTTAAGGATATTCCACATGGCGCCATTAAGATGATGTTGTTTTCATACTCGTTAGATGGACCCGCAAAAATTTGGCTTGAGAAAGAACCGCCAAATTTAATTTTGACAGGGGGTGATCTCGTTTCTATGTTTGTGAACAAGTTTTTTCCACCATCTAAAACAACACATTTGAAAAATGAGATTTCACGATTTGTGCAAAGAAATAATGAAAGTTTTTCAATGGCATGGGAACGCTTTAAAGAAATGTTACATGAATGTCCACACCATGATTTTTCGGAATTGCATCAAATTGATACTTTTTATAATGGGCTTAATGATCATGAACGAGATTATTTGAATGCCGCCGCGGGTGGTAATTTTTTGTGCAAAACGACCAATGAGGCTTTACAAATCATCGAGAATAGATCTAAAGTTTATAGCCCTCGTAACACACCGAGTGTTGCCAATTTGGGTTCGTCATCGTCGTCATCGTCTCGTAGCATTAATGCCTTACATGATGAAGCTAATGAGGAAAATCGGTTTTTTGATAGATTTGCTAATCTTATGTCCTATTGGAAAGCTCAAGAAGCTTCAAATTCCGCTTCGGTTAAAGCGATTGCTAAGAGTTGTTTGTCTTGTGGTGGAGCTCATGATCTTTCCGAGTGCATTACCGCGGATGGTAACACTTCGAGTGCTTATGTAGCAACGGGAACTTACAACCAAAACGGTCAAGTTTCCCGCCCAAATCAAGCTCCACCAAATCAAAATGCTAATAACTATCGAAACAACAACCAAAGAGGTAATTACCAAGGCAATTCACGTAACTACAACAAAGGGAATTATCAAAATGGGAATGGACAAGTCACTAATCAAAACCAAAACCGTGATTTTCAAAACACTACACAAGGTTTTCAAAATGCTCACACTAAAAATCTTCAAGGAGAATTTTTGGACTATGCTAAAGCAAATGATGCTAAATTTGATAACATGCAACGTGAGATGATTAGCTTAAGACCCGAGTTGAAAAACGAGCTTAAAAATGAACTTGCTAATGAACTTAAAACTCATGCAAATAAAATGGAAGGAAATGTCCAACGTCTTCAACAAAATCAACAAAAGATGGAATTAGGACAACATGAGATTAAGCAAGAGTTGTTAAAAGTGGATGCTAGGCAATCAAAATTTGAGGACCGAATGGCTAAGATGTTTGAAGCAATCATGTGTAAACCCTCTTCCTCGGGTGGTCTTCCTAGTGATACCATTGCAAACCCGAAGGGAGAAATGAAGGTTATTACTACACGAAGTGGTAAAACTTTCAAGGAACCAATCTCTCGTCCAAGTACTTCTACGGAGAAGGAAATCGAGAAAGAACCCGAGGTGATGGTCGAAAAGGAGCACATTACAATCCCACGAAGTACCGCTCAAACCACACCTACGGTTGAACCAATACCAATTGTGGAACCCGAGATTCCAAGGCCGTTGCCTAATGACCAACCCACACCACCTTTACCCTACCCATCGAGACGAAACAAAGAGGAATTGCAAGAACGTAACAAAAAACAAATCGAGCTTTTTATAAAAAATGTTTCAACAATTGCATTTTGATGTGAGTTTAGCCGACGCGTTGTTATATATGCCTCGTTTCACTTCCACATTTAAAAGTATGATGAGCGATAAGGAAAAGCTTTCAAAGCTTGCTAATTGTTCATCGGTTTATCTTAACCGCATACCGGAAAAAGTTGGTGACCCCGGAAAGTTTCTCATTCCTTGTGACATACAAGATATGAAAGAATGCCTCGCCTTGGCCGATCTTGGTGAGAGCATTAATTTGATGCCATTTTCCATTTGGAAATCGCTTTCGCTTCCGGCTCTTATTCCTTCGAACATGTCTATCGAGATGGCCGATCATTCTACGATTTTAGCATGTGGAGTAGCCGAAGATGTTTTTGTGAAAGTGGGGAAGTTCTACTATCCCGTTGATTTTATAGTAGTTGACATCCCCGCGGATCCTCAAGCTCCTCTAATTTTAGGTCGTTCATTTTTAGACAATTCGAGATCGCTTATCGATGTTCATGCGAGAACTATCACTTTGAGATTCAACGAAGAGGAACTTGTTATAAACGCTACTCAAAACTCAAAACCTTCTCATGTTTATGCAATCGCTACCATCAATCACATTGACATCGTTGATGTGGTTTGCGATGAGTTTTCACAAGAAGTGTTAGGTTTTTCTGATAGCTCGTCAAGTGGCAATCCCACTATTTTAGATCCGATTCTTGCTAATTCCACACCAAATCTCACTCCATTCCAAGGAGGCGATCTCACTTCAAATGAAATCGACAATGAAGATGAGGTGTTGATTAGTGATGATACTTCTATTCCACCATTTCTTCCGCCGATGGAAGTTATGAGTGTTGAACAAAAATCTTCAATCGAGGAGCCACCTATCCTTGAATTGAAAGATCTTCCTTCTCACCTTGAATACGCATTCTTGGAAGGTGATGACAAGTTGCCGGTTATTATTGCAAGAGGTCTTGCTAATGATGAAAAAACCGAGCTCTTGAAAGTTCTTAAGGCTCATAAAGGGGCAATTGCGTGGAAAATTTCCGACATTAAGGGTATTAACCCAAAATTTTGTACTCACAAGATTTTAATGGAGGAGGACTACAAACCCGCAATTCAAAGTCAAAGAAGGGTGAATCCCAAAATTCACGATGTCATTAAAAAGGAAGTGTTGAAACTCCTTGACACGGGAATGATTTATCCTATATCTGATAGCCCATGGGTGAGCCCAATCCATTGTGTCCCTAAAAAGGGAGGAATGACCGTTGTGCCTAATGAAAACAACGAGTTAATTCCCAATCGTGTTGTGACCGGTTGGAGGGTGTGTATTGATTACCGAAAGTTAAATGACGCCACTCGTAAAGACCACTTTCCTTTGCCCTTCATGGATCAAATGTTGGAGCGAATTGCGGGAAATGAATTATATTGCTTTTTAGATGGTTTTTCCGGTTACTTTCAAATCCCTATTGACCCTCGTGATCAAGAGAAGACTACGTTTACGTGTCCTTATGGAACGTTCGCTTATCGTAGGATGCCTTTCGGACTTTGTAATGCACCGGGTACGTTTCATCGGTGTATGATGGCGATTTTTCACGATATGATCGAGAAGTCGATGGAAGTTTTTATGGATGACTTCTCGGTGTTTGGCAATTCGTTCACGTCGTGTTTATCTAATCTCGAGCGAATGTTAAAACGTTGTGAAGAAACCAATCTTGTGCTTAATTGGGAAAAATGTCATTTTATGTGTAAACAAGGAATCGTCTTAGGACATAAGGTGTCGAAAGCGGGGATTGAGGTCGATAAAGCTAAGGTAGACGTCATCGCCAAGTTACCTCATCCCAAAACCGTTAAGGGAGTTAGGAGTTTCCTAGGCCACGCGGGCTTTTATCCTCGTTTCATCAAGGACTTTATGAAAATCTCTCGACCTATGACACACCTTCTCGAGAAGGATGCTCCTTTTAACTTCAATGAGGATTGTGTTAGAGCTTTCGAAACTTTCAAAAGGAAACTTACCAAAGCTCCCATTCTTGTTGCTCCTAATTGGGAATTACCCTTTGAAATCATGTGCGATGCAAGTGATTATGCTATAGGGGTCGTCTTAGGGCAACGTTATGACAAACATTTCCGTCCTATCCACTATGCTAGTAAGACGATGACCGAGGCTCAATTAAAGTACACCACAACGGAAAAGGAATTCCTTGCCGTGGTCTATGCTTTTGAGAAATTCCGACCTTATCTCGTCTTAACTAAAAGCATCGTGTATACCGACCATTCGGCTATCAAGTATCTCATAGCTAAGCAAGATGCTAAGCCGAGATTGCTTCGTTGGATGCTCCTCCTCCAAGAATTTGATGTCACCGTGCTTGACAAAAAAGGAGTCGAGAATCTAGCGGCCGATCATCTCTCTTGTCTAGAAGATCCTCACAAAGATGTTTTCGAGAATAAGGAAATCACCGAAACATTTCCTCTCGAGACTCTCGGTGTAGTGAATTTTAAAGACACCACCCCATGGTTTGCCGACATTGCAAATTACCATGCGGGCAATTTCCTAATCAAGGATATGACGACACAACAAAAACGAAAATTCTTTCGTGACGTCAAGTTCTATTTTTCGGACGACCCTTATCTCTTTCGGGTTTGTACGGATCAACTCGTTCGACGTTGTGTGTTTGGTGCCGAAGCTTCTAATATCCTTAGAGCTTGTCACGAGGGACCCACGGGTGGTCACCATGGTTCTAATCTCACGGCTAAGAAAGTGTTCGATGCCGGTTTCTTTTGGCCTTCTATTTATCGTGATGCACACGCACTTGTAAAGTCGTGTGATTCTTGCCAACGTCAAGGAAAATCGTCTCAACGTGATGAAATGCCGCAAAACATAATTCAAGTGTGTGAGATTTTCGACATATGGGGAATAGACTTTATGGGGCCGTTCCCATCGTCTCATGGCAACAAAAATATCCTCGTCGCGGTGGACTACCTTTCTAAGTGGGTGGAAGCTAAGGCTTTGCCTACTAATGATGCTCGTGTGGTAGTGAGGTTTTTGAAGCAACTATTCTCTCGGTTCGGAACCCCTCGTGCTATTATAAGCGATCGTGGAACCCATTTTTGTAACGACCAATTCGATAAGGTTCTAAAGAAATATGGAGTTACTCATCGTCTTTCTACGGCTTATCACCCGCAAACGAGTGGGCAAGTCGAGGTTTAGAACCGAGCTTTGAAGAGGATTTTAGAGAGGTCAATTGGAGAAAGCCGTGCTTCATGGTCCGACAAACTCGATGACGCTTTATGGGCCTTTAGGACCGCTAATAAGACACCTATCGGTTGCACTCCTTATAAGTTAGTCGATGGGAAGAATTGTCATTTGCCCATTCAGTTGGAGCACAAGGCATATTGGGCCCTTAAGCATGCAAACTTTAACTTGAAGACCGCGGGAGATCACCGGAAAATACAATTGAATGAATCGGATGAATTAACAGATAATGCTTATGAAAATTCATTAATTTTTAAAGAACATACTAAAAAGTTTCATGATCCAAAGATTAAAAACCGGGTTTTTAACGTTGGTGATCAAGTATTACTTTTTAACTCTCGACTTAAGATATTTTCCGGGAATTGAAATCTCGTTAGTCGGGTCCGTTCACCATTACACAAGTGTTTCCTTATGGGACCATCGAGCTAGCTCAAGATGATGGTCCTAACTTCAAGGTGAATGGACATAGGCTTAAGCACTACTTTGGTGGGGAAATTCCTTCAATGGTTGCCCTCGACCAAGTCACTTTCCCCAATGATAATTAGCATTGAGGGGATCGAGTCGAGCTCATGAATCGGTAATCAAAAACGAGGTGCCTCGTGGGGGAGATCCCATGCTTATCCTTTATGCTTACTATTCACTAATAAGGGGACTTGTACCCTTCCAACTCGTTGTCTCGTGGTTGTTTGTGATTGTGTTATCTAGATCATCATCATCATCTACGATTGAAGACTCTCGTGTTCGTTTACGTAAGCCTCCATCGTTTGCTTGAATAAGTTTTTCATGATTCCATGACATATCCTTTATTGTTCTAACAATTATCTTTTAGCATACTTGATAAACGGCTTTAGATATATTGTTGATGACCCTTTCCATGCTAGATCCTAAGCATTCGATTCTTCGTCTCTAGTATGGGGGTGCTCCACCCTTAGACTCGAAACATTGAGGATAATGTTTACTTTTAGTATGGGGGGTGAATAGGTACTTGCTTTGCTACGCCCTCACGTTTTCCAACTTTCAATGTTTTGTTTTTGTTGCTAATAAGGCTAAAAATGGCCAAATTTTAAAAATTTTCTTAGTTTTCATAAGTGTTTTTAAGACACGAATGTATATTTTCCGTTGGGTAGAATAAGAGTTAATTTTTGACTTGATGGGCATTTGGAGCCATTTACATTCCTTAACCCGCTCAATTCAAGTTTTGCTAGACTTTTATATAGGGAGCTTTAAAACGCGAAAGTCTTAACTCATTCGGGTTAAGAACAATAACTTTTCGCAAGTTTCTATAATTGATCCTAGAAAGTCACTTATCAAGGGAACTATAAAATGCATTCTCTAAGCTTGAAAAAGTCCAAGAAAGTGAAAGATCCTATAGGTGGCTTGAAAACCTAAAACTTTGATTTGATATAGTCTTAATGAAAGCTAATCCAAATTTGGCTTAATTTTGACTTGCATGGCTAAGTATTCACGAGTCTCTTTAATTAGAGGTCTTTATATAGTGAAGAACAAGAGATGATAGAGTTAGACAAGTGATCATGCTAAACGTATAACATGAAAGTGTTCTTTCAAAAACTCATATGTTTTTAATTGTGGCTTTTTCTTCCCATAAGATCAATGCATTAGGAATAAATCATAATTGCAATAAGTAAGGTCGTACGATTTGAAAGGTTACTTAGCCTCTAGCGCAAGATCGTTTAAAAGTTGCTCGGGGTTGAATAGAGTTCATAGCCAAGGCATAACTTATTGAAGCGGGACGCGAAGATTGGCGATCATCCAAAAAGGCTCTAACAAGGCATGAGGAGCTCTATTTTTTGCTAAAGATCCAAGATGATGTGAAGTATCATTATTCCTAAATCAATATGAAGGATCGAGACACACGACGAAAAGCAATTACTCCCCTAAAGATCATGGAGAAAGTCTATCCGAAAAGACCCTTACAAGGTATGAGGATAAATATATCCAAGTCCGAAAAGGAGGCGGATCGTTGTATATCAAAATCTAAAATAATGATTGAAGAAAAATGATGAAGTCGTGGTCCAAATATGAAGAATCTCTCAAAAACGTCAAGTGAAGAAATTCCAAATATGAAGAGAAGACCATAATTTCAAGAACGTCTTCCCAAGATTTGAAGTATGAAGTAAATGCCAAATATCGGTCCGAGAAAGGTCTCAAATCGTGAAACGAGTTATGCCAAGATATGAACTTAAGGAGATACACGAGAAGCCGTTTTAAAAGATTTTGTCGTTCGGCTAACTATCAATATGAATCACTTGTGATCCATGACAAATAGTTAAAAAATGCTAGTAACCCATTTTTCCTTTCATAATAACTAGGATTGCGGGGAGAAAAAGTATTACACAATTTGGACGTATGAGTAGTGTTAGCATTGTGACTTGTACCAACAATGATCTCGTTTTTGCACTTAGCATGGAATGTATGACAATCAAGGATGACGAAGTTTACTCTAAGGGACATTTACTTGTTTCTATTCTTTGACCCTAAAAGTCACTTTCGTGATGAAAATCATACACTATGTCTTTACACATCTTCGTAGTATGTTGCAAGTATTTTACTTTTCAATAAAGGTTAACAAAATTGAACTTTGGTGATGCTTAGATACTTTATTCTAGCATTGCGTGAGGGCACGACAATGGCTTAGTATGGGGGAGTGATGAGATGGCATTTATACATGATCTCATCGTTCTTTTCGGGCTTTAAATGCATAAAAATGTCATAAAATACCATATATATGCTTGTGTTTGTTTACTTGTGTATTTTAGGTATGGATATCGTGAAAAAGACAAAAGATCACAAGAAACAAGGAAAAACGGACACGAGAAATGAAGCCGTACAAAGAACCGGGCCCTAATTCATGATTTATCCAACATTTATCCTTGAAGACCTTTGAAGATCAACAATGTCCAAGATCAGCCCTTAAATTATCTCAAAATGGCAAAAACAACCCTTTGAAACCTTTTTCCAAAAGTTTGTGCCAAAAGTGTCAAGTGGTGGAAGTTATTTACAAAGGGAAAGAGTTTTGGTGGCTGAAAGACACGTTTTACCTATTTTCCCAAAACACAAGGACCAAAAGTGAGCATTTGAAACATTTGAAATGAAAATGCGCCAAACACATTTCCACTCCTACAAAAACGAATCAAAATGCTTACTGTTCACCTTTCACCAGCAGTTACCATTCCACTTAAAACAAAGGGTAAATCCCAATTACCCACACCCACGTGTGATTCACACATGCAGAATCCCATCCCACACACAAAACCCTCAATCCCATTACCGAAAGGACCCCACACTCAACCTCCTCAACCAATGAAAACGCAACTTACTCCCCAAGGCAAATGACGTGGCCAAATCAACAGCCTAGACTCTTTGCTTAACTAGCAAGCTAAAATGAACGTCCAAGATGCATTTGGACAGCTCATTCCATCAAATGATCTAGAAGACTCAAGGACATTTTAGGGAATTCAGTGCTAGGGTTTGTGAATAGTGTAAGCTTGGCATTTGCCTATAAAAGGAGACCTCAACATATGAGAGTCCCTTTGTTCCATTTTTAGGCTATTAAATCTTTGTAATTCCTTTTTAATTAATAAAATTTGATTTTCTGAATTTTGAAAAATCTCTTTTATATTTTGTTAAAAGTTGGTGTTAGAATAGCCTGATTCTGAGTTCCATTTACATGTTTCAAGGTTTTTGAGGCAAAGTTTTAAGTGATAAAGCTTGTGCTTCAAAGATCAGAAAGTTTGGTTTATTTGATCTCACCTTTGTGGTTTGTTCTTCTTATCAGCTTGGAAGCTGGTACTTGTTCTGCTAGTACCTCAGCTCAAACAATCCAGGGCCTGGATGTAGGTCTTGGAGGTTTGCATCTTCTTCCCTTTTCATTTTCTCTCTTATTTTTCTGAATTTTGTGATATTGGCTTGTTTGTGCTTGAATCTGTGATTTGGTGGTTGATTATTGTTCATGTGTTGATGTTTGATGATATGTAAGTGCTTGAGGTTTGATTTGTGGTTTGAATCTGCATGATCCTTTGAAAAGTTGTGAAAACAGGTTTTTAAGGGGTGTTTGGGTCAACTGCTTGATTTGGATTTGTGGTGTTTTGAGTGGTTGTTTGTTGTTTCTATCTGCTAGTACTTGTGTACCTGATATACTTGGTTGCTTTGCTGCTCATTTTGTGGTTTGAAACACATAGATTCATAAATTGGGTATAAAATCTTGTTTACTTGGTGAAATTGACTGAAATTTAGGGGACACCTAGATCTAAACATATACTAGGGTTAACAAGTGTTAAATTTAGGTTAACTACACCAGGGAAGAAGGATTTGAGTCTTGAATTTTGATCTAGTGTCAAATAGATCAGCGAAATAGTTTCTGCATATGCACCTTGTTCATCAGTAACTTTATATGCTTTGATCTTGTTGTTTACTTTGATTCAGTGTTTGATTTAAGTTTATTTGTGCTTATTCATAGTTTATATAGCTTGTGTATGCATCCTGTTAAGTTTGGTTGGCTTATTGTTGCTAAATCTGCTTATTAAGTGCATGACTGCTTATTTCCATGTCTGTGTATGATCTGGTGACTGTTTGATCATTTGTGGCTTATTGTGTGAACCAAATTTGGATTTTCTTGTTGCTATTGACTCCTTGTGGTTCACTGATCACAAGGGTGCCCTTGTTTCCAATTGAATCCAACTAAATCTCTCTAAAAAGCTTGGTCAAATAGTCAAAACAGTGGGAACTCCTTTCCCCTGCTAGTTACCACTGCTAGTGTTAAATTGGTGTCAGCTTATCAATAAGCTATAATAGCTTATTTTAACCAGCAACAACTTGGATTTCGTAATAGGTGCTCATTATTTGACCCATTTGTTCATACTGGAGCATTTGGTGGGTTGACTTTAGGGTTTGACTAGAAAACCAACTTAATTGACTTTTTCATAAGTGCTTATTGGCTTATTCTGGCTTATTGGTTTGCTTATTGGAATTTTGTTGATTGTTTTGTCTTATTCAGTCCATTTGTGATCTTTTGCAAGTTGAATCAAGTCCTGAGGTGCCTTATTTCTCAAAAATGACTATTTTGTCTTTTAGTGAAATATTACTTTGCTTATTTCTGGCTTATTGAGTGGGCTTTTTCAAAATTTCTTTTTACAGATCACATAAGCATCCCAAAAGAAGGTTGTGTGTCAAATTAGAGCTTATGGCATTAGCTTATTGCTTAATGGGCTAAAAAGCCCAATAAGAATAAGTTGCTCGCTTATTAAGCTGTGATAAGCTCACATTCAGCTTTTGGGCCTTTAGAGTTTTGTGTTTAGAATCAAATTTTGAGTCAGATAGGGCTTTTCCAAGTCAATTAGGCCAAGTTTGACTTTTTGGGCTAAATAGCCCATTAGTGTTGACTGTTTTTGGTTTTGGCCCATTTGAGGGCCCAATAGGGGTATTCTGGTCATTTCACTTTGATTTTCTGTTTACTTAGGTTAAAATAAACTAGTTTGCAAGTTTTTAGAATTTTTATAAATTTTGGATTTTTATTATTATTTTAAAATTTATTATTTTTCAAATTTCACATTTTCCAACTTTTTACATTTTTCTTAGCTTAAATACATTAAATTAGGAATTTAGCAACTTTTAGAATAATTTTATCACTTTTAGATTAATTTTTATAATTATTTTAAGTTTTAATAGTTTTTAAATCATTTTAAATAGTTTTTATTAGTTTAAAATTTTCTAAAAATAGTTTTTAATCTTTTTAGGTCATTTTAGAGGTTCACCAATTAAAAAATCTTTATTTGGGCTTTTTAATTATTTATTTGATTTTTGGGCTTTAATTAGCATTTAAAAATTGAATATTTAATTATTTAAAATGTTTGAAAAAGTTTTGATCATTGGTATACTCTTAGTTTATTTATTTTGATTTTTGGTGAATTTTTGGTAATCTTTAGAATTAATTTTTATTTTTAGAGTTTTTACGGTTTTACGTTTTGTCGTCGTAGTAATAATTTTCACGTATTCGTCATCTTCTTTTCTCATCCCCTTCTAAACCAATCTTTAATCACAAACATTTCACAAGTTTTTCACACACATATACCTCCTTGGGAAACGAACTTGGAACTTCATTGGGTCATTAGTGTTTACGTTTTCCTAAACGTACACTTAATACTTTCCCTATTTATTCTCTTTTCCTAAAGAGTAGTAAAACACTACAATCAATGTCGTTGAGTAAAATAAAAGCCTTAAAAATTAAACTAAAAATTACTAGAAAAACATTTGGTAAAAACAGAGATTTCGGGAAGCGTGCAATTTATGGAAATTCAAACGTAATGAATTTAAAACTTGAAAACTTTGTAAAAATAAAATAAGACAAAACTCGTTTAAATAACACTAATTAAAAATGCGGGAAAAATTAAATTTGAAACTTCAAATAAAAATAAGAAATAAGATTAAAAATTTGAAATTGGATCGCAGTCAATGCGATCAGGGTGCTTGATCGTGCCTGGATCGCACTTGGATCGTACCCTCGATCGTATCCTTTGATCGCAATAAGTGATCGCACCCTACGATCGTTACAATCGATCGTAGGCTAGTGATCGTAGTCAGTAAGATCGCACTCAATGCGATGGAAACAAGCGATCGCACCCAATGTGATCGTAGCCAGGGATCGCAACCACAGATCGCACTCTTGATCGTACCCACGATCGCAACAAGTGATCGTGGTGAGTATTAAGGAGTGTGATCGTAATGAACGATCATGCTATGGATCGCAGTAATGGATCGCAAGTAGAAACCCTAGAGGTTTATGCGATCACACTTACTCGATCGTACTAGGTAACGCATCAAAACAGTTACGATGGGATTCAAAGGCAAATAAGCAGAACCGAATAAGCACAAATAAGCAAAGACAAATAAGCACTTATTTAAATCTTAACAAAATGAAAACAAGCTCAAATTTAAAAACTTTCAAGATACGAAATAAGCAAACTTTATGAATCAAACTTTTAAAAACACTAAACTTTTAAGAAAACTAAAAAGCCAATAAGTTAAATACGAAATAAGCCAAAAAGCATAACAAGCCTTAAGCTTAATCGTATAAGAACTTATATAGGAATAAAAAGATGAACTTTTTAATCACATAAACATCAAGATTACACAAAAAGCATTAAAAATTCGGATAAAAAATAAACTAAAATCAAGAGAGGTAGAAAGAGATTAATGAACAAAAAGCTTAACTTGGACTTTTGATTAATGAATTCTAAATACAAGGATGAAATGAAGCTTAAACTTGAAAGATAAAATGAAGAAAAGATGAAAACTTAGTGAGAGAAAGTTAAAACTTTCTCTCTCTAAAAACTAAAGAAAGGAAAATAAAACTAGCTGACCACCCTCCTAATGACACATTAGGAGGGTATTTATAGGAGGAGTGGAAGTATGGTTGATGATTTCTTCTCTCTTTCTTCTTGTCTCGACTCGATTTAATTTCTTTGTCTTTCTCGACGTCGTCTCGGGATTTGTCGATATAAACTGAACTTGTCATATAATTTCTTCAATAATTAGACTTGAGTTTTTCGACTTCATTAAACTTCCGTCTTCAGACTTTTTCTTCGATAAATCTTCAGAATAGGCATTGGACTTCCGTTCTTTTTGCACTCTTGATCTTTTGACTTCTTTTTTTGTCTTTTCATCGATAAAAGCCCGTGAAAGCCCGTGTATTCTTCCTTTTTCCTCTTTTGGTCCTGAAACACAATAAAAACACAAACCACGCATAATTCCGACATTTATGACATAAAATACACGTTTTGGCTTGGTTATTATTATAGTTAAGTGGTAAAAGGATGGGTGTTTTCACACCTATCAGCTAGCAAATGTTTTAGGAAGTGTATTTTTTTGGAACCCACTGGGGGTGGTTCTTTATATTCCCCGCGGTTCCTTAGCGATAACGAACCGCGGCCCTACATAAGGAACCCCCCTCACCTTTTCCGAGAGAATCTTTGCTTTACACTGTTTTCCCTTAATTTGTGTAAACGTTGATAAATTTTTTGCAAAACCTACACTTCCGTAAACTAGGCTACCTAATTTCATTATTCACCTAAAATGATTTTAACCCATTACTAGTTTGGATCATCCCTTCCTATTCTTAAACCCCTCCTTGTTGATTGTGTTCTTCATCCCTTAAACTTCTTTCTAAACCTCTTCACAACCATGGTGTCCACTAGAACAACCAACTCTCCCAAAATTTCCTCTTCCAAAAGAAACCTTAAGATCAAGATTAAGTTACCCAAACTTGGTTCTTTATCTTTCTATACTCCCAAAAATGAGACTTCTCCTATTCTCATTTCTTCATCACCTTCACCACCCTTTGCTCCATGCAAGACCAACTCAACTCATGGTACCAACCATTCACATGGTTCTACCTCTTCCTCATTACAATCAAGAATGAATTAGTTGTACTCACCCTTCACTCTTAGTCCTCCCTTGGACGTGAATACTCAACCTCAACCTCTACAAAGCATTCCCTTTGTTCTTGAGCCTATGGTAACCTCTCCTTTCACTCCACCAAATTCACCAATTTCACCCCTATCACCCTTGGACACTATGCATCCACCACCTCCTCCTCCCTCAAATGCTCCTCTTTTGGGCATTCCCATTTTTTACTTCATGGGTGATCCTTACTTCTTTGGTTTTCTAGAAGCTCATGGCGCCAATTGTCTATTTTGTCTCTATAACAACTAATTCAAAACCTCGGAATGGAGATGCTTAGTCTTCATAGGAGGTTGCATGATTTCCTGCTTACCTTGTTCTCCATGCCTCCTCCTCCTAGGAGATGAATGATGATTTTATAAAATAAATGTTTCTAAAGAATGTCAAGCCAAAGAAGACTATGCTATCAAGAAATAGTTTAAGCTAACTTTAAATTAGTGATATGTGTGTAAACACACATCTTTTTAACCACTTAATTACAATAATAACCGGACCAAAACGTGTATTTTATGTCTTTTATGTCGGAATTATGCGTGGTTTGTGTTTTTGTTGTGATTTAGGAAGAAAAGGTGAAAAGTGGAGAAAACACGGACATTCACGGGCATTTACGGACTTTTATTGAAGAATTTAAAGACGAGTTCAAAGAAATCCCAAGCCAAAAAGTCCTTAAAGTCCAAGTTTAATGAAGATTAAAAGAAGGAAGGACTAATGATGCAATTAATGAAGATTAAAAGAAGGAGGGACCTAATGACGCAATTAAGAAGAAATGAAGGAGGGGAGGAAGCTTCCTAATCCTCCCCTATATATAGATTAGGATGGTTAATCATTTTCTTTGTTGGCTAGAGTGACACCAGTTCTTCCATTTTCATTACCTTGCACATTTAAATACATGTCATTTAAATACTTATCAATTTAATTATCTTGTCTTGCACCTTAAATTCATTTAATTTCAAGTAAGTTTCCATTTAATTATTGTCAATCTTTACTTTATCTTGTTAATCTCTCATCTACCTTTCTAAATCTTTGATTTTTATGCTTATGTTTGTGTTCATGTTCATGCTTTTATTTTGATCAAATGGGTTTTTAATTATTGTGGTTAAATTTTTTAGTTTTGTTGATTTAAATTGTTTGTTTATGATTATTGATGTTTCGATATTAGTTTGATTAAATAGTTTGTTTGATTTTGGTTAATTTTTTTGTTAGATTCGTTTATCTGTGATTCCCTTGTTCTTCGGGAGTGTTTGTTTGTGTTTCTGTATTTCTAGGAAAACTTCCGAATCAAGAGAGGGAGTTCGTTCATTCGGAACTCCAAAGTTCCGAGCCAAGGGGTTTCATCCGGAACATTCAAAGTTCCGGATCAAGAGTGTTCATTCGGAACTCCTAAAGTTCTGAGTCAATACTTCCGAACGAAAGTTCCGCCTCAAGCATCTGTTCATTCGGAACTTAAAAGTTCCGGATCAATATACTTCATTCGGAACTTTAAAAGTTCCGGATCAAGGAGATTCATTCGGAACTCAAAAGTTCCGGATCAACTTAAAAGTTCCGGACGAAGGACAAAGTTCCGAATCAGCCAGATCTTCCGAACCAAGTTCCGAATCAAGGAGTTCCGACTCAAGCATTGTTCATTCGGAAGTCTGAAAGTTCCGAATCAGAGGAGCTTCATTCGGAAGTCTGAAAGTTCCGAATCAAGGTCTAAGTTCCGGATCAAGCTGCTTTATTCGGAAGTCAAGAAGTTCCGCCTCAAGCCAGTTCATTCGGAAGTTTTAAACTTCCGAATCAAGGGTTTCTTGTCAGGTTCTTTCTGGTTTCTCTTTTTAAATTTCTGTCCTTTATTTTTTAAAGCTTATTTTTCCCTCCTTTTATTTTTAATTGCACTTTAAGATTATTTGCCTTAGCTTTATTTTAGTTTTGCCTTAGTTTAAGTTTTAGTCGCGTTTTAAGATTGCCTTAGGTAGATTTAAGTTTACGTCATTTACTTTAGTGCCCTTTAATTTTAGTCACGTTTTTAAATACTTGCACCTTTACTTTAATTAGACTTAGATTTACATTACCTGCCTTTTACTTTAATTGTTTTGCACATTTATTTTAAAACAACCAAAAAGATTTGTTTCACCAAAGAACAATAGAGTCACATAGAGAGCCTAGATCAATTCGTTAAGATACCGAGAATTCGAACTTTAATTTTTATACGGGCAAAAGCCTTGTATCAAATGGCACCGCTGCCGGCTCTTTTCGTAAAGATTAACGGTTTTCTGTGAGAGACGCGTTGCTTTTTGGGATCCGTTCACTTGTGAGCGTTACTTTTCTTGCATAAAAAAATCAAAAAATCATAAAAACTAAAAAATTGATAAAAATACATAAAAATTAAAAATTTCAAAAATCCAAAAAGATTTTATCTTTCTTATGTATATATATTGTTTGTGTGTTTGGTTTCTTTTTCTTTTGTCTTTGTAGGTGCATGCGTACTAGATCTTCTAATTATCAAGAGCCCGGGCGTTAGGAAGATTTAGCTATGTCAGGTGTAAACAACAATAATCCACCGCACCCTAATAATAACAACAATGTTCTTCCACAGCCCGATCTTCGAACCATGGAGGAACTTTGTCAACCAACCATGTTTGGACGAGGAGGACCGATTGCGCCGATGCAAATCAACGCTCCTGAGTTTTCGTTGAAGCACCACATGATTCAGCAAGTACAAACAAACCCTTTTAGAGGATTGCCTGATGATGATGCCAACAAACACCTCGACAAGTTCATTACAATCACCCAAAGCATGAAGTTGGCCGGTGCCACGATGGATGAACTTCGCCTACAACTCTTTCCACATACTTTATTACATCATGCCGAGAAATGGTTTGATCGTCTCCCGAAGAATTCTATTCACACTTGGGATGATATGACTCAACGCTTTTTGTCACGCTACTTTCCACCATCCATGGTCACGAGCCTTTGCAATCAAATCAGTGGTTTCATGCAAGACCCTGATGAATCTCTTTTTGACGCTTGGGAGAGATATAATGTCTTGATCGATAGATGTCCAAACCACAACATGCTTCCCGTCACATTGATTGACACTTTCTACAACGGATTGACTTTTCGTGATCGGGATACAATTAATGCAGCCGCCGGTGGCACATTCATGAAAAGGAGACCCGAGGAGTGTAGAGAGTTAATTGAGAACATGACTACTCACCACAAAAACTGGGATTCCTCTGCATCTTCAAGGAACAACCCGAGAGTCAATGTTTCTTCCACCTCAGCAAACCCTGATATTACCGAACTCACCCGCATGATGACTGAAATGAGCAAAATTATTACGCTTCTCGCTTCAAACCAACAACAACAACAAATTAAAGCGGTTGCTAATCCTTGTGAAACATGCGGCGGTCCTCACTCATACATCGATTGTCCTTCGACACAAGGAAATCCGGAAAATGTGTATGCAGCTTATGGTAATTATTCACCGAAAAATTACCAAGCTAGACAACAAGGGGATAGAAATCTGCTGAGTTACCGATCCAACAATTACCTTTCACCCGGTTTTTCTCCTCAAAACCAAAACCCCGCCAACAACTATAATAGAAGCAACCAAATCCTGCCAAGAGCTTCTAATCCTTATCAACCACCCACCCAACAAACCCCACCCATTAATCCCGATGTTGAAGCTATAATGAGAACCCAAGGTGAGCAAATCAAGAATCTGTAGAGCCAAATAATCAATTTGAAAGGAGATATCATGAAGCAAGGAAATGACATTAGAACCGAGGTTCATGAAAATATTCAATCCTCTTTCAGCAATCAAACGACTGAATTAAAGAATCTGTTGGCTAGTTTCTTGCCCGCCACTCAACCTTCTACTTCAAGTTATCTACCTTCAAACACCGTCACTAATCCGCGAGCTAATGTGAGTGCTATTACTACTCGTAGTGGAGTCACCATCGTAGGACAATCAATCCCACCACCATCATCTACACCTCCTCCACCACCATGTATCCCTACTCCTCCTACACCTAGTATTAGTACACCATTACCGTCTTTGCCTCGTCATGATGATGTATCTCGGAAGGTCCCTTCAACATCTCAACCTTTACCTACTACACCTTCACCTTCCACCTATAAACCCAACATCCCGTACCCTTCTCGCTTAGGCAAGACCAACGAGCTAACCAAGAATGACTGTCAAGTATCGAAATATGTGAATATGCTATCTCAAATGACCATCAACATTAGCCTTGTTAAAGCACTTTGCCACATGCCGAAATTTGTCAAAGCATTCAAGGAATTGCTTAGCAAGAAAGAGAAGCTGATTGAACTCGCCAACACACGCTTAAATGAAAACTGCTCAGCAGTTATTCTTAAAGAATTACCGGAAAAGCTTGGAGATCCCGGTCGTTTTGTGTTGCCTTGCGTGTTCAACAAAACTGAAGAATTTACTGCCCTTGCTGATCTCGGGGCTAGTATTAATTTGATGCCTTTGAGTGTTTGGAAAACACTATCATTGCCCGACCTCACACCAACAAAGATGACTCTTGAACTTGCAAACTGCACTCTCGCTTACCCCGTTGGTATAGCCGAAGATGTGTTCATCAAAGTTAGCACATTTACTTTCCCGGTCGATTTTGTCGTAGTTGATTATGAAATGGACCCTCGTATTCCTTTAATACTTGGTCGGCCATTTTTGAGAACCGGACGAGCTTTAGTGGATGTTGCCGAAGGTGAGTTAATCTTACGAGTCAGGGATGATTCAAAAGTTTTTAAAATGGGGAAGCTTACAAGCAAATACTATGGACGAGAATCAGTGAATATGATTAATGTGCTCGATGACTTTACCGTCTATGACAATCCTCTATTCGATTCTTCCATCGATAATCTACTCTTTGACGATAATGTGGATGATTCTCGCTCCACTTTGGACGCTTCTCCCATTTATGATTCTCCACCGGTCTTTGATGCTTATGATGATGATTCTAGCTCAGATTCGGATGATTTTGATTGTAGTTATGAGTATCCCGAGCTGCCCACTTTCGATGATTTTGATGAGGCTCATACTCTCTCGAGCGATTCTTCACATGATGAAGATCCTACGCCATCACTCGATCCTACTTTGGACGATTACTCATTTGAGGAAGACTTCTCTGAATTTCTCAACACTTACTTCCCTCATGAGAGTGATGCTCCTCCTTATGACTTTGAAAATTATCGTCTTGATCCAACTTTGGATTTGAATCACATTCTTTCTAAGGAGAAAAAACCGGTCGACACCAATAACCGTTGCACATATGATTTGACACCTCTTTGTCCCCCTTCTGAAGACGAGGTTGTGCTTCTTTGCGGATCTTCTTCACAATCGGCTGAGCCTGAGTGCTATTTTCCCCTAAAGGAAAAGGTGTTCGACCCCGGTATTGAAGTCTTTAAGCCATCTCAGTACCCACCTGATGAAATAAAAGGAAAAATCTTTGGAAATTTTGAAGACATGCTTGCACCACTTCACCCTTGCTTCCACCGTGCTCCATCACTGCTTAAGGGAACCCTGCCACTTCTTCTTTGGCTTTCCTTGTTCGCCTTAAGCTTATGCTTATTGATGGACGAAAACTATGTCTTTGATCCTGGTGGATATCTTTCATGCTTTTTCCGTTGATGATCAAGGTCGAGTCAGGCTCATGACTCAGTTAACAAAAACCAAGCGCTTCTTGGGAGGCAACCCATGCATCTATCTTTTCGCTTTCTTTATCATAAGTGTAGGGGAGACCCGTTGGTTTGCTATTTCCTCTCCTCACTTCTTAATCAGGGAATTCGAGCTTCAATGATCCACTCTTGATGATTCTTGACGACCCGTGATTCCGTGTTCACTTCTTCCCGGTTCTATCCTAAACTCTTTTCGATTCACTATTTTATATATTTTCTCAATATTAAAATAGGAATCTCTTTAGTTGTCTTTTCCTTAGCGAGATTTAAACAACGTGCACAATGTCCTTAGTGTAGGGGAGTTTACTCCCACATGCTTAAACATTGAGTACAATGTTTATCTTAAGTGTAGGGGGGACTTCTATCGAAGTTAAGTGGTCTTTTCCTTGTATTTGTCCTCATTTTAACCGGAAAATCAATTTTTCGACATTTTTCAAAATTTTTGATCTATTTTGGCCTATTAGTTTTTTCCCTTTGTATAGTTATTTTCTTTCTTATTAGAATAAATCTTTAAATAAGTGGTTTTCATTTTCAAACGTTGTGAATCTTTTGACTCAATCCGAGTTTACTTATCTAAGTTTACTCTAGCTAGTATCCTTAACATGTTTAAGTCAAGTTTTGCTAGGCTTTTATATAGGGAGCTATAAAACGCGAAAGTCTTAACTCTCGCGAGTTAAGAACAAGAACTTTTCGCAAGTTCCTATAATTGATCCTAGAGAGTCGTTTATCAAGGGAACTTTAAAATGCGATTTCTAAACTTGAAAAAGTCTAAGAATTTGCAAGATCCTATAAGCGACTCGAAAACCCAAAACTTTGATTTAGTAGGCTAAGTATCCACGAGTCTCATTCCTTGAGATTTTAAACTGTGGAGAACGAGAGATGATAGAGCCAATTATAAGTTCGGTATTCTTTCGTGAATTTATGTGAGTTAATTATGAGCCTATTCTCCCATCGCTTGCTAATAATTTATCTGCTAATAAATAAGGTTGTACAATTTGAAAAGTTACTTAGCTTCTAGCCCAAGATCGTTTAAAAGTTGCTCGGTATGGATTAGAGTTCATAGCCAAGGCATAACTTATTGAAGCGGGATGCGAAGATTGGCGAGTCCGAAAAGGCCCTAACAAGGCATGAGGGCTATATTTTGTTGCTAAAGATCCAAAGTGATGTGAAGAATCATTTATCGAAAATCAATATGAAGGATCGAGACACACGACGAAAAGAAAATACTCCCCAAAAGTCATGGAGAAGTGTATCCGAAAAGACCCTAACAAGGTATGAGGATAAATAGATGCAAGTCATAAAAGGAGGCGGATCGTTGTATATCAAAGTCCAAAATAAAGATTGGAGAAAAATGAAGAAGTCGTGGTCCAAGTATGAATCTCTCAAAACTTCAAGTGAAGAAATTCCTATTTTGAAGAGAAGACCATTATTTCATGAACGTCTCTCAAGGTTTGAACTATGAAGTCGCTGCCAAATATCGGTCCGAGAAAGGTCTCAAATCGCGAAACGAGTTATGCCAAGATATGAACTTTATGAGATCCCGAGAAGCAGTTTTAAAAGATTTTGTCCTTTAGCTAACTATTGATTAAATCGTTCACTTTATTTTCAGACTCAATAACTATCGAAATAAGTCAAAAATGCATCCTCGTGATCATTCAAGACAATAATAAAATATAAGAGATACACCTAGGAATAAGGGAGTCTAAGTGAGTAATTGGCCCACATGAGTTCGTGATAGTTTACTAACTTATAATAACAATGATCTCGTTTTTAAGCTTGGTTTGGAGAAAGTGAAAACTTGAAGATGATTATTATTCATGACATTTCCAAAACCCAAGGTATGCTTTTGATTTCTTTATTTTGTATGTTTTTAATTTTCTATTAACTCACCATATATAGCTATAACACGTAGATCAAGGAACAAACGTCCAATAGTCGATACACGACTTCACGAGATATTAATCGCTCATTGATCGAGAGCAAGATGCCCAACGGTCAACATATGACTGAACGAGACCTAAAATGACGAGACGCGTCTTAGGCTCGAGACTTTTCATAAGTCATATATATATATATATATATATATATATATATATATATATATATATATATATATATATATATATATATATATATATATATATATATATATATATATATATATATATATATATATATATATATATATATATATATATATATATATATATATATATATATATATATATATATATATATATATATATATATATATATATATATATATATATGTAAATAGTTCACTTTAGTAAGTTTGGACATTGTATAAGTTTCATAAAACTTTTCGTAAAACTTTTGATAACAATCTACTACGTATTATCACATTATAACCATTAAGCCCAATAATAGCCCATTTGTAGCCCGTTACATGTTCATGTGACCTAAAACCATTTCAAACTCAGGATTGACCTCAAAATTCATTATCAATCTTAGGTGCAATAATGGCCCAATAGCCATTATAAGTGTAAGTTGGGCTTTTGTGGCCCAAGTCCACCTATATGCATTATGGTTTCTAAAACGCCCCAAACGACATCAACTTAATATTATTCGATAGTCGAGTCTCGGTTCTTATCGTTATAAGTATGTAAATGAGTACTTGTATCCCAATAAGTAGGTCATACCACTTTTAGTTTTATAAAAATCATCAAATTTTACGTTAATTAAATATAGTCCAATTCTTACAATTTTTCCGACATGCCTTGTATATTAGATCATTTCTCCTAAACCGTAAGTTATCCAAATGAATTTTTATATTAAAATGACCATATACTTATGTAGTCTAAAGATTGTATGTCCATATAATCATAACTTATGTTTAACATAGATTAATGACCCGTTTCCATACTTTGAAGTGTTGGCTATCATTTGCAGCCAAATTCGTTTCCACCGTTCTGGCCGTCATTTTTAAACCGTAATGAATTGATAAACTATCCAACTGATTCTAGTTGTTTATGATTTTATCTACAACCTACAGTTTTACCTTTTTCATGGGTTCTGAGTTTTTATAGGAGGTTTT
Organism: Glebionis coronaria; assembly: GCA_025667525.1. NCBI lineage: Eukaryota > Viridiplantae > Streptophyta > Magnoliopsida > Asterales > Asteraceae > Glebionis > Glebionis coronaria. The sequence goes on along the minus strand of CM046877.1, from coordinate 268,672,686 downwards.
AGTTTATACAGCGTATTCAGATTCAACACTTTTTATAGTTTCAACCGTATCTAATTCATCGGGTATCGTCACAAGACGAGTGACCCAGAGAAATAACCACAAAATATATATCTATCCCTCTATATTAGTAACCAAGTATTAATTCCTACTGATTTTACCACGTTTATCTATTTTGGGCATTGATCCAAAACAAAAGTTGCAAACACGGCTTAGACCTTGTTTAACTTGGTTTTATGATTTAAAACTTATATACAATGTCCAAAATCCTATATAAACTATTAAAATCATCAATTATCAGTATATAAAATCATTAATTACATAATCACAAGAAATAAATAGAATTTAGATAATGAAAAAAAGACAATCTTACAAAGAACAATGAAGGATTAGCCGACAATACAATTCATCCAAATTATGCCGTTAATCAAACCAATACTTTAAACCACCAATATATTTTTAATCAAACTTTGAAGACTTGCAAAAGGATGGTTTTACTTCAGCCCTTTAATCATCCAATAATATTATTGATGATGTTGGACTTGTGAAGAAATGATACCAAGAAACCATCATTAGTTAATCATCTTTACATGGATAAAAGTTTTGTAGTTATTAATTAAGATGAATATGGTGATTTTGTTGTTGTTGTGACACGGTAGAAAGATGATAAAAGTAGTATTGTGAAGTTTATTAATTGCAAATGGGATTCTATGGTTATAAGTTATAAAATTTATTAAGTAACAAATATCATTATAAATGACACTTAGCTAGAATTTGTATATTGAGAAGTGTGTGAGACATAAACGTGGCATAGCAATAAAAGAGGCGGTTTCTAAAAGATAATGTTGTCTCATAATTGATAAAACGGGTATTGTCAAGGCACGATATTTTAAAAGTTACGCGATTTGAAAGATATGCGTTAAACACGAAAAATAAACGCTCGATATAAAATAAAAACATTAACATTCGGAGAACATTTATATTTCAATATATAAATGAGGGGTTATGATTTAAAATATGTTAACGCGTTATATAGACGAATGTCGCCTAAAGATTTAACATAAATAACTCGTAAAATGTAAAAAAAAACCAAAGCGACGACAATATAAAATATTTCTATGTCATAACGAGGATATTTATAATTCGATGACGGACATAGACTTTGATAATTAATAAATGACACATATTTGATACGTTAAAGCCCTAACCTCGCCGGTTAGCAGAGAAATCTATATTATTCGTCGAACGAACGTGACAAATAAAACTCGAGTAATAAATATTGGTCCAAATATTAGGAATGAGATTAGATCTCGATCTAAATGTTGATTTTAAAGTTCGGGTTATTACATGATCCACTAGCGGTATTATGAAAATAAGTACCGTTATTTCCTTTTGACACAAAATCTAAGTTAGACTTTGTTGTAGTTGCTGCTCTGGTAACCTCAATGCCTTTTACATCCATCTCGTATGCTCTAAGATTGTTGTAGAGATGATCAAAAGGAATTGTTTCCAGATCGTCTCTTGTGATGAAGTGCATAGCCATTGCTTCACACTCTTGTGGAACACTCTTTAAGAATTTTAGATTAGCTACTTCATTAGGAATTACTTGTCTATAAACTGCCAATTGAATAAGCAGCTTACTGAATCTTCCATAGCCACCATGTATTCCCTCTATACTGGAAATTGAGAAGTTATCAAATTCTTGTTTAAGAACAATCTTCTTCATCTTCTTAGATTTGTCATTACCCCCATATCTAAGTTTTATGGCATCCCACATAGCCTTGGCATCCTTATAATGATGAAATCTAGGTAAGATGTCTTCTAAAAGAGCCATAGCCAAAGCAGTTTTGGCTTTTCTCTCTCTGATCTCTGCTTGTACCTCCTCAGCAGTCACAACAGGTAGATCATAGCATGTACCGTCAGGCAACCAATGTAGCTTCTTAGGTGTATTCCCATTCTTGATAACTTGCCACACAGTGTGATCCGTGTGATTCAAGTAATGTTCCATCTGCATAGCCCATTTCTCATAATTGACACCTTTGAGCACTAGGAGTTTGACAGCAGAAAGAGTATGAGAAGGTGTTGTAGTTGTAGAAGTAGCTACAGCATTCACGGCTTGAACACCTTGTGCTGGTGCAGGATGCACAACTTGTGGTTGTCCCTGTGGTATTGGATCAGGATTTTGAATACCATCCAAGTGAGCGTCATCACCATGTTGAGACATTGCGTTTTGGTGGGAGCGGAGTGTATGGCGTTGTGTTCTTCTTTTTCAGAGTTTCTCAACAAGCTCTGATACCACTTGTTGATCCCTTTGATTGGATCTATATTCTGTTAAGAACTAGTATAGTAGTTTGTAATCAAACTAAAACACTTTGAGAACTCTTACTCAAGCTAAATAAGTTATGCGGAATCTAATTATAAAGTACAGAAGAACATAATTACTTTAAACTATTCGATTCTTTTATTAATCGACTTGAATGAGGTACATGAATGACATTGTACCTATGTTCCTTTTATAGAGTAAGGAACCATAGAAACCTTAGAATATTATATTAAGATAACTATATCACAGACGATATATTATCAATATTCTAACTATTTAAGTATCACATAAGATATACTCTAACTATAACTATGACATATCTTATACAAAGATATATTCGTCCTAATCAATATAGCAGTACTTACTTTATAAGTAGCAGTACTTACTATGTACCGCGTTAACACTAACGGTACTTGAAAGATAACTAATAGTACTTGAATAATACTAACGGTACTTGACACTTAACAATTGATTCCCAACAGATGAATAAGTGTCTAAGTTTATGAATTACTTATTTCCACCATCTAAAACAACTCAATTTAAGAAAGAGATAACTAGATTTGAACAAAAAGTGCATGAATCGTTTGGAGATGCTTGGGAAAGGTTTAAGGATTTGTTGAGACAATGTCTACACCATAGTTTCACGGAGTTACATCAAATTAATACTTTTTATAATGGACTTAATATGGTTGAACAAGATTCTTTAAATGTCGCCGTGGGTGGTAATCTTTTAAGAAAAACTCCGAGAGACGCGTGGGGTATCATTGAGAATAAGTCTAGAGTGCAATATTCACGAAATACACCGGTTGTTTCCAATGTGAATTCATCTAATACCGAGATTGCAAAACTGGACTCTAAGATTGACACGGTTTTGAATGAGATTAGGAAGAATCCTCATGGATCGATTAATTCGGTTGAGATTTTTTATAGATCATGTGGTGGAGTACATCCGAATTATGCGTGTTCAACCACGGGTTTGATCAAGCTAGTGCTTTTGTCGCGACGGGAATTTATGGCCCTAACGGTCAAGCTCCTCGTCAAAACCAAGTTGCTCCACCGGGTTTTCTACCGGTTCAAAATAGATACAACAATGGAAACAATAGGAATATTTTTAACCATGGTAACCAAGGGAATTTTAACCAAGGAAATAGATTTCGTGGCAATCAAAACAATCAAGGTTTTCACAACAATCAAAATGATTTGTCAAGCTCCATCAAAACAAATGAGGCAAATTTGAAAGCTTTTCAAAACAATCTTCAAGGACAAGTGGCAAATTTGAAAAATGATTTTCAAAATTTGAATAAGGAGCAAAATAACAAGATTGAGCTTAACCAACAAAGATTAGAGCAAAACCAAAACCGTATGGAAGGGAATCAAGCTAAGTTTGAGAACAAAATTCTTTCGATGTTTGAAGCAATAATGTGCAAACCTTCCTCTTCTTCGGGTGGCTTACCTAGCAACACCATACCAACCCCAAAGGGAGATATTAAGTCTATCACCGTTCATAATGATGATATCTTAGATTGGAATGTGGCTTCTCCGGTTACTCCCATCACTTCACCACAAGATGTGATCGAGTTTAATCCTCCACCTAAAGAGACATTTCTTGATGTTACCAAGGCTACTTTGGATGTGACTTGTTCCGTGGTTTTCCTTGATTTCTATCCCGAGAAATATAGGGACCACAGTCAATTCTTGATACCTTGTGTTTTCAAAGGGCTTGAGGAATGCAAAGCTCTAGCCGATATAAGAGCTAGCATCAACTTAATTCCTTTATCCATATGGAAGACTCTAGACTATTTTCCACTTACTCCCACTCAAAATGACCAATGAGCTTGCTAATGGAACCACCGCTCATTCGGTTGGTATAGCGGAAGATTTCATTTTAAAAGTGGGGAAGTTTTTGTACATAGCCGAGTTTGCAATCGTTGATTATGAGAAAAACCCTCGTGTGCCTTTAATTTTGTGACGTCCATTTTTGTCCACGGCTCAAGTTCTAGTTGATATGAGGAAAGATGAGATACAATTATTTTATGGGGATAAAAATGTTGTTTTCAAGGCAGAGAAACTTCCAAAATATGTTTCCAAAAATGTGGAAAGTGTAAAACTTGTTGAAACTTTTGAAAGTAACACAAAAAGGATTTTCTCAATTACAAGGGTGTAAGGGCAATTATAGATCCCTCATTTAGGGAAGGTGAAAAAATAATTCTCGAGGATGATGTTAGTTGTAAGATTGATAAGGAAATTGATGATTACCTTAGTGCACCATTCGATGCTAGTGAGTTTGATAATGAGAATTTCGATCCGGAGGGAGATATTGCTTTAATTGAAAAATCGTTAAATATGGACTCATTTTCACTCCCTATGAAGGACCAAATTGATGATACTAAGGCACAATCTTCATTTAAAGAGCCTTTGATTCCTAACTTCACACCGAGTGAGGTTAGTGACTATTCATTAGATAAGTTCGTCGATAAACTTGTTGCTATTATTGATCCACTTCCACCGGGAAGTGTTGATTGTGATCTTCATGATTTACCTTCCATTCTCGAGGAGTTCTCTGATGAACTACCCTCTAATGAGAATGATGATCTTATATCCGAGTATGACACACTCGATACTTTGTCGGATATTTCTTGTGATGACACGATTGATGACATTTATGTGACTTACTCGAATCCTCTTTTTGAAGTTTCAATGAACAATAATCCATTGTTTAAAGAGAATTTTGAGAGCATCAAACCTCCTTCATCTCACAACCTTTGTGATGATGAACTCTTCTTTAAGGAGGTTGGTGCGTTTCTTTCCATAGACATTCCTTCGGATTTTAAGGAAAAGTATAATGAACCAAAGGAAAACACTCTCTATCTTGAGAATGTTTCTAATGACGGTTTTGAAAACCCTTGGTTTGATCACCCGATTTATGATGATGATAATGTTAACCCGGAGGGAGAAATTTTCTTTAATCCAATTCTCCTTCCCACTCGCTTTGATCTTAATGTGCGGGTTTTTCATGCGACTCATTTTCAGTATCATGACCCCTTTGTTCACATTCTAAAGAGTGATAAGGTCAACAAAGTCATGCATGTTGATACCACTTTAGTTAAAATATTTACCCCACCATTACCATGTGCTTTATATGATTATGGATTAGCATGGGGGAAGACACCGTTTTGTCTATTCCTTTCTCTTTAAAGGACGAGGTATTCGACCACGGAATCATTGATTTAGGGAAATATCGGCCTTTCACAGATGTAATAATTTAAAGATTTTTCGATCATCTTGGTGCGAGTTTATCTCGAGGAGCATACTATATCCTTTCGTTTATCATCCGAAAACGAGGATGTGATCTTTGACCCCCGCATAGTGCTTTATGATGGATTTTATTCCAATATGCCGATTTTCACCATTTTCCCTAAGGACCAATGAATGCGGGGATCGAGTCCAGCTCATGACTCGGTTAACAAAACGAGGTGCCTTGTGGGGGAGTCCCATACATTCTATCTTCTTTCTATTTTATAACACTAATTAGGCTTGATGTTTTCAAGCTCGTGCTCGTGTTTTGTTGTGATGTGAATCTTAGGTATAACCCTAATCATTGAAGACTCTCGTGTTCGGTTTTTGTCGGTCCACTCGAGCTTCCGTACTTTGATTTTCAAAAGGGGCACTCACTATCATTTGATTTTTATCGACTAACGTCTTATCTTGAGGCATAACTAATAAACGGCTTATAGATTTGCGTACTCTTGCCGTGTTAGGAATTTTGCATTCGACTCTTCGTGTTTTAGCAAGGGGGTGTTGCTCTTGAGCTAGGAAACATTGAGAACAATGTTTGGTTTTAGCATGGGGGAGCCAATCGATATAATCGCTTGCAATTTCTTTTATCGTGTTCATACGTAATCGTTTTTCTCATTTTTCATAAAAATTTTAAATTTTTAGTGTTATTTTTTGTGTAATAATAAAGAAAATAAGTGTTTTTGACACAAATGTAGGATTTCCGTTGGTGAAAATAAAAATAGTTTTTGACTCGACTCGGTTTTTACCTTAGCTCATTCCTTAACATTTTTAAATCAAGTTTTCCTAGACTTTATATAGGGAACTGTAAAACGCGAAAGTCTTAACTCATAAGGGGTTAAGAACAAAACTTTTCTCAAGTTCCTATAATTGATCCTAGAAAGTTATTTATCAAGGGAACTTTAAAACGCAAATTCTAACTTGAAAAAGTCCAAGAAGATGCAAGATCCTATAGATGACTTGAAAACCCAAAACTTTGATTTAATTGGCTAAGTATCTATTAGTATCACATTTTTGAGATTTTACAATATGGGGAACAAGAAATTATAAAGTTGAATCATAAGTTTTGAGGTTAATTCTTCCTTGTATAAGTATTTTTGTGTTTGATTCTATCTCCTCGTATTTATTTTCCACGCTTGAAAAATTAATTGCTTAATAAATGAAGATTTTAGCGGTTTAGGCTTAATATCTTAACTCGTAACTCCTTCTTTTTCTTCCCTTGTAATTAAAGTAAGAACACATTAAGGATGTCAGCGTCATGGACTTTTTGATCATGGGATTGTGTAAATTTGGCTTACTATATAATAATAAGAAGAATAAATAAAAACATGTTCTCTATGAGCCATCGGGTGGGAGTCAAGTAGCACTAGCCTTGTCATTAGAGCCTTAGGGTGTATGGCATGGTGACGTGTTTAATAAAAATTGCTTCATTATTATGAGCCTTAAGGTGGAATGGTGAATGTCAATTCCCTTGTTTATGTCCAAGGAGCCTTCGGGTGTGGATCATAAATAATGAGCACTTTTACATCTTAAAGAGCCTCAAGGTGTATGATGTAAATGTTGCTAACTCCATTAATAAGGTCAACTTCGACTTTGGAGGATTTATTGTTGCTGTAAGTAGTCCTATTAACCAATTTTCGGATCCGGGGATTTATACCTTAAATCGTTTTAAGTTATCCTTGATGTGGGGTTTCTTTAGTGACAACGGTTTTTGGAGTCGAAGTTAGGTTTTGAGTGTTGGGTTTACACCCTTTTTACCTTCATTTTTGGACTAATAATTATTAAATAAGTCAAATTAGCCTTTGGGTGAATGCCAAAATTTAAAATCTAGAGATACAATTAGGAATAAAGGAGATTGAGTTTAACACAAATTACTTGTATAAGTGGTCTTAACATTGGGACTTATGATTGACAATGATCTTGTTTTTAAACTTGTCATGGAAAGAGTGAAAAGTCAAGGACGATGAATCTATTCGAGTTTTATGATCCTAAAAGTTATTTTTCAAATAATGAAAGCAATACATTATGTCTTTGCAAAATAAAATGTCAAATATTGAATAAAAAGTGTAATTAGTAGCTTTATTTTATCATTGCGTGAGGACACGACAATTTCTTAGCAAGGGGGAGTTTGATATGAGTGAATTTACTCATATAATTTATATCATAAAATGAACATAAAATGCTTAATTTGTATAAATTTGGTATTGTATATGCATGTTTTATTATTTCGTGTGTGTAGGTAAGAAGATCACGAAAACCGGCGAAACCGACACGGGATTTGAAGAAATATCAAGAAGCCAAAAATCAAGTTCGTTTTTCGAGGATTTAAGATTTATCAAAGTTTGAAGACAAGTGGGGCCCATATGAGATTAATGGGCTTGAAGGCCCATTTATGGGTTAAAAAGTTATGTTACTTTCAAAAGCCCAAATTCAAAACCCATAACAATAATAAAAATGGACGGATGGAAATTTGGGTCCAAGCCCAATTCATAATACATGAGATGAGACGTTGAAGTATTATATAATGGGTTGAAACCCCATTACAGCCAAAAGTGAGTCGGTGGTGAAAGTTTATATACTTTCCACTTTTGGGGGTCAAACAAGTCACGGTCAAAACAATAAAAACAAAGAAAAAAAAGACACAGAGAATAAAATGGAGAAACACACAGCCACCCAAGAACCCTAAATCTAATTGGGGGTTTCCATCTAGCCAAGAAGTGGCCCTCACGCGCATAATTAAATCGCAAGTTTTTAAGAGCTGGAGATGATGGCACCAAAGATCCTACGTGGCATCTATACGCATCATCCCTCTCACCCTATTGGTCAATCCACCTGCAATAATTGATTGAGCCTATCATAGCTATCCACCTCAGCATCCAAACTAACACAACAAGCACAAATGATTGCCACGGTGGCAATCCGTGTGAGGGTGGGTATTTCTCAGCCCTTGGATCAAGAAAGTGAAGAAAGAGAATGAGAAGATGCCTAATCGACGGTTAGATTGCATTCATCAACCACCCCAACACCTCTCGGGTTCCCTATAAAACCCCCATTATTTTACTAAAAATATATCCTTTTCTTTCTTTAAATGTTATAATGTCAATTTAGTTGTAGGTTATTGTAATTTTAATATTTCAAAAAGTATTGTAATAATTTTATGATTCAATAAATAGTTCGATTTTCAGTCCATGATTTCCTTTCTATTCGAGTTATTTATTGTTTGAAGAATCGAATTAAGCTTTCATCTATGATTAAATTGGATATATATAATATAATATTATTTGTTTAACCTTTATTAACAGCTTAAGTGAATAATAAAGTGAGATTAGGGATGAATCATCTATCCCACTGGTAGATGTTAAAAACTAAAGCTGCTATATCGACGAGTTTTATGTTGGTTCGAGCCATATAGTGGTTCATGATGTTTGATAATGTTTGGTTCATGATGGTGGATTGATTGAGATGGTGTCGTGTTTAAGATGGCTCAGTGCCTTACCTTCGTCATCAGAGGATTGACAATAAATTGGTTAAGCTCTGTTTCATTATTTTTGCATTATTAGTGTAAAAATTATTTAGTTAGATTATTATGGTTAGTTATTTGAAGTTTGTATATCTGCTTATGTTATCGATGAATAATCTGTTTGATTTCAATTTGCGCGGGTGAAACAGTTTTCGACTTATGTTTAAGTAAATCTGCTTAATTAGTTTAAACTGATATGATGAGAGATCTGCTTTTGTTTAAATGTATGATTGATGATTGAACTTAATTTCACTGATTTTTGATTAAGTGTAACTATTAGCTTATTTGTTCTGATGAGATGTTTTTCCAAAAGGTTTGATTAGCTGTTTTCACTCTACTGATTTGTTGCAGGTTTAGTTTTTGGGTAATTAATCAGTGCTATATAAATATAGTTATTTGTGTTCGGAATAGATAAAAATTAGAGTAGATCTCCTGAGTTTGTGTGAGATTTAGCTGCTGAGTTAGTTCTAGGCTGCTGTTATATATCCTACTGCTGATTTGTTTAGTATATAGTGGATGTTTTATTTTACTGATCTGTTATATTTTTGTTGAGTTTTTGGAACTTTTGCTGAATGATTTCCTTCCTTGGGTCTGATTAATGCTTAAACTGATATATGTCATAGCTTACTAGTTTGCTATATTTTTGGTGTGGATTTTGGCTGTTAGATTTGAATTTAGACTGCAAAATTTTGTTGTCTGCATTTACCTGAGCTTTGCATTGAATTGTTACTGTCTATCTGAATCGTGTTTATCTGTTTCTTAACCAACACTCCTCAATTGGGAGTGTTTGGTTTGTTAATTTACTAAAAATATGGCCAAAAATAAGTAATATCCAAAAAATATACCACTCCTGTAGATTCGAACCCGAGACTTCTCAGTTCACAACCCACGCTCCAACCAACGGAGCTGGGTCATCTCTTTGTTATTATTTTCATTAATTGCATTAATATAATGTTTTTTTAGCTATTAGTGTTATTACAAACGATTTCTCACATTTGATAAATTTTCTTTATAATTTATTAATAATAAGAAATATTATTTACTTTAAATAATTAAAAGTTTTCATTATTTAGTCTAAAATTTATTAGTTTTAAATAAATAAATAAAGTTTAAAAGAAATATAAATAAATATTTTATTACTTTTAAAATTTAAATTGTTTTAATATTGTTTTTTAAATAATATAGTTTTAATTAATTTTGTTTTTAAATAACTTTGATTTAATATTTTAGTTTAAATAAGTTTGGTCAAAGTAAAAAGTAAAATAAATAGTTTAAATTTTCTTTTAGATTTATATCCGGGTAGACGATTCATGCACTTTAGGTTAAAAATTTGTAGGATTAATTTAGATAAAAATCGAAACCAATTCAAATAAATTGTCCAAATTTAAACGCAAGTTTCAAATTCACAATTTCCTTGTGGAACCGTGATCATTCTCATGTTTAATTGATTCGTCTTTAGCTTATTTTTGGATTATTACCTTTTCCTAAAGGTAATTTCCTAAATTTGCTCTATAATGTATTGAATAAAAATACACCGACACTTTCCCATTACATCAGTCTAAAACAATTTCTATCCTTTTACTATTGAACAAATTGTTAAATGTTTATGTACTGTATTGAAACTTGTTGGTTTGATGGTCTAGATCCGTGGGGAGTAAACGCTTTACTCTGGTGTCGTTATAGTACATTATGGGATGAAATTATGTTTTAGACATTGTGTGAATTCTTATTTCTATTTTATGTGTAAACGTCTCTTTTGAGTCGTTCAATGATGATACTTGTGTTTAGCACCCAATTGTGTATTTCCGTTGCGCAATGTGAACTGGGGGTGTTAAAGATTGGTAATCAGAGCTACAAGTTATAGAGAACTAGGTCGATTTTGAAAATTGTCCTAAACAATAACTTTGGTGTCGAAAGTATTTTTATTTTTCAAAATCACACAACTTCTCTGCAACGCTCTGGTAAGATCACTTTTAGTTTTGTTTTGTATTATAGATGTATCCCTCAGAACTGAAATGATTTCCCGAGTATTTATTAAGTAAATACTATGATATTATATCGATGTTATTGAAAGTGCGTTGAGTGCTTGTCATTATTATATTTTATTTTTGCGAGCATTGCATAAATATCATTTGCATTGCATTGCATATCATGGGTTACGTATAACATTTGCAATGCATGAGTATTGCATATTAATTTTTAACAATGACCTTAAGTATCCTTGAACCCTTATAATTGTTGAGAATGACTGATATACCCCATGAGGATGATTGGATTGAGATGAATGATCTACTAGAAGGTGAGGAAGTAGATAACCTTAGTGCTAGTGACGATGAAGAACCCTATGAATATCTGGATGATGGGATTGCTCCTGATGCAGTAGGACAGACTAAACACGAAGTGATTCAAGGTAGTTATGTTCCGAGAGCTAATGTGGTTCCACTGATTGTTCAGGATTGTCAGCGACCTGTTGTACGTTCTTCTATGCCTACTTGTGATAGTTATTTGAGTGGTTTGCCTAGGGGTGCCTGTGTTAGGACTGATTTCTCTGCTAAGTTCAGTAATGTTGCTAGTGCCCGATCTATCCATGACGATATTGCTAAGGTGTAGTGTCCAGGTCCTAGATCATATGAAGATATTTACTAGTTTCTTAAAAAGTTTGATATGTCTTTATTTGAAAGGTATGCAGTTGAAACCCGAGTAATCAAAAGGTTTGAATAGAATGAAAGATAGTTTGACAGGTTTGTTTCTAGTGTGAGAACATAAGAGTATGTGAGAGCGAGGAAAATGGATGAAGTTGCTAGTCTACGAGCGATGGTGTTGAATTTAAGTGCATAGTTTGAAAGGTTTCGTGAGGAGCAAGAAAGGAATACATGGGTAGATGTGTGGGATTTGCCAGTGAGGTCTTTTCCAAGTCAAGGTGTGGTAATTCGTGATGTACCAAGTCATGTTGAAACTCAGGTGTTGGTGAAGCCAGGTGAAGGAGGAAGTGGGAAAGGGAAGGAAAAAGTGAAAGAAGACTCTAAGGAGGATGACATCAGCAGTGATGATGAGCCGATGTACAAGAAGCTGCGGGGATCACATGTTTAGTTTTTTATGTTGTTTTTATTAGCCTTGTTGTGATAGAACTTAAGTGGACTGGTAATGTAGTTTATGATGAAACTTAATGACTCTTTATGTTTGCCGTGATGAAGGGTTGTAGTGACATTACTTGTCACGATTTTGTGGAAATATTCCAAGTGCAATCCAAATTTCCTTCATGATCTATGATTCGTCTTTTAGTTCTTTTGTGATTTAGTTGATGATTAATTGTGGATTGTGTTGTTTGTGCATGTAGTATCCATGATACGTCTTAATAAAGAAATCCTTCTCCTTATCTTGATATGAATACTTACTTGTTCTTTTTCTTCTGTGATGACACAGGAAGGAGTTGGGAGGCATTTTTCTGCCATTACTGAATTGTTGTTTGATTAATTCTCTAAACATGCCGCCGAAATTGACAACTGCTACTTTGAGTACTATGATTGAGCAAGCTATTGCTAGAGCATTGGAAATCGAGCGTGCTGCAAGGAACCAGGAGACTGAGAATAGGAATGTTGCGGGTCAAGTTAGAGGGAATGCTGCTAATACAGTTGAAGGAAATGCTGATGAGATGGTTGTAGGAAATGTTGCTGGTCAAGCTGGAGGTAATGTTGTTGCTCAGCAAGTTCAGAAGGAATGTTCTTATGCTAGTTTCATGAAACGTGGACCTACCCAATTTCGTGGTACTGGTGGTGCTTTGGAGTTAGGAAGGTGGATTGAGAAGATTGAAATTACTTTTGAAATAAGTGGATGTTCAGAAGCTAGTAAGGTGAAGTTTGCTGCCGCTCGTTTTCAGGATGATGCATTAAGTTGGTGGAATAGTCAGGTAGCTACGGTAGGTTTGGTTGAAGCTAATGCTAGAACATGGACTGTGACCAAGGGACTGTTAACTATTAAGTTTTGTCCTGAGGAAGAATTAGGTCAGTTGGAGGATGAGTTGAAGCATTTGGTGCTGAGGAATAATGATATTCTAGCATATACAAAGAAGTTTTCTGATTTGTGTTTGTTGTGTCCTGATGCTTTTGCTGATGACCGTAGGAAGATGAAGCAATATATCAGAGGTTTATCTAGTAATATCAAGGGGAGACTACTTCGTCGAAACCCAAGACTTTTGATGAAGCTGTTCAGATGGCTCATGCTTTGATGGACGTGAAGATATAAGATCGAAAGGATATTATTGCTGAGGGAATTAAGAGAAAGTGGGAAGCTACACACTCAAACTAAGGCCAAAATAGAGGAGGTTATCGTAACAACAATTACCAAGGACCGAATAGGAATCAGCAATACAACTTTAGGAGGAATGATGGTGTTCGTGCTGCTACTGGACCCCAATGAAACAAAGTGAACCCGAAGTGTGGTCGATGTAGTCTGTATCATGTTGGGAATTGTCCACCTGCTCAAGTGTGGGAAAGCTGGACATAAAATGGCAGACTGTAGGAACAAGGGTGTGGCCACCGGAGCCAATGCTGCCAAGGTAGTTAATTGTTTTAGATGTGGAGGCCGTGGACATCAGCAAGGAAACTGTCCGAGGGTTGGCGCTCGACAGGGAGGAAATGTTGCTGCTGGGACTGTTGCTCCAACCTATGTCGTGGGAGATGCTGACAAATCTCAAGTGTCGAATGTGGTGACTGGTACGCTCTTACTCGATGCTTGTTATGCTAGTGTGTTATTTGATTCGGGATCCAATAGAAGTATCGTAGATGTTAAATTCAGTCAACTATTGGATAGAGAACCAGTAAGATTGACAACTAGTTATAATGTGGAGTTAGCTGATGGTAAGGTTGTTAGCACTAGTTCTATTCTAAAAGGTTATTCCTTGAGGTTAGGAAATTATGTCTTTAGTATTGATTTGAAGCCAATAGAATTAGGATCTTTTGACGTGATTATTAGAATGGACTAGTTAGTTGCGAATGGTGAATTGATTGTTTGTGGAAAGAGATTAGTTCAGATACCGCTAAGGAATTGGGTATTGACTGTGAAGGGTGATGAGTGTACTTCTCGTTTGAGAGTTGTTTCTTGTTCGAAGATGATGAGGTATATAGAAGAGGGTTGTGATGTATTTCTTGCCCAGATAAGTAATGAGGTGTGAATGAGAGGAAACTGGAGGATGTGCCTGATTAGAGAGTATCCCAAAGTTTTTCCTGAAGATTTATCGGGGTTACCGCCGCATCATAAAGTTGAGTTCCGTATTGACTTAGTGTTGGGAGTTGCGCATGTTGCTCGTACAACGTATCGTTTAGCGCCATCTGAGATGAAGGAATTATCTGACCAACTAAAGGAATTGATGGATAAGGGATTTATTATACCGAGTTCGTCGCCGTGGGGTGCTCCTGTCTTGTTTGTTAGAAAGAAAGATGGTTCGTTTCGAATGTGTATTGGTTATCGAGAGCTTAACAAATTGACTATCAAGAATCGGTATCCATTGCCGAGGATTGATGATTTGTTTGATCAATTGCAAGGATCAAGTGTATACTCGAAGATCGATTTCAGGTCTATGTATCATCAACTATGAGTTAGGGAAGAAGATATTCCTATAACAGCTTTCCGTACTCGATATGGACATTTTGAATTTCAAGTGATGCCTTTTGGATTAACGAATGCGCCTGCTGTATTCATGGACTTGATGAATCGTATGTGAAAGAAGTATTTGGATGAGTTTGTTATCGTATTCATTGATGATATTCTAATTTATTCCAAGAGTGAAGAAGAACATGAGAAGCATTTAAGTATAATTTTAGAATTGCTGAAGAACGAGAAGCTTTATGCGAAGTTCTCTAAGTGCGAGTTTTGGTTGGAATCAGTGAAATTTCTGGGGCACGTGATTGCTAGTGATGGTGTTCGTGTGGATCCTGCTAAGATTGAGGCAATCAAAGATTGGTCGGTATCAACAACGCCGACTGACGTTCGCCAATTTCTTGGTCTAGCTGGGTATTATAGATTGTTTATCGAGAAGTTTTCACTAATTGCTAAACCATTGACTAAGCTTACTTAAAATAATCAAGTGTTTGAATGGGGATTAGAAGAGGAAACTGCATTTAATACGCTAAAGGATAAATTGTGTTCTGCGCCGATTTTGTCTTTACCAGAAGGATCTAAAGATTTGTAGTGTATTGTGACGCGTCTCATAAAGGATTTGGAGCTGTGTTGATGCAAAGGGAGAAAGTGATAGCTTATGCGTCGAGACAACTGAGGAAGCAAGAAGAAATTACACTACTCATGATTTATAACTTGGAGTTGTGATTTTTTCCTTGAAGCTATGGAGACACTACTTGTATGGAATCAAGTGTGTGGTTTTCATTGATCATAAGAGTCTGTAACATATTTTGGATCAAAAGGAATTGAATATGAGACAAAGGAGATGGGTAGAATTACTGACTGACTATGACTGCGAGATTCGTTACCACCCTGGTAAAGCGAATGTGGTAGCTGATGCACTTAGTAGAAAGGAAAGAGAAAAGTCTTTTAGAGTTAGAGCTTTGGCAATGATGGAAAGTATTGATTTGACAAAAGTGATATTGAAAGCCCAAGCTAATGGTTTGAAGAAAGAAAACATTGAGGCCGAAAATCTGGCTAGAATGTTGAAACCGTTGTTTGTAGTAAGGCCGAATGGAATGAGATATTTTGGGAATAGGATTTGGTTACCATTGTGTCCGTTTGAGGAATGTGCTTTAGGAGTGCGAGATTTAGTAATGAATGAATCTCATAGGTCTAAGTATTCAATACATCCTGGATCGGACAAGATGTATCAAGATCTTAAGAAAGTATATTGGTGGCCGAATATGAAGGCAGATATAGCGCATTATGTTAATAAGTGTTTAACTTGTGCGAAAGTGAAGGTTGAACATAAGAAGTCGTCTGGATTATTAGTGCAACCTGAGATTCCTGAGTGGAAATGGGAGAAGATTACTATGGATTTTGTAACAGGTTTGCCAAGGACTTCTAGTGGTTTTGATATGATATGGGTGATTGTAGATAGATTGACTAAGTCTTGTCACTTTCTACCAATGAAGAAGACGGGTAATATGGAGAGATTGACGACAGTGTATGTAAAGGAGATTGTTTATCGACATGGTGTGCCTTTGTTGATAATTTCAGATCGTGATAGTAGGTTTACTTCAGAATTTTGGAAATCTCTACAGAAAGAGATGGGAACGGAGTTAAGTTTGAGTACAACATATCATCCGGAGACTGATGGACAAAGTGAAAAGAAGATTCAAACGTTAGAGGATATGCTTCGAGCGTGTGTGATTAACTTTGGAAATAGTTACGATAGGCATTTGTCGTTGGTTGAATTCTTGTATAATAACATTTATCATGCTAGTATTAAAGCCACACCATTTGAAGCTTTATATGGACGTAAGTGTAGATATCCAGTTTGTTGGAGTGATGTAGGAGAGAGTCAACTGACTGGACCTGAAATGATATTTGAGATAACTGAAAAGATTGTGCAAATAAAGAAGCGTTTGTTATCTGCTAGAAGTAGACAAAAGAGTTATGCTAATAATAGGAGGAAGCCGTTAGAACTTGAAGTAGGAGACATGGTTATGCTGAAAGTGTCACCATGGAAGGGAGTGATTCGTTTTCGAAAGAGAGGAAAGTTGAGCCCGGGATATATTGGACCATTTAAGATTATTCAAAGGATTGGATTGGTTGCTTATAAGTTAGAATTGTTGGATGAACTTAGGGCTATTCATAACACTTTTCATGTGTCTAATCTAAAGAAGTGTTTAGCTGAAAGGGATTTGGTGATTCCACTGGAGGAAATTCAACTTGATGATAAGTTGCATTTTATAGAGGAACCTTTAGAGATTATGGATAGGGAAGTTAAGAAATTGAATCATAGTGGGATTCCGATTGTGAAAGTGAGATAGAATTCTAGACGTGGGCCACAGTTTACCTGGGAACGCAAGGACTTCTTTAAGGATAAGTATCCTCATTTGTTTTGATAAGGTTAAGCGCCGAGGACGTCTCTCTTTTTAAGAAGGAGTGGATGTGATAACCTGAAACCGAGGTCATTGCTTAATCTTACTTCACGACTATTTTTGAAATTTTGATGAGTTTTAATGATTTTTATTTTGGAGGTTTAAATATAAACCGATGTTAGGAGACTTATATTTTATATTTAATAAGTATAAGGAGTATTAGCAAGCGTGATGTCGATGGATGCCTAATATTTTACGTTTTATTGTCGGTTGTTCGATGTTTGTCGTTTTTGATGTTTTCTTTTGAATGACGTGTTAAGTCGAGTCGGGAGACGATATTATTATATTTGAGTTACGTTTTAACTTTTGAAAAGTATTTTTATGAAACCCGAGCCCCGTGAATATTTTCAAATTGACTAATAGTCATTTCCCGCTTTTTAACTAACTATTTGCATTTTGGACCACAACTATTACAAATTGACAAGAAAGGTCCCTTCACCACCATATATAAACCAAAAATCTTACCTAATTTCTCATATTTACACTTAAAGAAGCCAAATATTTTCCTCTCTCTTTTTCTTTTTCATGCCGTCACCCCCTAGCCACTTTGATAAATTTTCACTTAAATTTAAGCTTGATCTAAGATAAACCAACACAAGTCCTATCCTTAGAATTAAAAGGTGCACATGTTGGTACTAAATTTGGTTACATGCATGGAGTTTTATTTTTTAGGGTTGGTAGGTCAAGATTATGATCATGCATGTGATTTTGGTGATGATCAAGAGATTTTCATGCGAAGTTTTTGTTAAAAACTTGTTTTTGATTTTGGGTTTTGATTTTGATAATGACACAAGTGTTATAGATGAGTTATGTTGTTATTAGGGTTATGGGATGATGATAAAAATGGTTGGTTTTGGTTAAAAACATGATTTCATGCAAGTTTTTGAAGGGTAATTTAGATCAGTAGGAAAAAGGGTATTTTTGGGTATCTTATGATTTTATTAAGGCTTAACTAATTGCATAGGGTTGTAGAGAATTCGATTAGCTTCGATTTGATATAAAGTAGAGCTTCTAGCTCCAAACGAGCGAAAAGTTATGATAGTTTGATTATTCATGTACCGGGAGACGAGTATTGGCACGACATGTAGTTGTTGTCGATATTTGGATCGAATCTCGGGGACTATATAATGAGTTTTGAAATAAGTAAAGGACTGATGAAAAAGTATAAACCCTAGAGGGTGAGTCTATTTTCAAACCTAAGTGTCGGTTTTGTAAACATAGTCGTTTATAGAAGTTAAAACGGTTGTATGAGTCGATGACGTAAAACTGTCCGATTTTTATAATTCAAAGATTAGTTGGGCAGGGTACCTTAAAAGTAAATTCATTTGATAAACTTGTTAGAGGACTTTCTATAGATAGTAAGTTAGTTCCTCGAGTCGTTTCATAAACGTTTGACGAGTCTAAATGGGGTAAATGAGCTAGTACATTTGGTATGTGCCGACAGATTTTGTCGAGGGTATAGAATGATAAAGTAGATGTGCAGAAGCGTGTAATAGTATTACTTGTATCGTTTTCTCTCGAGTTTGTGTTTATTTTATTTTTTTGAGTTTGATATTCTTATGTATGGTTTATTTCTCGAGTCATTATTAATGAACGCGCCTTATTTGATAGGTTGCGGTTCTCGTGTTTGAAAGGCATCCTCTATCATCGACGATCATCTCGTTATGTCTTTTATACTAAGGTGAGTCTGTAGCCTCGCTTTTCATGCTAGCTACTAAATGTTTTAATACTCGTGAGGGGGATACATGCTATTTGATAATAAATGAACACAAGTCATGGTTAATTGTTTGGACCCGATTGTTGCCTATGTTGCCTTGCATTGTATTGAGTACCTTGTTGCTAAAGACCCTAAATTCATGAACCGTTAACTTTGTTCTGACTTGATGTTGTGAGTTGGGAATAGCCGCTTATGCAAATGATAGTACTATTGGGTTTTTTCCACCCTATCTGAGACCAGGGCAATACGCTGAGTAACCTATAGGAAGGATAATTTATGAGAATGAGATTTGGGTATATATCTAGCAACTAATACCCTAGAGGGGCAATGGTTTTTATCTAGTCATGCTCGCATTTGGCGTGGATGACTAATTGGTTAAGGGGTCAGTGTCATGAGCTTAAATACAATGAGTTGCCTTGAAATAGATTGTGTGCACGATAATTCTATAAATGATTATGATTGTTTTTCTTCTTGTGTTCAAATGTGATTTGTTAAACCTATGGACTCACTCAACATTATTATTGTCTCCTTTAACCATGTGTTTCAGGTAATCGAAGGTGATTGATAGCGGAGCTTTGCTGTGGATGTTGTAGGTTGGCTATTGAAGTTTGTTGGTCTAAAACAATTTCTATCCTTTTACTGTTGAACAATTTGTTAAATGTTTATGTACTGTACTGAAACTTGTTGGTTTGATGGTCGAGATCCGTGGGGACTAAGCGCTTTATTTTGGTGCCGTTTTAGTACATTATGGGATGAAGTTATGTTTCAGACATTGTGTGAATTCTTATTTCTATTTTATGTGTAAACGTCTCTTTTGAGTCGTTCAATATACCTTGTGTGGTGATACTTGTGTTTAGCACCCAATTGTGTATTTCCGCTACGCATTGTGAATTGGGGGTGTTAAAGATTGGTAATCAGAGCTACAAGTTATAGAGAACTAGGTCAATTTTGAAAATTGTCCTAAACATTAACTTTGGTGTCGAAAGTATTTTTATTTTTCAAAAGCACACAACTTCTCTGCAACGCTCCGGTAAGATCACTTTTAGTTTTGTTTTTTATTATAGATGTATCCCTCAGAACTGAAATGATTTCCCGAGTATTTATTAAGTAAATACTATGATATTGTATCGAGGTTATTGAAAGGGCGTTTAGTGCTTGTCATTATTATATTTTATTTTTGAGAGCATTGCATAAACATCATTTTCATTACATTGCATATCATGAGTTACGTATAACATTTGCAATGCATGAGTATTGCATATTATTTTTTAACAATGAACTTAAGTATCCTTGAACCCTTATCATTGTACAGAATGGCTGATATACCCCATGAGGATGATTGGATTGAGATGAATGATATACTAGAAGGTGAGGAAGTAGATAACTTTGGTGCTAGTGACGATGAGGAGCCCTATGAATATTTGGATGATGGGTAATAAATGTGAAAACACTTATCCTTTTACAACTTAATTATAATAATAACCAAGTCAAAACGTGTATTTTATGTCGTAAATGTCGGAATTATGCGTGGTTTGTGTTTTTGTTGTGATTTAGGATGAAAATGTAAAAAGGGAAGAAAACACGGGCTTTCACGGGCTTTTATCGAAGAAAAAGACAAAAGACGAAGTCAAAAGATCAAGAGTGCAAAAAGAACGGAAGTCCAAGGCCTATTCTGAAGATTTATCAAAGAAAAGTCTAAAGACGGAAGTGTAATAAAAGCCGAAGAACTCAAGTCTAATTTATGAAGATATTATAAGACGAGTTTAATTAATCCCGAGACAAAGTCGAAAAAGTCGAAGAATTAAGAAGACGAGAAAGATAGAAAGAAGGAAGCAACACATGCTTAACCTCCCTAATCACTATAAATACCCTCCTAATCTCACATTAGGAGGTGTTGGCTATTTTGACAAACTAGTCTTACATTTTAATTACTTGCACTTTTCTTAATTGCACCTTTAATTACTTGTCTCGCACCTTAAATTTGTAAGCTTTTAATTATTGTCTTTACTTTAATTGTTGGATCTTAATTTTAATCAAGTTTTAATTAATTTCTCATTCTACCTTTCTTGTTCTTGATTTAATCTTTATGCTTATGTGCTTATTGTCATGCTTATTTGATTATTTGTCATGTTTTTATGTTTATGATTGTGTTAGCTTATTGATTTTATAGCTTATTATGTTTTTCTTAAACTTAATTAAGTGCTTTTTAGTTAATTTTTATAAAAAGTTGTTTTTAAATATTTTAATTGTTTAGTGTTTTAAAAGTTTTTAAATTTTAGCTTAATAGCTTTTTATTAAGTTTGATTTGGTAAAAGTTTTAGTTAAGTGCTTATTTGTTTCTAGCTTAATTTTAGTTTATAGCTTATTTGATTTTAGTGGTTATCCGGGTTTGGTAAAACCCTCTTATTCCGAACACTACTCAGATCCATCATTCCGGATAGTGATCAGCACATTATTCCGGATAAGCTATACGGCTTGATATTCCAGATAAGCCTTCTATTGTATATTCCGGATAAAGTCACAGGTTATTCCGGATAAGCAACAGGCAGGGGCTTCCGGATAAGCTTCACGATAAAGTATTCCGGATAAGTGTCCAAAGCCATATTCCGAATAGTGGGATTTCGACTTATTCCGGATAAGGTGACAATATTCCGGATAAGAAGATATAGGGTATTCCGGATAAAGCTCAGAAGTTATTCCGGATAGAGTGGTGGTACTTATTCCGGATAAGGGCTACGAATCGGTTATTCTGGATAAGCTGCTGGAAAGACATTCCGGATAAGCTGTTTGGGGGATTCCGGGTAAAGGTTTAAACTTATTCCGGATAAGCTGCAGAACTACTTATTCCGGATAACAAGCCGGAAGTTATTCCGGATAAAGGATTTAAGTTTGATATTCCGGATAAAAGTGACAGATTTATTCCGAATAGAGAGCTCATCCCAGATTCCGGATAAGCAGTGTAAGTTTGGTAATCCGAATAGTGACAGGATTACGGGTTCCAACTCAGGTTCTGTTTACTTCCTTTTAATTTTCAAGCATTTATTTTTCCCGCTATTTTTCTTTTAGTTTAACTTTAAAGTTCACATTTTATTACATTGTCAATTTAGTTTTTATCACGCTTTAATTTTAAGTCATTTAATTAATTTACTTTTAAAAGTTTTAATATTGCACCATTTAAGTTTTAATTAGTTTTAGATTAAATTACCGTCATTTACTTTAAAGTCTTGCACATTTACTTTATTACAACGACCAATCTATTGTTTCCCACCAAAAGACAGCTGATTCGCACTTAAACTAATAGTCAATTCGATTAGACACACGACAAAGAACCTTTTTAACTGAGTAAAACCTCGTTATTAAATGGCGCCGCTGCCGGCTCTTCTCGTTAAGATTAACGGTTTTCTGTGAGAAACGCGTTGAATTTTGGGATCCGTTCACTCGTGAACGTTATTTTTCTTGCTCAAAATTTTCAAAAATGCATAAAAATTAAAAAATGTTAAAAATCCATAAAAATTTAAAATTTTCAAAAATCCAAAAAGATTTTTATTTTTATAGTGTATATATATTGTCTATTTCTTTGGTATATTTTTCTTTTGGTTTTGCAGGTGTATGCGTACTAGATCTTCAACTTATCCAGAGCCCGAGACTCGTGAAGATTTTGCTATGGCAGGTGTGAACAACAACAATAACGCACCGCACCTCAACAATAACAACAACAATGTTTCCCCACCCGATCTTCGGACAATGGAGGAGCTTTGTCAACCTACAATGAATGGACGAGGAGGACCGATTGAGCCGATGCAAATCACGGCTCCGGAGTTTTCGTTGAAGCATCACATGATCCAACAAGTGTAGAACACTTGTCCATTTCGCGGATTACCGGATGATGATGCCAACAAACACCTCGACATGTTCATTACCGTTATTCAAAGCATGAAGTTGCCCGGGGTTACTATGGATTTTCGTCGCCTTCACCTATTTCCACACACCTTATCCCACCATGCCGAAAAATGTTTTGATCGTCTTCCAAAGAATTCAATTCATACTTGGGATGAGATGACTCAACGCTTTTTGTCACGCTACTTTCCACCATCCATGGTCACGAGCCTTCGAAATCAAACTAGTAGATTTACTCAAGAACCCGATGAATCACTTTTTGATGCTTGGGAATGCTATAATGTCTTGACTGATCGCTGTCCAAACCACAACATGCTCCCCGTCACCTTAATTGATACTTTCTACAACGGTTTAACTTTTCGAGATCGTGATACGATTAATGCAGCCGCCTGTGGCACATTCATGAAAAGAAGACCCGAGGAGTGTAGAGAGCTTATCGAGAACATGACTATTCATCATAAAAATTGGGATTCATCCGCATCTTCAAGAAATAACCCGAGAGTCAATGTTTCTTCTACTTCTTCAAACCTGGATATCACCGAGTTGACCCGCGCAATGGTCGAATGAGCAAAAACATGCAACTCTTGGCTACAAATCATCAACAACAAGTTAAATCTATAGCAATTTCTTGTGAGACTTGCGGCGGTCCTCATTCATACACTGATTGTCCTTCTACTCAAGACAATTCGGAAAACGTGTATGCGTCTTATGGTAACTACTCAACGGAAAACCATCAAGCTCGACCTCAAGGTGATCGTAACTTGCTAAGTTACCGTTCTAACAACTATCTTTCACCCGGTTTTTCTCCTCAAAACCACAACCCCAACAACTACAATAGAAGCAACCAAATCCCACCTAGAGCTTCTAATCCTTATCACCCACCCGCTCAACAAGCCCCACCCATTAATCAAGATGTTGAAGCCTTAATGAGAACCCAAGGAGAGCAAATTAAGAATCTGCAAAGCCAAATTATCAATTGGAAAGGGGATATCACTAAGCAAGGTAATGACATTAAATCCGAGCTTCGACATGATATACAAACCTCTTTTAGCACTCAAACAAATGATTTGAAGAATATGCTGGCTAGTTTCTTACCAACTACTCAACCCTCTACTTCGGGCTCTCTACCTTCAAATACCGTCACCAACCCGAGAGCGAATGTGAGTGCTATTACTACACGCAGTGGAGCAACCTTAGTAGGACCATCTATCCCTCCCCCAGTTACTCCATCTACACCTCCTCCACCACCATTTATTCCTCCTACTCCCACACCTAGTAATAGTTCTCCATTACCGTCTCCACCTCTTAATGAAGTACCCAAGAAGAACCCTTCACCAACCCCACCTTCCACCTTTAAACCTTCAACATCTCAACCTTTACCTGCTACACCTACACATTCCACCTATAAACCTAATATTCCTTATCCATCTCGCTTAGACAAGGCCAAACTGCAAACCAAGGATGACATTCAAGTGTCAAACTATTTTAAGAAAGTTTCAGAAATGACCATCACCTTTAGCCTTGTTGAAGCTCTAGCACAAATGCCTAAATTTGTTAAGATGTTTAAGGAATTACTTAATAAGAAGGAGAAGATGGCCGAGTTTGTTAATACTCGATAGAATGAAAATTGTTCTGCCGTCCTTCTTAAAGAACTTTCGGAGAAACTTGGAGATCCTGGTCGTTTTGTGCTACCATGTACTTTTCACCAAACCGAAGAATTTACTGCCTTAGCCGATCTCGGGGCAAGTATAAATCTGATGCCTTTAAGTGTTTGGAAAAAGTTATCATTACCCGACCTTACACCAAAGAAGATGACTCCTGAGCTTGCAAATCGCCCTCTCGCTTACCCTCTTGGTATTGCCGAAGATGTGTTCATTAAAGTTGGCACCATCACATTTCCGGTCGACTTTGTTGTTGTTGACTATGAAATGGACCCTCGTATTCCTTTAATACTTGGTCGGCCATTCTTGAGAACCGGAAAAGCCTTAGTTGATGTTGCCGAAGGTGAACTTATTCTAAGGGTTGGGAATGATGCACAAGTGTTTAAAATGGGGAAGATCACAACCAGATCTAATGGAAGAGAATCTGCGAATATGATTAATGTGCTTGACAATTTTGTCATCTACAACAATCCTCTATTCTATTCTTGCTATGATAATCCATTGTTCCAAGATGATGTGGGTGATTCTCTCTCTAATTCTGACCCTCCACCAATTTATGATTCACCACCGATCTATGATGCTTATGATGACGATTCTAGTTCCAATGGAGATGATTATGATGATTTTACTTCTGAGTATCCCGACATGCCCACTTATGATGATTTTGATGAGGCTGATACTCTTTTGAGTGATTCTTCACATGATGAAGATCCTCCGCCAACAACACTTGATCCTACTTTCGATGACTACTCATTTGAGGAAGACTTTGCTACTTTTCTCAACACTTACTTCCCAAATAAGAGTGATGCTCCTCCTTTGGACTTTGATGATTATGGTATTTATCCTCCTTTAGATATGAAGAAACCCGTTTCAAAGGAGAAGAAGCCGGAAGACATCGATATCCCCAGCACTTTTGTCTTGACACCTCTTTATCCACCTTCTGAGGATGAGATTGCGAGATTTATGTGCGGATCCTCTTCAAGGTCTGCTGAGCCTGAGTGTTTTTTCCCCTAAAGGAAAATGTGTTCGACCCCGATATTGCAATTTTCAAGCCATCTCAGTATCCATCTGATGAAATAAAAGGAACGATATTTGGTACTTATGGAGATATGCTTGCACCTCTTCACCCTGTCTACCACCGTGCTCAATCTTCGCTTAAGGGAAACGTGCCTACTCTTCTTTGGCTTGCCGTGTTCGCCTTAAGCTTGTGCTACTTGCTGGATGAAAACCATGTCTTTGATCCCGGTGGATGTGTTTCAAGCTTCGTCCTATGGTAATCAAGGTCGAGTCAGGCTCACGACTCAGTTAACAAAAACAAGCGCTTCTCAAGAGGCAACCCGCAGTATCTATCCTTTTTATTATGTTTTTATAATAAGTGTAGGGGGAGACCCTAGTATGTGTTTGTTATTTTCTTTTTGTAAAGTTGGATTCACTAAGAACACGGGTTTATGATACAGAGGTCGGGGAGGATGATAGAGGTGTTTAGCCATGGTAGAGAGAGAAACAAGTAAGAATAAAAGTGTGTTTTATTCTAGAGAAAGAAAGGTAAGACAAGAAATGAAAAGCCTCACCCCGTGATTCCGTGTACCCGTCTTCCCGGTTTTATCCTAAACTCTTTTGATTCTCTATTTTATATTCTTCAATACTAAAATAGGAATCACTTTAGTTGTCCTTTCTTTAGCAAGATTTAAACAAAGTGCACAATGTCCTAAGTGTAGGGGAGTTTACTCCCACGTGCTTAAACATTGAGGACAATGTTTATATTAAGTGTAGGGGGGACTTCCATCGAAGTTAAGTGGTATTTTCCTTGTATTTTTCCTTATTTTAACCGGAAAATTGATTTTTCGACATTTTTCAAATTTTTTTATCTATTTTGGCCTAGTAGTTTTTATTTTGTATAATTATTTTCTTTCTTTGTTAGAATAAATTTTAATAAAGTGGTTTTACTTTTTAAACGTTGTGAATCTTTTGACTCAACCCGAGTTTACTTATCCAAGTTTACTCTAGCTATTATCCTTAACGTGTTTAAGTCAAGTTTTGCTAGGCTTTTATATAGGGAACTTTAAAACACGAAAGTCTTAACTCTCACGGGTTAAGAACAAGAACTAATTGATCCTAGAGAGTCATTTATCAAGGGAACTTTAAAATGAGAATTCTAAACTTGAAAGAGTCTAAGAAGTTGCAAGATCCTATAGATGACTCGAAAACCCAAAACCTTGATTTAATAGGCTAAGAATCCACGAGTCTCATTCCTTGAGATTTTAAACTGTAGAGAACGAGAGATGATAGAGTCAATTATAAGTTGGGTATTCTTTCATGAATTTATGTGAGTTGATTATGAACCTTTTCTCCCATCGCTTGTTAATAAATTTAATTTCAATAAATAAGGTTGTACGATTTGAAAAGTTACTTAGCTTCTAGCCCAAGATCGTTTAATAGTTGCTCGGTATTAATTAGAGTTCATAGCCAAGGCATAACTTATTGAAGCGGGATGCGAAGATTGGCGAGTCCGAAAAGGTCCTAACAAGGCATGAGGGCTACATTTTGTTGCTAAAGATCCAAAGTGATGTGAAGAATCATTTATCAAAAATCAATATGAAGGATCGAGACACACGACGAAAAGCAAATACTCCCCTAAATATCATGGAGAAGTCTATCCGAAAAGGCCCTAACAATGTATGAGGATAAATAGATCCAAGTCCTAAAAGGAGGTGGATCATTGTATATCAAAATCCAAAATAAAGATTGGAGAAAAATGAAGAAGTCGTGGTCTAAGTTTGAAGAATCTCTCAAAAACTTCAAGTGGAGAAATTCCTATTATGAAGAGAAGACCATTATTTCATGAACGTCTCTCAAGATTTGAAGTATGAAGTCGCTGCCAAATATCGGTCCGAGAATGGTCTCAAATCGTGAAGTGAGTTATGCCAAGATATGAACTTTATGAGGTCCCGAGAAGCAGTTTTAAAAGATTTTGTCCTTTAGCTAACTATTGAATAAATCGTCCTACTTTATTTTTAGCCTAAATAACTATCGAAATAAGTCAACAATGCATCTTCTTGATCATTCAAGACAACAATAAAATATAAGAGATACACCTAGGAATAAGGGAGTCTAAGTAAATAATTGGCCCACATGAGTTTGTGATAGTTTGCTAACTTATAATAACAATGATCTCGTTTTTAAGCTTGGTAAGGGGAACGTGAAACTTGAGGATGATAATCATTCATGACATTTTCCAAAACCCTAAGCTAATTTTTTGATCTTTTTACTAGTTTTCTTCCTTTATATATTTTGTCTCTTTAATAAAGGCCAAGATGGATTGATCATGATGGAAAATGTAAAACTTGTTTTGTAATTAATGCATTGCATAAGGACATTGCAATGGTCAAGTGTAGGGGATTTAATAAGTGTGAAAACAATTATCCTTTTACCACTTAATTATAATAATAACCAAGCCAAAACGTGTATTTTATGTCGTAAATGTCGGAATTATGCGTGGTTTGTGTTTTTGTTGTGATTAGGATCAAAATGTAAAAAGGGAAGAAAACACGGGCTTTCACGGGCTTTTATCGAAGAAAAAGACAAAAGACGAAGTCAAAAGATCAAGAGTGCAAAAAGAACGGAAGTCCAAGGCCTATTCTGAAGATTTATCAAAGAAAAGTCTAAAGACCGAAGTGTAATAAAATCCGAAGAACTCAAGTCTAATTTATGAAGATATTATAAGACGAGTTTAATTAATCCCGAGACAAAGTCGAAAAAGTCGAAGAATTAAGAAGACGAGAAAGATAGATAGAAGAAGGAAACACATGCTTAACCTCCCTAGTCACTATAAATACCCTCCTAATCTCACATTAGGAGGTGTTGGCTATTTTGACAAACTAGTCTTCCATTTTAATTACTTTCACTTTTCTTAATTGCACCTTTAATTACTTGTCTCGCTCCTTAAATTTGTAAGCTTTTAATTGTTGTCTTTACTTTAATTGTTGGATCTTAATTTTATTCAAGTTTTAATTAATTTCTCATTCTACCTTTCTTGTTCTTGATTTAATCTTTATGCTTATGGGCTTATTGTCATGCTTATTTGATTATTTGTCATGTTTTTATGTTTATGATTTTGTTAGCTTATTGATGTTATAGCTTATTGTGTTTTTCTTAAACTTAATTAAGTGCTTTTTAGTTAATTTTTATAAAAAGTTGTTTTTGAATATTTTAATTGTTTAGTGTTTTTAAAAGTTTTTAAATTTTAGCTTAATAGCTTTTTCTTAAGTTTGATTTGGTAAAAGTTTTAGTTAAGTGCTTATTTGTTTCTAGCTTAATTTTAGTTTATAGCTTATTTGATTTTAGTGGTTATCCGGGTTTGGTAAAACCCTCTTATTTCGAACACTACTCAGATCCATCATTCTGGATAGTGATCATCACATTATTCCGGATAAGCTATACGGGTTGATATTCCGGATAAGCCTTCTATTGTATATTCCGGATAAAGTGACAGGTATTCCGGATAAGAAACAGGAAGGAGATTCTGGATAAGCTTCACGATAAAGTATTCCGGATAAGTGTCCAAAGCCATATTCCGAATAGTGGGATTTCGACTTATTCCGGATAAGGTGACAATATTCCGGATAAGAAGATCTAGGGTATTCCAGATAAAGCTCAGAAGTTATTCCGGATAGAGTGGTGGTACTTATTCCAGATAAGGGCTACGAATCGGTTATTCCAGATAAGCTGTTGGAAAGATATTCTGGATAAGCTATTTGGGGGATTCTGGATAAAGGTTTAAACTTATTCCGGATAAGCTGTAGTACTACTTATTCCGGATAACAAGCCGGAAGTTATTCCAGATAAAGGATTTAAGTTTGATATTCCGGATAAAAGTGACAGATTTATTCCGAATAGAGATCTCATCCCAGATTCCGGATAAGCAGTGTAAGTTTGGTAATCCGAATAGCGACAGGATTACGGGTTCCAACTCAGGTTCTGTTTACTTCCTTTTAATTTTCAAGCATTTATTTTTCCCGCTATTTTTCTTTTAGTTTAACCTTAAAGTTCACATTTTTATTACATTGTCAATTTAGTTTTCGTCACG
Organism: Glebionis coronaria; assembly: GCA_025667525.1. Lineage (NCBI taxonomy): Eukaryota > Viridiplantae > Streptophyta > Magnoliopsida > Asterales > Asteraceae > Glebionis > Glebionis coronaria. The sequence continues at coordinate 268,643,128 of CM046877.1, read as the reverse complement.
CTTTAATTTTAAGTCATTTAATTAATTTACTTTTAAAAGTTTTAATATTGGACCATTTAAGTTTTAAATAGTTTTAGATTATATTACCGTCATTTAATTGAAAGTCTTGCACATTTACTTTACTACAACGACCAATCTATTGTTTCCCACCAAAAGACAACTGAGTCGCACTTAAACCAATAGTCAATTCGATTAGACACACGAACGTTTTTTAAATGAGTAAAACCTAGTTATTAATGGGGTTGCTCCTGATGCAGTAGGACAGACTGAACCCAAAGTGATTCAAGGTAGTTATGTTCCGAGAGCTAATGTGGTGCCACCGACTGTTCAGGATTGTCAGCGACCTGTTGTACGTTCTTCTATGCCTACTTGTGATAGTTATTTGAGTGGTTTGCCTAGGGTTGCCCGTGTTAGGAATTATTTCTCTGCTGAGTCCAGTAATCTTGCTAGTGCCCGATCTATCCATGAAGATATTTACTGGTTTCCTAAAAAGTTAGATATGTCTTTATTCGAAAGGTATGTAGTTAAAACCCGAGTAATCAAAAGGTTTGAACAGAATGAAAGACAGTTTGACAGGTTTGTTTCTAGTGTGAGAAGGTCAGAGTATGTGAGAGCGAGGAAAATGGATGAAGTTGCTAGTCTGCGAGCGATGGTGTTGAATTTGAGTGCACAATTTGAAAGGTTTCGTGAGGAGCAAGAAAGGAATACAAGGGTAAATGTGTGGGATTTTCCAATGAGGTCTTTTCCAAGTCAAGGTGTGGTAATTCGTGATGTGCCAAGTCATGTTGAAGCTCAAGTGTTGGTGAATCCAAGTGAAGGAGGAAGTCAGAAAGGGAAGGAAAAAGTGAAAGAAGACTCTGAAGAGGATGACAGCAGCAGTGATGATGAGCCGATGTACAAGAAGCTGCGAGGATCACATGTTTAGTTTTTAATGTTGTTTTTATTAGCCTTGTTGTAATAGAACTTAAGTGGACTGGTACTGTAGTTTATGATGAAACTTAATGACTCTTTAAGTTTGCAGTGATGAAGGGTTGTAGTGACATTACTTGTTACGATTTTGTGGAAATTTTCCAAGTGCAATCCATATTACCTTCATGATCTATGATTTGTCTTTTAGTTCTTTTATTATTTGGTTGATGATTAATTATGGATTGTGTTGTTTGTGCAGGTAGTATCCATGATACGTCTTGATAAAGAAATTCTTCTTCTTATCTTGATATGAATACTTACTTGTTCTTTTTTCTTCTGTGATGACACAAGAAGGAGTTGGGAGGCATTTTTCTGCCATTACTGAATTGTTGTTTGATTAATTCTCTAAACATGCCGCCGAAATTGACAACTGCTACTGTGAGTACTATGATTGAGCAAGCTATTGCTAGAGCATTGGAGCATGCTGCGGGGAACCAGGAGACTGAGAATAGGAATGATGCGGGTCAAGTTAGAGGGAATGATGCTAATCCAGTTGAAGGAAATGCTGATGAGCCGGTTGGAGGAAATGCTGCTTGTCAAGCTGGAGGTAATGTTGTTGCTCAGCAAGCCCAGAAGGAATGTTCTTATGCTAGTTTCATGAAATGTGGACCTACCGAATTTCATGGTACTTGTGGTGCTTTGGAGTTAATAAGGTGGATTGAGAAGATTGAAAGTACTTTTGAAATTAGTGGATGTTCAGAATCTCGTAAGGTGAAGTTTGCTGCCACTACTTTTCAGGATGATGCATTAAGTTGGTGGAATAGTCAAGTAGCTACTGTAGGTTTGGTTGAAGCTAATGCTAGAACATGGAATTTGACCAAGGGAATGTTAAATGTTAGGTTTTTTCCTGAGAAAGAGTTAGGTCAGTTTGAGGATGAGTTGAGGCATTTGGTGCTGAGGAATAATGATATTGTGGCATATACGAAGAGGTTTTCTGATTTGTGTTTGTTGTGTCCTGATGCTTTGCTGATGACCGTAGGAAGATGAAGTAGTATATCAGAAATTTATCTAGTAATATCAAGGGGGAGACTACTTCGTCGAAACCCAAGACTTTTGATGAAGCTGTTCAAATGGCTCATGCTTTGATGGACGTGAAGCTGCAGGATCGAAAGGATAGTTTTTGAAGGGTAATTTAGATTAGTAAGAAAAAGGGTATTTTTGGGTACCTTATGATTTTATTAAGGCTTAACTAATTGAATAGGGTTGTAGATAATTCGATTAGCTTCGATTTGATATAAAGTAGAGCTTCTAGCTCCAAACGAGCGAAAAGTTATGATAGTTTGATTATTGGTGTACCGGGAGACGAGTATCGGCACGACATGTAGTTGTTGTCGATATTTGGATCGAATCCCGGGGACTATAGAATGAGTTTTGAAATAAGTCAAGGACCGATGAAAAATTATAAACCCTAGAGGGTGAGTTTTTTTCAAACCTAAGTGTCGGTTTTGTAAATGGAATCGTTTATAAAAGTTAAAACGGTTGTATGAGTCGATGACGTAAAACTGTCCGGTTTTTGTAATTCAAAGATGAGTCGGGCAGGGAACTTTAAAAATAAAGTCATTTGATAAACTTGTTTGAGGACTTTATATAGATAGTAAGTTAGTTCCTCGAGTCGTTTCATAAACGTTTGACGAGTCTAAATGGGGTAAATGAGCTTGTACATTATTAATGAACGCACCTTATTTGATAGGTTGCGGTTCTCGTGTTTGAAAGGCATCCTCTATCATCGACGATCATCTCGCTAGGTCTCTTATACTAAGGTGAGTCTGTAGCCTCGCTTTTCATGCTAGCTACTAAATGTTTTATTACCCGCGAGGGGGATACATGTTATTTGAAAATAAATGAAAACAATTCATGATTAATTGTTTGGACCCGAATGTTGCCTAAGTTGCCTTGCATTGTATTGAGTACCTTGTTGCTAAAGACCCTAAATTCATGAACCGTTAACTATGTTCTGACTTGATGTTATGAGTTGGGAGTAGCCGCTTATTCAAATGATAGTACTATTGGGTTGACCACCCTATTTGAGACAAGGGCATTACACTGAGTAACCTCTGGCAAGGATAATTTACGAGAATGAGATTTGGGTATATATCTAGCAACTAATACCCTAGCGGGGCAATGGTTTTTATCTAGTCATGCTGGCATTTGGCGTGGGTGACTAACTGGTTAAGGGGTAGGTGTCATGAGCTTAACTATAATGAGTTGCCTTGAAATAGATTATGTGCACGACAATTCTATAAATGATTATGATTGATTTTCTTCTTGTTTTCAAATGTGATTTGTTAAACCTATGAACTCTCTTAACATTATTGTTGACTCGTTTAAGCATGTGTTTCAGGTAATCGAAGGTGATTGCTGGCGGAGCTTTGTGGATGTTGTGGGTTGGCTTTTGAACTTTTTTGGTCTAAAACAATTTCTATCCTTTTACTGTTGAACAATTTGTTAAATGTTTATGTACTGTACTGAAATTTGTTGGTTTGATGGTCGAGATCCGTGGGGACTAAACGCTTTACTCTGTTGTTGTTTTAGTACATTATGGGATGAAATTATGTTTTAGACATTGTGTGAATTCTTATTTCTATTTTATGTGTAAACGTCTCTTTTGAGTCGTTCAAAATACCTTGTGTGATAATACTTGTGTTTAGCACCCAATTGTGTATTTTCGCAGCGCATAGTGAATTGGGGGTGTTAAAGATTGGTAATCAGAGCTACAAGTTATAGAGAACTAGGTCGAATTTGAAAATTGTCCTAAACTATAACTTTGGTGTCAAAAGTATTTATTTTTCAAAAGCACACAACTTCTCAGCAACGCTCCGGTAAGATCACTTTTAGTTTTGTCTTGTATTATTGATGTATCCCTCAGAAATGAAATGATTTTCCGAGTATTTATTAAGTAAATACTATGATATTGTATCGAGGTTATTGAAAGTGCGTAGAGTGCTTGTCATTATTATATTTTATTTTTGCGAGCATTGCATAAACATCATTTGCATTGCATTGCATATCATGGGTTACGTATAACTTTGCAATGCATGAGTATTGCATATTAATTTTTAACAATGACCTTAAGTATCCGTGAACCCTTATAATTGTAGAGAATGGCGGATATACCCCATGAGGATGAATAGATTGAGATGAATGATATACTAGAAGGTGATGAGGTAGATAACTTTAGTGCTAGTGACGATGAGGAGCCCTATGAATATCTGGATGATGGGATTGTTCCTGATGTAGTAGGACAGACTGAACCCGAAGTGATTCAAGGTAGTTATCTGCCAGAAGTAGACAAAAGAGTTATGCTGATAATAGGAGGAAGCCGTTATAATTTGAAGTAGGAGACATGGTTATGCTGAAAGTGTCGCCATGGAAGGGAGTGATTCGTTTTGGAAAGAGAGGAAAGTTGATCCCAAGATATATTGGACCATTTAAGATTATTCAAAGGATTCGATTGGTTGTTTATAAGTTAGAATTGCCGGATGAACTTAGGGCTATTCATAACACTTTTCATGTGTCTAATCTGAAGAAGTGTTTAGCTGAAAGGGATTTGGTGATTCCACTGGAGGAAATTCAACTTGATGATAAGTTGCAATTTATTGAGGAACCTATAGAGATTATGGATAGGGAAGTTAAGAAATTGAAGCATAGTAGGATTCCGATTGTGAAAGTGAGATGGATATTAGACGTAGGCGAGAGTTTACCTGGGAACGTGAGGACTTCTTTAAGGATAAGTATCCTCATTTGTTTAAAGAAGGATAAGCGCCGAGGACGTCGCTCTTTTTAAGAAGGAGGGGATGTGATGACCTGAAACCGAGGTCATTGCTTAATCATTTTTATTTTTGGAGGTTTATGTTTAAACCGATGTTAGGAGACTTATATTTTTTATTTAATAAGTATAAGGAGTATTAGCAAGCGTGATGTCGATGGATGCCTAATATTTTACGTTTTATTGTCGGTTGTTCGATGTTTGTCGTTTTTGATGTTTTATTCTGAATGACGTGTTAAGTCGAGTCGGCAGATGATATTATTATATTTGAGTTACGTTTTAACTTTTGAGAAATATTTTTATGAAACCCGAGCCCCGTGAATATTTTCAAAATTGACTAATAGTCTTTTTCTGCTTTTTAACTAACGATTTACATTTTGGACCACAACTATTACAAATTGACAAGAAAGGTCCCTTCACCACCATATATAAACCAAAAATCTTTCCTAATTTCTCATAGTTACACTTAAACAATGTCACACCCCACCATGGTGGAATATGGGGCGCAACATATGGATATCATCACAACAATAGCGTGTCTATAGAGATAACTAAATGAAATGGAAATATCATAAACGGTGACACAATGTCATGAAGATATCACAAATAATGCAGGCGTCTAGGTAAGTAGGTAATAGGTCTACCTCTTACCAAATACATGCAATTAACAAATACAAACATATAGGTGTCTACAAAGTATCACTTATTCAAACATAAGTAAAGACTAAGAGGAAAGGGGGTTCCTCAAATGCAATCCTAAGCCTCCCATCTAGCAACTCCTATTCTAACGCTTAGCCACATTATCACCTGAAATAGACACTAAAACATGTCAATATAAAGTTGGTGAGAGTCATAGGTTTAGACTCCAACCCCAAATAGTTATAAGCTGTGAATAACAACCATAAATAAAAAAACATGTGGACAATGTATTACAATTATGCATTAACAACTACCATTCAAGATTAACCATACAATCACATTTCCAAGGCACCAAGCCTTACCAATAACCACAATTTCCAAGGCTCCCAGCCTTACCAATAACCATGGTCCCATAGGCGCCCATACACCTATGAACCAATCCCAAGGCCCCGCCTTGTCAACATCCCCTTGGTACCAAGTCAAACCACAATAACAATCACGAATCGCATAGCAGTTAGTCACATAAGTGTACACACAAGTCTATCACAAACCATAAAAACATTCACAACATTATTTACAAAACCATACAGTGTCTCTTCCTTCCTATCTGGAAATCAAATCATAAAAAGACATGGGACTATGAAACTCACCTGAACAAGCTTCCTAAGTACCCGCACTCTAGCAAAAATCTAAATACACAAAGGTATACAATCAAGACATGAACCACATACCAAAATGGCTCATCAATCTATGATGGATATCTAACCTTTTCCTAAAACTTAACCCCATTTATAGCCATATGCATCTCATGACACCCCTCTATAAAGCCCTTAACTTAGTTTAGTTCATAACTCTCCCAGTTAACATTTAACCCAAAACAGTCCCGTTTTTCATACCTTAAACTATGGGTCGAACACCCCCTTAACCAAATCAACTTCCTCTGTAAAAGAAACCCTATTCCGTTACATGTGTTAGCTAACTCTCCCCATTGGCCGAAACCTTGAAGATACTGTTAAGGCCTCCATATAAATATATATATATATATATATATATATATATATATATATATATATATATATATATATATATATATATATATATATATATATATATATATATATATATATATATATATATATATATATATATATATATATATATATATATACTGTTACCTATCCAGAATTTACTGATTTTGAACATATGAAAAGTTTCTTATGACCAGAGGGTCTTACCCTAACCCATTTGTTTAGACCTCCTCCAGATCTTTTACTTAATATATAATCTAAGTCTCATGTTCATTTGAAGGTTCCAATATAACCCTAAGTACCCCAAACAATTCAAAACATAAAAAGAAAACAGGTTGATCCAAAAACTGTTTTGACACTCGACTGATGTAACCTGTTTTCGACCCACTTCCAGACCTCCAATTTAGTTCTCTTTTCTTGCATTTGAAAGAAAACTAAATTACCTTTCCAGGGACATAAAATTCGAAAATTAAAAGTTTGTAAAACTCTAGATATGATCAAAACAATGACCCAAAAATTCTGCCTAGTTTTTAAAAACGAATTTAACATAATTAACCAAATTAATTACCCTCATCATGTTTAATCATTAACCCTAATTATTTTAATCATGTCTATATCATTGTGATAACATTAAATTACAGATTTTCTAATAAACACTAACCTAGATCCATCGTATAATGATTAAGAAAGAATTAAAAACAATCTAATTAAAAGAGACTGAAGATTTTTACCTTAGAATTAATGGAAGACAAGAAAAATATGAAAACCCTAAATAGACTCCATGGATTTCGACTTAATTTATGAATGTTTATGGTTATTAAAAAGTTTTTATATAATTTCCTAACAAGTCCTTGGCCCATTACAAAAGCCCGGTTCCCTTTTTCCTTTTTTCCCTTTTCTTTTCCTTTCTTGCGTCCCAAAACCGACTATTATATGTATTTTTATATTTTTTTATTTTTATTACTTATTAATTATTATTAATAATACCTTAATTTACCTTAATTTATTTCATCTCCTAAAGCCTCAGAAACCTCAAAACCGTAAAACTAGTCAGTTTTTACGCGTATACCATAAAAAACGTAAAAATATACAGTTTTATAAAAACTCTTAGAATATGAAATAAACTATTTAACTAAGTCCTAAATGACTTAAAACCATCCCGTAAATTATTCTCGTGACTAAATACCTCATCCGAGACACCTAAATGCAAACCCTGAATCGTAAAAATACGATTTTCTAATAATACATATACGTATACGTAAAGCTACGAAATAACACCATCTCATTTCATAGTCACTACCTTGTGAGCTCATGAACATGAAATAAACGTTCCTCGATTTACTTATGAGTACCATATACCCATAAACGATATCCAAACCTCACTCCAAACACACAAAATAAACACATAAGCACATAAAAGCACATATTTGCACAAAACACCCTAAGCTGTAGTCTAAGTGACGAACTGTAACAGCCCCAAATTCCTAGGTGTATCTCTTATGTTTTATTTTTGTCTTAGAATGATCATGAAGATGCATTTTTGGACTTATTTCGATAGTTTATTTAGGCTGAAAGCAAAGTAGGACGATTTGATCAATAGTTATCTAAAGGACAAAATCTCTTAAAACTGCTTCTCGGGATATCAAAAAGTTCATATCTTGGCATAACTTGGTTCACGATTTGAGACCTTTCTCGAGCCGATATTTGGCATGTACTTCATACTTCATATCTTCAAGACACGTTCTTGAGATAATGGTCTTCTGATCATAATAGAGTTTCTTCACTTGAAGACTTTTGATGGGTACTCCAACTTTGTTGACCACGACTTCATGATTATTTCTTTAATCTCTAATTGGGATTTTGAGATACAACGATTCGCCTCCTTTTCGGACTTGGATCTATTTATCCTCATACCTTGTTAGGGTCTTTTCGGATAGACTTCTCCATGATCTTTATGGGAGTTGATTGCTTTTCGTCGTGAGTATTGATCCTCCATATTGATTTTAGGAATAATGCTTTTCACATCACTTTGGATCTTCAGCAATAAAATTGAATCCTCATGCCTTGTTAGGGCCTTTTCGGATTCGCCAATCTTCACGCCCCGCTTCATAAGTTATGCCTTGGCTATGAACTCTTATCATTACCGAGCAACTTTTAAACGATCTTGGGCTAGAAGCTAAGTAACCTTTCAAATCGTACGACCTTACTTATTGCAGATAAATTATTAGCAAGTGATGGGAGAATAGGCAAATAATTACACCAAGTGAGCTTGTGTAAGAATACCGACTTATAATTGACTCTATCATTTCTCGTCCTCCACAATTTAAAGTCTCAAGTAATGAGACTCGTGGACACTTAGCCTAATAAACCAATTAAGGTCTACATGGTTAAGGATACTAGCTAGAATAAACTTGAATAAGTCTATTCGGGTTGAGTCAAAATAAACGCAACGGGCCTAATATGTCAAAGATTTCAAAACTAGCTACACCATTTTATTAATATTTTTGACTTTATTGTGGGGTATATACATATGAAAGCAACGATAAAAATTTAAAAATTACGACTAAATGGCCAAAGTTAATAAAAAATTTGAAAAATGTTGAAAAAGATGATTTTCCGGTTTAATGAAGGCATTTTCATGGAAAAGTCCACTTAAAACTTCGATAGAAGTCCCCCCTACACTTAAGATAAACATTGTCCTCAATTTTTAAGTATGTGGAAAAAGTCTCCCCTACACTTATGACATTGTGCACGTTGGTTAACTCGAGTTAAGGAAGAGACGACTAAAGTGATCAATTTCAAATGTGAGTATGAAGAAAATTGAATCACGATAGTTGAGAGATAGAACTGGATTTCGGATAACACGGGAGTACGGTTCTTCAAAGTTTCCAAGAGTGCAATAATCCCTGTAATCACATCACCATCCAAAAACAAGCAACCTATCTAGCTCCCCCTACACTTATGATGAAAAACGGGAAAGGGGGATAGATACTCGGGTTGTCTCCCGAGGAGCGCTTGTTTTTGTTTACCGAGTCGCGAGCCTGACTCGGTCCCGAACTAATTCAAGGGAAACGTGGTGAGGGATGGAATCATCTCCTGAGAGATGTCCTCACCAACGTACAATTTCAAACGCTGGCCATTCACCTTGAAGTTGGGCCCATTTGGCTGAGAAAGCTCAATGGTACCATAGGGAAAGACATTGGCGATGGTGAATGGACCAGACCAGCGGCTCTTCAACTTGCCTGAGAAGATCTTCAACCGAGAGTTAAAGAGTAAGACTTGATCACCAACGTTGAACTCTCGGTTCTTGATTTTAGCATCGTGGATAATCTTGGTCTTCTCCTTGTAGATCAATGAGTTCTCGTAAGCTTGATTCCTCAATTCTTGTAGCTCGTTGAGTTGAATCTTTCGAAAATCACCGGCTTTGTTGATGTCGAAGTTAGCCCACTTCAAGGCCCAGTATGCCTTATGTTCCAGCTCGATGGGGAGGTGGCAGGCTTTCCCGTACACAAGACGATAAGGTGTACAACCAATCGGCGTCTTATAGGCGGTACGGAAAGCCCACAGAGCATCATCAAGTTTATCAGCCCACGAGGCACGATGCTCTCCCACAGTACGTTCCAAAATTCTCTTCAATCCACGGTTGGATATCTCGGCTTGACCGTTGGTTTGAGGATGATAAGCGGTGGAAAGACGGTGATTGACACCATACTTAGCCATGACTCTTGCAAATTGATCGTTGCAAAAATGAGTCCCGCGGTCACTGATAATAGCACGAGGAACACCGAAACGAGCAAACAGTTGTTTCAAGAACTTACAAACCACCCTCGCGTCGTTAGTGGGTAAAGCTTTGGCTTCAACACATTTAGAGACGTAGTCGACAGCGACAAGGATGTATTTGTTGCCTTTAGAAGAAGGGAATGGCCCCATAAAGTCGATGCCCCATACATCAAAGATTTCACATTCTTGTATGAAATTTTGAGGCATCTCATCTTTATGTGTGATCTTGCCTTGTTTTTGGCAAGCATCACAATGTTTAACCATCTCGTGAGCATCACGATAAATGGTGGGCCAATAGAATCCCGAATCAAACACTTTCTTAGCGGTGTAGTTGGGACCAAAGTGACCACCGGTGGGTCCTTTGTGGCAAGCTTGGAGAATATCAAAAGCTGCCGGTCCGTCAACACACCGACGAATGATCAGATCAGCACATTGTTTGAATTGAAAAGGGTCATCCCAAAAGTAAGTCTTAACATCGTGCAAGAACTTCTTCTTTTCTTGGGATGTTAACCCTTGGATGAGAACACCACCCGCTAAGTAGTTTGCAATATCGGCAAACCACGGGGTGCCATCAAGATTGGGATTTATAGACATTAAGGTCTCAAGGGGAAAAGAGTCATTGATCTCTTTGTTCGGATGGTCCCCTTGATATGGATCCTCAAGTCTGCTCAAATGATCCGCGGCCAGGTTTTCAGCACCCTTCTTGTCACGAATTTCAATGTTGAATTCTTGAAGGAGTAAAACCCAGCAGAGAAGTCTTGGCTTAGAATCATTCTTAGTCATCAAGTACTTCAACGCGGAATGGTCCGTGTATACGATGGTGGTGGATAAAACAAGATAGGGGCGGAATTTTTCAAAAGTATAGACAACAGCTAAAAGCTCTTTTTCGGTCGTTGTATAATGCAATTGAGCCCCCGTCATTGTTTTGCTAGCATAGTGGATTGGTTGGAAATGTTTGTTGATCCTTTGTCCCAAAACCGCACCAATAGCGAAGTCGCTAGCATCGCACATCAATTCAAAGGGTAGCTCCTAATTAGGGGTAACTAAGACCGGTGCCTTAGTTAGCTTGTCCTTGAGAAGATTGAAGGCTTCGAGACACTCTTTAGAAAAGATAAAAGGAGTATCTTTTCCAAGAGGTGGGTCATCGGGCGAGCGATTTTAGAGAAATCCTGAATGAATCGACGATAGAAGCCCGCATGACCTAGAAAACTTCTCACACCCTTCACGGTTGAAGGTGGAGGTAATTTGGCTATGACATCAACTTTAGCACGGTCGACTTCAAGACCGGCCTTAGAGATTTTGTGTCCTAGCACAATGCCTTCTTTTACCATAAAATGGCATTTTTCCCAATTCAGAACAAGGCGAGTGTCTTCGCACCGCTTAAGCATACGTTCCAAATTGGCAAGGCAAGAAGAGAAGGAATCCCCGAAGACCGAGAAATCATCCATGAAGACTTCCATGGTTTGCTCAACCATGTCATGGAAGATAGCCAACATGCACCTTTGGAAAGTCCCGGGGGCATTGCATAAGCCAAAAGGCATCCTTTTGTAAGCAAATGTGCCATAGGGACAAGTGAATGTTGTCTTCTCTTGATCTTGGGGATCGATGGGTATTTAAAAATAACCCGAGAAACCATCCAGAAAGCAGTAATATTCATTACCCGCTAGACGTTCAAGCATTTGGTCCATAAAAGGTAGAGGGAAATGATCCTTTCTCGTGGCATCATTGAGTTTGCGGTAGTCTATACAAACTCTCCACCCAGTAACGAGACGGGTAGGAATCAACTCGTTGTTTGCATTGGGCACAATGGTAATTCCGCCTTTCTTAGGCACACAATGGACTGGACTAACCCATGGTGAATCCGAAATAGGGTAAATCATACCCGCATCAAGAAGTTTGATAACCTCTTTTTTTATGACGTCATGGATTTTAGGATTCACCCTTCTTTGGCTTTGAATTGTGGGCTTAAAGTCGTCCTCCATGAGAATTTTATGTGTGCAAAAGTGAGGATCAATTCCGCGGATGTCGGAGATTTTCCAAGCGATAGCTCTTTTATGCTTCTTCAACACAGCGACAAGTCGGGCTTTTTCGTCTTCTTTCAGATCCTTTGCGATGATGACCGGTAACTTGTCGTCGTCTTCTAGGAAAACGTACTCAAGATGAGGCGGTAGGTCCTTAAGCTCGAGAGTAGGAGGATCCTCAGTAGATGGTGAAACTAACGATGGATCATCATTAGTCACCTCTTTAGGAGTAGGAGGAGACAATGGGTCCTCATTGAGAAGTCTCTCAATAGTACGAATATCTTCATCCCAATTGGTGGACGAATTATCATACTTAATGTCGAGAGGACCCAAGCTAGCTTCGAACTCATCCAAGTCACTTTCTCCAAAAGGAGTCAATGCTGGAGCAATTGAGGCAACGGTCTCAACATTGGGTAGAGAAGAGAGGGTACTTTTGCAAGCATCATGAAAATGTTCTTCACAAGCCTCATCGAGAACATCAATAGCATTAACACTCTCATATGAATAAGGTTGCTGAGAAATATTACCCATGTTGAAGACAATTTGATCGTCACCAACTCTCATGATTAATTCGCCTGCGGCTACATCAATGAGAGTGCGACCGGTCCTCAGGAATGGACGCCCAACGATTAATGGAACACGAGGGTCCATCTCGTAGTCAACGACAACAAAATCCGCCGGGAAGGTGAATTTATCAACGCCAACAAAGACATCTTCGGCTATCCCCACTGGATAAGCAACCGTGCGGTTGGCTAATTCCAAAGTCATTTTGGTGGGGACTAGCTCGGGGAGAGATAATTGCTTCTAAACACTTAAAGGCATTAAGTTTATACTGGCACCTAGATCGGTTAGGGCCATGCAATTCTCTACTCCCGGGAAGTTGCAAGGAATCAAGAAGCGACCTGGATCACCAAGTTTGGTGGGCAATTTCCTTAAAAGCACTGCGGAGCAGTTCTCATTAAGTTGGGTCTGAGCAATGTCAAGAAGCTTTTCTTTATCACTTAGAAGATCTTTAAACATCTTAGCATATTTGGGCATGTGAGCGAGAGCCTCGGCAAAGGAGATGTTAAAATTCAATTGTTTAAACATTCTTAGGAAGTTTGAAACCTGAATATCATCCTTGCTCTTTGCTTCTCTTTCCTCAACCTTGAAGGATAAGGTATATTGGATGAAGAAGAAGGCTTTAATGGAATAGGATCACTCACAACCACGGGTGGTGGGGAGATGGGGATAGAAGGTGAAGGAGGTGGGGAAAATTGCTCGGTTTCCTTGTTCACAATCACGGGTGGAGGTGTAGGAAGCTCGGGTTCCATATAACCTTTTCCACTACGAGTGGTGATTGCTTTCATCTCCCCTCTTGGATTCGCAACGGTATTACTCGGAAGAGTACCCAAAGAAGAGGGTTGATTACCTTGGATGAGCGAACCAATCATATCACGAAGGTGAAGAGCTTGATTATTAAAAGAGTTTTGCATGTTGGCATTAATAGCATCGCTGTGTTTGGCCATATCATTCCTTAGCTCGGCTCGAATATCGCTTCCTTGTTTCACCATGTCATTCTTCAAGTTGAAAAATTCACTCTGAAGATTCGTCACCATCTCACGATTAGTCTTCATGAACGACTCGACGTCGGGATTCACTGCCATCGGTTGATTGAGAGGTGGAGCTTGGTAAGCTTGAGAATTTCCTTGAGTTGGGTAGGTGTTTCTTTGGGATTGATATTGATTTTGAGCACGAGGTTGGGATTGGTTGTTTCGGTTATAGCTTTGTTGTTGGTTTGGTTTGCAGGAGGGAAACCGGGAGGAGCAAGATAATTGTTGGAGCGATAACTTAGCAAGTTACGGTCTCCTTGAGGGCGAGCTTGATAGCCTCCCGTGGGATAAGTACCATATGCTGCGTTAACGTCTTTAGAATAATTTCCGTGAGTAGAAGGACACTCATTGTAGGAATGAGGACCACTACATGTGTCACAAGAAATAGCAATGGCTTTAGCTTGTTGGGTTTGGTTAGAAGTCAAAATTTGGAGACTTTTGTTAATATCAAGAATAGCACGTTCCAAAACAGACGAGTTGGTGGTGGAAGAAGTAGATGAAACATTGACTCTCTGATTAGATCTTGAGGATGCGGAAGAATCCCAATTCTTGTGGTGAGTAGTCATGTTTTCAATCAACTCTCGACACTCTTCCGGTCTCCTTTTCATAAAAGTACCACCGGCGGCGGCGTTGATCGTGTCACGATCACGAAAAGTGAGACCATTGTAGAAGGTATCAATGAGAGTGACGGGGAGCATATTGTGATTAGGACAGCGGTCGATCAAATCATTGTACCGTTCCCAAGCATCAAAAAGCGATTCATCATTGTCTTGCATGAATCCACTAATTTGGTTACGAAGGCTCGTGACCATGGATGGGGGAAAGTAGCGCGATAAAAAGCGTTGAGTCATGTCATTCCACGTGTGAATAGAATTCTTAGGAAGACGGTCAAACCATTTTTCGGCATGGTGAGAAAGCGAGTGAGGAAAGAGTTGGAGGCGAAGGTCATCCATAGAAACACCGGGGGATTTCATGCTTTGGGTAATGGTTATGAATTTGTCGAGGTGTTTGTTGGCATCATCATCCAGAATTCCGCGAAATGGATTCGTTTGTACTTGCTGGATCATGTGATGCTTTAATGAAAACTCCTGAGCCGTGACATGCATCGGTGCAATCGGGCCTCCACGTCCGTTCATCGTGGGTTGACATAGCTTCTCCATGGTGCGTAAGTCGGGTAAAGGTAGATTATTCATGTTTTGGTGGGGTGGGTTATTATTGTTGTTGTTGTGTTGGGAGGGGTGGAATATTGTTGTTGTTGTTGTGTACACCGGCCATGTCTAATTGTTCGAGAGTCTCGGGCTCTGAATAAGACGTGGATCGAGTACGCATACACTAAAAAGAAAATGCAAGAGAAAATATTTTTGGTTTTTATAGGTTTTATATTGTTTTTGTATTTTTGAAAATTTTATATTTTTATGGATTTTTGAAAATTTTTGTGCTTGAAAATAACGTTCCCGAAAGAACGGATCCCAAAATCCAATTGTTCTCACAAGAAACCGTTGATCCTTACGAAAAGAGCCGGCAGCGGCGCCATTTTAATAACTGACTTTTGGTTGGTTAATAAAAAGGTTTTTGCTTGTAAGATCTCTCTTTGCGTTGCTCGTACCCAATTGATATATATCGTTGTTTCGTTCTCGGTATCTTCTCGAATCGATCACGGTCAAAAGTGGAATCGTTGTAATTGGTGACTAAAAAGGGGGAGCTTTGGTCTAAATCTACTAAAATGATAAAGGCAAGTAATAATGAAATTCAACTAGAAACTAGAAATGAAAATGAAGACTTTAAATGAAACAGTAGAAAATACCTTAATGAAAAATAAAACTGGAAGTCTCTTATTCGGAATGTTTCTTGCTATGCGGAATATACTGCTCTATTCGGAAAGTTCCCCTTACTCGGAATAATTAATGCCATGCGGAACAAAGGTCTTATGAGGAATGTTTCACCTATGCGGAATGATTTGGAAGAAGCTCTATTCGGAATAAAACTGTTATGCGGAAAAAGTACTCTATTCGGAAAAAGTGCCTTACTCGGAACAATTTGCCTTATGCGGAATAAATTGAAAAATGCTCTATGCGGAAAGTATGGGCTATTCGGAATATATTATTGAGAAACCCTATTCGGAAAATCTTGAAAGGAGACCTTACTCGGAATAACTGAAATATTCCGAATAACCAAGAAATTCTATCTCTACTCGGAATAACTGAAATATTCCGAATAGACACAACCCCAGATTCCCTATTCGGAATCTGGGCAAGATCAGAAATTGGAAGCGAGGAACAGGGGAAATCAAGAACGAATTCAACACCAAAAATCACCAAGTTTTTTTTACCAAAACTTAAACCAATTTTACCACTAATCTTCTACTCATAGAAAGCTTGAATCCAAAACAACTAAATCTCAAAACCCACTTACTTTTGGCAATCAAACCGAACGAATCAATCTTAAGAACTAAGAATCAAAAAGAGATGAAGAACAAGATGATGGAAAGATTAAAAGAAGACTTGTATTAATGATTTCAGATTCAACAAACAAATGGAAAGGATCAAACTTACAAGATTGGAAGAAAATTTAACAAAGATGAAAACCACTCCTTAAGGGAGATGGTTCCTAAGAACTCGGAAATAAAAATAACAGAATAGAAGATGGTGGAGTCTTGAATGGGAGGAGTATTTATAGGCTTCTCCCTTTGTTGGTGAGTGGGCTTTCTTCCCTTCTTTTTGTCTTCTCGTCTTTTCAGAAAAGTTGACGTTTTCGATTCTGATTCGGGATTTGTCGTCGATTAAATTCAACTCGTCTTTTAATTTCTTCGTTAAATAGACTTGAGTTTCTTCGACATGTGTAAATCTTCCATCTTTGGTCCTTTTCTTCGATAAATCTTCAAATAGGCCCATTGACTTCAAATATTTTGCATCTCTTGGACAATAGACTTCGTCTTTAGTCTTTTTCCTTGATAAAACCCGTGCAATCCCATGTTTTCTTTAATATTCATCCGGTTAGCTCTGAAAACACAATAAACACAAAAACCACGCATAATTCCAAACATATGATATTAAATACGTGTTTTGGTCTAGTTTTAGCCAGAATTAAGTGGTAAAAGGATGGGTGTTTACACACCTATCATGCACACATACCCCTATGACACCTACATGCATGGACCCTTAAGCTATAGACTAGGCAACCTAATTCTCTATAACCATTGTCTCTGATACCATTCTGTCACACCCCACCATGGCGGAATATGGGGCGCAACATATGGATATCATCACAACAATAGCGTGTCTATAGAGATAACTAAATGAAATGGAAATATCATAAATGGTGACACAATGTCATGAAGATATCACAAATAATGCAGGCGTCTATGTAAGTAGGTAACATGTCTACCTCTTACCGAATACATACAATTAACAAATACAAACATATAGGTGTCTACAAAGTATCACTTATTCAAACATAAGTAAAGACTAAGAGGAAAGAGGGTTCCTCAAATGCAATCCTAAGCCTCCCAGCTAGCAACTCCTATTCTCACGCTTAACCACATTATCACCTGAAAGAGACACTAAAACATGTCAACATAAAGTTGGTGAGAGTCATAGGTTTAGAATCTGATTGTAGTGTTTTACCACACCTTTAGGAAAAGGAGGTAAATAGGGAGAGTATTAGGTACGACGGTTTAGGAAAACTGTGCACAAATGACCCTTATGATTCCAAGTTCATTTCCCAAGGAGGTATATGTGTTTGAATAATTCGTAATTGGTTTGAGATTAATATTGGATAGAAGGGGATGAGAAAATAGAATGATGAAGACGTGAAATTAATTACCACTACGACTAAACGTAAAACCGTAAAAAGTACAAAAATAAAAATTAATTCTAAAAATTTTCAAAAATTTACAAAAAATCAAAATAAATAAACTAAGAGTTTACTAGTGATCAAAATTTTTTCAAACCTTTTAATTAATTAAATATTAATTTTTAAATGCTAATTAAAGCCCTAAAATCAAATTAATTTTCAAAAATCCCAAATAAAGATTTTTCAATTGGTAAACCTCTAAAATGACCTAAAAAGATTAGAAACTATTTTTATAAATTTTTAAACTAAGAAAATCTATTTAAAATGATTTAAACACTATTAAAACTTAAAATAATTATAAAAATTAATCTAAAGATGATAAATTTAATCTAAGAGTTGCAAAAATCCTATTTTAATGTATTTAAGCTAAGGAAAATATAAAAAATGCAAAAATTTTAAATTTGAAAAATAATAATAAAATAATATTAAAATAATATTAAAAACCCAAAAATTCAAAAAAATTCTAAAAACTTTCAAACTAGTTTATTTTAACCTAAAAAATCAGAAAATGAATGTGAAATTACCAAAATACCCCTAATGGGCCCCCAAATGGGCTAAAAGCAAAATCAGTCAACCATAATGGGCTTTTTAGCCCAAAAAGTCAAAATAAGCCCAAATGACTTGGAAAAGCCCTATCTTACTCAAAATTCAATTCTAAACACAAAACTCTGAAGGCCCAAAAGCTGAAAATGAGCTTATCACAACTTAATGAACACACAACTTATTCTTATTGGGCCAATAAGCCCATTAAGCAATAAGCCAATGCCATAAGCTCTAATTTGACACACAACCTTCTTTTGGGAGACTAAAGAGATCTGTAAAAAGAAATTTTCAAAAAGCTCACTCAATAACCCAGAAATAAGCAAAGAACAATTCCATAAAACGACAAAATAGTCGGTATGGAGTTCTGGGCTGTTTCAGAAGCTCTAGTTTGTTGCAAAAGCTCACAAATAGCTTAACTAAGACTAATCAACCAAGAAAATCCCAATAAGCCGAGTACAATAAGCTGTGTGAACCAATAAGCACTCTTTTAAAATAAGAAAACTTAATTTCCTAGCTTAAAAGATGAGATAATTGATGAAAAGTACAAAAACTATGTTGTGGCACGTTTCAATAAGCTAAACAGATTGATAAGCACTTTTTGCCTTGGTCAACGAAAGTCAACTCACTCCAAAATTCACCAAACTTGCAGAACTTGATTATGAGATGGTATTAAGCTTGTTTGAAGCTGATTTAGATCAAGTCTAGAGGGCTAGACCAATGAACTTAGCAAAACAGTTGGCTTACTAAGCTTGTTTTTGGCAAATTAAGCACTATAAGCCAGTGGACTTATAAGCTTGTGAGATAAGCAGCAAACAAAAGGCACACACACCAAGTAATGCACAAGGAACCAAATACAAGCATGAAACAGCAAGAATCAAACCAATTGCATCAAAATCACATAGCATGCATTTGCTGATCTAAATGACCAAAAGCTGAAAATTAATAAGCTATAGAGTACTCAATAAGCAACCAAACTCTAAAACCAGATGATGCAGAGTTGCACAACCAACAAATCTATAAGCAAACCAAGTTTCGCACCCTAATTCAAACAAACAAACAAATTAAACCTGCTGATGTGTTTGACTGAAAAAAGTGTTCAAAAACTAGCAACCTATGATTTTTAGTTATACCTTGTTTTAAACCTATCCAACACTTGAAACAACTTTCATACCAGCAAACCAATAGTTATAAACCAAAAGGAGCCAAGTTCCAAGGCCCTAAGGCCTTTGAACCAGCAGACACAAACAACCCTTAATTTACACCTTTTCAAAGCAACTTTTGATTTCTAAGCACAACCTACTGATTTTATAATTCAAACACACTTCCTAGATGACTACTGACAGATTTAAACACAAAAATCACAATCTCAAACACAAGAACACAAAATCACAGTCCAAAATCCAAAACAGGCTATATCATGAAATTTTTAGGGGAAACTTAAACAAGAGGCCATACCTGTCCTCCACAACATCCTAGGAAGACCAGAAATGCTCCTTGGACCTTGTTCAAAAACTAGAACAAGACCAAGGTTCTTCACAAAGAAGGTCAAAACCTGCTGATGTCCAAAGTAGAACAAGGTTTTGATGCTTATGATTCTTCAACACAAATGAACAAACAACTCACCCAATAGCTTAAATCTCTTCTCAGGCTTGGTGTCAATAATGCTTGGAATTTTGCAAATCCTTTTGATGTTCGTTTCTCGGTATCTTCTCGAATTGATTAAGGTTTAAGTGCGACTCAATTGTTCTTGATGGAAAGTAAAAAGGGTTGTTGGATGACTATTCTACTTGAAAAGATAAATGCGAAGCAAAGTAAAAATAAACCAAAGATAAATGATAAAGGGGCAAAACAAATATTTAAACGTAACTTAAAGCGAAACAATAAATAAAAATAAAACTAAAAGAAAAAATTAAATAAAGACTGAAAGTTAAAATGCGCGAAGTAATAAAAATAAGCTAAAAGTAATCACAAGAAAACTGTCACTTTTCTGAAAAATAGAAAAAATAAAAATTACAAAACTAAGAAAACTGCTCATTCGGAATAAACACGTTCATCCGGAATAAAGTCCTTCATCCGGAATAAATGGATTCATCCGGAATAAAGGCTTCATCCGGAATAAATGTTCATTCGGAATAAAGCTTGGTTCGGAATAAATCAGTTCATTCGGAATGACCTACTGATTCGGAATAATTAAGCTCGTTCGGAATATCGGCCCTCATCCGGAATAAAGGGTTTCATCCGGAATAAAGGCTTCATGCGGAAAATAGTTTGATTCGGAAAAAGAAGTTCATGCGGAATAAGAAGCTGATTCGGAATATTCAAAACAAAAGGCTCATCCGGAATATAAGCTCATCCGGAATAATTTAACTAACACCTTCATCCGGAATAAATCTTTATTCGGAATGTTATGTTCATCAGGAATAAAAACACTGGTTCAGAATAAACGACTGATCCGGAATAATTCTGAGTAAACAAAGAACACGAAGAACAGGGAAGAACAAAAGGGTACGAATTTGATCAAATCTAACCAAAATCAACCTAAAGATTAAACCAAAATAACCAATAAACATCAACTAACAATAATCAATCAAAACAAATCAACAAAACTAACAAATAAAGCCAAATCAATCAAAACCCACTTGATTCAAAACCATAAAAACTCAAGAACATACCATAATCAAAAGTAAAGATTAAGCAAGAAAGGTAAAAGAAGATTAATTAAAAGCTTGATTAAAAAGCAAAGATTCAACAATTAAAAACATGAAAATTAAATCTTACCTATTAAATCTTGAGAGAGAAAGCATAAATTTAGAGAGAGAAAGCATAAATTTAAACTATTCCTAATCTACTCCTAAAACTTACCAACCCTTTCCTAACAAATGAGGGTGGTATTTATAAGAGAGGGGAGTGGTTGGTGGCTTCCTCCTTTCTTTCTTTCTTTCTTTCCGTCTCGTCTTTAAAGTCTAGACTTTTGGCTCGGTATTTGTCGATAAAATCTTGAACTCGTCTTATAATTTCTTCATTTATTAGACTTGGGTTCTTCGACTTGTAAATCTTCCATCTTTGGTCCTTTTCTTCAATAAATCTTCAAAATAGGCCCATTGACTTCTGATCTTTTGCACACTTGATCTTTTCACTTCGTCTTTTGTCTTTTTCTTTGATAAAAGCACGTGAAAGCCCGTGTTTTCTTCCTTTTTCATCTTTTGGTCCTAAAACACAATAAAAACACAAACCACGCATAATTCCGACATTTACGACATAAAATACACGTTATGGCTTGGTTATTATTATAATTAAGTGGTAAAAAGATGGGTGTTTTCACACCTATCAAATCCCCTACACTTGACCATTGCAATGTCCTCATGCAATGCATTAGTTACAAAGCAAGTGTTACATTTTCCATCACCGTCAATCCACATTGGCCTTTATTAAAGAGACAAAAATATTTAAAGGAAGAAAACAAGTAAAAAGATCAAAAACTTACCTTAGGGTTTTGGAATGTCATGAATGATTATCACTCTCAAGTTTCACGTTCCCCATACCAAGCTTAAAAACGAGATCATTGTTATTATAAGTTAGCAAACTAACACAAATTCATGTGGCCCAATTATTTACTTAGACTCCCTTATTCCTAGGTGTATCTCTTTTATTTTATTATTGTCTTGAATGATCACGATGATGCATTGTTGACTTATTTCGATAGTTATTAACGCTGAAAATAAAGTGGGACGATTTAATCAATAGTTAGCTAAAGGACAAATTCTTTTTAAAACTGCTTCTCGGGACCTCATAAAGTTCATATCTTGGCATAACTCGCTTCACGATTTGAGACCTTTCTCGGACCGATATTTGGCAGCTACTTCATACTTCAAATCTTTGAGAGACGTTCTTGAATTTATGGTCTTCTCTTCATAATAGGAATTTCTTCACTTGAAGTTTTGAGAGATTCTTCATATTTGGACCACAACTTCTTCATTTTTCTCCAATCTTTATTTTGGACTTTGATATACAACGATCCGCCTCCTTTTAGGACTTGGATCTATTTATCCTCATACCTTGCTAGGGTCTATTCGGATAGACTTCTCCATGATCTTTTGGGGAGTACTTGCTTTTCGTCGTGTGTCTCGATCCTTCATATTGACTTTCGATAAATGATTCTTCACATCACTTTTAGATCTTTAGCAACAAAATGTAGCCCTAATGCCTTGTTAGGGCCTTTTCGGACTCGCCAATCTTCGCATCCCGCTTCAATAAGTTATGCCTTGGATATGAACTCTAATTAATACCGAGCAACTTTTAAACGATCTTGGGCTAGAAGCTAAGTAACTTTTCAAATCGTACAACCTTATTTATTGCAGATAAATTTATTAGCAAGCGATGGGAGAATAGGCTTATAATCAACTCACATAAATTCACGAAAGAATACCAAACTTAAAATTGACTCTATCATCTCTCGTTCTCCACAATTTAAAATCTCAAGGAATGAGACTCGTGGATACTTAGCCAATTAAATCAATGTTTCGGGTATTCGAGTCATCTATTGGATCTTGCAAATTCTTAGACTTTTTCAAGTTTTGAATTCGCATTTTAAAGTTTCCTTGATAAACGACTCTCTAGGATCAATTATAGGAACTTGCGAAAAGTTCTCGTTCTTAACCCGTGAGAGTTAAGACTTTCGCGTTTTAAAGTTCCCTACATAAAAGCCTAGCAAAACTTGACTTAAACACGTTAAGGATACTAGCTAGAGTAAACTTAGATAAGTAAACTCGGGTTGAGTCAAAAGATTCACAACGTTTGAAAATTTTAAAACCACTTTATTCAAATTTATTCTAGCAAAGAAAGAAAATGACTATAACAAAGGAAAATTACAAGGCCAAAATAGATTAAAATTTTGAAAAATGTCGATAAAATCAAATTTTCCGGTTAAAATGAGGACAAATACAAGGAAAAGGCCACTTAACTTCTTAACTTTGATAGAAGTCCCCCTACACTTGATATAAACATTGTCCTCAATGTTTAAGCATGTGGGAGTAAAATCCCCTACACTTAGGACATTGTGCACGTTGTTTAAATCTTGCTAAGGAAAAGACAACTAAATAGATTCCTATTTTAATATTGGAAAATATAAAATAGTGAATCGAAAAGAGTTTAGGATAGAACCGGGAAGACGGGAACACGGAATCACGGGTCGTCAAAAGTCATCAAGAGTGTATCTCTGAAGCTCTAATCCCTGCACATGATAAGAAAGAAAACAAGAAACACCAACGGGGCTCCCCCTACACTTATGATGAAAATAAATAAAGATAGATAATCGGGTTGCCTCCTGAAGAGCGCTTGTTTATATTAACCGAGTCACGAGCCTGACTCGTCCCCAAATTAAATGGTCCATGGGGAAACCTCGAATGTAATACCGGGATCAAAGACCTTGTCCTCGTTCCCGGAGGAAAATAATAAAGGAGAGGCCGGAGGATAAGTTTTGAATGGTAGAGAAGTCCTCTCAATATAAGAAAAGTAAGTGGAATCATGATCCACATGAGGTGGGGTGGGTAAAGGAAGCAAATTGTTATCCCCCCAAGACAGTTGATGGTTACTAAGCGGAAAAGCCGTAAAAGTGTCAATCATAGAATGGTCAATTCCACCTCCCGGGTCAAAGCACTTATCCTCACTTCCCGACGTGAAATGGGGAGAGTGAAACCGATACATCACCCGATTGGGTGTGCACGCGGTAGGATGAGGTGGCAATATAATATGAGAAGTATGAGAACAATTACCTTCCACCCGGGGCCCCTTTTCAGTAGAGTCACGTCTTTCCACCTCTGCGGTAGAAGGAGGCATGGCTAACAAAGTATGCTCATTAATAGCAAGAGAATCAGGGCTATCAATGTCCTCAATCCCTTCATCAAAGAGAGGATTCACCTCACTAGATATGTAGGCGTCATCAAAATCAAATAAAGGGTTCGAATAAATCTTGAAAGTTTCTTTCGGAACGTCTTCATCGGATAGTGACTCGTCATCATTAGAAGTAAAATCATCATCTTGATAAAAAAGAGGATTAGAGAAAGCCAAAGAATCATCTCCCAAAGTGTTGGTGGAAGGAACATCATCATTAAGAGCGACCTCTTCCGTAAGCTCCTCAAAAGTTAGCACATCACAAACCTCATCAAAGAATCTATCAAGACCAAAATCACTAATCTCACTCGATGTATCACAATACTTAGAGGCATTGGGGATATTAAGAGAGGGAAGTGTAATTGCGCTAGGACATTGAGCAACTAGATCATTCCAAGAAATAGTATTCTCATCGCCAACATCATCATAATAGTATGGACGCACAAGAGGAGGAGTATAATAACTAAGATTAGATACTTGCTCTTGTTGCTGTCGCTTTTCCTCCTCCCATGCTTCGTTTAGCTGAACAACGGCTTCTTGAAGTTGCAAAATAATGGCGTGTGTTTCGTCATTCAAAGTAGTGAGTTGTAGGGCAATACGAATTCCATGAGAAGATTGATGATCGAGGGTGGGATGTGGGGGCTGACAGTTATGAAAACCAGAATTATAGCACGGATGTGGCTCATAGTAAGTCATCGGTTGAGAAGAATTAAAACACGGATTTGGTTCATAATAATCCATCGGTGAAGAAAAATGAGGACACGGATTTGGCTCATAATAATTCATTGGCTGACAATAAGAAGCATCGTGAGGGACCCCACAATGATTGCAACACGGGTATTGAGAATAACCCGGTGCATGTTGAGGATAGGGATTGTCATAGACGGGAGGGGGAAAATTAGTGTAAGAGGAGAAGTACGAATTTCTTGAATTGCAAAATGGACAAAATCCAAATTGTGTAATGTCTATATCAGAACCACACCTCGCACAAGTACACCATGGACATATTGGAAAACCAAGCCATGGTCTCCCACACTCGACGCAAGACGAATCCATGAAGAATTATAAATAAGAGGGGTAGAGAAAAGAATTAAACACAATAGAGGATAAAGAGGAATATTTTTGGTCGCAAAACTTTGAAAAAGAAATGCTTTTTATGATTTTTCAAATGTTTTTGGGATTTTTGAAAATTTTTTACACAAAAAATAACGTTCACGAGTGAACGGATCCTAAAAGCCAACGCGTCTCTCACAAAAAAACCATTAATCTGCACGAAAAGAGCTGGCAGCAGCGCCATTTGATACTTGGATTTTTGCAAATCCTTTTGATGTTCGTTTCTCGGTATCTTCTCGAATTGATTAAGGTTTAAGTGCGACTCAATTGTTCTTGATGGAAAGTAAAAAGGGTTGTTGGATGACTATTCTACTTGAAAAGATAAATGCGAAGCAAAGTAAAAATAAACCAAAGATAAATGATAAAGGGGCAAAACAAATATTTAAACGTAACTTAAAGCGAAACAATAAATAAAAATAAAACTAAAAGACAAAATTAAATAAAGACTGAAAAATAAGTAATAAAAATAAGCTAAAAGTAATCACCAGAAAACTGTCACTTTTCTGAAAAATAGAAAAAATAAAAATTACAAAACTAAGAAAACTGCTCATTCGGAATAAACACGTTCATCCGGAATAAAGTCCTTCATCCGGAATAAATGGATTCATCCGGAATAAAGGCTTCATCCGGAATAAATGTTCATTCGGAATAAAGCTTGGTTCGGAATAAAACAGTTCATTCGGAATGACCTACTGATTCAGAATAATTAAGCTCGTTCGGAATATCGGCTCATCCGGAATAAAGGGTTTCATCCGGAATAAAGGCTTCATGCGGAAAATAGTTTGATTCGGAAAAAGAAGTTCATGCGGAATAAGAAGCTGATTCAGAATATTCAAAACAAAAGGCTCATCCGGAATATAAGCTCATCCGGAATAATTTAACTAACACCTTCATCCGGAATAAATCTTTATTCGGAATGTTATGTTCATCCGGAATAAAAACACTGGTTCGGAATAAACGACTGATCCGGAATAATTTTGGCTAAACAAAGAACACGAAGAACAGGGAAGAACAAAAGTGTACGAATTTGATCAAATCTAACCAAAATCAACCTAAAGATTAAACCAAAATAACCAATAAACATCAACTAACAATAATCAATCAAAACAAATCAACAAAACTAACAAATAAAGCCAAATCAATCAAAACCCACTTGATTCAAAACCATAAAAACTCAAGAACATACCATAATCAAAAGTAAAGATTAAGCAAGAAAGGTAGAAGAAGATTAATTAAAAGCTTGATTAAAAAGTAAAGATTCAACAATTAAAAACATGAAAATTAAATCTTACCTATTAAATCTTGAGAGAGAAAGCATAAATTTAGAGAGAGAAAGCATAAATTTAAACTATTCCTAATCTACTCCTAAAACTAACCAAACCTTTCCTAACAAATGAGGGTGGTATTTATAGGAGAGGGGAGTGGTTGGTGGCTTCCTCCTTTGTTTCTTTCTTTCCGTCTCGTCTTTAAAGTCTCAACTTTTGGCTCGGGATTTGTCGATAAAATCTTGAACTCGTCTTATAATTTCTTCATTTATTAGACTTGGGTTCTTCGACTTGTAAATCTTCCATCTTTGGTACTTTTCTTCAATAAATCTTCAAAATAGGCCCATTGACTTCTGATCTTTTACACACTTGATCTTTTGACTTCGTCTTTTGTCTTTTTCTTCGATAAAAGCTCGTGAAAGCCCGTGTTTTCTTCCTTTTTCATCTTTTGGTCCTAAAACACAATAAAAACACAAACCACGCATAATTCCGACATTTACGACATAAAATACACGTTTTGGCTTGGTTATTATTATAATTAAGTGGTAAAAAGATGGGTGTTTTCACACCTTCAACAAGCTTGAAGGAGCTTTAGGCTTTTGGCTAAGGATTAGTACAAGATAATAGGTTAAACAGAAACAAGGATTTCAAGGTTTTTGAACCTTTTAAAACCTAACAAACATAGACGTGCCTTAACCACAAGATTAAGGAAGGTCTATAACATCAAAGGGAACTCAGATTTCAGCTATTCTAACACCAACTTTTATAAAACACAAAAGAGATTTCACAATTTTAAGAAATTCAAATTTTATTTAAATAAAAAGGAATTAGAAAGATAATAGCCAAAATCTGGAACAAAGGGACTCTCACAAGTTGAGGTCTCCTTTTATAGGCAGATGCTTACAAAACACTATTCATAAACCCTAGCTAGAAAATCCCAAGATTGTCCTTGAAGTCTTCTAGATCTTTTGATGTAATGAGCAGTCCAAGTTGATCCAAGTCGTTCAATTTTACGTTGTGAGTAAGCAAGGGATAATAGTTGTTGATTTGGCCACGTCATTTTGCTTGGAGAGGAGGGTGTAAGGTGATTGGTGGAACGGGTTTGGGTGTGGGGTCCAAGGGTGAGTGGAGAAGAGGGAATTTTTGTTGGGAAAGGTTTAGCCTGAGGTGAATCACACATGTGCCAAGGTAACTTCTTTTTCCCCTTTGTTTTGTAAAAAGTAAAATTGGGTTCATCACTGCTACAGTAACTTCCTTTGATCCGAAATCAGTGGAGGGTAATTGTGTTTGGCGCAATAAACATTTAAATGTTTATAATGCCCATATTTAGTCCTTGAAAAGATGTAAAACACGTTTTCAGCCAACAAAACTCTATTCCCTTTGTTAAATAAGTTGTGAATTTCACACTTTTGCCCTAAAACTTCGGCAAAAGTGTTTCAAGGGTTGTTTTTGCCATTTTTCCATAATTGAGGGACTGATTTTGGACTTTCTTGATCTTCAAAGGTCTTCATAGTATCTTTGACTTCATGAGGGACCATATTTGACAAATTAGAATTGATGAGGGACTAATTTTGCCATTTCTTCAAAGTTGAAGGACCATTTTGTAATTTTGACAAACTTAAGGGACCAAACATGTAATTATGAATATACAAGGGTTTTAAGTGTCATTTCTTCATATTTTTAGGATCAATCTCGAAAATCTTCAAGTCTTCAAGGGTTAATCTTGGATAAATCATGAACTAGGGTCGGTTCTTTGTACGGCTTCGTTTCTCGTGTCCGTTTTTCCTTGTTTCTTGTGATCTTTTGTCTTTTTCACGATATCCATACCTAAAACACACAAGTAAACAAATACAAGCATATATATGGTAATTTATGACATTTTTATGCATTTAAAGCCCGAAAAGAACGATGAGATCATGTATAAATGCCATCTCATCACTCCCCCATACTAAGCCATTGCCGTGCCCTCACGCAATGCTAGAATAAAGTATCTAAGCATCGCCAAAATTCAATTTTATTAAACTTTATTGAAAAGTAAAAGACTTACAACAATACTACGAAGATGTGTAAAGACATAATGTATGATTTTCATCACGAGTGTGACTTTTAAGGTCAAAGAATAGAAACAAGTAAATGTCCCATAGAGTAAATTTCGTCATCCTTGATTGTCATACATTCCATGCTAAGTGCAAAAACGAGATCATTGTTGGTACAAGTCACAATGCTAACACTACTCATACGTCCAAATTGTGTAATACTTTTTCTCCCCGCAATCCTACTTATTATAAAAGGAAATGGGTTACTAGCATTTTTTGACTATTTGTCATGGATCACAAGTGATTCATATTGACTTATTTGAGTATTTATTAGTCCGAAAGAAAAGTAGCACGATTTAATCGATAGTTAGCGGAAGGACACAATCTTTTAAAACGGCTTCTCGTGTATCTCCTTAAGTTCATATCTTGGCATAACTCGTTTCACGATTTGAGACCTTTCTCGGACCGATATTTGGCATGTACTTCATACTTCAAATCTTGGGAAGACGTTCTTGAAGTTATGTTCTTCTCTTCATATTTGGAATTTCTTCATTTGACGTTTTTGATAGATTCTTCATATTTGGACCACGACTTCATCATTTTTCTTTAATCTTTATTTTGGAGTTTGATATACAACGATCCGCCTCCTTTTCGGACTTGGATATATTTATCCTCATACCTTGTTAGGGTCTTTTTGTATAGACTTTCTCCATGATCTTTAGGGGAGTAATTGCTTTTCGTCGTGTGTCTCGATCCTTCATATTTATTTTGGAACAATGATACTTTACATCATCTTGGATCTTTAGCAACAAAATAGAGCTCCTCATGTCTTGTTAGGGCCTTTTTGGATCTTCACCAATCTTCGCGTCCCGCTTCAATAAGTTATGCCTTGGCTATGAACTCTATTCAACCCCGAGCAACTTTTAAACGATCTTGGGCTAGAAGCTAAGTAACCTTTCAAATCGTACGACCTTACTTATTGCAATTATTTTTATTCCTAATGCATTGATCTTATGGGAAGAAAAAGCCACAATTAAAAACATATGAGTTTTTGAAAGAACATTTTCATGTTCTACTTTTAGCATGATCACTTGTCTAACTCTATCACTTCTCGTTCTTCACTATATAAAGACCTCTAATTAAAGAGACTCGTGAATACTTAGCCATGCAAGTCAAAATTAAGCCAAAT
This sequence comes from Glebionis coronaria, assembly GCA_025667525.1. NCBI lineage: Eukaryota > Viridiplantae > Streptophyta > Magnoliopsida > Asterales > Asteraceae > Glebionis > Glebionis coronaria. Next base: position 268,613,446 of record CM046877.1, on the reverse strand, counting down.
TTGGATTAGCTTTCATTAAGACTATATCAAATCAATGTTTTGGGTTTTCAAGCCACCTATAGGATCTTGCACTTTCTTGGCCTTTTTCAAGTTTAGAGAATGCATTTTATAGTTCCCTTGATAAGTGACTTTCTAGGATAAATTATAGGAACTTGCGAAAAGTTCTTGTTCTTAACCCGTGTGAGCTAAGACTTTTGTGTTTTAAAGTTCCCTATATAAAAGTCTAGCAAAACTTGAATTGAGCGGGTTAAGGAATGTAAAGGGCTCCAAATGCCCATCAAGTCAAAAAGTAGCTCTTATTCTACCCATCGTAAAATATACATTAGTGTCTTAAAAACACTTATGAAAACTAAGAAAATTTTTGAAATTTTGCCATTTTTAGCCTTATTAGCAAAAAAAACATTGAAAGTTGGAAAACGTGAGGGCGTAGCAAAGCCAAGTACCTATTCACCCCCCATACTAGAAGTAAACATTGTCCTCAATGTTTCGAGTCTAAAGGTGGAGCACCCCCATACTAGAGACGAAGAATCGAATGCTTAGGATCTAGCTTGGAAAGGGTGATCAACAATATATCTAAAGCCGTTTATTAAGTATGCTAAAAGATAATTGTTAGAACAATAAAGGATATGTCATGGATTCGTGAAAAACTTCTTCAAGCAAACGATGGAGGCTCACGTAAACGAACACGAGAGTCTTCAATCGTAGATGATGATGATCTAGATAACACAATCACAAACAACCACGAGACAACGAGTTGGAAGGGCACAAATCCCCTCTCATTATTATTGGAAAGCATAAAAGGATAAGCATGGGATCTCCCCCACGAGGCACCTCGTTTTTGATTACCGAGTCATGAGCTCGACTCGATCCCCTCAATGCTAATTATCATTGGGGAAGGTGACTTGGTCAAGGTCAACCATTGAAGGAATTTCCCCACCAAAGTAGTGCTTAAGCCTATGTCCGTTCACCTTGAAGTTAGGACCATCATCTTGAGCTAGCTCGATGGTCCTATAAGGAAACACATGTGTAACGGTGAAAGGACCCGACCAAAGAGATTTCAATTTCTCAGAAAATATCTTAAGTCTAGAGTTAAAAAGTAACACTTGATCACCAATGTTAAAAACCCGGTTTTTAATCTTTGCATCATGAAACTTTTTAGTCTTTTCTTTGAAAATCAATGAATTTTCATAAGCATTGTCTCTTAGTTCATCCAATTCATTCAATTGTATTTTCCGGTGATCTCCCACGGTCTTTAAGTCAAAGTTTGCATGCTTAAATGCCCAATATGCCTTGTGCTCCAATTCAATGGGCAAATGACAATGTTTCCCATAGACTAACTTATAAGGAGTACAACTGATAGGTGTCTTATAAGCGGTCCTAAAGGCCCATAAAGCATCATCGAGTTTGTCGGACCACGAAGCACGGTTTTCTCTAATCGACCTCTCTAAAATCCTCTTCAAAGCTCGATTCGAAACCTCGACTTGCCCACTCGTTTGTGGGTGATAAGCCGTAGAAAGACGATGAGTAATTCCATATTTCTTTAAGACCTTCTCGAATTGGTCATTACAAAAATAGGTTCAACGATCGCTTATAAAGCACGAGGGGTTCCGAACCGAGAGAATAGTTGTTTTAAAAACTTCACTACCACACGAGCATCATTAGTAGGTAAAGCCTTAGCTTCCACCCACTTAGAAAGGTAGTCGACCGCGACGAGGATATACTTGTTACCATGAGACGATGGGAACGGCCCCATAAAGTCTATGCCCCAAATGTCGAAAATCTCACACACTTGAATTATGTTTTGCGGCATTTCATCACGTTGAGACGATTTTCCTTGACGTTGGCACGAATCACACGACTTTACAAGTGCGTGTGCATCACGATAGATAGAAGGCCAAAAGAAGCCGGCATCGAACACTTCTTAGCCGTGAGATTAGCACCATGGTGACCACCCGTGGGTCCCTCGTGACAAGCTCTAAGGATATTAGAAGCTTCGACACCAAAAACACAACGTCGAACGAGTTGATCCGCAAAAACCCGAAAGAGATAAGGGTCGTCCCAAAAATAGAACTTGACGTCACGAAAGAATTTTCGCTTTTGTTGTGTCGTCATACCCTTGATTATGAAATTGCCCGCATGGTAATTTGCAATGTCGGCAAACCATGGGGTGGTGTCTTTAGAATTCACTACACCGAGAGTCTCAAGAGTAAATTTTTCGGTGATTTCCTTGTTCTCGAAAACATCTTTGTGAGGATCTTCTAGACGAAAGAGATGATCGGCCGCTAGATTCTCGGCTCCTTTTTTGTCAAGCACGGTGACATCAAATTCTTGGAGGAGGAGCATCCAACAAAGCAATATCGGCTTAGCATCTTGCTTAGCTAAGAGATACTTGATAGCCGAATGGTCGGTATACACGATGCTTTTAGTTAAGACGAGATAAGGTCGGAATTTCTCAAAAGCATTGACCACGGCAAGGAATTCCTTTTCCGTTGTGTTGTAATTTAATTGAGCCTCGGTCATCGTCTTACTAGCATAATGGATAGGACGAAAATGCTTTTCATAACGTTGCCCTAAGACGGCCCCTATAGCATAATCACTTGCATCGCACATGATTTCAAAGGGTAATTCCCAATTAGGAGCAACAAGAATGGGAGCTTCGGTATGTTTCCTTTTAAGAGTTTCGAAAGCTCTAACACAATCCTCATTGAAATTAAAAGGAGCATCCTTGTCGAGAAGGTGTGTCATAGGTCGAGAGATTTTCGAAAAGTCTTTGATGAGACGACGCTAAAAGCCCGCGTGGCCTAGGAAACTCCTAACTCCCTTAACGGTTTTGGGATGAGGTAACTTGGCGATGACGTCTACCTTAGCTTTATCGACCTCAATCCCCGCTTTCGAGACCTTATGTCCTAGAACGATTCCTTGTTTACACATGAAATGACATTTTTCCCAATTAAGCACAAGATTGGTTTCTTCACAACGTTTTAACATTTGCTCGAGATTAGATCAACACGACGTGAACAAATTTCCAAACACCGAAAAGTCATCTATAAACACTTCCATCGACTTCTCGATCATATCGTGAAAAATGGCCATCATACACCGTTGAAACGTACCCGATGCATTACAAAGTCTGAAAGGCATCCTACGATAAGCAAACGTTCCATAAGGACCCGTAAATGTAGTCTTCTCTTGATCACGAGGGTCGATAGGGATTTGAAAGTAACCGGAAAAACCATCTAAAAAGCAATAGAATTCATTTCCCGCGAGTCGCTCCAACATTTGATCCATGAAGGGCAACGGAAAGTGGTATTTACGAGTGGTGTCATTTAACTTTCGGTAGTCAATACACACCCTCCAACCGGTCACAACACGAGTGGGAATTAGCTCGTTGTTTTCATTAGTCACAACGGTCATTCCTCCCTTTTTAGGGACACAATGGATTGGGCTCACCCATGGGCTATCGGAGATAGGATAAATCATTCCCGCGTCAAGGAGTTTTAAAACTTCCTTTTTTATGACATCGTGAATTTTGGGGTTTACCCTTCTTTGAATTTGAATTGCGGGTTTGTAGTCCTCCTCCATTAAAATCTTTTGAGTACAAAATTTTGGGTCAATACCCTTAATGTCGGAAATTTTCCACGCAATTGCCCCTTTATAAGCTTTAAGAACTTTCAAGAGCTCGGTTTTTTCATCATTAGCAAGACCTCTTGCAATAATAACCGGCAAATTGTCATCACCTTCCAAGAATGAGTATTCAAGGTGAGAAGGAAGATCTTTCAATTCAAGGATAGGTGGTTCCTCGATTGAAGATTTTGGCTCAACACTCATAACTTCCATCAGTGGAAGAAATGGTGGAATAGAAGTATCATCACTAATAAACACCTCATCTTCATTGTCGATTTCATTTGAAGTGAAATCGCCTCCTTGGAATGGAGTGAGATTTGGTGTAGAATTAGCAAGAATTGGATCCAAAATAGTGGGATTGCCACTTGACGAGCTATCGTAAAAACCTAACACTTCTTGTGAAAACTCATCGCAAACCACATCAACTAAGTCAATGTGATTTATGGTAGCGATTGCATAAACATGAGAAGTTTTTGAGTTTTGAGTAGCGTTTATAACAAGTTCCTCTACGTTGAATCTCAAAGTGATAGTTCTTGCATGAACGTCGATAAGCGATCTCGAGGTGTCTAAAAATGGACGACCTAAAATTAGAGGAACTTGAGCATACGCGGGGATGTAAAATACTATAAAATCAATGGGATAATAGAACTTCCCCACTTTCACGAAAACATCCTCGGCTACTCCACATGCTAAAATCATAGAATGATCGGCCATCTCGATAGACATGTTCGAAGGAGTAAAAGCCGGAGGTGAAAGCGATTTCCAAATGGAAAATGGCATCAAATTAATGCTTACACCAAGATCGGCCAAGGCGAGGCATTATTTCATATCATGTATTTCACAAGGAATGAGAAACTTTCCGGGGTCACCAACTTTTTCCGGTATGCGGTTAAGATAAACCGAAGAACAATTAGCAAGCTTTGAAAGCTTTTCCTTATCGCTCATCATACTTTTAAAAGTCGAAGCGAAACGAGGCATATATAACAATGCGTCGGCTAAACTCACATCAAAATGTACTTGTTGAAACATTTTTATAAAAAGCTCGATTTGTTGTTTGTTACGTTCTTGCAATTTCTCTTTGTTTCGTCTCGAAGGGTAAGGTAAGGGTGGTGTGGGTTGGACATTAGGCGACGGCCTTGGAATCTCGGGTTCCATGATTGGTATCGGTTCAACATTAGGTGTGGTATGAGCGGTACTTCGTGGGATTGTGATATGCTCCTTTTCGACCATCACCTCGGGATCTTTCTCGATTTCCTTCTCCGTAGAAGTACTTGGACGAGAGATTGGTTCCTTGAAAGTTTTACCACTTCGTGTAGTAATAACCTTCATTTCTCCCTTCGGGTTTGCAATGGTATCACTAGGAAGACCACCCGAGGAAGAAGGTTTACACATGATTGCTTCAAACATTTTTGCCATTCGGTCCTCAAATTTTTATTGCCTTAAATCCGCTTTTAACAATTCTTTCTTAATCTCATGTTCTCCTTGTTCCATCTTTTGTTGATATTGTTGAAGACGTTGAAAATTTCCTTCCATTTTATTAGCATGAGTTTTAAGTTCATTAGCAAGTTCGTTTTTAAGCTCGTTTTTCAACTCGGATCTTAAGCTAATCATCTCACGTTGCATATTATCAAACTTAGCACCATTTGCTTTAGCATAATCCAAAAATTCTCCTTGAAGATTTTTAGTGTGAGCATTTTGAAAACCTTGTGTAGTGTTTTGAAAATGACGGATTTGGTTTTGATTAGTGACTTGTCCATTCCCACTTTGATAATTCCCTTTGTTGTATTTACGTGAATTGACTTGATAATTACCACATTGATTGTTGTTTCGATAGTTATTTTTAGCATTTTGATTTGGTGGAGCTTGATTTGGGCGGGAACCTTGGCCGTTTTGGTTATAAGTTCCTGTTGCTACGTAAGCACTCGAACTGTTACCACCGGCGGTAATTCACTCGGAAAGATCATGAGCTCCACCACAAGACAAACAACTCTTTTCAACCGCTTTAACCGAAACGGAATTCAAAGCCTCTTGTGCTTTCCAATGAGTCATAAGATTAGCAAATCTATCGAAAACCGATTTTCCTCATTAGCTTCATCGTGTAAGGCATTAATGCTACGAGACGATGACGACGATGAAGAACCCATATTGGCAACACTCGGTGTGCTACGAGGGCTATAAACCTTAGACCTATTCTCGATAATCTTTAAAGCTTCATCGGTCGTTTTGCACAAAAACTTACCACCCGCGGCGGCATTCAAATAATCTCGTTCATGATCATTAAGCCCATTATAAAAAGTATCAACTTGATGTAATCCCGAAAAATCATGGTGTGGACATTCATGTAACATTTCTTTAAATCGTTCCCATGCCATTGAAAAACTTTCATTATTTCATTGTACAAATCTTGAAATCTCATTTTTCAAATGTGTTGTTTTAGATGGTGGAAAAAATTTGTTCACAAACTTAGAAACGAGATCACCCCATGTCAAAATTGAATTTGGCGGTTCTTTCTGAAGCCAAATTTTAGCGGGTCCATCTAAAACTTGCTAGTTGCGGTGAGACGATTAAAATTCCTTATGTGGTAATGCGGGTTGTCTTTCTCATGACCTCTAAACTTATTTGCTTGCAACATCGACATTAAACCCGTCTTAATCTCAAAATTCTGCTCAAGGATAGCGGGAATCAAAATGGCCTCTCCAAAACCCTCGGTGGGTGCTTGAAGCAACTCCATCATAGTACGATTAGCCATTGCGACTTCTTGTTCTACAATAGGTTCAACAATTGGAGTTTGTTCTTCAATCAACGTCTCTTGATTTGCTTGCTTTTGAAGACGTTTACGAGCTCGTTTTTCTTGATTACGTGTGATCATAAACTTCACGAAGAATGGGAGGTGAGCAAAGAAGATTCTTTTTGGGTGTTTTGTGAATTTTCAATTTTTTTGTGTTTTTGATTGTTTTTAATTTTTTTGGATTTTGGTGTATCTTCGTAGACAACAATCTACCAAATCTCTCCTCGAATCAAACTCTTGACTAAAGAAGCCTCAAAAGAATAAAAACGATCACGTGGAGTGAACGCCTTCGAATGACTTTAGAACTTTGGTGAAAACCATACTGTTCAAGAGGGTTTAATCACAAAGAAAACCAAGCAAATATATTATACGTAATAATACTTTGGGCGGCAAAACCCTCGATCAGCCTTCAATCTAAAAATACTCACAAGAAAGCGGGGAAACGAGGCGGCGGGAAGCACTTAAGAGCCTTTTTCCTTAGGGTATATTTTATAATACCCGCCTTATACCCACCTTATAGTTCGTATTTTTCAAAATCGAGCTTCACGAAAGTATTTATCTATTTTTGCCTTTTTCTTTTTGTTTGAGATTCGAATACAAAAATTAGGAGATCAAATCCCAATTAAGGTTGTGTTTTCACACTTTTGGAGATATTTTGTATTGATTGTGATACTTAATACAATATAATAATAATAATTTCACAAGAAAAACAAAAAAAAAACGATAATACGTATTAGTAGATTTCTACTAATACAAATACTATTTATGGTTAATATTAAAAACAACAAGACAAATTAATCACGACACAACTCCCCGGCAGCGGCGCCAAAATGATTGTAGTGTTTTACCACACCTTTAGGAAAAGGAGGTAAATAGGGAAAGTATTAGGTACAACGGTTTAGGAAAACCGTGCACAAATGACCCTTATGATTCCAAGTTCGTTTCCCAAGGAGGTATATATGTGTGAATAATTCGTAATTGGTTTGAGATTAATATTGGATAGAAGGGGATGAGAAAATAGAATGATGAAGACGTGAAATTAATTACCACTGCGACTAAACGTAAAACCGCAAAAAGTACAAAAATAAAAATTCATTCTAAAAATTCCCAAAAATCAAAATAAATAAACTAAGAGTTTTCCAATGATCAAAAAATTTTCAAACCTTTTAATTAATTAAATATTAATTTTTAAATGCTAATTAAAGCCCTAAAAATCAAATTAATTATCAAAAAGCCCAAATAAAGATTTTTCAATTTGTAAACATCCAAAATGACCTAAAAAGATTAAAAACTATTTTATAAATGTTTAAACTAAGAAGATCTATTTAAAATAATTTAAACACTATAAAAACTTAAAATAATTATAAAAATTAATCTAAAGATGATAAAATTAATCCAAGAGTTGAAAAATCCTATTTTAATGTATTTAAGCTAAGAAAAATAAATAAAATGCAAAAATGTGAAATTTGAAAAATAATAATAAAATAATATTAAAATAATATTAAAAATCCAAAAATTATAAAAAATTCTAAAAACTTTCAAACTAGTTTATTTTAACCTAAATAATCAGAAAATGAAAGTGAAGTTACCGAAATACCCCTAATGGGCCCCCAAATGGGCTAAAAGCAAAATTAGTCAACCTTAATGGGCTTTTTAGCCCAAAAAGTCAAATTAAGCCCAAATGACTTGGAAAAGCCCTATCTGACTCAAAATTCAATTCTAAACACAAAACTCTGAAGGCCCAAAACCTGAAAATGAGCTTATCACATCTTAATGAACACACAGCTTATTCTTATTGGGCCAATAAGCCCATTAAGCAATAAGCCAATGCCATAAGCTCTAATTTGACACACAACCTTGTTTTGGGATACTAAAGAGATCTGTAAAAAGAAATTTTGAAAAATCTCACTCAATAAGCCAGAAATAAGGAAAGAACAATTCCACAAAACGACAAAATAGTCGGGATAGAGTTCTAGGCTGTTTCAGAAGCTCTAGTTTGTTGCAAAAGCTCACAAATAGCTTAACTAAGACTAATCAACAAAGAAAATCCCAATAAGCCAAGTACAATAAGCTGTGTGAACCAATAAGCACTCTTTTAAAATAAGAAAACTTAATTTCCTAGTGAAAAGCTCTTATTAAGTTCTGATTTCTTCCAGTATAGCTTAAAAGGTGAGATAATTGATGAAAAGTACAAAAACTAAGTTGTGGCACGTTTCAATAAGCTAAACAGATTGATAAGCACTTTTTGCCTTGGTCAACGAAAGTCAACTCACTCCAAAATTCACCAAACTTGCAGAACTTGATTATGAGATGGTATTAAGCTTGTTTGAAGCTGATTTAGATCAAGTCTAGAGGGCGAGACCAATGAACTTAGCAAAACAGTTGGCTTACTAAGCTTGTTTTTGGAAAATAAAGCACTATAAGACAGTGGACTTATAAGCTTGTGAGATAAGCACCAAACAAAAGGCACACACCAAGTAATGCACAAGGAACCAAATACAAGCATGAAACAGCAAGAATCAAACCAATTGCATCAAAATCACATAGCATGCATTTGCTGATCTAAATGACCAAAAGCTGAAAATTAATAAGCTATAGACTACTCAGTAAGCAACCAAACTCTAAAACCAGATGATGCAGAGTTGCACAACCAACAAATCTATAAGCAAACCAAGTTTCACACCTTAATTCAAACAAACAAACAAATTAAACCTACTGATGTGTTTGACTGAAAAAAGTGTTCAAAAACTAGCAACCTATGATTTTTAGTTATACCTTGTTTTAAACCTATTCAACACTTGAAACAACTTTCATACAAGCAAACTAATAGTTATAAACCAAAAGGAGCCAAGCTCCAAGGCCCTAAGGCCTTTGAACCAGTAGACACAAACAACCCTTAATTCACACCTTTTCAAAGCAACTTGTGATTTCTAAGCACAACCTACTGATTTTATAATTCAAACACACTTCCTAGATGAATAATAACAGATTCAAATACAAAAATCACAACCTCAAACACAAGAACACAAAATCACAGTCCAAAATCCAAAACAGGCTATATCATGAAATTTTTAAGGGAAACTTAAACAAGAGGCCATACCTGTCCTCCTCAACATCCTAGGAGGACCAGCAATGCTCCTTGGACCTTGTTCAACAACTAGAACAAGACCAAGGTTCTTCACAAAGAAGGTCAAAACCTGCTGATGTTCAAAGTAGAACAAGGTTTTGATGCTCATAATTCTTCAACACAAATGAACAAACAACTCATCCAATAGCTTAAATCTCTTCTCAGGCTTGGTGTCAACAAGCTTGAAGGAGCTTTAGGGTTTTGGCTAAGGATTAGTACAAGATAATAGGTAAAACAGAAACAAGGATTTCAAGGTTTTTGACCTTTGAAAACCTAACAAACATAGACGTGCCTTAACCACAAGATTAAGGAAGGTCTATAACATCAAAGGGAACTCAGATTTCAGCTATTCTAACACCAACTTTTATAAAACACAAAAGAGATTTCACAATTTTAAGAAATTCAAATTTTATTTAAATAAAAAGGAATTACAAAGATAATAGCCAAAATATGGAACAAAGGGACTCTCACAAGTTGAGGTCTCCTTTTATAGGCAAATGCTTACAAAACACTATTCATAAACCCTAGCTAGAAAATCCCAAGATTGTCCCTGAAGTCTTCTAGATCTTTTGATGGAATGAGTTGTCCAAGTTGATCCAAGTCGTTCAATTTTGCGTTGTGAGTAAGCAAGGGATAATAGCTGTTGATTTGGCCACGTCATTTTGCTTGGAGAGGAGGGTGTAAGGTGATTGGTGGAACGGGTTTGGGTGTTAGGTCCAAGGGTGAGTGGAGAAGAGGAAATTTTTGTTGGGAAAGGTTTAGGCTGAGGTGAATCACACATGTGCCAAGGTAATTTCTTTTTCCCCTTTGTTTTGTAAAAAGTAAAACTGGGTTCATCACTACTACAGTAACTTCCTTTGATCCGAAATCAGTGGAGGGTAATTGTGTTTGGCGTAATAAACATTTAAATGTTTATAATGCCCACGTTTAGTCCTTGAAAAGATGCAAAACACGTTTTCAGCCAACAAAACTCCATTCCCTTTGTTAAATAAGTTATGAATTTCACACTTTTGCCCCAAATCTTTGGCAAAAGTGTTTCAAGGGTTGTTTTTGCAATTTTTCCATAATTGAGGGACTGATTTTGGACTTTCTTGATCTTCAAAGGTCTCCATAGTATATTTAACATCACGAGGGACCATATTTGAAAAATTAGAATTGATGAGGGACTAATCTTGCCATTTCTTCAATGTTGAAGGACCATTTTGTAATTTTGACAAACTTAAGAGTCATTTCTTCATATTTTGAGGATCAATCTCGTAAATCTTCAAGTCTTCAAGGGTTAATCTTGGATAAATCATGAACTAGGGCCCGGTTCTTTGTACGGCTTCGTTTCTCGTGTCCGTTTTTCCTTGTTTCTTGTGATCTTTTGTCTTTTTCATGATATCCATACCTAAAAAATACAAGTAAACAAATACAAGCATTAAATATGGTAATTTATGTCATTTTTATGCATTTAAAGCCTGAAAAGAACGATGAGATCATGTATAAATGCCATCTCATCACTCCCCCATACTAAGTCATTGTCGTGCCCTCACGCAATGCTAGAATAAAGTATCTAAGCATCACCAAAATTCAATTTTGTTAACCTTTATTGAAAAGTAAAAGACTTACAACAATACTACGAAGATGTGTAAAGACATAATGTATGATTTTCATCACGAGTGTGACTTTTAAGGTCAAAGAATAGAAACAAGTAAATGTCCCATAGAGTAAATTTCGTCATCCTTGATTGTCATACATTCCATGCTAAGTGCAAAAACGAGATCATTGTTGGTACAAGTCACAATGCTAACACTACTCATACGTCCAAATTGTGTAATACTTTTTCTCCCCGTAATCCTAGTTATTATAAAAGGAAATGGGTTACTAGCATTTTTTTGACTATTTTTCATGGATCACAAGTGATTCATATTGACTTATTTGAGTATTTATTAGTCCGAAAGCAAAGTAGCACGATTTAATCGATAGTTAGCCGAAGGACAAAATCTTTTAACACGGCTTCTCGTGTATCTCCTTAAGTTCATATCTTGGCATAACTCGTTTCACGATTTGAGACCTTTCTCGGACCGATATTTGGCATGTACTTCATTTCTCGTGTCCGTTTTTCCTTGTTTCTTGTGATCTTTTGTCTTTTTCACGATATCCATACCTAAAACACACAAGTAAACAAATACAAGCATATATATGGTAATTTATGACATTTTTATGCATTTAAAGCCCGAAATGAACGATGAGATCATGTATAAATGCCATCTCATCAGACTCCAACCCCAAAATAGTTATAAGTTGTGAATAACAACCATCAATAAAAGAACATATGGACAATGTGTTACAATTATGCATTAACACCTACCATTCAAGATTAACCATACAATCACAATTCCAAGGCACCAAGCCTTACCAATAACCATAATTTCCAAGGCTCCCAGGCTTACCAATAACCATGGTCCCATAGGCGCCCATACACCCATGAACCAATCCCAAGGCCCCACCTTGTCAACATCCCCTTGGTACCAAGTCAAACCACAATAACAATCAAGAATCACGTAGCAGTTAGTCACATAAGTGTACACACAAGTCCATCACAAACTATAAAAACATTCACAACATTATTTACAAAACCATACAGTGTCTCTTCCATCCCATCTGGAAACCAAATCATAAAAAGACATGGGACTATGAAACTCACCTGAACAAGCTTCTCCAAGTACCCGCACTCTAGCAAAAATCTAAACACACAAACGTATACAATCATGACATGAACCACATACCAAAATGGCTCATCAATCTATGATGGATATATAACCTTTTCCTACAACTTAACCCCATTTATATGCCATATGCATCTCATGACACCCCTCTATAAAGCCCTTAACTTAGTTTAGTTCATAACTCGCCCCGTTAACATTTAACCCAAAACAGTCCCGTTTCTCATACCTTAAACTATGGGTCGAACACCCCCTTAACCAAATCAACTTCCTCTGTAAAAGAAACCCTATTCCCTTACATGTGTTAGCTAACTCTCTCCTTTGGCCGAAACCTTGAAGATACTGTTAAGGCCTCCATATATATATATATATATATATATATATATATATATATATATATATATATATATATATATATATATATATATATATATATATATATATATATATATATATATATATATATATATATATACTTTTACCAATCCAGAATTTACTGATTTTGAACATATGAAAAGTTTGTTATAATCAGAGGGTCTTACCCTAACCCATTTGTTTAGAACTCCTCCATATCTTTTACTTAATATATAATGTAAGTCTCATGTTCGTTTGAAGGTTCCAATATAACCCTAAGTACCCCAGACAATTCAAAATATAAAAAGAAAATAGGCTAATCCAAAAACTGTTTTGACACCTGACTGATGTAACCTTTTTTGACCCACTTCCAGACCTCCAATTTAGTTCTATTTTCTTGCATTTGAAAGCCAACTCAATTACCTTTTCAGGGACATAAGATTCGAAAATTAAAAGTTTGTAAAACTCTAGATATGATCAAAACAATGACCCAAAAGTTCTGCTCAGTTTTTAAAAACGAATTTAACATAATTAACCAAATTAATTACCCTCATCATGTTTAATAATTAACCCTAATTATTCTAATCGTGTCTATATCATTGTGATAACATTAATTTACAGATTTTCTAATAAAAATTAACCTAGATCCATCATATAATGATTAAGAAAGAATTAAAAACAATTTAATTAAAAGAGATTGAAGATTTTTACTTTAGAATTAATAGAAGACAAGAAAATATGAAAACCCTAAATAGACTCCATGTATTTCGACTTAAGCTTGATCTCCAGGGATTTTATGAATGTTTTTTTGTTATTTAATTTTTTTTATATAATTTCCTAACAAGTCCTTGGCCCATTACAAAAGCCCGGTTCCCCTTTTTCCTTTTTTTCCCTTTTCTTTTTCTTTCTTGCGTCCCAAAACCGACTATTATATTTATTTTTATATTTTTTTATTTTTATTACTTATTAATATATTATTAATAATACCTTAATTTACCTTAATTTATTTCATCTTCTAAAGCCTCGGAAACCTCAAAACCATATATAGTCAATTTTTACGCGTATACCGTAAAAAACGTAAAAATATACATTTTTATAAAAACTCGTAGAATATGAAATAAATTATATAACTAAGTCCTAAATGACTTAAAACCATCCCGTAAATTATTCTCGTGACTAAATACCTCATTCAAGACACCTAAATGCAAACCCTGAATCGTAAAAATACGATTTTCTAATAATACATATACGTATACGTAAAGCCAGGAAATAACACCATCTCATTTCATAGTCACTACCTTGTGAGATCATGAACATGAAATAAACTTTCCTCGATTTACTTATGAGTACCATATACCCATAAACGATATCCAAACCTCACTCCAAACACACAAAATAAACACATAAGCACATAAAAGCACATATTTGCACAAAACACCCTAAACTGTAGTCTAAGTGACGAACCCCAAAACCATGGTTGTCACAAACAAACTAAATCTTTTCCTCTCTCTTTTTCTTTTTCATGTCGTCACCCCCTAGCCACTTTGATCAATTTTCACTTAAATTTAAGCTTGATCTAAGCTAAACCAACACAAGTACCATCCTTAGAATTTAAAGGTGCACATTTTGGTTCTAAATTTGGTTACATGCATGGAGTTTTATTTTTTAGGTTGGTGGTCAAGATTATGATCATTCATGTGATTTTGGTGATGATCACGAGATTTTCATGCTAAGTTTTTGTTAAAAACTTGTTTTTCATTTTGGGTTTTTGATTTTGAGAATGATACAAGTGTTATAGATGAGTTATGTTGTTATTAGGGTTATAGGATGATTATAAAAATGGTTGGTTTTGGTTAAAAACATGATTTCATGCATGTTTTTGAAGGGTAATTTAGACCAGTAGGAAAAAGGGTATTTTTGGGTACCTTATGATTTTATTAAGGCTTAACTAACGGCATAGGGTTGTAGAAAATTCGATTAGCTTCGATTTGATATAAAGTAGAGCTTCTAGCTCCAAACGAGTGAAAAGTTATGATAGTTTGATTATTCGTGTACCGGAAGACGAGTATCGACATGACATGTAGTTGTTGTCGATATTTGGATTGAATCTCGGGGACTATAGAATGAGTATTGAAATAATTCAAGGACTGATGAAAAAGTATAAACCCTAGAGGGTGCGTCTATTTTCAAACTAAGTGTCGGTTTTGTAAATGTAGTCGTTTATAGAAGTTAAAACGGTTGTATGAGTCGATGAAGTAAAACTGTCCGGTTTTTGTAATTCAAAGATGAGTCGGGCAGGGAACTTTAAAAGTAAAGTCATTTGATAAACTTGTTAGAGGACTTTCTATATATAGTAAGTTAGTTCCTCAAGTCGTTTCATAAACGTTTGACGACTCTAAATGGGGTAAATGAGCTAGTACATTTGGTATGTGCCGGCAGATTTTGTCGAGAGTATAGAATGATAAAGTAGATATGTAGAAGAGTGTAATAGTATTACTTGTATCGTTTTCTCTCGATTTTGTCGTGATTTTATGAGTTTAAGTTTGATATTCTTATGTATGGTTTATTTCTCGAGTCATTATTAATGAACGCGCCTTATTTGATAGGTTGCAGTTCTCGTGTTTGAAAGGCATCCTCTATCATCGACGATCATCTCGCTATGTCTCTTATACTAAGGTGATTTCGTAGCCTCTCTTTTCATGATAGCTACTAAATGTTTTAATACCCGCGAGGGGATACATGCTATTTGAAAATAAATAAACACAAGTCATGATTAATTGTTTGGACCCGAATGTTGCCTATGTTGCCTTGCATTGTATTGAGTACCTTGTTGCTAAAGACCCTAAATTCATGAACCGTTAACTATGTTCTGACTTGATGTTGTCAGTTCGGAATAGCCGCTTATTCAAATGATAGTACTATTGGGGTGACCACCTTATCTGAGACCAGGGCATTACGCTTAGTAACCTCTAGGAAGGATAATTTACGAGAATGAGATTTGGGTATATATCTAGCAACTAATACCCTAGAGGGGCAATGGTTTTTATCTTGTCATGCTGGCATTTGGCGTGGGTGACTAATTGGTTAAGGGGTCGGTGTCATGACCTTAAATTCAATGAGTTGCCTTGAAATAGATTGTGTGCACGACAATTCTATAAACGATTATGATTGATTTTCTTCTTGTGTTCAAATGTGATTTGCTAAACCTATGGACTCGCTCAATGATTGTGGTAAAATACGACCTTTTAGAAAAAAGGCGTAAAAGCGGTAAGTATTAAACAAATTATTTAGGAAAATCAAGTGTTAATGACCCAAAGGTGAAAAGTTCGTTTCCCAATGAGGTATATGTGTGTGAATAATTCGTAATTGGTTTGAGATTAATATTGGATAGAAGGGATGAGAAAAGAGAATGACGGAGACGTGAAATTAATTACTACTACGACTAAACGTAAAACCGTAAAAAGTAAAAAAAAATTAATTCTAAAAATTCCCAAAAATTTACCAAAAATCAAAATAAATAAACTAAGAGTTTACCAATGATCAAAACTTTTTCAAACCTTTTAATTAATTAAATATTAATTTTTAAATGCTAATTAAAGCACTAAAAATCAAATTAATTATAAAAAAGCCCAAATAAAGATTTTTCAATTGGTAAACCTCTTAAATGACCTAAAAAGATTAAAAACTATTTTTATAAATTTTTAAACTTTAGAAAAACTATTTAAAATGATTTAAAAACTATTAAAACTTAAAATAATTATAAAAATTAATCTAAATATGATAAAATCAATCTAAGAGTTGCAAAAATCCTATTTTAATGTATTAAAGCTAATAAAAATATAAAAAGTGCAAAAATGTGAAATTTAAAAAATAATAATAAAATAATATTAAAATAATATTAAAAATCCAAAAATTCTAAAAAATTCTAAAAACTTGCAAACTAGTTTATTTTGACCTAAATAATCAGAAAATGAAAGTGAAATTTCCAAAATACCCCAAATGGGCTTAAACCAAAAACAGTCAACACTAATGGGCTTTTGGGCCGAAAAAGTCAAACTAGGCCCAAATGACCAGAAAAAGCCCTATCTGACTCAAAATTGCACAAAAGTCTGAAGGCCTAAAAGCTGAATATGAGCTTATCACAGCTTAAATAACAAACTGCTTATTCTTATTGGGCCAATAAGCCCATTAAGCAATAAGCCAATGCCATAAGCTCTGCGTAAACACACAACCTTCTTTTGAGATGCCTAAGAGATCTGTAAAAAGAAATTTTGAAAAAGCTCACTCAATAAGCCAGAAATAAGCAAAATAGAAATCCACTAAACAACAAAATAGTCGGGTTAGAGTTCAAGGCTATTTTGGAAGCTCTGGTTTGTTGCAAAAGCTCACAAATAGCTTAACTAAGAATAATCAATCAATAAAATCACAAAAAGCCAAGTTGAATAAGCTATAAGAACAAATAAGCTGGCTGAAAAAGCCAAATAAGCTAGTTTTCTAGCAAAAGCTTAACCAAAAGACTTGTAACTTTCCAGACTTGTTATTAAGCTAAGAAAAATGATTTCTATTACAAAAGCCAAGTTGTTGCATGTACCAATAAGCATTTCTCAAAAATAAGCCAATTTGTGCTTATTTGACCAAAAGTCAAAGTACTCCAAAGTTCACCAAATGATCAGGGATGGTACAATGGCTTTTTATAAGCATTTTTTGTGAAGGACTCGAGGAGGAGGCCTTGTGAATCAAGAGGTCAGTTGAACTTTTGATGGCAGATTTTGGCAATAAGGGCTTAATAAGCCAGTTAGCTTATAAGCCAGATACAAAGCACACCAAATAGCAAAATCCACTCACAAGCAGCACATAAACAAGTTCCAAGCAGCAAAATCAAAAGGCATACACTAGAAATACAAATGCAAGCACCAAATGAGGTGGTCACTTTGCTGATGAAAATGACCACTTCAGCCAACTTTGATAAGCTATAGCACACTCAATAAGCCACCTAATTCAACAACCAGATAACCAATAGATAGCTTATCACCTAAACTATTCCTAAACCTGATTTCAGCCCTTAGATCCAACTAACAAAGAAGTTATTGGATCTGATGTGTTTGACCAATTCCAAAATACTTTTTATCAGATTTTTGCAAAACTTGAAATCCCTTTTCCAAACTTTCAGAAACTTAACCAATGACTAAAACTTGTATATTAAGACTTGTTTAGACTTCCCAAACCCTAAGAACCAAGGGCACAAAGCCACAAGGCCTTATGAACCAGTAATCCCAAACAACCCTTTATTAAGCACTTTTCAAACAAACTTCTTAATCCTTCAAACAACCTACTGATTTTAATGATCAAATAGCTACACTAGGTGACAACTAATAGATACCAACCATAAAACACAAAGCACAAACCCAAAATCACCAAATCACATACCAAATCATAAACAGACAATATCATGTGATTTTTTAGAGGAATCTTAACAAGAGCTTATACCTGTCCTCCACAACATCCTAGGAGGACCAGCAATGCTCCTTGGACCTTGTTCAACAACTAGAACAAGACTAAGGTACTTCAACAAGAAAGATGGATGACTGCCTTGGGTGATGTTTCAAAGCAGAAACTCAAGGGCTTGATTTCTTCAACACAATGAACAAACAGCCCAACCAAAGGCTCCAATCCCTTCACAAGCTTGGTGTCAACAAGTTTGTAAGAGCTTATAGATTTTGGTCAAGGATTAGTACAAGTAAAATAGAAAAATTAGAAACCTCTTTTCAAGCTTTTTTCAAACTTGAAAACCTTACCAAACCTAAACGTCCTTGAACCACAAGATTCAGGCACACTTATAACATATATTGGAACTCAGAATTACCCTTAAACAACACCAACTTTCAAAAACATAAAATGGAATTACAATTTTCTCAAAAATACCAACTTTTATAAAATTCAAAAAGGAATTACAATGTTTAAAAGGTAAAACTAGAAAAAGGCTCTCTCACAAGTTGAGGAGTCCTTATATAGGCCACAAAGGCTGAGATTACAATGAGAAAACCCTAGCTATGAATTCCTAAAATGCCCTTGAATCTTCTAGACGCATTTGTTGTTTGAGCTGTCCAAATTCATCTTGGCTGTTCATTTTGGCTTTGTAACCAAGAGAGGAGTGTGGGCTGTTGATTTTGACACCTGGCATTCCTTGGAGGCTAAATTGGATCATGATTGGTTGACGTGTGAATGGGTGGGGTCCTTTGGTGAGTGGGGATTGGGGTTTTGTGTATGGGATGGGTTTCTGCATGTGTGAATCACACGTGGGTATGGGTAATTGGGATTTTACCCCATGGTTTAAGTGGAATGGTAACTGGGGGTGAAAGGTGAACAGTAATACCTTTGATCCGTTTTTTGTGGAGTTGCAAAGTGTTTGGCGCAATTTCTCATTTGAAAGTTTCATATGCACATGTTTGGCCCTTGTGTTTTGGTAAACATGGTAAAACGTGTTTTTCAGCCACCAAACTAAATTCCCTTTGTTATTAAACTTGTAAACTTCACACTTTTGCCCCAAAACTTTGGCAAAAGTGTTTCAAGGGTTGTTTTTGCCATTTGCCATATTTGAGGGACTGATTTTGGACTTTCTTGATCTTCAAAGGTCTTCAAAGTATCTTTGACTTCATGAGGGACCATAATTGACAAATTAGAATTAATGAGGGACTAATCTTGCCATTTCTTTAAAGTTGAAGGACCATTTTGTAATTTTGACAAACTTAAGTGACCAATCTTGTAATTATGAATATACAAGGGTTTTAAGTGTCATTTCTTCATAATTTGAGTATCAATATTGTACATATTCAAGTCTTCAAGGGTTAATCTTGGAAAAATCATGAACTAGGGCCCGGTTCTTTGTACGGCTTCGTTTCTCGTGTCCGTTTTTCCTTGTTTCTTGTGATCTTTTGTCTTTTTCACGATATCTATACCTAAAACACACAAGTAAACAAATACAAGCATATATATGGTAATTTATGACATTTTTATGCATTTAAAGCCCGGAAAGAATGTTGAGATCGTGAATAAATGCCATTTCATCACTCCCCCATACTAAGCCATTGTCGTGCCCTCACGCAATGCTAGAATAAAGTATCTAAGCATCACCAAAATTCAATTTTATTAACCTTTATTGAAAAGTAAAAGACTTGTAATAAAACTACGACGATGTGTAAGACATAATGTATGATTTTCATCATGAATGTGAGTTTTAGGGTCAATGAATAGAAACAAGTAAATGTCCCATAGAGTAAATTTCGTCATCCTTGATTTTCATACATTCCATGCTAAGTGCAAAACCGAGATCATTGTTGGTACAAGTCACAATGCTAACACTACTCATACGTCCAAATTGTGTAATACTTTTTCTCCCCGCAATCCTAGTTATTATTAAAGGAAATGGGTTACTAGCATTTTTTTAACTATTTGTCATGGATCACAAGTGATTCATATTGACTTATTTGAGTATTTATCCGAAAGCAAAGTAGCACGATTTAATTGATATTTAGCCGAAGGACAAAATATTTTAAAACGGCTTCTCGTGTATCTCCTTAAGTTCATATCTTGGCATAACTCGTTTCACGATTTGAGACCTTTCTCAGACCGATATTTGGCATGTATTTCATACTTCAAATCTTGGGAAGACGTTCTTGAATTTATGGTCTTCCCTTCATATATTTGGAATTTCTTCACTTGACGTTTTTAATAGATTCTTCATATTTGGACCACGACTTCATCATTTTTCTTCAATCTATATTTTGGACTTTGATATACAACGATCCGCCTCCTTTTCGGACTTGGATATATTTATCCTCATACCTTGTTAGGGTCTTTTTGGATAGACTTTCTCCATGATCTTTAGGGGAGTAATTGCTTTTCGTCGTGTGTCTCGATCCTTTATATTGATTTAGGAATAATGATACTTCACATCATCTTGGATCTTTAGCAACAAAATAGAGCTCCTCATGCCTTGCTAGGGCCTTTTTGGATCTTCACCAATCTTCGCGTCCCGCTTCACTAAGTTATGCCTTGGCGATTAACTCTATTCAACCCCGAGCAACTTTTAAACGATCTTGCGCTAGAAGCTAAGTAACCTTTCAAATCGTACGACCTTACTTATTGCAATTATTTTTATTCATAATGCATTGATCTTATGGGAAGAAAAAGCCACAATTAAAAACATATGAGTTTTAAAAGAACATTTTCATGTTCTACGTTTAGCATGATCACTTGTCTAACTCTATCACTTCTCGTTGTTCACTATATAAAGACCTCTAATTAAAGAGACTCGTGAATACTTAGCCATGCAAGGCAAAATTAAGCCAAATTTGGATTAGCTCTCATTAAGACTACATCAAATCAAAGTTTTGTGTTTTCAAGCCACCTATAGGATCTTGCACTTTCTTGGACTTTTTCAAGTTTAGGGAATGCATTTTATAGTTCCCTTGATAAGTGACATTCTAGGATCAATCATAGGAACATACGAAAAGTTCTTGTTCTTAACCCGAATGAGCTAAGACTTTCGCGTTTTAAAGTTCCCTATATAAAAGTCTAGCAAAACTTGAATTGAGCGGGTTAAGGAATGTAAAGGGCTCCAAATGCCCATCAAGTCAAAAATTAGCTCTTATTCTACCCATCGGAAAATATACATTCGTGTCTTAAAAACACTTATTAAAACTAATAAAAATTTTAAATTTTGGCCATTTTTGGTCTTATTAGCAAAATAAAACAAAACACTGAAAGTTGGAAAACGCGAGGGCGTAGCAAAGCAAGTATCTATTCACCCCCTGATACTAAAAGTAAACATTGTGCTCAATGTTTCGAGTCTAAAGGTGGAGCACCCCCATACTAGAGACGAAGAGTCGAATGTTTTAGGATCTAGCATGGAAAGGGTGATCAACAATATATCTAAAGTCGTTTATTAAGTATGCTAAAAGATAATTGTTAGAACAATAAAGGATATGTCATGGATTCGTGAAAAACTTCTTCAAGCAAACGATGGAAGCTCACGAGAGTCTTCAATCGTAGATGATGATGATCTAGATAACACAATCACAAACAACCACGAGACAACGAGTTGGAAGGGCACAAATCCCCCCTCGTTATTTATTAGAAAGCATAAAAGGATAAGCATGGGATCTCCCCCACGGGGCACCTCGTTTTTGATTACCGAGTCATGAGCTCGACTCGATCCCCTCAATGTTAATTATCATTGGGGAAGGTGACTTGGTCGAGGTCAACCATTGAAGGAATTTCCCCACCAAAGTAGTGCTTAAGCCTATGTCCATTCACTTTGAAGTTAGGAACATCATCTTGAGCTAGCTCGATGGTCCCATAAGGAAAAACTTGTGTAATGGTGAAAGGACCCGACCAACGAGATTTTAATTTCCCGGAAAATATCTTTAGTCTAGAGTTAAAAAGTAACACTTGATCACCAACGTTAAAAACCCTGTTTTTAATATTTGCATCATGAAACTTTTTAGTCTTTTCTTTGAAAATCAATGAATTTTCATAAGCATTGTCTCTTAATTCAACCAATTCATTCAATTGTATTTTCCGGTGATCTCCCGCGGTCTTCAAGTAAAAGTTTGCATGCTTAAGAGCCCAATATGCCTTGTGCTCCAATTCAATGGGAAATGACAATTCTTCCCATAGACTAACTTACAAGGAGTAAAACCGATAGGTGTCTTATAAGCGGTCCTAAAGGCCCATAAAGCGTCATCGAGTTTGTCGGACCATGAAGCACGGTTTTCTCCAATCGATCTCTCTAAAATCCTCTTCAAAGCTCGGTTCGAAACCTCGACTTGCCCACTCGTTTGCGGGCGATAAGCCATAGAAAGACGATGAGTAACTCCATATTTCTTTAAGACCTTCTCGAATTGGTCATTTCAAAAATGGGTTCCACGATCGCTTATAATAGCACAAGGGGTTCCGAACCGAGAGAATAGTTGCTTCAAAAACTTCACTACCACACGAGCATCATTAGTAGGTAAAGCCTTAGCTTCCAACTACTTAGAAAGGTAGTCGACCGCGACGAGGATATACTTGTTACCATGAGACGATGGGAACATCCCCATAAAGTCTATGCCCCAAATGTCGAAAATCTCACACACTTGAATTATGTTTTGTGACATTTCATCACGTTGAGACGATTTTCCTTGACGTTGGCACGAATCACACGACTTCACAAGTGCGTGTGCATCACGATAGATAGAAGGCCAAAAGAAGCCGGCATTGAACACTTTCTTAGCCGTGAGATTAGCACCATGGTGACCACCCGTGGGTCCCTCGTGACAAGCTCTAAGGATGTTAGAAGCTTCGGCACCAAAAACACAACGTCGAACGAGTTGATCCGTACAAACCCGAAAGAGATAAGGGTCGTCCCAAAAATAGAACTTGACGTCACGAAAGAATTTTCGCTTTTGTTGTGTCGTCATACCCTTGATTATGAAATTGCCCGCATGGTAATTTGCAATGTCGGCAAACCATGGGGTGGTGTCTTTAGAATTCACTACACCGAGAGTCTCGAGAGGAAATGTTTCGGTGATTTCCTTGTTCTCGAAAACATCTTTGTGAGGATCTTCTAGACGAGAGAGATGATCGGCCGCTAGATTATCGGCTCCTTTTTTTGTCAAGCACGGTGACATCAAATTCTTGGAGGAGGAGCATCCAACGAAGCAATCTAAGCTTAGCATCTTGCTTAGCTAAGAGATACTTGATAGCCGAATGGTCGGTATACACGATGCTTTTAGTTAAGATGAGATAAGGTCGGAATTCCTTAAAAGCATAGACCACAGCAAGGAATTCCTTTTCCATTGTGGTGTACTTTAATTGAGCCTCGGTCATCATCTTACTAGCATAATGGATAGGACGGAAATGCTTTTCATAACGTTGCCCTAAGACGGCCCCTATAGCATAATCACTTGCATCGCACATGATTTCAAAGGGTAATTCCCAATTAGGAGCAACAAGAATGGGAGCTTCGATAAGTTTCCTTTTAAGAGTTTTGAAAGCTCTAACACAATCCTCATTGAAGTTAAAAGGAGCATCCTTCTCGAGAAGATGTGTCATAGGTCGAGAGATTTTCGAAAAGTCTTTGATGAAACGACGATAAAAGCCCGCGTGGCCTAGGAAACTCCTAACTCCCTTAACGGTTTTGGGATGAGGTAACTTGGCGATGACGTCTACCTTAGCTTTATAGACCTCAATCCCCGCTTTCGAGACCTTGTGTCCTAAGACGATTCCTCGTTTACACATGAAATGACATTTTTCCCAATTAAGCACAAGATTTGTTTCTTCACAACGTTTTAACATTTTCTCGAGATTAGATAAACACGACGTGAATGAATTGCCAAACACCGAAAAGTCATCCATAAACACTTCCATCGACTTCTCGATCATATCGTGAAAAATGGCCATCATACACCGTTGAAACGTACCCGGTGCATTACAAAGTCCGAAAGGCATCCTACGATAAGCAAACGTTCCCTAAGGACACGTAAACATAGTCTTCTCTTGATCACGAGGGTCGATAGGGATTTGAAAGTAACCGGAAAAACCATCTAAAAAGCAATAGAATTCATTTCCCGCGAGTCGCTCCAACATTTGATCCATGAAGGGCAAAGGAAAGTGGTCTTTACGAGTGGCGTCATTTAGCTTTCGATAGTCAATACACACCCTCCAACCGGTCACAACACGAGTGGGAATTAACTCGTTGTTTACATTTGGCACAACGGTCATTCCTCCCTTTTTAGGGACACAATGGATCGGGCTCACCCATGGGCTATCGGAGATAGGATACATCATTCCTGCATCAAGGAGTTTTAAAACTTCCTTTTTAATGACATCGTGAATTTTCGGGTTTACCCTTCTTTGACTTTGAATTACGGGTTTGTAGTCCTCCTCCATTAAAATCTTGTGAGTACAAAATTTTAGGTCAATACCCTTAATGTCGGAAATTTTCCACGCAATTGACCCTTTATGAGCTTTAAGAACTTTCAAGAGCTCGGTTTTTTCATTATTAGCAAGACCTCTTGCAATAATAACAGGCAACTTGTCATCACCTTCTAAGAATGCGTATTCAATGTGAGATGGAAGATCTTTCAATTCAAGGATAGGTGGTTCCTCGATTGAAGATTTTTGCTCAACACTCATAACTTCCATCGGTGGAAGAAATGGTGGAATAGAAGTATCATCACTAATAAACACCTCATCTTCATTGTCGATTTCATTTGAAGTAAAATCGCCTCCTTGGAATGGAGTGAGATTTGGTGTAGAATTAGCAAGAATCGGATCCAAAATAGTGGGATTGCCACTTGACGAGCTATCAGAAAAACCTAACACTTCTTGTGAAAACTCTTCGCAAACCACATCAAATAAGTCAATGTGATTAATGGTAGCGATTGCATAAACATGAGAAGGTTTTAAGTTTTGAGTAGCGTTTATAACAAGTTCCTCTTCGTTGAATCTCAAAGTGATAGTTCTTGCATGAATGTCGATAAGCGATCTCGAGGTGTCTAAAAATGGACGACCTAAAATTAGAGGAACTTGAGGATCCGCGAGGATGTCAACTACTATAAAATCAACGGGATAGTAGAACTTCCCCACTTTCACGAAACATCCTCGGCTACTCCACATGCTAAAATCGTAGAATGATCGGCCATCTCGATAGACATGTTCGAAGGAGTAAGAGCCGGAAGCGAAAGCGATTTCCAAATGGAAAATGGCATCAAATTAATGCTTACACCAAGATCGGCCAAGGCGAGGCATTCTTTCATATCTTGTATGTCACAAGGAATGAGAAACTTTCTGGGGTCACCAACTTTTTCCAGTATGCGGTTAAGATAAACCGAAGAACAATTAGCAAGCTTTGAAAGCTTTTCCTTATCGCTCATCATACTTTTAAAAGTGGAGGCAAAACGAGGCATATATAACAACGCGTCGGCTAAACTCACATCAAAATGCACTTGTTGAAACATTTTTATAAAAAGCTCGATTTGTTGTTTGTTACGTTCTTGCAATTTCTCTTTGTTTCGTCTCGAAGGGTAAGGTAAGGGTGGTGTGGGTTGGACATTAGGCAATGGCCTTGTAATCTCGGGTTCCATGATTGGTATTAGTTCAACCGTAGGTGTGGTATGAGCGGTACTTCGTGGGATTGTGATATGCTCCTTTTCGACCATCACCTCGGGCTCTTTCTTGATTTCCTTCTCCGTAGAAGTACTTGGACGAGAGATTGGTTCCTTGAAAGTTTTACCACTTCGTGTAGTAATAACCTTCATTTCTCCCTTCGGGTTTGCAATGGTATCACTAGGAAGACCACACGAGGAAGAGGGTTTACACATGATTGCTTCAAACATTTTTGCCATTCGGTCTTCAAATTTTGATTGCCTTAAATCCGCTTTTAACAATTCTTGCTTAATCTCATGTTGTCCTTGTTCCATCTTTTGTTGATTTCGTTGAAGACGTTGAACATTTCCTTCCATTTTATTTGCATGAGTTTTAAGTTCATTAGCATGTTCGTTCTTAAGCTCGTTTTTCAACTCGGATCTTAAGCTAATCATCTCAAGTTGCATGTTATCAAATTTAGCATCATTTGCTTTAGCATAATCCAAAAATTCTCCTTGAAGATTTTTAGTGTGAGCATTTTGAAAACCTTGTGTAGTGTTTTGAAAATCACGGTTTTGGTTTTGATTAGTAACTTGTCCATTCCCACTTTGATAATTCCCTTTGTTGTAGTTTCGTGAATTGCCTTGATAATTACCACCTTGATTGTTGTTTCAATAGTTATTAGCATTTTGATTTGGTGGAGCTTGATTTGGGCGGGAACCTTGGCCGTTTTGGTTGTAAGTTCCCGTTGCTACGTAAGCACTTGAAGTGCTACGTAAGAACTCGAAGTGTTACCACCGGCGGTAATGCAATCGAAGTGTTACCAACGGCGATAATGCACTCGAGTCATAAGATTTGAAAACCTATCGAAAAACCGATTTTCCTCATTAGCTTCATCATGTAAGGCATTAATGCTACGAGATGATGACGACGATGACGAACCCGCGGCGGCATTCAAATAATCTCGTTCATGATCATTAAGCCCATTATAAAAAGTATCAACTTGATGTAATTCCGAAAAATCATGGTGTGGACATTCATGTAACATTTCCTTAAATCGTTTCCATGCCATTGAAAAACTTTCATTATTTCGTTGTTCAAATCTTGAAATCTCATTTTCAAATGTGTTGTTTTAGATGGTGGGAAAAATTTGTTCACAAACTTAGAAACGAGATCACCCCATGTCAAAATTGAATTTGGCGGTTCTTTCTCGAGCCAAATTTTTGCGGGTCCATCAGACGAGTATGGAAACAACATCATCTTAATGGCGTCTTGTGGAACATCCTTAAACTTGCTAGTTGCGTTGAGATGATTAAAATTCCTTATGTGGTAATGCGGGTTGTCTTTCTCATGACCTCTAAACTTATTAGCTTGCAACATCGACATTAAACCCATCTTAATCTCGAAATTCTCCGCAAGGATAGCGGGAATCACAATGGCCTCTCCAAAACCCTCGGTGGGTGCTTGAAGCAACTCCATCATAGTACGATTAGCCATGACGACTTCTTGGTCTACAATAGGTTCAACAATTGGAGTTTGTTCTTCAATCAACGTCTCTTGATTTCCTTGATTTTGACGACGTTTACGAGCTCGTTTTGCTTGATTACGAGTTATCATAAACTTCACGAAGAATGGGAGGTAAGCAAAGAAGATTTTTTTTTGTGTGTTTTGTGAATTTTCAATTTTTTTGTGTTTTTGATTGTTTTTAATTTTTTTGGATTTTGGTGTATCTTCGTAGACAACAATCTGCCAAATCTCTCCTCGAATCAAACTCTTGATTAAAGAAGCCTCAAAAGAATGAAAACGATCACGTGGAGTCAACGCCTTCGAATGACTTTTAGAACTTTCGTGAAAACCAAATTGTTCAAGAGGGTTTAATCACAAAGAAAACCAAGCAAATATATATGATACGTAATAATACTTTGGGCGGCAAAACCTTCGATTAGCTTTCAATCTCAAAATACTCGCAAGCAAGCGGGGAAACGAGGCGGCGCGAAGCACTTAAGAGCCTTTTTCCTTATGGTATATTTTATAATACCCGCCTTATACCCACCTTATAGTTTGTATTTTTTAAAATCGAGCTTCACGAAAGTATTTATCTATTTTTGCCTTTTTCTTTTGTTTGAGATTCGAATACAATAATTAGGAGATCAAATCCCAATTAAGGTTGTGTTTTCATACTTTTGGAGATATTTTGAATTGATTGTGATACTTAATACAATATAGTAATAATAATTTCACAAGAAAAACCAAAAAAACCGATAATACGTATTAGTAGATTTCTACTAATACAAATACTATTTATGGTTAATATTAAAAACAACAAGACAAATTAATCACGACACACCTCCCCGGCAGCGACGCCAAAATGATTGTGGTAAAATACGACCTTTTAGGAAAAAGGCGTAAAAGCGGTAAGTATTAAACAAATGATTTAGGAAAATCAAGTGTTAATGACCCAAAGGTGAAAAGTTCGTTTTCCAAGGAGGTATATGTGTGTGAATAATTCGTAATTGGTTTGAGATTAATATTGGATAGAAGGGATGAGAAAAGAGAATGACGGAGACGTGAAATTAATTACTACTACGACTAAACGTAAAACCGTAAAAAGTACAAAAATAAAAATTAATTCTAAAATTTCCCAAAAATTTACCAAAAATCATAATAAATAAACTAAGAGTTTACCAATGATCAAAACTTTTTCAAAACTTTTAATTAATTAAATATTAATTTTTAAATGCTAATTAAAGCCCTAAAAATCAAATTAATTATCAAAAATTCCAAATAAAGATTTTTCAATTGGTAAACCTCTAAAATGACCTAAAAAGATTAAAAACTATTTTTAGAAATTTTTAAACTAATTAGAACTATTTAAAATGATTTAAAAACTATTAAAACTTAAAATAACTATAAAAATTAATCTAAAAGTGATAAAATTAATCTAAGAGTTGCAAAATTCCTATTTTAATGTATTTAAGGTAAGAAAAATGAAAAAAGTGCAAAAATGTGAAATTTGAAAAATAATGATAAAATTATATTAAAATAACATTAAAAATCCAAAAATTCTAAAAAATTCTAAAAACTTGCAAACTAGTTTATTTTGACCTAAATAATCAGAAAATGAAAGTGAAATTACCAAAATACCCCTAATGGGCCCCAAATGGGCTTAAACCAAAAACAGTCAACACTAATGGGCTTTTGGGCCCAAAAAGTCAAACTAGGCCCAAATGACCTGAAAAAGCCCTATCTGACTCAAAATTTAATTCTAAGCACAAAAGTTTGAAGGCCCAAAAGCTGAATATGAGCTTATCACAGCTTAAATAACAAACAACTTATTATTATTGGGCCAATAAGCCCATTAAGCAATAAGCCAATGCCATAAGCTCTGCTTAAACACACAACCTTCTTTTGAGATGCCTAAGAGATCTGTAAAAGGAAATTTTGAAAAAGCTCACTCAATAAGCCAGAAATAAGCAAACTAGAAATCCACTAAACGACAAAATAGTCGGGTTAGAGTTCTAGGCTATTTCAGAAGCTCTGGTTTGTTGCAAAAGCTCACAAATGGCTTAACTAAGAATAATCAATCAAGAAAATCACAAAAAACCAAGTAGAATAAGCTATAAGAACCAATAAGCTGGCTGAAAAAGCCAAATAAGCTAGTTTTCTAGCAAAATCTTAACCAAAAGACTTGTAACTTTCCAGACTTGTTATTAAGCTAAGAAAAATGATTTCTATTACAAAAGCCAAGTTGTTGCATGTACCAATAAGCAATTCTCAAAAATAAGCCAATTTGTGCTTATTTGACCAAAAGTCAAAGTACTCCAAAGTTCACCAAATGATCAGGGATGGTATAATGGCTTGTTATAAGCAATTTTTGTGAAGGACTCAAGGAGGAGGCATTGTGAATCAAGAGGTCAGTTGACCTTTTGATGGCAGATTTTGGCAATAAGGGCTTAATAAGCCAGTTAGCTTATAAGCCAGATACAAAGCACACCAAATAGCAAAATCCACTCACAAGCAGCACATAAACAAGTTCCAAGCAGCAAAATCAAAAGGCATACACTAGAAATACAAATGAAAGCACCAAATGAGGTGGTCACTTTGCTAATGCAAATGACCACTTCAGCCAAGTTTGATAAGCTATAGCACACTCAATAAGCCACCAAATTCAACAACCAGATAACCAATAGATAGCTTATCACCTAAACTATTCCCAAACCTGATTTCAGCCCTTAGATCCAACTAACAAAGAAGTTATTGGATCTGAGGTGTTTGACCAATTCCAAAACACTTTTTATCAGATTTTTGCAAAACCTAAAATCCATTTTCCAAACTTTCAGAAACTTAACCAATGACTAAAACTTGTATATTAAGACTTGTTTAGACTTCCCAAACCCTAATAACCAAGGGCACAAAGCCACAAGGCCTTATGAACCAGTAATCCCAAACAACCCTTTATTAAGCACTTTTCAAACAAACTTCTTAATCCTTCAAACAACCTATTGATTTTATTGATCAAATAGCTACACTAGGTGACAACTAACAGATACCAACCATAAAACACAAAGCACAAACCCAAAATCACCAAATCACATACCAAATCATAAACATACAATATCATGTGATTTTTTAGAGGAATCTTAACAAGAGCTTATACCTGTCCTCCACAACATCCTAGGAGGACCAGCAATGCTCCTTGGACCTTGTTCAACAACTAAAACAATACCAAGGTACTTCAACAAGAAAGATGGATGACTGCCTTGGGTGATGTTTCAAAGCAGAAACTCAAGGGCTTGATTTCTTCAACACAATGAACAAACAGCCCAACCAAAGGCTCTAATACCTTCACAAGCTTGGTGTAAACAAGCTTGTGAGAGCTTATAGCTTTTGGTCAAGGATTAGTACAAGTAAAATAGCAAAATCAGAAACCTCTTTTCAAGATTTTTACAAACTTGAAAACCTTACCAAACATAAACGTCCTTGAACCACAAGATTCAAGCACACTTATAACATATATTGGAACTCAGAATTACCCTTAAACAACACCAACTTTCAAAAACATAAAAAGGAATTACAATTTTCTCAAAAATACCAACTTTTATAAAATTCAAAAAGGAATTACTATGTTTAAAAGGTAAAACTGGAACAAGGCTCTCTCACAAGTTGAGGAGTCCATATATAGGCCATAAAGGCTGAGATTACAATGAGAAAACCCTAGCTATGAAGTCCCTAAAATTCCCTTGAATCTTCTAGACGCATTTGTTGTTTGAGTTGTCCAAATTCATCCTGGTTGTTCATTTTAGCCTTGTAACCAAGAAAGGAGTGTGGGCTGTTGATTTTGACACCTGGCATTCCTTGGAGGCTAAGTTGGATCATGATTGGTTGACGTGTGAATGGGTGGGGTCCTTTGGTGAGTGGGGATTGGGGTTTTGTGTGTAGGATGGGTTTCTGCATGTGTGAATCACACGTGGGTATGGGTAATTGGGATTTACCCCTTGGTTTAAGTGGAATGGTAACTGGGGGTGAAAGGTGAACAGTAATACCTTTGATCCGTTTTTTGTGAAGTTGCAAAGTGTTTGGCGCAATTTCTCATTTGAAAGTTTCATATGCACATGTTTGGCCCTTGTGTTTTGGTAAACATGGTAAAACGTGTTTTTCAGCCACCAAACTCAATTCCCTTTGTTATTAAACTTGTAAACTTCACACTTTTGCCCCAAAACTTTGGCAAAAGTGTTTCAAGGGTTGTTTTTGCCATTTTTCCATATTTGAGGGACTGATTTTGGACTTTCTTGATCTTCAAAGGTCTTTAAAGTATCTTTGACTTCATGAGGGACCATAATTGACAAATTAGAATTGATGAGGAACTAATCTAGCCATTTCTTCAAAGTTGAAGGACCATTTTGTTATTTTGACATACTTAAGGGACCAATCTTGTAATTATGAATATACAAGGGTTTTAAGTGTCATTTCTTCATAATTTGAGGATCAATCTTGTACATCTTCAAGTCTTCAAGGGTTAATCTTGGATAAATCATGAACTAGGGCCCGGTTCTTTGTACGGCTTCATTTCTCGTGTCCGTTTTTCCTTGTTTCTTGTGATCATTTGTCTTTTTCACGATATCCATACCTAAAACACACAAGTAAACAAATACAAGAATATATATGGTAATTTATGACATTTTTATGCATTTAAAGCCCAAAAAGAACGATGAGATCATGTATAAATGTCATCTCATCACTCAACATTATTGTTGACTCGTTTAAGCATGTGTTTCAGGTAATCGAAGGTGATTGATGGCGGAACTTTGCTGTGGATGTTGTGGGTTGGCTTTTGAAGTTTGTTGGTCTAAAATAATATCTATCCTTCTACTGTTGAAAAATTTGTTAAATGTTTATGTACTGTACTGAAACTTGTTGGTTTGATGGTCGAGATCCGCGGGGACTAAACGCTTTACTCTGGTGACGTTTTAGTACATTATGGGATGAAATTATGTTTTAGACATTGTGTGAAATCTTATTTCTATTTATATGTAAACGTCTCTTTTGAGTCGTTCAATATACCTTGTGTGATGATACTTGTGTTTACCACCCAATTGTGTATTTCCGCTGCGCAATGTGAATTGGGGGTGTTAAATCGACCATCAAACCACCAAGTTTTAGTACAATACACAAACATTAGACATATTGTTCAAAAGTAAAAGGGAAAGAAAATGTTTTAGACCACCAGACTTCAAAAGCTAACCCACAACATCCACAGCAATGCTCCGCCATCGTTCACCTTCGATTACCTGTCACACATGTAAACGAGTCAACCATAATGTTGAGCGAGTCCATAGGTTTAACAAATCATATTTAAACACAAGAGGAAAATCAATCATAATCATTTTATAGAATTTTCGTGCACACAATATATATCAAGGCATCCCAGCTTATAGACGAAGCTATACAATTGTATTTAAGCTCATGACACCGACCCCTTAACTAATTAGTCACCCACGCCAAATTACAGCATGACTAGATACAACCATTTCCCCTCTAGGGTATTATTTGCTAGATATATACCCATATCTCATTCATCGTACTTACCAATCCAAGAGAATACTCAACGTATAACTCTTGTACGAGATAGGGTGGTTAACCCCATAGTACTACCATTTGAATAAGCGGCTATTCCCAACTCACAACATCAAGTCAGAACATAATTAACAGTTCATGAAATTAGGATCTTTAGCAACAAGATACCCAATACAATTCAAGGCAACAATAGGCAAGATTCGGGTCCAAAAAATCAATCATGACTTGTGTTCATTTTATTTCAAATAGCATGTATCCCCCTCGCGGGTATTAAAACATTTAGTAGCTAGCATGAAAGCGAGGCTACAGACTCACCTTAGTATAAGAGACCTAGTGAGATGATCGTCGATGATAAGTGATGCCCTTCCAACACGAGAACCTCAACCTATCAAATAAGGCGCGTTCATTAATAATAGACTCGAGTAACAAAACATACATAATAAAATCAAACTCAAAATCATAAAATCACGACAAACCCGAAAGAAAACAATACAAGTGATACTATTATACTCTTCTACATGTTTACTTTATTACTCTTTACTCTCGATAAAAATCTGTCGGCACATACCAAATGTACTAGCTCATTTACCCTAGTTAGACACGTCAAAAGTTTATGAAACGACTCGAGGAACTCACTTACTATTTATAGAAAGTCCTCCAAAAATTTTGTCAAAATATTTTACTTCTAACACTCCCCGCCCGACACATCTTTGTACTACAAAAACCAGACAGTTTTACGTCATCGACTCATACAATCATTTTGACTTCTCTAAATGACTTCATTTACAAAACCGACACTTAGGTTTGAAAATAGACTCACAACTTAGGGTTTACATACTTTAAAAAGCACTTGAATAATTTTGAAACTCATTCTATAGTCCTCGAGATTCGATCCAAATATCGACAACAACTTCAAATTGCGCCGATACTCGTCTCCCGGTACACGAATAATCAAACTATCACAACTTCACACTCGTTTGGAGTTAGAAGCTCTAATTTACGTGAAAACGAAGATAATCAAAATCTCCATAACTCTTTCGTATTAGTTTAACCATTTTCAAAACATAAGAGATCTAAAAATTACCTTGAACCCACTGCCCTAATTTACCCACTAAAATCTCACATAAAATCATACTTTTGATCAAATTTAACCATTTTTTTCGTCATCCTAATCCCCTAATATCAACATATATTAATTCTAACACTTGTAGAAATCATAAAGATAAAAACTCAAAAATCAAAATCAACTTCTTTCACAAAAACAACATGATCCATACATGATTATCACTAGCTAAACACATGCATATCATCTAACCATCCTACCAACCCTAATTCTCAATCAAAATCAAAACTTCATGCATGTTGTAAATTTTTTCATCATGAGAATCACCTTGGAATTCTATGATGTGGTATTTTTTTTGTTTTTGGATAGATCAAACTAGAATTCAAGATAAAATTGTGTTTATGTGTGTGTATAGCTCACGGTAGAGTGGAGAGGGAGAGAGGTGGGATGAAATTTTTTCTTACTTGATATCTATGTGTAAAAGTTAGGTGTGAAAGGCTTATATATGGTGGTGGAAGGGCTAGTTTTGCCAATTTTGCATAGTTGTGGAACAAAATGAAAATAGTTCGTTAAAAAGCGAGAAATGACTATTGAAACTAGGATTTTTATATGTATCAATTAAGTTCGTTTTTCCACGATTCGACTCGAATTTGATTTCCGGTTTAACGTTTTGACTTAACTTGTTTTTGGTAAAATCTATTTTTGGGTATTTTTAAACTAACTTAAATCTATTTAATTAAATGAAAACTATTTTAATTAACTATTTAAACTATTAATTTGAAAATAAACTTTAACTAATTCTAAAAACTTTTAATTAAAAATCTGTTTTTAAACAAAACTTAATAAATTGAAATCTAATTTTAAAACTAAATTTGAAAAACTTAAAATAAAAGTAGATTAAAATAAAGGTAAATTTATACTAATGAAAACTTTTAAAGAAAGTAAATATATTTTTTTTGTCTTTTTGTATTTTTATAAAAACTGAATAAAAATAAAATTTAAATAAATTTACTAATTAAACTTTAATTTAAACTAAATAAAACTTTTATATCAAATTAAATTGCCTAATTAATTAAAACTGCCTAATTCAAACTACCTATATGAATTAAATGTTGCTTAGATAAACACAAAAGAAGTGCTAGCACAATGGTTATGGCGTTTGATTGGGGAACGTGGGGTCCTGGGTTCGATTCTCACCAGGACCGAATTTTTGCAAATAATTTATACTTTTTGGAACTATTGCTTTTGGACAGTAGAATACCTCAGACCAATTGGGTCTGAGGTTAAAGCAGCAAATAATCACACAAATAAGCAAGCAGCAAAATAAAGAGTAATAAGCTAAGACAATTAAAAGCAAATAAGCAGATAAGCCCAAAAGCCCAAATAAGTAATTCAGTCAAAATGAGCACTATCTAAACAACAAAAATAATTCTGAATCTATTAAGCTGGCTAAACCAAATGAGCATATAGACTAAGCAATAAGCTGGTAATAATCAAGCAAGTACAAAGTTAAAAAAAAACTGTAAAATCTAAATAAGCAAGCTAAAATAAGCAGGTTCAAAAGCTAATCTAAACCAAAACAACCAGACAAATACTACACACGAATAGCAGATTCAATCAACTAAACACGCTAGACCAACTCTTAAGTCAATAAGCCGGACTGAAAACCAAACAAGCAGATTATCAACACCGTTAATCTAAGCAGAATCCAAAATACCTCAACACAGAAACCTAATATCAATTAAGCAGAATCTAAACACAACCGAAAACGACAAAACAGATTAATCTAAATACTTAAGCAGATCTAAAAACTAAACAAATACCCAAAACACAAGCAGAATATCAATAAACTCAATAAACATAAAATTAAAAAGAGAAACAAACCTGATGAGTAAACCTTTGGGAAGAAGGTAGGCGCTGAGCCCCTTTTAAAACCGAATACGAACAAAACAAACACCACCTTTGATTTAACCCGAAATCATCATCAACTTATTCTCTTTCGTCTCGAACAGTAACACTTGTACTTTCAATATTTCCCAGTAGGGGAAATATTTTTATCAATTTCTTTATATATATATATATTTCTTTTTTATATCATAATCAATACGAGAACAGTAACAATATTTTTTTAACAGATTAAAAAGAAACGAAACAGTAATGGAAATTAAATTGAGACGAGAAATAAAACGGAATTTAATTTTTCATTAATAAATAAAAAAAAAGATTACATAACTTGAAATTGAAAATTACAAGATTAAAAACCTATCAAACTAATTTTACTGAAAATAAAATAATAAAGAAAAAAAAGTGCCAAATTACATGATAGATGGGGGTTTTTATAGGGTAACCCCGAACCTTCTAGGTTCTCTTGGTGACCACAGCTTGCAATCCTAGCCCTCCATATCTTCTTTCTTCTTTCTCTCTTGATCATGCGGCTAAGAATCATCCTTGTGCACACGGATTGCCACCGTGGCACAAGGATGTGTTTGTTGTGCTTCTTGATATGTGATGTGGCAATATGTAATTGGTTGATGGGTGTATGGTGAGGTGGATGAGACAATTACATCCAATGATTTGGCCACGTATGGAGAGAGAGAAACATCATTCTTGGTGGATTGATCCGAAAACTGGGGGGATTTAATCCCAATCCGTGTGAATCACACGAATTGGGTAAAACCCCCAATTTTTACTTGTTAATTTTACTGAGTATGGAATTAGGGTTTCTAGTTTTGGGGGAAGGAAGATGGTGGGTGAGAGAGATTTCACTTCATTTGTATCGAATTTAAAATGGGGGAATGGGTAAATAAAACTGTTTATTTACTTGGGAGTGGGTGGAATACATGTGTAGGGTGAAAAGGTGTGGTGGTGAGTAAATAGGGGTGAAAGTTACGTGTGAAATGAAAGGGGATAAAAGGGTTTGACTGGATTTGGAGAGTTGACCAGTAAACACGATTACTCCCCTTTTTTATCCGTCCCAATTGTTGGGCTTATTGGCCCAGTCACTTTTAATCCGTTTAAAGTTGTGCAAAGTATTTGGCTTGGGCCCAAATTTCTTCTTTTGTCATCCGAATTTAAAGCTTTTGGGCTTGTAATTTTTCAAGCAACTTTTAGATGGACTTTTGAGCCCATTAACCCCAATATGGGACCCACTTGGCACAATAACTTCAAAAAAGATTTAATCCGCTAAAGTTGAGCTCGATTTCGGCTTTCTCGATCATTTTCTTCAAATTTAAGTTGACTTAGCCGGTATTCGTGATCTTGGCACACTTTTGGTCTTTTGATCTTGTCTTCGACTCTATCTTGACTTTTCTTCGACATTTGACCGTGAAATCCCATGTTTTCTCTTCTTTTGATCATTTGTACCTATTTAAACACAAGAACACAAAACCACGCGTAATTCCGACATTTAAGATGTAAAACACATGATTAGGTCTTGTTTTTACTTGATTTTAGTGGCAAAAGGATAAGTGTTTACACACTTATTAAATCCCCTACACTTGACCATTGCAATGACCCCATGCAATGCATAGTTTTAAAGCATAAGTTACATTTTTCTCATAATCAATCCATCTCGGCCTTTATTACTATTATTACTACTATTACTACGACGAAAAGATAAAACTTAAGTAAGAGATAAAAGTTATAATTATTTATTTAACTTGGAAATTATTAGATGGAAGAAACTCGTAAAGAAATCTAAGACTTAGATTAGGGCTTTGGTGTCATGAATATTAATCACCCTCAAAGTTCACGTTCCCCATACCAAGCTCAAAAACGAGATCATTGTTATTACAAGTTAGCACAACTAACACTTACTCATGTGGTTTAGTTAATCACTTAGACCCCCTTATTCCTATGGTGTATCTCTTGTATTTTATTTTTGTCTTGAATGATCACGAGGATGCATGTTTGACTTATTTCGATAATTTATTAAGGCCGAAAATAAAGTGGAACGATTTAATCAATAGTTAGCTAAAGGACAAAATATTTTAAAACTGCTTCTCGAAACCTCAAAAAGTTCATATCTTGGCATAACTCGTTTCACGATTTGAGACCTTTCTCAGACCGATATTTGGCTTGTACTTCAAACTTCGAATCTTGAGAGACGATCTTGAAATTATGGTCTTCTCTTCTTTTTGGTATACATCTTCATAAGGAGTGAAAGATGCATCAAACGTTGACCACGACTTCTTCATTTATCCTCTTCTTTATTTAGGATTTTGATATACAACGATCCGCCTCCTTTTCGGACTTGGATCTATTTATCCTCATACCTTGTTAGGGTCTTTTTGGATAGACTTCTCCATGATCTTTAGGGGAGTAATTGCTTCTCATCGTGTGTCTTGATCCTTCATACTTCGAATCGGATTAATGATCTTCACATCATCTTAGGATCTTTAGCAAAAAGTGAATCCTCATGCCTTGTGAGGGCCTTTTTGGACTCGGGTATCCTCATGCCTTGTTAGGGCCTTTTTGGATAAGCCAATCTTCGCGTCCCGTTTCAATAAGTTATGCCTTGGCTATGAACTCTAATTAATACCGAGCAACTTTTAAACGATCTTGTGCTAGAAGCTAAGTAACCTTTTAAATCGTACAACCTTATTTATTGCAAATATATTTATTAACAAGTGATGGGAGAAAAAGCTCATAACTAACTCACATAAGTTAATGAAAGAATACCGAACTTATAATTAACTCTATCATCTCTCGTTCTCCACAATTTAAAATCTCAAGGAATGAGACTCGTAGATGCTTAGCCTAATAAACCAATTAAGGTCCATATGGTTAAGGAGACTAGATAGAGTAAACTTGGATAAGTAAACTCGGGTTGAGTCAAAATATTCACGACGGGCCTAATATATCAAAGATATCTAAACTTGTTAAAACCATTTTATTTATTTATTTCATTTTTGACTTTATTCTTGAAATGGAAATTATTGCGATACAATAATAAAAGAAAATAAATAAAAATACTACTAGGCCAAAATAGATCAAAATTTTGAAAAACTTTGAAATTTTTTTAAATTTTCCGGTTAAATGGGGTCAAATTCATGGAAAAGCCCACTAAAATTCGATAGAAGTCCCCCCTACACTTAATATAAACATTGTCCTCAATGTTTAAGCATGTGGGAGAATAAACTCCCCTACACTTAGGACATTGAGTACGTTGTTTAAAATCGGGCTAAGGAAGGGACAACTAAAGTGATTACATTTATTCGTTTTATTTATATACAAGTATGAATCACAATAGTTTTTTATAGAACCGGGTACACGGGAACACGAGATCACGGGTCGCGTCAAAAGTATCAAAAGTGGATCATCAAAGCACATGTCCCTGCACACAATCACAACACACAAAAAACCTACTTGCCCCCCCCCCCTACACTTATTGGTGCACAATGGATGAAGGTGAAAAAGGGTGGAAAGGATGGTAAAGGTAAAAATCTAACCTAGTTATATGATGCTTGATTTATTTATCACGAGTCTCTAGCTCGACTCGATTTCCCTAATTAATTCAAGGGAAATGTGGAGAGGGATGGAATCATCTCGTGAGAGATGTCCTATCCATAGTACAACTTAACCCGTTGGCCATTCACCTTAAAGTTGGGCCCATTTGGTTGGGATAACTCAATGGTGCCATAAGGGAAGACTTGGGACACGGTGAATGTACCGGACCAACGGCTCTTAAGTTTACCCGAAAAGATTTTCAACCGAGAGTTAAATAGTAAAACTTGATCACCAACATGGAACTCTCGGTTTTTAATCTTGGAATCATGAATGAGCTTAGTCTTCTCTTTGTAGATTACTGAATTCTCATAAGCCTCATTCCTAAGTTCATTTAGTTCATTGAGTTGGATTTTCCTATGATCACCGGCTTTGTTAAGATCTAAATTAGCCCATTTCAAGGCCCAATAAGCCTTATGCTCCAACTCAATGGGGAGGTGGCACGCCTTTCCGTACACAAGGCGATAAGGGGTTCAACCTATAGGTGTCTTATAAGCGGTACGGAAAGCCCACAAAGCATCATCTAATTTATCGGCCCATGAGGCACGATGCTCTCCCACGGTTCGCTCTAAGATTCTCTTAAGACCACGGTTAGAAACCTCGGCTTGTCCATTAGTTTGAGGATGATATGCGGTGGAAAGTCGGTGATTGACACCATACTTAGCCATGACTCGTGCAAATTGATCATTGCAAAAATGAGTCCCGCGATCACTAATAATAGCACGAGGTACACCGAATCGAGAAAACAATTGTTTCAAGAAGTTAACAACCACCCTCGCATCGTTAGTGGGTAAAGCCTTTGCTTAAACCCATTTTGATACGTAGTCGACGGCTACGAGGATGTACTTGTTTCCCTTCGATGATGGAAACGGCCCCATAAAGTCGATGCCCCATACGTCAAAGATTTCACATTCTTGGATGAAATTTTGAGGCATCTCATCTTTATGTGTGATCTTGCCTTGCCTTTGGCAAGCATCACAATGTTTAACCATTTCATGTGCATCATGATAAATGGAGGGTCAATAGAATCCGGAGTCAAAAACTTTTTTAGCGGTGTAATTAGGACCAAAGTGACCACCGGTAGGTCCTTTATGGCAAGCTTCAAGGATTTGTAAAGCCGTCGGCCCATCAACACATCTACGAATGATTAAGTCCGCACATTGCTTGAAAAGATAAGGGTCGTCCCAATAGTACGTTTTAACGTCCTTGAAGAATTTTTTCTTTTGTTGGGACGTTAACCCTTCGATAAGAACACCACCCGCCAAATAGTTTGCAATGTCGGCAAACCATGGGGTATCATCAAGATTGGAATTAATAGACATTAAGGTCTCAAGGGGAAAGGATTCATTAATCTCTTGATTTGGAGATTCCCCTTGATACGGATCCTCAAGTCTACTAAGGTGATCCGCGGCTAGGTTTTCCGCTCCCTTTTTATCACGAATTTCGATTTTGAATTCTTGTAGGAGCAAAACCCAACGAAGGAGTCTCGGTTTAGCATCTAGCTTTGTCAACAAGTATTTCAAGGCGGAATGGTCGGTGTAAACGATGGTGGTGGAAAGCACAAGATAGGGGCGGAATTTCTCAAAAGCATACACTACGGCTAAAAGCTCTTTTTCGGTAGTGGTATAATGCAATTGAGCCCCCGTCATTGTCTTACTAGCATAATGAATGGGTTGTAAATGTTTGTTAACTCGTTAACCTAAAACCGCTCCTACCGCGAAATCACTAGCATCGCACATGAGCTCGAAAGGTAACTCCCAATTTGGAGAGACTAAGACCGGTGCCTTAGTTAATTTACCTTTAAGAAGTTCGAAAGAGTCGAGACACTCTTGAGAGAAGATGAAAGGAGCATCCTTTTCTAAGAGATGAGTCATTGGATGAGCTATTTTCGAGAAATCTTGGATGAAACGTCGATAAAATCCCGCATGGCCTAAAAAACTTCTAACTCCTTTGACGATGGTAGGTGGAGGTAACTTAGCAATGACGTCAACTTTAGCACGGTCGACTTTGATACCGGCTTTGGAAATTTTATGACCGAGGACGATGCCTTCTTTTACCATGAAATGGCATTTTTCCCAATTAAGAACGAGACGAGTGTCTTCACACCGTTGGAGCATACGTTCTAAATTAGCAAGGCAAGAAGAGAAAGAATCACCATAGACCGAGAAATCGTCCATAAAGACTTCCATAGTTTCTTCAACCATGTCATGAAATATCGCCATCATACACCTTTGGAAAGTACCGGGAGCATTGCATAAGCCGAAAGGCATTCTTTTGTAAGCAAATGTTCCACAGGGACAAGTGAATGTGGTTTTCTCTTGGTCTTTTGGATCGATAGGGATTTGAAAATATCCGGAAAAGCCATCTAAGAAACAATAGAAATCATTACCCGCTAAACACTCGAGCATTTGATCCATGAAAGGAAGAGGGAAATGATCCTTACGAGTGGCATCATTGAGCTTACGATAGTCAATGAAAACTCGCCAACCCGTTACGAGTCGAGTAGGAATCAACTCGTTGTTTTCGTTGGGAACAACGGTGATTCCGCCTTTTTTAGGCACACAATGGACGGGACTAACCCATGGCGAATCCGAGATAGGGTAAATCATTCCGGCATCGAGAAGTTTGATAACTTCTTTCTTAATGACTTCATGAATTTTTGGATTAACCCTTCTTTGATTTTGGATTGCGGGTTTAAAGTCATCTTCCATGATAATTTTATGAGTACAAAAATTAGGATCAATTCCGCGAATGTCGGAGATTTTCCAAGCAATTGCTTTCTTATGATTCTTAAGCACATCGATAAGTCGGGATTTTTCATCTTCTTTTAAGTCCTTAGAAATAATGACGGGCAACTTATTATCCTCCTCTAAGAAAACGTACTCTAGATGAGACGGCAAATCCTTAAGCTCTAAATCCGGCAGATTGTCAATGGAAGGCATGGTCAAAGTAGGATCATCGTTTGTAACTTCTTTAGGAGTAGGTGGAGAGATATAGTCCTCATTGAGAAGTCTCTCAATAGTACGAATGTCTTCATCCCAATTGGTGGGAGAATTAGCATAGTTAATCTCGAGAGGACCCAAGCTAGCTTCAAAATCATCTAAGTCACTTTCTCCAAATGGAGTCAATGAAGGAACAATAGAAGCTACGGTCTCAACATGAGGTAAAGGAGGAATCCCGCTCTTAAAAGCCTCGTGAAAATGTTCTTCGCATGCTTCGTCGAGCACATCGATGAAATTCACGGATTCGGGCTCATCGGGAAGTTTGGAAAGTTTACCCATGTTAAAGACGATTTTGTCATCCCCGACCCTCATGATAAGTTCACCCGCGGCTACATCGATTAATGTACGCCCGGTTCTCAAGAAAGGTCGTCCCACAATTAAGGGAACACGGGGATCCATTTCATAGTCGACGACGACGAAATCGGCGGGAAAAATGAATTTGTCGACTCCTACGAAAACATCCTCGGCTATCCCCACTGGATAAGCAACCGTACGGTTAGCTAATTCCAATGTCATACGAGTGGGGACTAGCTCAGGTAAAGATAATTGTTTCCATACGGACAATGGCATAAGATTGATACTTGCTCTGAGATCCGCCAAGGCCATACAATTCTCAACACCCGGAAAATTACAAGGAATAAGGAATCGACCAGGATCTCCTAACTTAACCGGTAATTTTCTCAAAAGAACCGCGAAACATTTCTCATTTAATTAGGTATTGGCAATATCAAGCAACTTTTCCTTATCACTTAAAAGACCCTTAAACATCTTAGCGTACTTAGGTATGTGAGCGAGCGCCTCGGCAAAGGTGATATTAAAATTCAATTGTTTGAACATTTTTAGGAAGTTCGAAACTTGAATATCATCCTTATTCTTCAATTTCTCTTTCCGCAACCTTGAGGGATAAGGTATATTGGGTTGAGATGAAGGCTTTGGAGTGGATTGCTCACTCACATCCTTTGTATGAGGAGGAGGAGTAGAAATAGAAGGTGAAGGAACCGGTTTTGGAACCGAAGGTGTGGTAGAAAATTTGGGTATCGGTGGAACATAAGGTGTAGACGAATGCATAACGGGAGGTATGTCACAAGTGGAAGAAGAAGGAGGTTGTGTCGAAGAAGAAGGAATCTCGGGTCCTTGGTTAGGTGGGGAAGGTTCAACGGTGGTCTTACCGCTCCTAGTAGTGATAGCATTAACATTAGCCCTAGGATTGGTCACGGTGTTCGAGGGAAGGGCACCTTGTGGACGAAAGGTTTGAATCATAGTCAAAAACTTCTTATCGTTCGATTCTTGCATTTGTCGATTATGTTCTTGCATCTCTCTCATGATTCGTTCATGGTCGGATAATTTTTGTAAAACCAAGTCCATTTGAGGATTATGCATGTTCATTTGATTATAACCTTGATTAGGAAAACCTTGGTTTTGATATTGATTAGAACCTTGATTAAATCCTTGATTTTGAAAACTTTGGTTATTATATCCTTGATTATTTAACCCTTGGCTTTGCCCTTGAAAATTCCCTTGATTTTGATTAAAACCCCGTTGATTAGTATTTCCTTGAAAATTACCCCGTTGAGGACCTTGGTTCCTATTTTGGGCGGGTAGGGGTGGTCTTTGTGGTGCTACAAAACCCGGGGGAGCCAAATAGTTATTAGACTTGTAAGACAAATGGTTAACATCAACATTTGGTTTGAATTGAATCCAATCAATTTCATTGTTATTATAAGCATAAACTTCTTGTTGATCATTGTAAACCTTGTCACAATTAAAGTATGAATGTGGTCCACCACAAGTCTCACACGTCTCACTTTTTTCATTCACGGCATGCACATGTTTAGTGAGGGCGTCGGTTCTTAGAGCAAGGGTTTTCACAATTGAAGTAAGCTCCTTAATTTGATCATTCACCTCATTATTACTCGTACTAGCACTTGCCATATTAGCCCTAACACTTTTGGTTTGCACTTTTGCCTTGTTCTCAATAATGGCCCAAGCCTCGTTCATGG
This sequence comes from Glebionis coronaria, assembly GCA_025667525.1. Classification (NCBI taxonomy): domain Eukaryota; kingdom Viridiplantae; phylum Streptophyta; class Magnoliopsida; order Asterales; family Asteraceae; genus Glebionis; species Glebionis coronaria. Next base: position 268,569,073 of record CM046877.1, on the reverse strand, counting down.
TTTTCACAAGAATATTGCCCCTCTTGGCACTATTAAGTGAGTCTTGGTCGTTTAGAGTTAAACCATTATAAAACGTGTTGATTTGATGAACTTTAGTAAAACCGTGTTGTGGACATTTTCTCAAAAGATCTTTAAAACGATCCCAAGACTCACTAAACGTTTCCCCATATTGTTGCTCAAAGTTGATTATTTCATTCCTTAAGGAAGTGGTCCGTGATGGTGGGAAAAAGTAGTTAATGAACTTGGTTTCTAAGTCGATCCATCTGGTAATACTTTGAGGTGGTTCCTTATCAAGCCAAATCCGGGCTTGTCCCTCGAGGGAAAAAGGAAAAAGTTGGAGGCGAACGGCCTCTTGTGGCACCCCATTGTATTTGGCGGTATTAGCTAATTGGATGAAACGTTTGATATGAGCGTCTGGGTCATCATTAGTACGGCCTAAAAATGGTGTAGCGGAAACCATTTGAATAAAACCCGATTTAAGTTCGAAATGATTAGCTCCAATATTTGGCACCACAATCGCGTCATCGTTTCCTTCAACGTGAGATTGTAGAATCTCAATCATTGGTCGATTATCCGTTGCCATCGTATTTTCGAAAGCTCGATTCTCGGGATCGGCTTTAATGACGGTCTTTTTGTTTTTCTTCTTCTTCTTTTTAGAAGAATTAGAAGTATTTGGTACACCAATCGGTATGTATGTATGCGCGCGAGTGCGCATACAACTAAAACTTTGGAATGAGGTAGGTGACCTCGGTCGACTTTGAGAGGAAAAGGATTTTCCCTCTCGAGGAGCAATATGAAAAAGCTACAAAAATATATACGTAAATACTACTTGAGTTGGCAAACCAATAATCGGTCGTCCCTCTCAATATACGCACAAGCAAGCGGGGAAACGAGGTGGCACAAAGCACTTAAAAACCTTTTTCCTTAGACGGCCTTTTATAGCGCGTCGCCTTATACCCACCTTATAGTTTGTATATGTCGAGTTCAAACGTCTTACTAGTATTTATCTATTTTGCCTTTTTTTTCTCGTTATGGATTCGAATACAATAGTTAGGTGATGAAATCCCAACTAAGGCCTTATTTGATAAGTAGGTAATTTTATTGTGCTACGTAATATAATATAATAAAATGAAAAATCTTTTTGTATTTTTTAGAAAAATATATATTCACAAGAAAAATCGAAAGAAATCGAAATAAAAATTAACACTAATACGTAATATTTTTGGTGTAATACTTTTAGGAAAAAATATTACTTTTGATTTTTTTAATTTTTTTGGTGCAATTCTTAGGAAAGAAATTGCTTTTGTGATTTTTTAATTTTTTTTTGTATTTTTAAGTTTTTGATTTTTTTTAGATTTTTGATTTTGTAGCAAGAAACGTAACGTTCAAAAAGAACGGATCCCAAAATCCAAACGTCTTCACGAAAAAATCGTCAATCGTACGAGCGAAGCGGCAGCGGCGCCAATTTGAAACTAGGATTTTTATATGTACCAATTAAGTTCGTTTTTCCACGATTCGACTCGAATTTGATTTCCGGTTTAACGTTTTGACTTAACTTGTTTTTGGTAAAATCTATTTTTGGGTATTTTTAAACTAACTTAAATCAATTTAATTAAATGAAAACTATTTTAATTAACTATTTAAACTATTAATTTGAAAATAAATTTTAACTAATTCTAAAAACTTTTAATTAAAAATCTATTTTTAAACAAAACTTAATAAATTGAAATCTAATTTTAAAACTAAATTTGAAAAACTTAAAATAAAAGTAGATTAAAATAAAGGTAAATTTATACTAATGAAAACTTTTAAAGAAAGTAAATATTTTTTTTTTGTCTTTTTGTATTTTTATAAAAACTGAATAAAAATAAAATTTTAATAAATTTACTAATTAAGCTTTAATTTAAACTAAACAAAACTTTTATATCAAATTAAATTGCCTAATTAATTAAAACTGCCTAATTCAAACTACCTATATGAATTAAATGTTGCTTAGATAAACACAAAAGAAGTGCTAGCACAATGGTTATGGCGTTTGATTGGGGAACGTGGGGTCCTGGGTTCGATTCTCACCAGGACCGAGTTTTTGCAAATAATTTATACTTTTTGGAACTGTTGCTTTTGGACAGTAGAATACCTCAGACCAATTGGGTCTGAGGTTAAAGCAGCAAATAATCACACAAATAAGCAAGCAGCAAAATAAAGAGTAATAAGCTAATACAATTAAAAGCAAATAAGCAGATAAGCCCAAAAGCCCAAATAAGTAATTCAGTCAAAATGAGCACTATCTAAACAACAAAAATAAATCTGAATCTATTAAGCTGGCTAAACCAAATCAGCATATAGACTAAGCAATAAGCTGGTAATAATCAAGCAAGTACAAAGTTAAAAAAAAACTGTAAAATCTAAATAAGCAGGTTCAAAAGCTAATCTAAACCAAAACAACCAGACAAATACTACACACGAATAGCAGATTTCAATCAACTAAACACGCTAGACCAACTCTTAAGTCAATAAGCCGGACTGAAACCAAACAAGCAGATTATCAACACCGTTAATCTAAGCAGAATCCAAAATATCTCAACACAGAAACCTAATATCAATTAAGCAGAATCTAAACCCAACCGAAAACTACAAAACAGATTAATCTAAATACTTAAGCAGATCTAAGAACTAAACAAATACCCAAAACACAAGCAGAATATCAATAAACTCAATAAACATAAAATTAAAAAGACAAAAACAAACCTGATGAGTAAACCTTTGGGAAGAAGGTAGGCGCTGAGCCCCCTTTTAAAACCAAATACGAACAAAACAAACACCACCTTTGATTTAACCCGAAATCATTATCAACTTATTCTCTTTCGTCTCGAACAGTAACACTTGTACTTTCAATATTTCCCAGTAGGGGAAATATTTTTATCAATTTCTTTATATATATATATATATATATATATATATATATATATATATATATATATATATATATATATATATATATATATATATATATATATATATATATATATATATATATATATATATATATATATATATATATATATATATATATATATATATATATATATATATATATATATATATATATATATATATATATATATATATATATATATATATATATATATATATATATATATATATATATATATATATATATATATATATATATATATATATATATATATATATATATATATATATATATATATATATATATATATATATATATATATATATATATATATATATATATATATATATATATATATATATATATATATATATATATATATAGAGGGAGGTTAATGTGAGAGCTTTTTTAAAGTTGTAAAAATGAGAACTAATTTAAAACACCACTAAAACATTGATACATAACTATTTTACTAATACTACACCAAAATATACATTATTTATACAACTAAACACTCTATCGACTAATAAACAACGGATAAGTGTGTAATAAATTACTGATACACAATTAAGAATGTGATATATATACATCAAAATCTCAAAAAGTTAATATCTTATACATAAATTGGTACACTTGATACAGAACCACCACTAAATAACTTGATACACAATACCAAAACATGATACGTATCACACCTCGAATCAAAATGTATCAGTTAGATTTCGCCAATTTTCAAAAGAAATCCCATCGAATCTTTAAAAATTATATTTTTACTTAATCATGTTTTAAAATTGTTTCAAATAGAGTGTCATTTATGAGATTTTGGTTGGTTCTCATTTTTACAACTTTAAAAAGTTCTCATATGATCCTAATTCTATATATATATATATATATATATATATATATATATATATATATATATATATATATATATATATATATATATATATATATATATATATATATATATATATATATATATATATATATATATATATATATATATATATTTATATCATAATCAATACGAGAACAGTAACAATATTTTTTTAACAGATTAAAAAGAAACGAAACAGTACTGGAATTTAAATTGAGACGAGAAATAAAACGGAATTTAATTTTTCATTAATAAATAAAAAAAAGATTACATAACTTGAAATTGAAAATTACAAGATTAAAAACCTATCAAACTAATTTTACTGAAAATAAAATAATAAAGAAAAAAAAGTGCCAAATTACATGATAGATGGGGGTTTTTATAGGGTAACCCCGAACCTTCTAGGTTCTCTTGGTGACCACGGCTTGCAATCCTAGCCCTCCATATCTTCTTTCTTCTTTCTCTCTTGATCATGCGGCTAAGAATCATCCTTGTGCACACGGATTGCCACCGTGGCACAAGGATGTGTTTGTTGTGCTTCTTGATATGTGATGTGGCAATATGTAATTGGTTGATGGGTGTATGGTGAGGTGGATGAGCCAATCACATCGAATGATTTGGCCACGTATGGAGAGAGAGAAACATCATTCTTGGTGGATTGATCCGAAAACTGGGGGGATTTAATCCCAATCCGTGTGAATCACACGAATTGGGTAAAACCCCCAATTTTTACTTGTTAATTTTACTTAGTATGGAATTAGGGTTTCTAGTTTTGGGGGAAGTAAGATGGTGGGTGAGAGAGATTTCACTTCGTTTGTATCGAAGTTAAAATGGGGGAATGGGTAAATAAAACTGTTTATTTATTTGGGAGTGGGTGGAATACACGTGTAGGGTGAAAAGGTGTGGGGGTGAGTAAATAGGGGTGAAAGTTACGTGTGAAGTGAAAGGGGATAAAAGGGTTTGACTGGATTTGGAGAGTTGACCAGTAAAAACGATTACTCCCCTTTTTTATCCGTCCCAATTGTTGGGCTTATTGGCCCAGTCACTTTTAATCCGTTTAAAGTTGTGCAAAGTATTTGGCTTGGGCCCAAATTTCTTCTTTTGTCATCCGAATTTAAAGCTTTTGGGCTTGTAATTTTTCAAGCAACTTTTAGATGGACTTTTGAGCCCATTAACCCCAACATGGGACCCACTTGGCCCAATAACTTCAAAAAAGATTTAATCCGCTAAAGTTGAGCTCGATTTCGGCTTTCTCGATCATTTTCTTCAAATTTAAGTTGACTTAGCCGGTTTTCGTGATCTTGGCACACTTTTGGTCTTTTGATCTTGTCTTCGACTCAATCTTGACTTTTCTTCGACATTTGACCGTGAAATCCCGTGTTTTCTCTTCTTTTGATCATTTGTACCTATTTAAACACAAGAACACAAAACCACGCGTAATTCCGACATTTAAGATGTAAAACACATGATTAGGTCTTGTTTTTACTTGATTTTAGTGGCAAAAGGATAAGTGTTTACACACTTATTAACTATTAGTCAATTTTGAAAATATTCACGTGTCTCGGGTTTCGTAAAAATACTTCTCAAAAGTTAAAACGTATCATAAATATAATAATATCGTCTCCCGACTCGACTTAACACGTCATTAAAAAGAAAACATCAAAAACGACAAACATTGAACAATTGACAATAAAACGTAAAATATTGGGCATCCGTCGACATCACGTTTTCTAATACTCCTCATACTAATTAAAGACAAAATATAAGTCTCCTAACATTGGTTTAAACTTAAACCATCAAAAACAAAAATCATTCAAGCTCATCAAAAATTTCAAAAATAGTCATTAAATAAGATTAGGCAATGACCTCGGTTTCAGGTTATCACATCCCCTCCTTCTTAAAGAGAGCGACGTCCTGGAGCTTAACCCCTCTCAAAACAAATGAGGATACTTATCGTTAAAGTATCCCTCACGTTCCCAGGTAAACTCAGGTCCACGTCTAAATTCCATCGCACTTTCACAATCGGAATCTTACTATGCTTCAATCTTTTAACTTCCCTATCCATAATTTTTATAGGTTCCTCTATAAATTGCAACTTTTCATCAAGTTGAATCTCCTCCAATGGAATCACCAAATCCCTTTTCTACTAAACACTTCTTCAGATTAGACACGTGAGAAGTGTTATGAATAGCCCTAAGTTCATCCGGTAATTCTAACTTATAAGCAACCAATCCGATCCTTCGAATAATATTAAAAGGTCCAATATATCTCGGGCTCAACTTTCCTGTTTTTCCAAAACGAATCACTCCCTTCCATGGCGGTACCTTCAGCATAACCATATCTCCTACTTTAAATTCTAACGGTTTCCTCCTATTATGAGCATAACTCTTTTGTCTACTTCTGGCAGATAACAAACGCTTCTTAATTTGCAGAATCTTCTCGGTTGTCTCAAATATCATTTCAGGTCCATTCAGTTGACTCTCTCCTACATCACTCCAACAAACTGGAGATATACACTTACGTCCATACAAAGCTTCAAATGGTGCGGCTTTAATACTAGCAAGATAACTATTATTATACGAAAATTCCACCAATAGAAAATTTCTATCCCAACTATTTCCAAAATCAATCACACATGCTCGAAGCGTATCCTCTAATGTTTGAATCGTCCTTTCACTTTGTCCATCAATTTCCGGATGATATGCTGTACTCAAATTTAACTCCGTTCCCATTGCTTACTATAGAGATTTCCAAAACTTTGAGGTAAACCTACTATCACGATCTGAAATTATCGACAAAGGCACACCATGTCGACAAACAATCTCCTTCACATACACAGTCGTCAATCTTTCCATACTTACCGTCTTCTTCATTGGTAAAAAGTGTGACAACCCGAACCCGAGGTCATTATTTAATATTATTTAATATTATTTTACGAATAATTTTGAAAGTTTTGATGAGTTGAATGATATGACGATATCGACGGATGCCCGAGATTTTATGTTTTATTATTTGTTGTTTCGATGTTTATATTTTTGACGTTTTTATTTTAATTGCGTATTAAGTCGTACCGGGGTCATATTATTATCATATTTTGAGTGCGTTTTAACTTTTAAAAAGTATTTTTATGAAACCCGAGCCTCGTAAATATTTTCAAAATTGACAATTTACATTTTCAACCTTTTAAATTATTTAATTGCATTTTGGACCAAAACTATCACAAATTGGCAAAAATAACCCTCCAAGCCCACTATATATATAATTTCCACTAACTAAAACACATACAAAATGTTTAAAAAGAAATCAAAACCCCTCCCCGCTCTCTTCCCTTTTCTAGCCGTCACCCCCTTCCCCTTTATCATCAAAATTCTTCCACTTTTACTATGATCTAATAAAAAACAAGACAAGACCCATCTCTAGAATTCAACAAGGATCATTTTGATGTAAAAGTTTACAACATGCAAAAACTTTCAAATTTTGATGATGATCAAAGGTGGCTTGATCTATTTTTTTTTTTTTATATAGTTGTCGTTAGTATTATTATATATATATTTTAAGTCTTGTATGTTTGAATTTTTGAGTGGGTAATTTTTTGAAGATTATTCAAGGGTGTTATGGATTAGATAAGTTGTTGGTGATGATAGTTGGATGATTTTAGGCATAGGAAATTGATTAAAATGGGTTGAAAAATTGAGTTAGTATGATTTTTAAAAAGGTATTTAAGGTCAGTGAGAAAAACGTAAATTTTGGGTACCTTACTGTTTGAAAATGTTAATACTAATCGCATAGGGTTGTAGAGAATTTCGTTAGCTTCGATTTGATATAAAGTAGAGCTTCTAGCTCCAAACGAGCGAGAAGTTATGATGTTTTGATTATTCGTGTACCGGGAGACGAGTATCGACACAATCCGAAGTTGTTGTCGATATTTGGATCGAATCTCGGGGACTATAGAATGAGTTGTGAAAATGGTCAAGGTCTGATGTTTGGTTCTAAACTTAGGTTTGTGAGTCTATTTTAAAACTCAAGTGTCGGATTCGTAAACGGGATTGTTTAGAATGGTAAAAATGGTTGTATGAGTCGGTGACGTAAAACTGTCCGGTTTTTGTAGTTCAAAGATGTGTCGGGCAGGGAACTTTAAAAGTAAAATATTTTTATGGGCTTTTAAAAGGTCTTTCTATATATAGTAAGTGATATCTCTGATTAGTTTCATAAGTATTTGACGTGTTTAAGTGGGGTAAATGAGCTCGTACATTTGGTATGTACCGGCAGATTTTTATCGAAAGAATTAACTAATAGAATAAACATATATAAGGAAGTAATAGTATCACTTGTATTGTTTTTTTTTCGGGTTTGTCGTAATATTATTATTTTGAGTTTGATGTTATTAAGTATGGATTTTATTCGAGTTTATTATTAATGAACGCACCTTATTTGATAGGTTGCGGTTTTTGTGTTTATCGGGCATCAACTATCGTCGAAGATCGTCTTGCTACTGCTATTACTCAAGGTGAGTCTATAGCCTCGCTTTTGTAATTGTTTTGAATGATTTTAAAACCCGCGAGGGGGATACATGCTATTTGAAAGTAAAATGAACACAAGTCATGATTGATTGTTTGGACCCGAATGTTTCCTGTTGTTGCCTTGAATTGTATAAGTACCTAAATTGCAAAAGTCCCTAAATTCATAAGCCGTTAACTATCTTCTGACTTGATGTTGTGAGTTGGGAATAGCCGCTTATTCTAATGACAGTACTATTGGGCTGACGACCATATCTAAGACCAGGGCTTTACATTGAGTTACCTCTGGGAAGGATAATTTTACGAGAATGAGTGTAACACCCCATTTTGATAAATGGAATGTCACGCGTAATTATGGCGTGTCATCAAAGCATGCAAGGTAATATGTAGTAAAACATACATGACCATGGGGAAAATCGGAATCAAACATCGGTTCCCAAACATAAGCCCAAAACATAACAAAGTAAATGAACTGAATGAAAGACTAAACAAGCATAAATATATGAAGGAAACAGGAGAAGAAGTCTATGGCAGCTTCCATCCTATGCATGTCCTCCAAATGCTCGAGTCTTGGGTACCTGCCGTTTTGGGACATGGAAAGGAAAGTAACGGCTGAGCAAAACGCTCAGTGCACGGATATACAATATAGCATGAAATAGGATAAGCATGTAACATATAACAGCGGAAGACTAAGTTCTGAGTAGACTGGTTAAGTATCGAGAAAACTGGTTTTATAGTTTGAAAAGCCTTATGTTTATCTTGTGAAAACTGTTTTAACATAAATATACCATAGCCCATATAGGTCATGAAAAGGTCACGTGCATGAATACTTGGAGGGGTGACCTCATCATGCTGATTAGAGGGGATGCCTCTAATCAATATACTGGTTTGGGTAGGAGGGATCAACTCCTTGTGAAGGATGCAAGGCACACACCACATTCACCATGAAATACTGAATAAAACATGTAACTAGGATGCACCCATACGTCCCACCTGATATAATAATATGGCCAAAACTGAAAAGGGACGCCACGAGCAATCACTCCGCCGTGGGGAAGTCATAACATTGGTGCCTCCAATGTTATGGTTATGGTACCTCCATAACTAGGTGAAACTGGTCATGCTTGTATATGGCTATAGATTATGCTAATTAAACATAAGCAGTTCAAAACAATAAAACAAATACTGGGGAAAACAGTTGGCTGCATACGGGGAAATCCTAATAAGGAAAGAATGTCAATACTGAAAGGACGGGAATCCGTACCTCAAGTCCAGTGAATGAACGGAAGAAAGACTCCTACTTCTGGATCACTAACGCTACATGAATACACACGTGTATAAGTATCGATTCACTGATTACGTACTGGGTTTTATGTCTCATTTTAGCTGACTTGGTATGTTTTAGGTCATGGTTCACTGTTTAGAGCCTTAAACTGTGTTTATCTTGTATTCTGATTAATCCGTTTAAGTATTACTGGTATTTCATGTATTATTATACTTACTGTGTAATAATAAGTAACTTTCCAAAAATAGCAAGTTTCCAAAAATTGAAAGTTTCCAAAAATAGAAAGTTTCCAAAAATAGAAAGTTTACAAAAATAGAAATATACCAAAAATAGAAAGTTTCCAAAAATAGAAAGTTTCCAAAAATAGAAAGTTTCCAAAAATAGAAAGTTTCTTAAAATAGAATTTACTGCTTAAAATAGATTAGTTTCTAAAAATAGAAAGTTTCCAAAAATAGATCAGCTGCCTTAATTAAATAAGTTTCCATATATAGAAGGTTTCCATAATTAGATTAGCTGCCTGAAATAGATAGGTTTCCATATATAGAAGGTTTCCATAATTAGATTAGTTGCCTTATTTAATTAAGTTTCTATAAATAGAAGTTTCCATATTTAGAATTAAGCTGGTTACATAAGCTAACATATAAGTCTAAGTGTTTATAAGCTTGTTTCTTAAGTCATATGATATAGTATATAGTTTAATTATTATTTCATGTATTTTAATTAAACTATAGGTTAAGCATTTTAATTAAAATATAACATGTTTTAATTAAAATGAAATGAAATACTTAGGTTAACATATGTATTATTATTATTAATAATATAACCTAAGTCATGTCTAAATTAATTAATTATAGGCATGTTTTAAATAATTAATTAATTATAACTTATAACATAAAATACTTAGGTTAAATTAATATCATGCTAAATTAATAATTAGAATAACCTAAGTCATGATTTAATTAATATCTCATGTGATTAATTAATTTATATCCTAAGTTTATGATTCATAAAAATTAACATGTAGCATAAATCATGATTTAACCAACGAACCATGAATCGGGCATGAACTCGATACCGTACCCCGAGCCAAACTCGGGGCACGTGTGCCCCCTTGCTGCCGTGGGTCCCACATGAGCCAACCAAGACCAAAAATGGTCTTGGTGGTGGCGGCAATAAGCAAACCAAACCCCCCCTCGGGTTTGTTTTGTTAGGCGGCTAAAACAAACACCCTTTCTATATCATTCTTTGATTTTAATTTATACCAAAACATGTTAGATCAATATTTAATTATCATGTTTAAATAAGAAAACAATAACATATTCATGAACATAAACAAAGATTCAAAAGAATTAAAAGAAGGGTTTAAAAAGGTATACCACTATGTAGCTTGGAAAAGGATGATCAAACACTGATTATAGCAATAGTTTTTAAGATCAAAATCAACCAATCACCCTCCTATGGTGATGCTAAGGTGGCGGCACAAAGAGAGAACAAGGAGGAGGAGAGAAAACTCTTTTAGGGTTTTTGTGTTTATTTTCTAGAAAAGTGAAAATGAAATGAAAAGTTACATAACCCCCCTTTCATGTAAAAGTCAATGGGCTAAGCCCATTATGGTTATGTGTGCCGTGGGTATGGGGCCCCACATGGGGTACCCGTACCTTTTCTCGTGTCCCGATGTTTCGTGTTCGTTCGTGGTTAAACGTGTTCGTGTCTGAAGCGTCTTTGTTTATTTTATCATGTAGTTTATCGTAATCTTAACGCTCGTAATTATATTATATGTATTTACGTAATTATTCTAGTTCGTATTTTAAATGGTGATCATGATTTAATTACGTTCAAGTGACATATTTATTAACTGTTTATCATGAGTTCGTACGTAATCGATACTTATCATGTCATACACGTATGCACTTGCTTGATTATTAGCACATGAATGTGATCAATACTAAATACAGTAAGTTTTAATCTAGGACGTACGATCTTAAGGGCACTATTCATGGTAAAAGCATGCGGGTTTTACAATTCTTCCCCCCTAAAAAGAATAATTCGTCCCCGAATTATAGATAAAGTAACTGGAAGCAAAACATACCCGAATCAAACTGGAAAGGTATGCAAAATAACAGAAATGAAGGTGACATGGTAGAAGGGAACGTGGAACGTGACCTGTCTTGAAAAGACATGGAACGTGACGTGACTGAAAGGACATATCTAATCGATAAGAGAAAAAAAAATGGATAAGAAGTCCGGATGAACTTGTCCGTTTCCAAGTGGCCTCCCTCTTGGAACGGTTCCTTCAGAAGATCCTGACACTAATGATAAATCTTGGTCCTCCTGACCTTGACTCGAAATACGAAGAAGTTCTTGGTTATCAACTTAAGGTAGCTCCCCTAAATTCGATCGAGGAAAATAAGAGTTAACGTGCAAGGGTAGCTGAAACGTTACGATGCAAGACAATCTGACTTAACTGATAATTAGAAACGATGCGCGAGACATAAAGAAACGTAGTACGTGAAAAATTTTGAACGTGATACGTGAAAAATTTTGAACGTGCTACGTGGAGATATGGCGAGTGTAGTATGAGTAAACATATCGTGATCCATGATACGTGTAACATATCTTGATCATGATATGAGGAACGTGGAATGAACATGACATGTGAGACATATCGTGATCATAGAATATAATGACGGTAACGCCAACCGCTACAAGGTGAGACGTGGAATATGACGTGAAACATCTATCTGATGATGGAGAGTTATACTAAACTTGGGTCTGGTCTCTCAAGTTCTTGCAAAACTTCCCAGAATGAAAAGAACGTAAAATCGTAAGCCAAAATACGATCATGAACGTGAATAGTGTCATGAATGTGAGCGCGAAAGCAAGTCGTGGGATTAGAATGAAGACGTGAAGTAAGTTAGGAGTACAATTACGAATCCTTGTCTGACCCGATAGCTGAGGGATTGCCAAGTGATCGGATGAGCCTTGGCTGGAACATGTTCGTTCAATCTGTTGGTTTTGAAATCCTTGCGGATGTAAGGATTTTGCAGACTTGATCAAACTGTTTGTAATAAACCAGATAGCATCATGCTTCTTCTGAGTTTGCGTTAAACTGGTAACTAAAATCCATGGAGATCTTGTCCCTTTTCGATTCACAATTTCAGATGATGAAAACATACCAGTCTGTTGGTGTCCTATCTTAACCTGTTCGTATGACAGGTATGAAGATATGAACGTAAATATATCTTGCTTCATCGAACTTGATACATAGGAGTTTGCGGACTGTGAGTCTCTGAATCTAGACTTCTCCTAGCGTAGGATTTCCTAGAACACCTAATGTAGTGTAGGGTTCTCTCTTTTACGCATAAGCTGAGTCATGGTAAGATTAACCGTAGAATGCCATGTGATTCAGCGTGTCACTGAAATCAAACAGAATTGATATCGGAAAGAATTTCCAGTGTAAAATTTCACTTGTCATAGAATTTACAACATAGTGCATATAGGGTCTTCCTGTTCTTCTCTAGGCTTAGAGGAAATCAGGTTATCCTCCATGAAAACGCTGATGAATTTGCTTATGAGTTCGTGGAAACTCATTCTTATAGTGTCGTTTGAGCATTGATGAGACTAATTCAAAATCATAAATCTAGCATGACCGAGTCGTGTACGAATAGCAGTCATGGACATGTCCTGCTTTTTTTCACTCGTCACTGTTGGCAGCATGATCGTGAGTTCGATCTTGGAAAAGTGATTAACACTATACGGTTGATTGGACATGTTGTCAATATGTGGAGGAGAATAACGGTCATGAATGGTGATTTGTTTAAGTCGACGGTAGTCGACACATAATCTCATGGTACCATCCTTCTCCTTGTAGGTTCTCCTGGAATGTATAGGAAGACCTTGGAATAATCAACTGGCTATGCGTAAAAGAGTTAAGTGGTTGTGTCTTACTGACAGCTAGAAAATTTGAGCGACCATGGCTAACAATGCACATGCTTGTAAGCATAGATAATTTGCACAGATTTTCCGATAGAAAATCAAGCTGAAAGTATTCAGGAGCCTGAACATTACTGTACGTAATTATGAATCGTAGCATGGTGTGCTGTTCATAGTCCATAATTAGGATAAACTTCAACTTGTGTCTGTCCGAGGAAATGCGTTTGCAGCTTGGATCTCATCATTAAGCTAAAGGAAAATCTTCGTATACGTGGGAATACGAAAGGCGTCCTTCATGGTCATGAATATATGAAGTCTGGTGAAAGAAATGAAAGTGACATCGGCAACGTGACAGTTCTCACTGATGCGTCGATAATGGTATTAAAATTCTTGTGGCCTGATTAATACATGGCACAACAAAATGGATATACCCTTGGAGGCTACCCTGAATTTCATAGAAATGTTCCATAGTTGGACGTGAGTCATGTGTCTTGACTCGTTTCTTGGAACACTAAGCATGACATATGTCTTGACTGGTGTCTTGACATGTGTCTTCAGGAGGTATACATGAGACATGTGTCTTGACTGATGTCCTGACATGTGTCTCGAGATGTGAAACAAATATAACCATAATATAAGGTTATTATGCCAAAATTGGCGGATCTGTTGTACTACTGATCATTTGTATGTCTGATCACGTCCGTGGCCGGAGCCTCGGTTGCGATTTCTAGGATAGTTGTTGTCATAGTAGTGGTTACTATCGTCTTGTCTGTAGGTTCCATGACGGTCATTCTCATGACCGTGACTCATGTAACTATTTAGCTGAGTGGCCGGCTGGTACTGGTTTGCACTCATATGGCTGAAATGACAGCCGAACGACGTGTGACATGTAACTATGAATTTGGGACAATGATTGATGGGAATTGTCGGATGGTGAAGCATCTTCTCGTCCAATTGCTTTGCTCCGACGCCTTTGACTTCGTCTTTTAGGATCTCCAGGTTGTGAACAGCATCAACATCAGCATCTCGTAGCGTCTCCCAACATTAGCAGCATCAACCTTCAGTAACATCTCCAAGCTATGAGCGGCATCGACAATCTTGTAGAATATCAGCAAGTGAACATACGCCCGAGATGATTTAGACTCGACTAGCGAATACTCGTGAAGTATTGCAAGTGGAATACACATGGATTAAGGTACATGTAATATACATGAAATACGGTACGTGTAGTACACATGGCATGCACATGAAATGATCGGTATGGGCTCGATCATTTGTCATGATTTAAGGAAAGTAAACCGGTTAAACGGTTAGGAAAACCATCATGATAACCTGGCAGTATTAGCATAGACATCATTCTGGTTGCATAGAGAAACGCTAAAGTGTGGTTACACAAAATTCAACGATGATTTGCCTGACAGCATGATTAAAAATCCAACAATGTCTTGCAGGACAACGTAAATAACAAAAGAGGCGTGAAACATAATCAACATGAAGAAGGAATTATCATGAGGTAACATGAAACCATCTATTACGAAGAAGTGTATAACATAATCAGCATGAAACTGAAGTTAACCATGACAGTATGAAGGCATACTTGACATAAAAACATAATAACTTATGATGGGACAGGAAAAAAATTTTTTTATGCCAATTTAAATCATGAGAAAAATTTATGCAAGAAAACAGTGCATGAATGCGTAATGTAGTTTATAAAACCTTTATATGTGCGAGGGAACGCCTATGGGTCGGTTCCAAAACAAAAGACATGGCGAGGGGATGCCTATGGGTCGGTCCCAAAGTTAAAAGTTTCGATAAAAGTACATGCGACTAAATAGGGCCAGTCCTGTACTAACCATTACTTAGTCAAAATTCCTGCAACAGATGACATATGATATAAATGCATGAATGCATGAAACATAAATAATTAAAATCATTGTCAAAACTTAACAGAAAAAAATTTATGTGAAAAATGTGAACTACTGGGGTTCAGTCCACATAATCACAGTTCACGAGGAACGTCATGCATAGACAATGACACATAACTAAGTATGGATTACGGTTGTTCATTCCATATTAGTAAAACAATACTTGTGAAAACATCATGGTTAAAACAACAAGGTGCTGAAGACGTCATGGTTAAACAGAAAGGTGCTGAAAACGTCAATACGTGGAATAACAAGCGTTGACTTAGGAAGCTCCTGGTGACTACCCACTAGTCACAGGTCGAGTTTTAGAGCCTACAGGTCGAAGCCTTGGCTCTGATACCATAATTGTAACACCCTATTTTGATAAATGGAATGTCACGCGTAATTATGGCGTGTCATCAAAGCATGCAAGGTAATATGTAGTAAAACATACATGACCATGGGGAAAACCGGAATCAAACATCGGTTCCCAAACATAAGCCCAAAACATAACAAAGTAAATGAACTGAATGAAAGACTAAACAAGCATAAATATATGAAGGAAACAGGAGAAGAAGTCTATGGCAGCTTCCATCCTATGCATGTCCTCCAAATGCTCGAGTCTTGGGTACCTGCCGTTTTGGGACATGGAAAGGAAAGTAACGGCTGAGCAAAACGCTCAGTGCACGGATATACAATATAGCATGAAATAGGATAAGCATGTAACATATAACAGCGGAAGACTAAGTTCTGAGTAGACTGGTTAAGTATCGAGAAAACTGGTTTTATAGTTTGAAAAGCCTTATGTTTATCTTGTGAAAACTGTTTTAACATAAATATACCATAGCCCATATAGGTCATGAAAAGGTCACGTGCATGAATACTTGGAGGGGTGACCTCATCATGCTGATTAGAGGGGATGACTCTAATCAATATACTGGTTTGGGTAGGAGGGATCAACTCCTTGTGAAGGATGCAAGGCACACACCACATTCACCATGAAATACTGAATAAAACATGTAACTAGGATGCACCCATACGCCCCACCTGATATAATAATATGGCCAAAACTGAAAAGGGACGCCACGAGCAATCACTCCGCCGTGGGGAAGTCATAACATTGGTGCCTCCAATGTTATGGTTATGGTACCTCCATAACTAGGTGAAACTGGTCATGCTTGTATATGGCTATAGATTATGCTAATTAAACATAAGCAGTTCAAAATAATAAAACAGATACTGGGGAAAACAGTTGGCTGCATACGGGGAAATCCTAATAAGGAAAGAATGTCCATACTGAAAGGACGGGAATCCGTACCTCAAGTCCAGTGAATGAACGGAAGAAAGACTCCTACTTCTGGATCACTAATGCTACATGAATACACACGTGTATAAGTATCGATTCACTGATTACGTACTGGGTTTTATGTCTCATTTTAGTTGACTTGGTATGTTTTAGGTCATGGTTCACTGTTTAGAGCCTTAAACTGTGTTTATCTTGTATTCTGATTAATCCGTTTAAGTATTACTGGTATTTCATGTATTATTATACTTACTGTGTAATAATAAGTAACTTTCCAAAAATAGCAGGTTTCCAAAAATAGAAAGTTTCCAAAAATAGAAAGTTTCCAAAAATAGAAAGTTTCCAAAAATAGAAAGTTACCAAAAATAGAAAGTTTCCAAAAATAGAAAGTTTCCAAAAATAGAAAGTTTCCAAAAATAGAAAGTTTCCTAAAATAGAATTTACTGCTTAAAATAGATTAGTTTCTAAAAATAGAAAGTTTCCAAAAATAGATCAGCTGCCTTAATTAAATAAGTTTCCATATATAGAAGGTTTCCATAATTAGATTAGCTGCCTGAAATAGATAGGTTTCCATATATAGAAGGTTTCCATAATTAGATTAGTTGCCTTATTTAATTAAGTTTCTATAAATAGAAGTTTCCATATTTAGAATTAAGCTGGTTACATAAGCTAACATATAAGTCTAAGTGTTTATAAGCTTGTTTCTTAAGTCATATGATATAGTATATAGTTTAATTATTATTTCATGTATTTTAATTAAACTATAGGTTAAGCATTTTAATTAAAGTATAACATGTTTTAATTAAAATGAAATGAAATACTTAGGTTAACATATGTATTATTATTATTAATAATATAACCTAAGTCATGTCTAAATTAATTAATTATAGGCATGTTTTAAATAATTAATTAATTATAACTTATAACATAAAATACTTAGGTTAAATTAATATCATGCTAAATTAATAATTAGAATAACCTAAGTCATGATTTAATTAATATCTCATGTGATTAATTAATTTATATCCTAAGTTTATGATTCATAAAAATTAACATGTAGCATAAATCATGATTTAACCAACGAACCATGAATCGGGCATGAACTCGATACCGTACCCCGAGCCAAACTCGGGGCACGTGTGCCCCCTTGCTGCCGTGGGTCCCACATGAGCCAACCAAGACCAAAAATGGTCTTGGTGGTGGCGGCAATAAGCAAACCAAACCCCCCCTCGGGTTTGTTTTGTTAGGCGGCTAAAACAAACACCCTTTCTATATCATTCTTTGATTTTAATTTATACCAAAACATGTTAGATCAATATTTAATTATCATGTTTAAATAAGAAAACAATAACATATTCATGAACATAAACAAAGATTCAAAAGAATTAAAAGAAGGGTTTAAAAAGGTATACCACTATGTAGCTTGGAAAAGGATGATCAAACACTGATTATAGCAATAGTTTTTAAGATCAAAATCAACCAATCACCCTCCTATGGTGATGCTAAGGTGGCGGCACAAAGAGAGAACAAGGAGGAGGAGAGAAAACTCTTTTAGGGTTTTTGTGTTTATTTTCTAGAAAAGTGAAAATGAAATGAAAAGTTACATAACCCCCCTTTCATGTAAAAGTCAATGGGCTAAGCCCATTATGGTTATGTGTGCCGTGGGTATGGGGCCCCACATGGGGTACCCGTACCTTTTCTCGTGTCCCGATGTTTCGTGTTCGTTCGTGGTTAAACGTGTTCGTGTCTGAAGCGTCTTTGTTTATTTTATCATGTAGTTTATCGTAATCTTAACGCTCGTAATTATATTATATGTATTTACGTAATTATTCTAGTTCGTATTTTAAATGGTGATCATGATTTAATTACGTTCACGTGACATATTTATTAACTGTTTATCATGATTTCGTACGTAATCGATACTTATCATGTCATACACGTATGCACTTGATTGATTATTAGCACATGAATGTGATCAATACTAAATACAGTAAGTTTTAATCTAGGACGTACGATCTTAAGGGCACTATTCATGGTAAAAGCATGTGGGTTTTACAATGAGAATGTGGTATACTTGCAATTGATACCCTAGTAGGGGCACTGGAATTCATCTAGTCATGCCGGCTTTAGGCGTGGGGACTAAGTTAAGGGGTCGGTGTCATTAGCTTAATACGATTCTTTAGCTATTGCTATATGGCAGATTGCCCGATTAATAGATTATATACGTAGCAATTCTATTAAATGATCTTGATTGATTTTTCTCTTGTGTTCAAATGATGTTTTGGATAACCTATATACTCGCTCAACCGTTGTGTTGATGATTTTAAGCGTGTATTTCAGGTGATTGAAGTTGATGAATTGCGGAGCTTGCTGGAGAAGGATCGCGGGTTACTTTTGTGGTGATTGGTCTAAAACAGATTTCTTTCTCCTTTGTCATAAAAATAATAATGTACGGTCATGTACTTTGGTAAATTGTTTGTTGATTAAATGAAATCTTTAGGGGACCTAAATGTTATTCTGGTATTTCTAAAATTGTTTTACTTGGGATCAAAAGTTTTAGACAATGGTTAAATTAGATCCTTTTATATTTCAAATGTATCATTTTGAGATTGTTAAAAGTGTTTTGTGTAACGATGTTTGTGTTTAGCACCCAAATTGTGTATTTCCGCTGTGCAATGTAATTTGGGGGTGTTAAAGATTGGTAATCAGAGCTTTTTAGTTATAGAGAATTAGGTCGATTTTTGAAAAATGTCCTAAACTATAACTTTGGTGTCGAAAATATTTTACAAAAGCACACAACTTCTCCGTAAGGCTCCGGTAAGATTCTTTGTTTTGTATTATTTTATAGTTAGATGTATCCCTTAAAACTGAAATGATTTTTAGTGTATTTATTAAGTAAATACTACGATAATGTATTGATATTGTTGAAAGTACGTTGAGTACTTGTTATCGTAATTTTCATTATGTAATGCATATGTATGTAATTTTAAATAATGACCTTATGTACCACCGAGGGTCTAGGATAGTAGACCGGATGATGAACGATTTTACAACTGATTTCTTGCGACTTGTATCGGGTATGAGGAAGTTTGATTAGTTGATGTATGATAGATATGTGGTTGAAAACTTGTGTGATTAGAAGGTTGATGTGAAAGAAAAATTGTTTTAAAGGTTGTATTTGGTATGTGGAGAATTGAGTTTGTTAGGCCTTGGAAGATGGATGAGATTGCTAGTCTTAGTTCGATTGTGATGAATTTGTGTGCTTGAATTGAAAGGTTTAAAGAGAAGTACGTAAGTTTAGAAAGGATGAGTGAGTGGGAGCCTCATGTGAGATCAATTCTGAGTAGAGTTTGGAAGTTTAGGAGTGTTGAAAGTCATACTGAGACTTGCCTTGTGATTAATCTGCCATGTATGAGTGAGTATTTGAATTCTGAGAGTGAGCTGCCATCATGTTAGGGATTCGACTTTGAAGTGCGAAAAGGGGAAATAGACGAGTGTGATGAAGCTGACAACAATGATAAGGAGGATGAGGAGCTGGTGTCTTAGGAACTAGTCGCGTGATGGATTTCTTTTTATCTTATTTTCTTTTTGTGATCGAACTTATTTAAACCTTGTGTCATGACATTGTGATGGAACTTATTATCTTTTAACTTTGTTCGGTAGATGATTGTAGTGATAGACACTACCGCTATCCTGTTGAACCCTCAACTCAATCTGAATTACCCTCATGATCTATGATGTGACTTATTAACTCTTTTGAGTTTTGGTTGATGAACCATTGTAGTTATGTTGTTCGTGCATGTAGTATTCATGAGATGTCCTGATAAAGAATTCTTCTTTTATCTTGATACGTATACTTATCATGTTTCTTTCTTATGTGATGATGGAAGAAGGAGTAGGGGAATTATATTTCTGTCATTAGTGGATAACCACGTGACTAAGTTTCTTGAAATATGTCGCCAAATCTAACAACTGCTACTGTGAACACTATGATTGAGCAAGTTATTGCTAGAGCACATGAAGCTGATTGTGCTGCAAGGAATCAAGACGTTGGGGTTAGTTGTGCTGGAGATAATGGTGTTGGAGTTGATGCTGCTGAGAATAATGACGATGCTGCTGATCCAGATGGTAGTGTTGCTGCTGTTCTACAAGTTTCAAGAGAATGTACTTATGTTAATTTTTAGAAGTGTGGTTCTACGCAGTTTTGTGGCATTAGTGGTGCATTAGAATTGCATAGGTGGATTGATAAGATAGAGAGTACTTTTGAGATTATTGGGTGTTCAGAAACTAATAAGGTGAAATTTGCTGCTGCTACATTTCAGGATTGTGCCCTAAGATGGTAGAATAACCAAGTGACTTCTTTAGGATTTGGTTGTGGCTAATGGTAGGGCATGGTCTGTGACTAGAGGACTATTGACTGCTAGGTTTTGTCCTAAAGAGGAACTAGGACAGTTGGAATACGAATTGAGACAGTTAGTGTTAAGAAATGATGTTATTACTGTTTATAATGGGAAGTTTTCTGAGCTATGTTTGTTATGTCTTGATACTTTTGTGAATGAATGTAAGACAAGGAAGCAGTACATTAAAGGATTGTCTAGTAATATCAAGGATAAGACTACTTCTTCAAGATCTAATCTTTCGATGAAGCTGTTCAGATGGCGCATGATTTAATGGACGTGAAAGTGCAAGATAGGAAAGATAACATTGTTGAAAACAGTAAGAGGAAGTGGGAATGCTCAATCCAACCAGAATCAAGGTTAGAATTGTGGGGATTACAAAAATAACAATAACCAAAGATAGAACCAAAACCAATATTTAAACCATGGAAGGAATGATGGGATTCATGCTGCCACTGTGTCTGGAAATAACAAAATAAATCTCAAGTGTGTTTGCTGTACTCTATACCATGTAGGTAATTTTCCACAATTGCGACTAGAGTTAGGACAACCTGGTCATAAAGCTGCTAAGTGTTGGACAAGAGGTTAGTTACTGAAATTAGTAACCCTGGAGTTGTGATATGTTTTAGCCGTGGTGAGAATAGACACAAGCAAGGGAATTGTCCAAGGAAAGGAAATTGACAAGATATTCCTATTTGATATTCTTAATGTTAGTATGTTGTTTGATGTCAGATACGATAGAAACAGTAGACATGTAAAGATTCGGTTGTTTTATCAACGAAGAATTAGTAAGAATGACAATTAACTATGATGTAGAGTTAACCGATGGAAAGTTTGCTAGTATTAGTTCTATACTAAGAGTGTGTTTCTTGAATTTAGTAAGGTAGGTGTTTAGTATCGACTTGATGCTCAAAGAGTTGGGATCTTTTGATGTAGATTTATGGTATGAATTGGTTAGTTGTGCGTAGTGCCGATGCTTGAGATTGAACCGATCTTCACCATAAATTGATAGCTGCTAGTTTAGATTTTGCTGAAAAGCTGAGTGTTGACTGTGAAAGGTGATGAGTGAACTTTCCATTTGAGAAGTATCTTGTTTGTAGATGAGGAAGTATGTAGAAGAGGGTTATGATGTATTTTTGGCTCAGGTAATTAGTGATAGGGTAGTTGAGGAGAAGTTGGGAGATCTGTTAATGACTCGAGAGTATTCTAAAGTTTTCTTGAGTGTTTTGCAGAGTTGCTGCCGCCTCATGAAGTGGAGTTCCTGTCGATTGAGTGTTGTAAGCGATAGGTGTAGTGCTCCTGCGTTTTGTTGAGTAGTATTTGTATGCCTTATCATTTGGCACCGTCAGAGTGGAATGAGTTATTCGATCAACTGCGAGAAGTGATGGATAAGGGATGTAGTAGATTAAGTTTCATTACAATGATGATTGCCTGTGTTCTTTGTCAAGAAGGATGGATTGTTTCAGATGTGTATTGATTATCGAGAGCTTAACAAATTGACATTCAAGAATCGGTATCCATTACCGAGGATTGATGATTTGTTTGATCCTTGCAACTGGTCTGGATCCAGTGTGTACTCAAAGATCGTTTTGAGTTCTAGTTATCAGTAACTGAGAGTTAGGGAAGAAGATGTTCCTATAGCTATTTTTCGTACTTGATGTAGGTACTTTAAGTTTCAAGTGATGTTTTTGGAATTGACGAACGCGTCTGCCGTATTCGTGAACCTAGTGAATCATGTGTGTAAGTTGTACTAGGACGAGTTAGTCATTATATCTATTGGAGATATTCTATATTATTCCAAGAGGGAAGGAGAAACATAAGTAGCATATGAGGATAATATTTGGGATGGTTGGAAAAAGAGAAACTGTATGTAAATTTTCCTATGTGTGAATGTTAGTTGAAATATTTGCGTTTCCTAAGGCAGTTGATTGACAACAAAGGTATTCGTGAAGATCTTGCTAAGATTTAAACGATTAAGGATTGGTCGATACCAACGACGTCGACAGAAATCTGTTAATTCCTTGGTCTAAGCTGGGAATGATGCCTCGATTTGCCGCTAACTTTAAGAGTATGTTGAACAACAAGGAGAAATTGCATCAATTATCTAGTTGTTCATCGGTTTATCTTAATCGCATACCTCAAAAAGTCGGTGATCCCGGTAAATTCTTGATCCCTTGTGCAATCCAAGATATGGAAGAATGTTATGCCTTGGCCGATCTTGGTGCTAGCATTAACTTGATGCCACTTGCAATCTTCAAGTCGCTCAATCTTCCTACTCTTACTCCTTCACTAATGTCTATCGAGTTGGCCGACCATTCCACGATTCCCGCATGTGGATTGGTGGAAGACGTTTTTGTGAAAGTGGGAAAGTTCTATTATCCGGTGGACTTTATCGTTGTCGATATTCCCACGGATCCTCAAGTTCCTCTCATTTTAGGTCGTTCGTTTTTAGATACGTCTATGGCTTTGATCGATGTTCATGCTAGAAAGATCACCTTACGTTTCAACGACGAGGAACTTGTTATAAACGCAACTCAAAAGTCTCAAATTTCCCATGTTTATTCCGTTGCAACCATAAACCTCGTTGATATGATCGACGTTGTTTGCGAGGAATTTTCACAAGAAGTTCTAGGTTTTGGTGATGATGGAAATAGTGGCAATCCCACTATGTTAGATCCCATTCTTGATAACTCGACACCAACCTTCACTCTATTTGAAGGTGGTGGTTTTACGTTGGAAGAATTCGATGTTTCACGTACTTGTAACGAGGACCTCGACAATGATGAGGACTTCTCGATTATCAAGGATTTTCTTAACGATTTCCTATTTCCTCCACCCGAGGAGGTTATGAGTATCGAGCCTAAATCTTCAATTGAGGAACCACCTATCCTCGAGTTGAAAGATTTACCTCCTCATATCGAATATGTCTTTTTGGAGGAGGGCGACAAGTTGCCGGTTATTATTGCGAAGGAACTTTCGGATGATGAAAAAACCACACTTGTTGCTGTTCTAAAGGATCACAAAGGGGCAATTGCGTGGAAGTTATCCGACATTAAGGGAAGCGATCCCAAGTTTTGTACCCACAAAATCTTAATGGAGGAGGATTACAAGCCCGCAATCTAATGTCAAAGAAGGGTGAACCCCAAAATTCATGACGTCATCAAAAAGGAAGTCCTTAAACTCCTTGACGCGGGATGATTTACCCTATTTCTGATAGCCCTTGGGTGAGTCCTATTCATTGTGTCCCTAAAAAGGGAGGAATGACCGTTGTGCCAAACGATGCCAACGAGTTAATTACCACTAGACTCGTGACCGGATGGAGAGTGTGCATTGACTATCGTAAGTTGAATGAAGCCTCTCGTAAAGACCATTTACCCTTGCCCTTCATGGACCAAATGTTGGAGCGTCTTGCGGGAAACGATTTCTATTTCTTTTTAGATGGTTTTCCGGTTACTTCCAAATCCCCATCGATCCTCGTGATCAAGAAAAAACTACGTTTACGTGTCCATATGGAACGTTTGTATATCGTAGAATGACATTCGGACTTTGTAATGCACCGAGAACCTTTCAAAGGTGCATGATGGCTATTTTTCATGATATGATCGAGAAGACGATGGAAGTCTTCATGGATGACTTTTCCGTGTTTGGTAATTCGTTCACTTCGTGTTTGTCGAATCTTGAGAGAATGTTGAAACGTTGTGAGGAAACCAACCTTGTGCTCAATTGGGAAAAATGTCATTTTATGGGTAAAAGTGGAATCGTCTTAGGGCACAAGGTTTTAAAAGCGGGGATTGAGGTAGATCAAGCTAAGGTAGACGTCATCGCCAAATTACCTCATCCCAAAACCGTTAAGGGAGTTAGGAGTTTTCTAGGCCACGCGGCTTTTATCATCGATTCATCAAGGATTTTTCAAAGATCTCTCGACCTATTACACATCTTCTTGAAAAAGAGGCACGTTTTGTCTTTGACGAAGATTGTGTACGAGCCTTTGAAATCCTTAAGAGGAAACTTACCGAAGCTCCCATTCTTGTTGCTCCCAATTGGAACCTCCCCTTTGAGCTCATGTGTGATGCTAGTGACTACTCTATTGGGGCCGTATTGGGGAAACGTCATGAAAAGCACTTCTTGCCTATTCACTATGCTAGCAAGACGATGACCGAGGCTCAACTTAAGTACACTACAACGGAGAAGGAGTTCCTTTCCGTGGTGTATGAATTTGAGAAATTCCGACCTTACCTCGTCTTGACTAAATGCATAGTGTATACGGATCATTCGGCTATCAAGTATCTTATGGCTAAACAAGATGCAAAGCCGAGATTACTTCGTTGGATTCTCCTCTTTCAAGAATTTGATCACAAAATCGTTGAAACAAAAGGAGCCGAGAATCTAGCAGCCGACTATCTTTCTCGTATGGAAGATCCTCACCAAAGTGTTTACGAGCCCAATGAAATCACCAAAACATTTCCGCTTGAGACACTTGGTGTAGTGAATTCTAAGCTTGATTCTTCCACTCCATGGTTTACGGACATCGCAAATTACCATGCGGGCAACTTCATCATCAAGCGTATGACGACTCAAGAAAAACGAAAATTCTTTCGTGACGTCAAGTTCTACTTTTGGAACGACCCTTACTTGTTTCGAACTTGTGCGGATCAAATCATCTGACGTTGTGTATTTGGCACCGAAGCTTCTAACATCCTTAGAGCTTGTCACGAGGGACCCACGGGTGGTCACCATGGTGCTAATCTCACGGCTAAGAAGGTGTTTGATGCCGGTTTCTTTTGGCCTACTATTTACCGAGATGCACATGAGCTTGTGAAGTCGTGTGACTCATGCCAACGACAAGGAAAATCTTCAAAAAAGATGAAATGCCACAAAATATCATCCAAGTGTGTGAGATCTTTGACGTTTGGGGCATAGACTTTATGGGGCCGTTCACATCATCTCGTGGTAATAAGTACATCCTTGTCGCGGTTGACTACCTATCTAAGTGGGTGGAGGCTAAGGCTTTGCCCACAATGATGCTCGTGTGGTAGTCAAGTTTTTGAAAAGCTTGTTTTCTCTGTTTGGAACCCCTCGTGCGATCATAAGCGATCGTGGAACCTATTTTTGTAACGACCAATTCTAAAGGGTCCTAAGGAAATATGGGGTTACACATCGGCTTTGTGCGGCTTATCACCCACAAACGAGTGGGCAAGTCGAGGTTTCAAACCGAGCGTTGAAGAGGATCTTGGAGAGATCCGTTGGGGAAAACCGACAGTTTGGTCGGATAAGTTGGACGATGCTTTATGGGCCTTTAGGACCACTCATAAGACACCCATTGGGTGCACTCTTTATAAGCTTGTGTATGGAAAAAAATGTCATTTGCCAATTGAATTGGAACACAAGGCTTATTGGGCCCTTAAGAATTGTAATGATGAGATGGAGACCGCGGGAAAACACCAGAAAATGCAATTAAATGAATTGGATGAATTAAGGGATATTGCTTATGAAAATTCATTGATTTATAAAGAAAAGACTAAAAAGTTGCATGACTCTAAAATTAAAAACCGGGTTTTTAACATTGGGGATCAAGTTTTGCTTTTTAATTCTCGTTTGAAAATCTTTTTCGGTAAGTTGAAATCCCGTTGGTCCAGTCTATTCACCGTGACTCAAGTTTTTCCATATGGGACCATCAAGCTAGCTCAACATGATGGCCCCAATTTCAAGGTGAATGGACATAGGTTGAAGCACTACTTTGGCGGGGAAGTTCCGTCCTTGAACTACCTCGACCAAATCACTTTCCCCAATGATAATTAGTATTGAGGGGATCGAGTCGAGCTCATGACTCGGTAATAAAAAACGAGGTGCCTCGTGGGGGAGTCCCATGCTTATCCTATGTACATATTATCGCTTTCTAATGTAGTAACGTGTGGGGATTTGTGCCCTTCCAACCTTTGTTCCGTGGTTGTTTGTGAATTGTGGTTTTTAGATGATCATGATCTTCACGATTGGAGCCTCTCGTGTTCGTTTTATGGGAGCACTCAATCGTTTACTTTGAAGACTTTCTCAATATCCATGATATATCCTTTGATGTTCTAACCTTAGGTTTATAGCACACTTCATAAACGGCTTTAAATTTAACGGTTACACCCTTTCCATGCTAGATTAGGCATTCCACTACGTCTCTAGTATGGGGGTGTTTGCACCCCTAGACTCAAAACATTGAGGACAATGTTTAACTTTAGTATGGGGGGGGTGAATAGATACTTGCCTTGCCAAACCTGCACGCTTTCCAAAGTTTATCTTTTTGTTTATCGTTTTGTTGCAAAATAAGGCTAAAAATGGCCAAATTTTAAATTTTTTATCATATTTTATAAGTGTTTGAAGACACGAATGTAGGTTTTCCGATGGAGAGAATACGAGTAATTTTTGACTCGACCGTGCGTGTTGAGCACTTAGCTTTGATTCCTTAACTTCACATTAGGCTAAGTCTCTTAAATGAGGACGAGAAATTATAGGGTTAATTATAAGTTACTATGCTAAACGTAGAGTACTCGCATTCTTTCAAAAACTCATGTGTTCTCGTTGTTTGCTTATTCTCCCTTCGCTTGTAAATATTTTTTCTTAATAAATATTGACTTAGCGGTTTAGTCTTGATTGTTGGGTTTCTAGTCTTTTCTGGTAGCTTCCGTGTAATTAAGTTGGGAAGACACTAAGGTATCGCCAGCGTCACGGTTTTGAAGTATTGGCACCCGAATAATCAAAAGCTTCACCCAATAATAAGATTTCAAGTGCTCACCTAAATAAAGCAAACAATTTGAAGCCCCACAAGGCCAAAAAATCTATGCAAAATTGAAAGTGAATCAAGCCTTAATCTTTGAAGCTTTAAAGATCCAAAATTCGCCTTAGCGTGAGGATATACGTCTTTGGCTAATAAAACTACCGATGAGGTGGATAATAAAAGGCAAGGCAAGGCCGAAGTCATAATAAAAGCTTGTTGAATAAAAGATGGAGGTAAACCAAAGATAATAAGGCCCTTCTGTTAGGGGGCATATAAAAGTCTTGGTAATAAGTCTCATGTTCAAAACTGTTATAAAACCGTGTTTATCGATCCTTCTTGTTGACTTAATTTTTTGACATCGTTGTCTATTAGGAGGGGTTATTGATTTGATGGTCTTGGTTACACCGTTATGACTCTATTTTTAGACCTAAATCTCTATTATCGCATAAGTCAAACAATGTATCCTCGTGAAACATTCAAGACATAATAAAATATAAGAGATACAACATAGGAAAATTAGAGGATAAGTACGTGATTAGGGCATATGAGTAGTGTTAGCATTACTAACTTATAATGACAATGATCTCGTTGCACGATTGGCATGGAATTGGGGTGAAAATCGAGGACGATGAAATTATTTCTAACGAAGCATTCACGTGTTCTTATTCTATGAACCTAAACGTCCCATTTTGCGATGAACATCATACATTATGTCTAAGACGCAAGTAGTAGTAATAGTAGTAGTGTAGCTAGTTTATCATTCAATAAAAGTGAATAAAAATGAATTTTGGAGATGCTAAGATACTTTATTCTAGCATTGCGTGAGGGCACGACAATGGTTTAGTATGGGGGAGTGATGAGACTGCTTTTATATATAGTCTCATCGTCCAAAAAGGGCTTTAATTGCATTAAATATCATCAAAATACCCCAATATATGCTTGTGTTTGTTGCTTGTGTATTTTAGGTACGGATATTGAGAAAATGACAAAAGATCACAAGAATCATGCAAAAACGAACACGGGAAACGAAGCCGCACATTGAACCAAGCCCTAATGAAGATTTTCCAAAGAAAACCCTTGAAGATTTGAAGATTTACGAAGAAGGGTCCTCCAATATGCAAGAATTGACACTTTATACCCTTCTATCTTCATAATTACAAGTTTGGTCCCTAAAGTTTATCAATATTGCAAAAAGGACCCTCCACTTTGAAGAATTGGCAATTTTAGTCCCTCAACAAAACTATAATGTCAATATTAGTCCTTCTCAAAGTTAAACATACCATGAAGAACTTCAAGTTACAAGAATTACTAATTTGGTCCATTGAAAATATCAAAATTACCAAAAGGACCCTTGACTTTGAAGACTTGGCAAAAATGGTCACTCATTAATCATGACTTGGAAATTTTAGTCCTCCAAAATGTCAAATATAAAAGTCAAGACCATAATCCTTGAAGAAAATACCAAATCAGTCCTTCAAGAATCAAGAAATGGCAAGAAATACACCTGAAAATACTTTGGAAAAGTATTTGGGGCAAAAGTGTGAAAATGAAAACTTCGATAACAAAGGAAATGAAGTTTGGCCGGATTTATTTGCAAGTGAAAGGAGTATTAAAGGTGAGGGACTAAATGTGGCAGACAACCATTGTTACCTAGACCAGTGAGGGCTTGACACGTGCCCCACTAACACCCTACAACCAATCAGTTTCACCCATTCCTCCACCTCACCCATCAACTCACCAGGTTTAATATTAATTAAACCTTGGCACCATTAACACATATTAAATTAATCCACCCCTAATCCGGATCAAACTCTCAACTATTCACCTTAAGAACATAATTAGGGGTTTACTAATTACTTGTAATTAGTCTCTAAGTCTTTCCAGATTTATGATTAATGATCCTTTAAATATATCCCGACCTTAAAATTACTTGCCACATCACCCAAGAGTGCACATGGGACATGCCCTGCTACACGTTTGGAGAAGAAGACAAGATTGGGACAGCAATCCAACAACCCACATTCCAGCTTAATTTCTAAGCTTATTTAAGGCCATTGATCACATTTTCACCACGCCAGCTCCACAAACAAACAACAAAGAGTCACATGATCTTCAAAGTTCAAAACCCTACAAGGGGCATTTTTGGGACTTCACAGCTTTAGGGTTTACGTTTTTTAGCTCTTAACTAGTTCATTGTAGCCTATATAAGGCATATGACTCATTACATTTCAGTTTACTCTTGAATTTTCCTTTGTTCAAAATTCTGTAAATCCATATTCAGTTTAATGAAATGTGTTTGAATCTTTGAAGAAAACTCAAGTGTCATTGTTGTTTACTGCTTATTATTGCTCTTAGTTTGTTAATCTTGAATCTCAAAACTTGTTTTTAAGGAGTGTGCAAAAGTTTGCACATTTTCCTTCAAGCTTTATATTTTGCTAAGTTTCTTGGTTCATCTTGGAATTCTTGGGCTATAAAGCTGATCATAGCATCCTGATATTGAGTTAGCAAGGTGTGGTGAAGACTATAACTTGGGGATAATCAAGTGTGGAGTACAAGAGTTGCATTAATCAAGGCTTTTTAACCTTTCTGTTTTTGATATTGTGCTCTTAACCTTGTTGATTCTTAGCAGGGTTGTTTGTGGAAGCTTGTACTTGTTCTTGCTAGTACATAAGCTCAAAATTCGTGGGTGTGGATGTACATCCATGAGGTACACACCTTTCTACCCAAAATTTGTTAAAATCTTGATTTTTGGTGAATTTGTGTGCTACTTGTGTTCTTGCTGATTTTATGGTCTAATCTTGCTTAAATCTGCTTAATATATCTGTTATTGTGCTAATTTGGGCTTGGAAGGTCTTGGATAACACTTTTAATTTGAAAATTTTGGATTTGAAAAGTTAAAAGGGTGTTTGGGATTACCTGTTATAGATCATAAGTGGTTATTGTGTTTGTGGAAAGTGTTATTTGTGCTTTGTATCTGTTAAATACTTGGTTGAGTGCATATTGCTACAAGTTTTTGGGTTTAAACCCTTGAATCAAAGATTGTGCTATAACTACTTGAGTGTGACTGTTTTTGACCTAAATTTTTGGAATACTTAGAGTATATGCATGTTTAGGGATATAAGCTGTTAAATCAAAGTTATCATAACATATTTTAGATATTTGGGTCTTTGAATTTGGCTTGGTGGTCAATTGCATCAGCAAGTGTTCATAACTGCTTGTATGATGTTCATCAGTAACTTTAAGTGCTGGAATCTTGCTCAATACTTTGAATCAGTGCATGAAACCTGTTTAGACTTGCTTATTTAAGTATATTATTGCTTGTGTATGCATTTGGTTAAGTTTGGCTGGCTGAAGTGTGCAATAAGTGCTTATTAAACCATAACTGCTTATTTGATCATGTCTGTGCTAGATCTGGTGATGTTTTGACTAAACTGTACTAATTGGCTGTTAGTGATTGTGATTTCTTGACTGTTATTGACTCCACTTGATCCACTGATCATTTGGGTGCCTTTGTTTAACCTGAATCTCCAAAAAAGTCACTAAAGACAAAAAAGTCAAGAAGTCAAGTAGTGGAAAAAGTTTCCACTGCTCAACACCCAAAACTAGCCCCTACTAGTGCAATTTTTCAGTTAGCTTATCAGTAAGCCATTTTGGCTTATCCAGACCTGCAACAACTTATTTTTTGTGATAGATCTTCATTATTTGACCCATTTGTTTGAACTGGAGCTTATTAGACTTTGACTTTTTGCTAGAAAACCAACTCATTTGACTTTTACATAAGTGCTTATTTGCTTATTCCAGCTTATTGAGTGAACTTATTTGAAAACTTTTTGTTGATTAAGCTTAGTTAAGTCATTTAAAAGCTTTTGCAATTTAAATCAGCTATTGGGATAGCCTAGAACTCAAAAACGACTATTTTGTCGTTTATGTAGATTGCTTATTGCATTTTTAGGCTTATTCCTTGGACTTTTTTCAAATTTCTCTTTACAGAAGTCTTAAGCAACTCAAAAGAAGCTTGTGTGTCTATATTGAGCTTATGGCATCAGCTTATAGCTTAATGGGCCAAAAAGCCCATTAAGAATAAGCTGTTTGATATAAGTCAGCTTATTTCACATTTTCAGATTTTGGGCCTTTGAAAAGTTGTGTTTAAAATCAAATTTTGAGTCAGATAGGAGTTTTTGGGCTTAAATAGATAACATTTTTCTTATTGGGCCTATTTGAGCCCATTAAGGGGTCTGTTTTGACTTTTAGCCCATTTCTAGGCCCATTTGGGGTATTTTGTAATTTCAACTTCATTTTCTTTTTACTTAGGATAAAATAAGCTAGTTTTGCAAGTTTTTAGAATTTTTTTATAAATTTTGGATTTTTAATATTATTTTATTATTATTTTATTATTAAAAATTAAAATTTAGATTTTCATGTTTTTATATTTTTCTTAGGTTAAATACATTAAGTTAGGAATTTTACAACTATTAGAATATTTTTATTGTCCTTAGATTAATTTTTATAATTATTTTAAGTTTTAAGAGTTTTTAATTCTTTTTAAATAGTTTTAATTAATTTTAAAATTTCTAAAAATAGTTTTAAATTAAGTTAGGTCATTTTCGAGGTATACAAAGTGAAAAATCTCATTTTGGGCTTTTTGTTAATTAAACTGATTTTTAGGGCTTTAATTAGCATTAAAAAATCATTATTTAATTAAATAAAAGGTTTGAGTGAATTTTGATTTTTTGTAAACTCTTAATACATTATTTAGGATTTATTGCAATTTTTTTAGGAATTTTTAGGGTAAATGTTTAATTTTGGTGCTTTTACGGTTTTACGTGTACGACCTTTTCGTCTTAGTTTAATCCGTCATCGTAACCGTCTTTCTCTTCTTATCCCATTTCTATTTTCTTTCTCATAATCATATAATCACATAGTTAATCATCTCTTAACACACACACCAAGCCTCCTTGAGAACGATCCCACTTTAGGGTCATAACTTGTGATTTTCCTAAGTTACTTGTTAATACTTACCTTAATTACCTTGTTTTCCTAAACAAGTGTATTTTTACAACTATCATAAACCGAGAGTAATCATCGACAATTACGAGGATGTACTTTTTGCCACTAAGACTTTCAACACGCATTGGCCCACAAAGATCCATATGCAATAAATATAGTTTCTCTTGGTTGGTGTCTTCCCTCTTGGGTTTGTATGATATCTTAGTGCTTTTCCCCATTGTACACGCGGAACACAAATGATCCTTTTGAAATGAAAGTTTAGGAAGACCACGAACAAGTTCGTTTTTCCCCAAATGATTAATAGCATCAAAGTTAAGATGCGATAACCGTCAATGCCATAACCATGACTTAGTCTTCGATGCTTTGGAGAGAAGACATACGGGAGAAGTGGACATCATGTCTTGTAGAGGCAAAGTATATAAATTATTTCCTCGAGTACCTTTCAATAAATCAACCCCTTCCAAATTACGAATGAAGCAGACATGCTTTCGAAAAGTAACTTCTAGGTTTGCATCACAAAATTGTCCCACAGAAAATAAGTTGTGACCGAGACCTTCCACATAATACACTCCTGAAATTATAACATTCCCAATATGATATTCACAATAACCCATTATCTTTGCAATATGATCATTTCCAAATCGAACCGTACCAAGAAACTTGCTGACGAAATTTCTAAGCTGAGAGCGATCTCCGGTCATATGCTTGGAGCAACCAGAGTCCAAATACCAGAGAACAATTTGGACCACCTGTTTTCAATAACAACAGTAGACAATGCATGGAAACTATTGGTTCCAGAGTGTTAGCAGATAGAGATATAAGATTATTAGAATTGCTAGCATTTATGAGACCCTTAGATTTCCTGCGTTTTCTAATGTGAGTTTTAGCACTAACAGGTTTTACTGTTCCAACTTTCTTAGGTTTTGGATTATTCGCGGGCACTACAGTGGGAGTAGACCTATTTAAAGGGCACTTGATTCCTTCAGTAGTGTCGGTGTTTAATAACAGGATTTTTACTCGTTGAAAAATTCGTTTCTCGGTATCTCTTCGAATTGATTTCCGGTTAATTGTGTGAGATTAGTTGTTCTTGGTGAAACAAATATTTTTGGTTTTGGAAAATAAATGAGCAGGACTTAATAATAAATGACGAGAAATTAAAACAAGTTAAAATGTAAATGGTGCGATATTTTAAAACTTTAAAAGCAAATGACGAAAAATGAAAGAACATAAAATTTAAACTTAACATAAAATAAATGATGCAAATAAAAACTTAAAACTAAAAGTAAAGCAATTAAAAATTCAAATAAAGGAAAAGGCGGGAAAAATAAAACTTGAAATTAAAAGAAGAAAATTTAAAAAATAAAAATAGAAAGAACCTTGATTCGGAAGTTT
Source organism: Glebionis coronaria (assembly GCA_025667525.1). Taxonomy (NCBI): domain Eukaryota; kingdom Viridiplantae; phylum Streptophyta; class Magnoliopsida; order Asterales; family Asteraceae; genus Glebionis; species Glebionis coronaria. The sequence goes on along the minus strand of CM046877.1, from coordinate 268,534,757 downwards.
AAAACTTCCGAATGAATGCAATTGGGTCGGAACATCAAAAGTTCTGAATGAAAGACCTTGGTTCGGAACATCAAAAGTTCCGGATGAAAGACCTTGGTTCGGAACATCAAAAGTTCCGGATGAAAGACCTTCAAAACTTCCGAATGACGGTTCCTTGACTCGGAACTTCCAAACTTCCGAATGAAGGTTCCTTGACTCGGAACTTCAGACTTCCGAATGAAGGCTTGATCCGGAACTCTTAAAGTTCCGAATGAACAAGTTTCTTCTCTTTGGATCTGGGAAAAACAGAAACAGATGCAACGAACCCGAAGAACATGGGATATACAGTAACAACAATTTATCCTTTAAATCAACTAAAATCAAACGAAAGATTAAACCAAAACAACCAAATAGCATCTACTAACAATAATCAATCAAAACAACTCATAAAAACTAACAAACATAACCAAATCAATCAAAACCCACTTGATCAAAATCATAAAAACTCAAGAACATGAGCAATGAAGAATAAGAACAAATCACACAAGAAAGGAAGAAGATGATGAATTAAAAGCTTAATTAAAAAGTATGGATTCAATAACAAAAGCTTAAACACAAATTAATCTAGAGAGAGAAAGTATATCTCTAGAGAGAGAAACTACCTACTCCTAATCTATCCTAAAAACTAACCCTAAAACTAACCAACCTTCTCACATGTTGTGAGGGTGGTATTTATAGGAGAGGGGAGTGGTTGGTGGCTTCCCCTTTCTTTCTTTCTTTCTTGGTCCTCAGTCTTTCAGTCTTTCAGTCTTCTTAAATTCTTCGACTTTTCAGACTTCGTCTCGGGATTTCTTTGAACTCGTCTTGTAATTTCTTCATAATTTAGACTTGAGTTCTTCGGCTTTTAGTAAACTTCTGTCTTTTGACTTTTTCTTCGATAAATCTTCAGAATTGGTCTTGGACTTCCGCTCTTTTTCCACTCTTGATCTTTTGACTTCGTCTTTTGTCTTTTTCTTCAATAAAAGCCCGTAAAAACCGTGTTTTCTCCACTTTTCCCCTTCTCGACCCTGAAACACAATAAAAACACAAACCACGCATAATTCCGCCATTTACGACATAAATATACGTTTAGGTCCCGTTTTAATGTAATTAAGTGGTAGAAAAGATGGGTGTTTTCACACCTATCAAATCCCCTACACTTAACCATTGCAATGCCCTCATGCAATGCTTAGTGATAAAGCAAGGTTTACACTTTCCATCATAATCAACCTACCTTGGCCTTTATTAAACAACTAAGGAAAAGACAGAAAATAACAAGATGCAACAAGGAAGAAACATGTAAAGAAATCTAAGACTTACATTAGGGCTTGTGTGTCATGAATGTTTATCACCCTCAAGTTTCACGTTCCCCATGCCAAGCTTAAAAACAAGATCATTGTTAGTACAAGTTAGCATAACAAACATTTACTCATGCGGTTCAATTAATCACTTAAACTCCCTTATTCCTATGGGTATCTCTTATGTTTTATTGATGTCTTGAATGATCACGAGGATGCATTGTTGACTTATTTCGATAATTTATTAAGGCCGAAAGCAAAGTAGGACGATTTGATCAATAGTTAGCTAAAGGACAAAATCTCTTAAAACTGCTTCTCGGGATATCAAAAAGTTCATATCTTGGCATAACTCGGTTCACGATTTGAGACCTTTCTCGGGCCGATATTTGGCATGTACTTCATACTTCATATCTTCGAGAGACGTTCTTGAGATAATGGTCTTCTCATCATAATAGAGTTTCTTCACTTGGAGACTTTTGAGGGGTACTCCAACTTTGTTGACCACGACTTCATGATTATTTCTTCAATCTCTATTTGGGATTTCGAGATACAACGATCCGCCTCCTTTTCGTACTTGGATCTATTTATCCTCATACCTTGTTAGGGTCTTTTCGGATAGACTTCTCCATGATCTTTATGGGAGTTGATTGCTTTTCGTCGTGAGTCTTGATCCTTCATATTGACTTTGGGAATAATGCTTTTCACATCACCTTGGATCTTCAGCAATAAAATGGAATCCTCATGCCTTGTTAGGGCCTTTTCAGACTCGCCAATCTTCGCGCCCCGCTTCATAAGTTATGCCTTGTCTATGAACTCTCATCATTACCGAGCAACTTTTAAACGATCTTGGGCTAGAAGCTAAGTAACTTTTCAAATCGTACGACCTTACTTATTGCAGATAATTTATTAGCAAGTGATGGGAGAAAAAGATCATAATTAACTCACATAAGTTAATGAGAGAATACCAAACTTGTAACCAACTCTATCATTTCTCGTTCTCCACAATTTAAAATCTCAAGGAATGAGAGTCGTGGATGCTTAGCCTAATAAACCAATTAAGGTCTACATGGTTAAGGATACTAGCTAGAGTGAACTTGGATAAGTAAACTCGGGTTGAGTCAAAAAAATTCACAACGGGCCTAATATATCTAAGATAACTAAACTTGTTAAAACCATTTTATTAAAATAGGAGAAAAATAGCAAAAATAAAGGGGACTACAACTAGGCCAAAATAGATTAAAAAATTTGAAAAATGTCGAAAAATTGATTTTCCGGTTAAAATGAGGGCAAATACAAGGAAAAGACCACTTAACTTCGATAGAAGTCCCCCCTACACTTAATATAAACATTGTCCTCAATGTTTAAGCATGTGGGAGTAAACTCCCCTACACTTAGGACATTGTGCACGTTGTTTAAATCTCGCTAAGGAAGAGACAACTAAAGAGATTCCTATTTTTATATTGAGAAATATAAAATAGTGAATCGAAAAGAGTTTAGGATAGAACCGGGAAGAAGGGAACACGGAATCACGGTTCGTCAAAAGTCATCAAGAGTGTGACTTTGAAGCTCTAATCCCTGCATATGATAAGAAAGAGAACAAGAAACACCAACGGGGCTCCCCCTACACTTATGGTGAAATAAGATAGATAATTGGGTTGCCTCCCAAAAAGCGCTTGTTTTTGTTGACCGAGTCACGAGCCTGACTCGTCCCCGAATTAAATGGTCCATGGGGAAACCTCGAATGTGATACATGGATCAAAGACCTTGTCCTCGTTCCCGGTTGACATCAACAAAGGAGAGGCGGGGGGATAAGTCTTGAATGGGAGAAAAACCCTTTCAACATACGAGAAGTATGTGAATTCAAGATCCACGGGAGGTGGGTTGGGTATAGTAAGCACATTGTCATCCCCCAAAGACAATGGAGGCTGAGCATTCGGCAAAGCCGTGATGTTATCAATGATAGCATAATCAATGTCACCTCCCGGGTCAGAGCACTCATCCTCCTTGATAGTGGCTAAAAGGGAGGATGGAAGGTGCTCGGGAGGGGGACTTGGGTCAATACTTTCCTGCAGCAAATTATCAAAAATAATGTCCCCCTCCGTGTCAGAGTCATCAATACCTGGAGGGATGGAGTGGATATCGATTTCTTCCTGCAATGGGTCATTATCTTCAACGGGAGGAGTAGATGGAGGTAAAGACTTGGAAGGAGAAGTCAACGCTTCGATTTGAGCAATAAGAAGGTGCACTTTCCGTAATCCATCGCGAAGAAGCACGTCTTCCACCTCATCCACAAGATCATGTTCATCGGTGAACTGCTCGTAAACCGGAGAGAATAAATCGTCATTTTCTGCATCTCCCGGTGGAGATGGAGAAATTTCAAAAAAGAAATTCTCATAGCAGAGAGAAGAATCGTCATCACTAGGATCGACCTTGTCCGTAAGAGCAACGTCGTCCTCAGGCTCCATAGCAGGTAAGTCACAAACCTCATCATCCAATACTTTATCGAGACCAACATCACTAAGCTCATGCAACGAATCTAGATTCGTAGACGCAGTAGGAACATCGAGAGTAGGAGCAGCAACTTTAGAAGATGAGTTGAAGGTGCATACATCATCATCGTCATCATCATCATAATAGTATTGACGCACAGGCGGAGGGGTATAATCACTAAGGTTAGATACTTGCTCTTGTTGCAGTCGCTTTTCCTCATCCCTAAGTTCTTTAACCAAGACAACGACCTCTTGAAGTTTTAAAACAAGAGAGTGTGTTTCTTCATTCAAGGTAGTGAGTTGTGGATCAAGATTAATATGCTGAGAGGATTGATGATTGAGGGTGTGATGTGGGGGCTCAAAGTGTTGAAAACCTGAATTATAGCAAGGTTGTGGCTCATAGCTGTTCATCGGTTGAGAATAATTAGAAACCGGGTTTGGTTCATAATAATCCATAGGTGAAGAAAACTGAGGACACGGATTTGGCTCATAAAAATTCAGTGGTTGACAATAATAGGTATCGTGAGGACCCCCACAGTTGTTGCAAACCGGGTATGGAGAAAAATCAAGTACGTCTTGTGGATAGCTATTATCATTGTCATAATTGTACCCCGGTTCTTGCCCGTGACCATACGGGTATCGAACCGGGCACGAAACATGCCAATGAGAATCGCCTCCACAATAGATGCACGGGGGAACAGGAGGTAGGTTCAAAAAGTACGAATTAGTCGAGTTGCACAAAGGACAAAATCCGGATTGTGTGTAGTCGATATCGTTTCCGCACCGCTCACATGTACATCATTGACAAGAGTTGTTCCCAGATAATTGTTTCCCACACCGGACGCAATGGACATAAAAATCCATAAAGAAAGATAGATAAGCAAGAAGAATATTTTTGGTGCAAAACTTTGAAAAAGAAATGCTTTTTATGATTTTTCAAATGTTTTTGGATTTTTGAAAATGTTTGACAAGAAAAATAACGTTCACAAATGAACGGATCCCAAAAGCCAACGCTTCACTTACAAAAAACCTTCGATCTTCACGAAAAGAGCCGGCAGCGGCGCCATTTTAATAACAGGATTTTTACTCGTTGAAAAATTCGTTTCTCGGTATCTCTTCGAATTGATTTCCGGTTAATTGTGTGAGATTAGTTGTTCTTGGTGAAACAAATATTTTTGGTTTTGGAAAATAAATGAGCAGGACTTAATAATAAATGACGAGAAATTAAAACAAGTTAAAATGTAAATGGTGCAATATTCTAAAACTTTAAAAGCAAATGACGAAAAATGAAAGAACGTAAAATTTAAACTTAACATAAAATAAATGATGCAAATAAAAACTTAAAACTAAAAGTAAAGCTATTAAAAATTCAAATAAAGAAAAAGGCGGGAAAAATAAAACTTGAAATTAAAAGAAGAAAATTTAAAAAATAAAAATAGAAAGAACCTTGATTCGGAAGTTTAAAACTTTCGAATAAATGCAATTGGGTCGGAACATCAAAAGTTCTGAATGAAAGACCTTGGTTCGGAACATCAAAAGTTCCGGATGAAAGACCTTGGTTCGGAACATCAAAAGTTCCGAATGAAAGACCTTGGTTCGGAACATCAAAAGTTCCGGATGAAAGACCTTGGTTCGGAACATCAAAAGTTCCGGATGAAAGACCTTCAAAACTTCCGAATGACGGTTCCTTGACTCGGAACTTCCAAACTTCCGAATGAAGGTTCCTTGACTCGGAACTTCAGACTTCCGAATGAAGGCTTGATCCGGAACTCTTAAAGTTCCGAATGAACAAGTTTCTTCTCTTTGGATCTGGGAAAAACAGAAACAAATGCAACGAACCCGAAGAACATGGGATATACAGTAACAACAATTTATCCTTTAAATCAACTAAAATCAAACGAAAGATTAAACCAAAACAACCAAATAGCATCTACTAACAATAATCAATCAAAACAAATCATAAAAACTAACAAACATAACCAAATCAATCAAAACCCACTTGATCAAAATCATAAAAACTCAAGAACATGAGTAATGAAGAATAAGAACAAATCACACAAGAAAGGAAGAAGATGATGAATTAAAAGCTTAATTAAAAAGTATGGATTCAATAACAAAAGCTTAAACACAAATTAATCTAGAGAGAGAAAGTATATCTCTAGAGAGAGAAACTACCTACTCCTAATCTATCCTAAAAACAAACCCTAAAACTAACCAACCCTCTCACATGTTGTGAGGGTGGTATTTATAGGAGAGGGGAGTGGTTGGTGGCTTCCCCTTTCTTTCTTTCTTTCTTGGTCCTCAGTCTTTCAGTCTTTCAGTCTTCTTAAATTCTTCGACTTTTCAGACTTCGTCTCGGGATTTCTTTGAACTCGTCTTGTAATTTCTTCATAATTTAGACTTGAGTTCTTCGGCTTTTAGTAAACTTCTGTCTTTTGACTTTTTCTTCGATAAATCTTCAGAATTGGTCTTGGACTTCCGCTCTTTTTCCACTCTTGATCTTTTGACTTCGTCTTTTGTCTTTTTCTTCAATAAAAGCCCGTAAAAACCGTGTTTTCTCCACTTTTCCCCTTCTCGACCCTGAAACACAATAAAAACACAAACCACGCATAATTCCGCCATTTACGACATAAATATACGTTTAGGTCCCGTTTTAATGTAATTAAGTGGTAGAAAAGATGGGTGTTTTCACACCTATCAGTGTTCCTAGTTAAAGGACACGCTTGTGCTTTGGTAGCCTTGGTACTCCTAGTTAAAGGGCACGCTTTCTTCGCTGTAGTGGGAGTGAACCTAGTTAAAGAGCAAGCATTTCCTACTATAGTGAAAGTTCTACCAGTGGGGCGCCACATCCAACCAACTTGGGTTAACACTTTACCAGTCGGTTTCCATTCTAATCCATTTTTCCGGGCATTCATCTCATTCACATGGTCAATTAGGTAAGAATCATGATGACTAGAAAACATACATTCATTACAATTCCAACATTTCAAATTAGAATTCACAGTAGACTTAGAACGCTGCACAACCGCAGAGCCTTTGGGTTTAGCAACATGATTCTTTTTATTCAAAACAGAAATAACATTCCTAGGATGGGCTTCTACTTTCTTCTTCTCTTGACTACTAGATGGGGGCAAGATCCTATCATTCTTCTTGTTTCTTTTAAGCTTAGATCTTTGAGCCTTAGTAGTGGTGATTACTCCTATAGAAGGCAAAACGGGAATATTAGAAGCTTGTTTTGATTATGCCTTATCTTTAGTGACCAAAGTTTGAGATGGTTTAGTCCTAGGGCCCTTATTAAATGGTGTGACGGCTATAAGGGTCCTTTTGATTCCACTAGAGGACGATGCTGAGACAGTGGCTGCGTTATCCACAACATTCTTACCTTTTAGAGTACGAAGTGTTCCCTTTAACTCAGCCAAGACCAGATTCTTATCACAAATTTGTTCCCTCAAATCAGATATTTCCACCGACTTCCGATTCAATTGTTCAATCAATGATTGATTATGTGCAGTGGTATCAACACATGCGGGCTTTACTGAATCGAATAGTCGTGTATCTTTCTATTTTAAGTTATCAACTTTGGACAAACTCTTGGAAACTCGATTATCTAAATCAAGTTTAAAATTCTCAACGGCCTCAAGTACGTTCACATAGTTAAGCTCCTTAGATTTCTCTATGTCTATCGGCAAAGATTTAGCAACTTTGTCACTTGGCTGACGCTGTTTTGATTGTAAATTCAATCGAAAATTCTTTTCAAAGTTTGTATCATCGATATTAACACCTTCGAATGACGTTTCAAAGATTTCTTGAATAAATTGTTGCTTGCATTCAAGCGAAATACAATGTGTTTGAATCTCATCAAAACATTTTGAAAGCGAAGAATATGAATCTTGAAGCTTTAAAGACTCAGCGTCAGATTCGTGACAAGTACTATCTACCACATGATCCACAGATTCAACATTATGCACAATAGAATCATTATCAACACTTTTATTCACACAGACGGAAACTATATCATGAGACATCACTTGTTTCAGAAGCTGATCATTTTGGCGAGAAACCTGTTCTATTTCAAGTAAACTGTTTTCATAAGCATCATCCATTTCATTGAAAACACGTTTAACTTCTTCTATTTCCAAATGAAAATCTTGATCAAGATTACTAAGACAAGTTTTAAAATTCTTTACAAACAGAACAATTTCGTCTCGGAACGTAGCTCTAGTGTGCTCAAAGTTCCATTCACCTTCCGTTATGGTCGTGGCCGTCGTACGTTCAAAAATGACCTTGTCAAAATCGGCTAAGTGTTGGTGTACCGCTTTTAAATTAACGGACGCCTTACTTACCGGTGGAAGTAACTTTGTTAAATCCGTTTTGACTAGTGTAGGAGACGTACTAGGAGGGTTTTCATTTGACAAACTTGGGGGCACAAGAACTGTTAGTTCAGCTAATTCCTTTTGTAAGCAAATACGTGTCTTTTTAGAAAGTTGATCTTTATTATGCTTATCATAATCAATCGTATGGAATTTTGAAGACATTTTAGAATGAGTTTCTTCCATAAGTGATTGTGTCTCCTTAGAACTACGAACATAAGGTGCTTCTTTAGATTTGCCGATTATGGTCATATCATAAAGACCGGGAATATATTCCTGAGCTTGTTTTGAATAACCGGGATTAGGTGGTAAATTTTGAAGACGCTTAAGTTCGAGTTCTTTAAATGATTTAGTTAAAAGGTGAACCTTTTCTGTGGAAGCGTATTGTTTTAAAAGCTGTTGTTCCTTGAATTTAAGAAGTTTGGTAGCATTAATTTCTGATTCAACCTTTTTAGACTTGAGAGTTCCGAAATCCATTTTAAGTGTCTGAAAATCATTGACAACCGACTCTTTTGCTTTTAATTCATTGGAAAGATTAGCTTTTAATGATTCTATTTCTTTCAAGTGTTCAATCTTTTTAAAACGAAATTGGTCAAATTCAGAACATGTTATTTTCTCTTCTTGAGGGACCATTTCAAAAGTTTTGACCTTTTCTTTATGCAACACAAGCTCAGCAGTTAAGATGGAATTGGTATCTACGGATTGTCTGAGGGCCATATGCATTTGATCAGTTATATGTTTAGGTACCATGACCAAATCATGTTGAGCATAAGATTCCATATCCGTCGTAGCATTTGGTTGAGGTTCACTCAAATATGTAGGATTGGGTACCACATCATTTGAGTTACTAGTTCCCGAATGCTGTTCGAGGTTGTCATTTTCATCCCAAACTTGATGTGGGTTATCATCATTACCAAGATTGGTTGTGGTGGGTACCTCACTGACGACATCAGAACCGTAGTGAGAGAGATTAGCAACGAGAGCAGCTTGGGCAGAGTGAATGTCATCACAATCCGAATCATATGCGTCAAGATCATATGCTTGATAAGCTGTATTAGAAGTGGAAACGACTGCAATGCCTTCAGTATTTGCTGCCCCTGGGTCTGCAAGAAATGCTAACTCCTCAGAATCCAAAATCTTTCCTTTAGACTGAGCATCGACCAAATACATTTTCTCACGAAACCACGCTTCATCCCTTCTCCTTTTCGGCTGAGTGCATTGCCTAGCCATATGACCTTGTCCTCGGTAACTGTAGCAAGTCACAACCTTTTGAGGACCAATGGGGCTTCCATTTCCATTAGCTTGAGAATTCACAGCTTGAGCATTCACAGTCCTTGTGGGAGGTCCATATGAATTTTGCCTTCCCTGAATAGGTTGCACTATTACTTGACCATCTTGAACAGTAGCTTGTTGTCGAGGATTTGAAAAGGTGCGGAGCTGATTGTTTATTGGTGGAAATCCTCTAGTTGCAACAAGTTTTGACAAGAAGGAAGTGAGATGGTTTAGAACTGTAAAACCCGTAAAAATAAGGTCATAATTTAATTCTATTTTCAATTATTTTGAAGTATTTTATAACGTTAAATATTATTATGTTTAACGGTTTAAGTTGAAACCGATATTAAATATTATATTTTAATATTTTGACGAGCAACGAGGACTACTAGTGATCGCGATACCGACGGATGCCAAAATTTTTATATTTTATTATCGATAGTTTCGATATTTAATACTTTCGATGATATCGTTTCAATTACGTATCGAGTCGTTATGTTATTATTTTTCGTGTGCATTTAAACTTTTAAAAAGTACAATCTAACATTTTCAGGTAGTGAAATATTTTCTCGTATAATATTTTGAAACTTATTTTTGTGTTGGTTGATGAACTCACAATTTACGGATTTAAATTTGGCTTACGTGCATAACTTAGCGTCCTTTACGACTAAACCGGAAACCTTAGGATTACGTATTTACGTTTTTGAACTTCGTTTTTGAACTTCGTTTTTGAACTTCGTTTTTGATGAGACAATTTTTATTGGATTCGTTTTGTGATGTTGATTCATAATTTATAAAAATGTTTTTCGTGAAACGACTCGAGGGCACGCAAATCGAGAAAACTAGAATCGAGGAATACCCGTAAACTAGTGAGATGGGACAAAATACATTGTCCCACCCCACTAGCTAGCTTGGATGGCACCAACATGACACCACAACCATATGTGGCATCATGTTAGCTAAACACTTACAAGTGTAAGCAAAGCTTACACCTTAAGCTTAGTTCTTTCCCACTAACTCAAAACCACTAGCAACATTTCACACATCCATTTCCATACATGTAAACAACCTCAAAACTCTCTCAACACCACCACCTTGCCATCTACTTTTAAGCTACAAACACCCCCTTTTGATCTTTCTAGCCATGAAATACATGTTATCTAGCTCTATCATGGAGTTATCTTGAAACCTTGATCATTTTGTGGCCATATTAACAACATAGGAGGTGATTTGCTTGTGTCCTAGGGCTGATTTCTCAACTATTGTTCTTGGTGTTTGATGATCTTGGAGTTACTTGTGGTGTTCATCAAGTTCTTGTCTTCCAAAAACAAGAAATACACTTGGTTGGTAAAGAAGATCATCCTCTCCATTTTCTCTTGTTATTTTTGTAAAGAAAAAATGTATTTTCTTTATTATTGTATATGTATATGATGTATATATGATGATAAAAATGTTGTGTGGGGATCAAGTGTTGATAAATATGCTTAAAAAGGTTAATAACTATAAGAAATAAGGCTAAAATCATGCTTATTTAGTTGGCTATATAAAAACAGTATATAACTAAAACTTGAACTGATAAACTTGCATGGTATGATCCATTTACAGTAAGTACAAGATGTTATACACATGTGAGAGTTGGCCATACAATGGAATCATTATAATGAGTGAGATATGATCAAAACAAAATAGGTGTGCTAATCTGAATAAGCTGTTTTGTAGGGACTGTTAAGCATAGATAAACTTAAAATGAGCAGTAGCTATAACTAAGTTAAATGTATCACATAATATGAAGATCATGCCACCCAAAAATGAGCTTCTAATTCATTATAGAACTCTAGATATGATAAAAATGGTGAAGATGAAAATAAAAATCAGATTTTGAGAATTAATGTTTATTATTATTATATAAGCACTCAAATTTTATTGTATAAAATGTAAAATAAAAACCCACTAACTTATGAAACTTATTTATATAAATATGTAAAAGTTTAATTAAATGGATAAATTATATAAATGGTTATGGAATAATACTTATAAGTAATAAAAACAATAAACTTGATTTTTACGACTTTTTCGGCTATTACCGTAAATTTAACGTTTTTCGCCAAATAAAACTTAGACGATCAAACCCGTCTAATGTAAAGTTTTTAAAAGTCATATACTGATATATAAGTAACTAATACAGGTAAAAACCGATAAAACCCGAACTATATGACATACGGACATTAACGAGCTAACTAAGCATATTGGACTAACAATTGGACTAAATAAGATAAAAACTTATAAAAGAACTTATTGGGCTTAACCCATTTGGGCCCAAAATGGAAAGTATAGATACTGATAATATAGGTATAAAATGGATTAAAACAAGTTAAAGAACTTATACTAATCTTATTGGACTTAAAATAGGTAAGTAGGTTAAACTAGTAAACTAGTAAAAAGTTACCAAAACGTAAACACTAAAATGAGTAAACAAGGATATATAAACCCACTTGATCATCATCATATGTACAAAATCATCATATGTATATTGTTTATTTGATAAAAGTCATTTGACAAGAGTCTAAGACCGATTATTATTTATATAGGTTTCCGTGACCGAAGCACGCCCGTAGCCGATAATCCGCCTTTCATTATCAACGTGAGTCTATAGCCTCGCTTTATACTAGTTATTAAATGATTTTAAACCCGCGAGGGGGAATACATATTTTATAAACTTAGAACACAAGATTTTTATGGTATGCTTTGTCCCTCTATGAATGGACCCGTGGTTACCTTTAAATTGCATTAAGTGATTACCTTTGTTAAAACCTCAATTATGGACCGTTAATTAACCTATGATGGGTTAACCGCTAGTACAATTAATAGATCTATGGGGGAAGCCGCCCCGGTTCAGTTTTTGTGGACTTGTCATAGAAGCTTAGGCCCGACCTCCACACTGTTTGAACATATTGTATTGAGAAGTCAGGTATACGGCACTGTACCAATAATCTGGAGGTAACCGACAATTAATAAATCTCTCATCTTATTAGACTGATATGGGAGTGTCTAAGGGCTCGGTTCCATGAGCTTATTGCAATTTATGCTATATACAATTATCATTGTTGATGCAAATTATTATTTGATGCTTATAAGCATGCCACAAACTTATAATCTTTGCTTGTGTTCAAATTGATTTCATAAACCTATAGATTCACTCGGCATTTTTGCTGATTGTTTTACTCACATGTATTTCAGGTAATCAAGAAATGGAAGCTTGGAGGTCACGGGGAATGAAGTTGTGCACTGCTTTTGTTGTTCAAACTCTTTGATTTATTTATCGTTCCATTTTCAAAACAAACCAATATGTTGTTTTAACTTATCTTTTGGTAACGATTACTTGGGACTACGCTACTCTGATAAATGTTTTAGGAACGATAAATTTGAAACGTCTCTTTTCGAGTCGTTCTTTATAAATTATGTGTTGTTGTATCATTGTTTAGCACCCAAAGATGTATTCCGCTGCGTGTAAAGTTGGGGGTGTTAAAGATTGGTACCAGAGCCATGAGTTATAGAGAACTAGGTCTTTTTCTAAAAACCTAAACTATAACTGTCGGTTTTATTTTTCAAAGAGTCGGTGCACATGATTTCGCGTGACTTCAGGTTCAAGCTACTTCTGAGATTACAATTTTAGTATACGTTATTACGTATACCTTATTGCCAAGTAATTATAAATAAATACTATGATCCATTTACAAATATATATTTATATCTAGGATCCCTTTTATCGATATATATTTATGTCGTTAAACTTTTCGATAAAAGTTTATCATTTATTAATGATTAACTTAAATAAATACATTGAATTTTCAAGATCTTTCTGTATTTATTTTTGAAGTATTTAAATTGCTTTACATACCTCCATCTGCGCGCGTTACTTTTATTGCTTAACCCTTTGAGATATCTATATAGATATCCAAATCGTCTTCCGACTGTTTGTGTTTAGACGTCGTGAAACGTAATTTCTAGACCATTGTGTAGCTCAATGTGTCTTTGGAATAGACTAACCGCTATTGTGTGAGTCACACATTTTGAAACACTTCTTATAATCATGTTGAATAATATCATAGTTTTTCATAATATTTTGTTGATTTTTATTATCGTTTTACACGACATGCGAAGATTTAATTCGTTGACATTTATATGTATCGACTCCGAAGTGTATTGTTCACTTATATCTCGGTAACGTCATCGTTATTTTATAAATCATCGTCTAGATTATGGCACTAGAATTGGAATACGATTTTACTTATATAAAATTGTATCATTTGTTTTTCATTAACCTTCTCGCTCCCGGAGTGTAGCATGTTAATGTTCTATTCTTTTCTTGTTATGTTTTGTGTTTTTGACAATCGTGGCACCAAGGAGATTTGCCTACATTGCATTTTGGAATCTAAATTACGAACGTCTTTCACCGTTTTGCTTCCTACATTTCGTGTTGAATACCTTGAAGCATATTGTGTCATTCATTATGCTATATTTTATTTGATGCACATTACGAGATTTATTTTTCGTTGTTATAAAATCCACAAGACATGTGTGTATATATGTATATATTTTGAGCCGTTAAGAAGTGTCGAAAAATACACTTTATGCAGAAACTGTAGGGGCAGTATAAACAGGTCAAAACTTAAAAGTAAAACCTGTGTTTTTAAAATAAAATAGTCAAACCTACACAGAACTTGCAGGGGTATTTTGGTCATTTTACATTGGTTTTCAGGTCTCGGGTAAAACTAGAAAGTCGTCTGAAACGTCGTTTTGCATCAAAATGCTTTAGACTCCGAGTCTTGGAGATGTCGTTTATCGGGTCAATTAATCGGCTCATATTTAAAAGTCAAATCTGATAGAAAATTCGGAACATGGGTTTTAAACGTTTCTAAGAAGTTTTGAGTTCATTTGAGATCGTAAAATTTTAACGAATATTATTTTACAAATAACTAATACTAGTTTCATGTGAAAATGTTTAAAAATAGAAACATTACAGGATTAGCTATTACCAGATATGTAATTTGAGAATGAATAATATATTTTCTTAAAAGCATGTTGTGTCGAGTATCTTAAATAGAATACACATTTGGATTGTTTTATTCTTTTTATATATATGACTCTTTTGTCATTCGATATTATTTTTATTTTTCTTCTAACCTTCCACTGATTTGAGTTGAGTTTTGAAGTTTTGTCTTCACATTCTTCATCGATATTTTTTTATCACGTGTCTCATGGCGTTTTCGTCTAAACCCTATAACCTTTTCAAACCTTAACAACTTGTAACCATTTCATTGGTTGTTTTATGAGCTACTATTTGCCACTTTTTGCAAAACTTTGACTACTTTATCCATTGTCATAATGTCACATTATAAATAAATCTGATATTGTTTTACGATTATTTCACCAATTGTTTTTACTTTGGTCTTATAAAATACTTTTTGTAACATTAAAAGTTGCTTATTGAGTATCTCACAAATTACTTGTAAACTATAAATTCATAAAATATTTTTAAAATTCCATTTTTCAAATGGCATGGTTTATATATGAACATAAGAAACGTAATACTTTTCGACGAAATGGAGCACTGCATTGCTAGCCCTAAATTATACATGGCCTGATCACCTATGTCTAATTTAGAAGGAGCCATGCTAGGCTGAATAGTAGTCACCTTAAAAATCTTGATAATAAAGAACTCTTTACTTGTAATTATGATAAAGATAAATAAAATGAAATAAATTGAAAAAAAAGTTTTGAAAACCTTTATATTTTATGCAAGTAGCACAATTTCTATGCATCCACATATGTTTTCTTACCTTTCGCTAAACGAATTACGTGATTTTAAGTACGTTTTTACTCGATGATTGTTTTTCCACTTGTTACTTCATTTTGTCATATAACTGATTTCTTTTGACCGTTCGTCTAATTATTGACTGTTGATAAAAGACTTGAAAGTCTCGATGTTTTATCCTTCCGTCTCGTCCAATCTTCTTTATGTGAC
This sequence comes from Glebionis coronaria, assembly GCA_025667525.1. Taxonomy (NCBI): domain Eukaryota; kingdom Viridiplantae; phylum Streptophyta; class Magnoliopsida; order Asterales; family Asteraceae; genus Glebionis; species Glebionis coronaria. The sequence continues at coordinate 268,519,285 of CM046877.1, read as the reverse complement.
TGGGTAGATCTTTGGAATGTCTCCGCACGTGAAAAATGAATTATCATTAGAGTGATTTCCGTATATCCGGGATGACGTCCGTCACTCTCGTTTGTCTCGAAATCCACTCTTGTGAACCGTGCTTTGACTTCTCTCTTTAAACACTAACATCGTTCATTTGATTTGTTTTAATTACAAGTGATTATTAGGAATTATCTTTGATTAAAATTTTTGTATGGATCTTATTTCCGATCATGTATCGACCACCGCTAAGTTAACGAGCTGATGTTGGTGAACCACCGACCGCACTAACAAAATTGACAACTTGTTTAATCTATTATTTCTTATTGTCTTACCATTGACGCCTTTATTTTATTATTCTCTTTAAGAATTCATACGACATCTGCTTCGTCCTCTTTTGTACCGTTGATTTCGTACTAATTGTTGACCATTATTTCCATTCGTATTCGTTTGTTATCTTGTCACATTTTGAAACCCGAATATATCCCATATTTATTTTGAAATAATAAACACCTTTATGTATTTCTACAAAGTATTATAAAATTTTTATGGAACTTTTATACATTTTCCAATGATTTTCAATTATCGAAATAACCATTACAAGTAAAAGGTCAAATTTATACATCATATTTTGTATAACTAAAACTAATGTTTAAAAATAAAATTATGTTCTACCTTTTGAACTAATTGACTTATCATACTTTACTTTTAATGTAATGAAATTACCGGTTTAATTTATATTCCTAATAATGATTTAATTTGGAAATTATATCTTCTAATTGTAACCAACAATATGAGTTTAATTTATAAAATTCATGTCATTCTTTCAAAGTTTCTTAAGACAACCAAAATAAATTATGAAGCTATTTAACTTCTATTTTTAATATATCATCTTTATCAAGAAAGTACCTCAAATGAGTCTTAAGGTAATACCAAATCCGGGACGGATAATTGTGACAAACGTTATTTTAATATTAATATTTAATTCATTCTTCGCTCCCATTTTTCTAGTATTGTGAATAATTATGTTTTACGGTTACGTGAGTCGAGATCCCTCGTCGATCGTTAATCTTAAATCATTTTACCACATCTTGTTCGTTTATGCGTTTATTGAAGTCATTTTTATCCCGTTCTGTTCCTCGTATTGAAGATCACTATTTTATTTTGAGTCTAAAATGAATCTCGGGAAGCAGTGTATAAGAAGAAACGATAAGTGTCACCAGGATTTATGCGTGTACTTGTGGAATGATTGAGGACCGAATCTCTTAATGAATGGAGTTAATAAATTCGTTACAAACTCGAGGAGTATGTTGAAGCCGACACCGCAAGTGGAAAGACTCTGGAGATCAAGTGGTTATTATCAAGGGTTCGTTCAAGGTTTTCTCGATGATTAACGATGGAAATCTATACTTGATGTTATTGTTCGACCTTTTATTTTTATGTACTTATGTGGTATGTGATCTAGTCAAATGATCGTAAGTTGTGAGAACTTGAGGCGGCATCATCCGATGACGTCCGATCATGTAGAGCACATATTATGTAATATCTTTTTGACTTTCAACAACGATGTTTATTGAGACTTTAATGCGCGTTGGCGAAAGTGAGATGGTGTCTTTGTATTATCTTTTGAGTAGGGACCCGCGTGTGAGCACCCTCCGAAGACGAAAATGTTTTCTTATTAGTTCTTTTTGATGTGTGTCCATGGCTATCCGGCCGATGGATATCCTTTAAATTGCAAAATTCTTTTTAACTGGACTTACCCGAAAATCCTGTCACCTATTCTTGTCGTCGAATGAGCTTCGTGTGATTCATAAAATTTTCATGTGTCGAACTTGACGGGTGACTGGTGGATAAGGATTTAATTATTCCTTTTTGGTAAGATACCACTTGACGACAAGTTACGTTTTGTAAAAGAACCAGTGGAGATCGTGGATCAAGATTCACGTAGGAACGTGAAGACTTCTTTATAAGGAATGCCCTCCTCCTTCCGGGTAGTGAACAACTCGTGTATGAGGCGAGTTGAGCGCCGGGACGTCGCTCCCTTAAGGTGGTGAGGATGTAAAACCCGTAAAAATAAGGTCATAATTTAATTCTATTTTCAATTATTTTGAAGTATTTTATAACGTTAAATATTATTATGTTTAACGGTTTAAGTTGAAACCGATATTAAATATTATATTTTAATATTTTGACGAGCAACGAGGACTACTAGTGATCGCGATACCGACGGATGCCAAAAATTTTATATTTTATTATCGATAGTTTCGATATTTAATACTTTCGACGATATCGTTTCAATTACGTATCGAGTCGTTATGTTATTATTTTTCGTGTGCGTTTAAACTTTTAAAAAGTACAATCTAACATTTTCAGGTAGTGAAATATTTTCTCGTATAATATTTTGAAACTTATTTTTGTGTTGGTTGATGAACTCACAATTTACGGATTTAAATATGGGCTTACGTGCATAACTTAGCGTCCTTTACGACTAAACCGGAAACCTTAGGATTACGTATTTACGTTTTTGAACTTCGTTTTTGATGAGACAATTTTTATTGGATTCGTTTTGTGATGTTGATTCATAATTTATAAAAACGTTTTTCGTGAAACGACCCGAGGGCACGCAAATCGAGAAAACTAGAATCGAGGAATACCCGTAAACTAGTGAGATGGGACAAAATACATTGTCCCACCCCACTAGCTAGCTTGGATGGCACCAACATGACACCACAACCATATATGGCATCATGTTAGCTAAACACTTACAAGTGTAAGCAAAGCTTACACCTTAAGCTTAGTTCTTTCCCACTAACTCAAAACCACTAGCAACATTTCACACATACCATTTCCATACATGCAAACAACCTCAAACTCTCTCAACACCACCACCTTGCCATCCACTTTTAAGCTACAAACACCCCTTTTGATCTTTTCTAGCCATGAAATACATGTTATCTAGCTCTATCATGGAGTTATCTTGAAGCCTTGATCATTTGGTGGCCATATTAACAACATAGGAGGTGATTTGCTTGTGTCCTAGGGCTTATTTCTCAACTATTGTTCTTGGTGTTTGATGATCTTGGAGTTACTTGTGGTGTTCATCAAGTTTTTGTCTTCCAAAAACAAGAAATACACTTGGTTGGTAAAGAAGATCATCCTCTCTATTTTCTCTTGTTATTTTTGTAAAGAACAAATGTATTTTCTTTAATATTGTATATGTATATGATGTATATATGATGATAAAAATGTTGTGTGGGGATCAAGTGTTGATAAATATGCTTAAAAAGGTTAATAACTATAAGAAATAAGGCTAAAATCATGCTTATTTAGTTGGCTGTATAAAAACAGTATATAACTAAAACTTGAACTAATAAACTTGCATGGTATGATCCATTTACAGTAAGTACAAGATGTTATACACATGTGAGAGTTGGCCATGCAATGGAATCATTATAATGAGTGAGATATGATCAAAACAAAATAGGTGTGCTAATCTGAATAAGCTGTTTTGTAGGGACTGTTAAGCATAGATAAACTTAAAATGAGCAGTATCTATAACTAAGTTAAATGTAGCACATAATATGAAGATCATGCCACCCAAAAATGAGCTTCTAATTCATTATAAAACTCTAGATATGATAAAAATGGTGAAGATGAAAATAAAAATCAGATTTTGAGAATTAATGTTTATTATTATTATATAAGCACTCAAATTTTATTGTATAAAATGTAAAATAAAAACCCACTAACTTATGAAACTTATTTATATAAATATGTAAAAGGTTAATTAAATGGATAAATTATATAAATGGTTATGGAATAATACTTATAAGTAATAAAAACAATAAACTTGATTTTTACGACTTTTTCGGCTATTACCGTAAATTTAACGTTTTTCGCCAAATAAAACTTAGACGATCAAACCCGTCTAATGTAAAGTTTTTAAAAGTCATATACTGATATATAAGTAACTAATACAGGTAAAAACCGATAAAACCCGAACTATAGGACATACGGACATTAACGAGCTAACTAAGCATATTGGACTAACAATTGGACTAAATAAGATAAAAACTTATAAAAAGAACTTATTGGGCTTAACCCATTTGGGCCCAACATGGAAAGTATAGATACTGATAATATAGGTATAAAATGGATTAAAACAAGTTAAAGAACTTATACTAAGCTTATTGGACTTAAAATAGGTAAGTAGGTAAAACTAGTAAACTAGTAAAAAGTTACCAAAACGTAAACACTAAAATGAGTAAACAAGGATATATAAACCCACTTGATCATCATCATATGTACAAAATCATCATATGTATATTGCTAATTTGATAAAAGTCATTGGACAAGAGTCTAAGACCGATTATTATTTATATAGGTTTCCGTGACCGAAGCACGCCCGTAGCCGATAATCCGCCTTTCATTATCAACGTGAGTCTATAGCCTCGCTTTATACTAGTTATTAAATGATTTTAAACCCGCGAGGGGGAATACATGTTTTATAAACTTAGAACACAAGATTTTTATGGTATGCTTTGTCCCTCTATGAATGGACCCGTGGTTGCCTTTAAATTGCATTAAGTGATTGCCTTTGTTAAAACCTCAATTATGGACCGTTAATTAACCTATGATGGGTTAACCGCTAGTACAATTAATAGATCTATGGGGGAAGCCGCCCCGGTTCAGTTTTTGTGGACTATTCATAGAAGCTTAGGCCCGACCTCCACACTGTTTGAACATATTGTATTGAGAAGTCAGGTATACGGCAATGTACCAATAATCTGGAGGTAACCGACAATTAATAAATCTCTCGTCTTATTAGACTGATATGGGAGTGTCTAAGGGCTCGGTTCCATGAGCTTATTGCAATTTATGCTATATACAATTATCATTGTTGATGCAAATTATTATTTGATGCTTATAAGCATGCCACAAACTTATAATCTTTGCTTGTGTTCAAATGGATTTCATAAACCTATAGATTCACTCGGCATTTTTGCTGATTGTTTTACTCACATGTATTTCAGGTAATCAAGAAGTGGAAGATTGGAGGTCACGGGGAATGAAGTTGTGCACTGCTTTTGTTGTTCAAACTCTTTGATTTATTTATCGTTCCATTTTCAAAACAAACCAATATGTTGTTTTAACTTATCTTTTGGTAACGATTACTTGGGACTATGCTACTCTGATAAATGTTTTAGGAACGATAAATTTGAAACGTCTCTTTTCGAGTCGTTCTTTATAAATTATGTGTTGTTGTATCATTGTTTAGCACCCAAAGATGTATTCCGCTGCGTGTAAATTTGGGGGTGTTAAAAGAACATCAGCTGGCGTATCATTTGGAGTAAAGACTGATGCTTGGATTGGTGGAAGTTCATTAGAGTAGAAGGCTTGTGATGGTGATGTCTGATATGGTGGTTGCTGTGGAAAAGATTGTTGATGAACACTTTGTTGAAATGCTTGTTGTGGCATCATTGGTGGTTGATAATTTGGTTGTTGTGGTTGTTGATAGGTGTGTGGAGATGGCTGCTGTAAGTATGATGGTTGTTGATAAGGATATGCCATGTTTTGTTGAGAAGCATACATGGCAAGTGGATCATGAACTTGAGTTTTAGACAACCGAGCCTCGATCACATGGCATTCGTGTTGTTGAAGAAAAGCTTGAAGTTAATCCACATTGGTGTTATGCAAGTCCTTAGCCAATTTAACATCCTTCACGTACTTTTTCCATTATGAAGGAAGAGTGTTCAAATACTTGGTGTTCAATTGAAACGTAGGAATTGCCATGCCATAGATATTGAGCTCATTCAACAATAGGGTAAATCTCAAATAGTAGTCATTGAGAGTTTCCCCGGGAACATAGGCAAACTTATCAAAAGTATCATAAAGCTTACACTCTCGTTCTTGTTTAGTTAACGAGAAGCCTTGCATTAGAACACGAATTCTATCCCATAACTCTTTGGTAACTTTATGTTTGCTGACGAGTTTGTAGACATCTGGAGGAAGGGCTTGGAGAATGATGTTTGTAGCATACTTATCACATTTGTCTTGAATCTTCATATCTCCAGTCAATTCACCCGTTGTGCGAGGACGAGTAGTTGTACCTTCCGTCATTGTACCATAATCTAATGGTCCATTGAGCACCGATGCCCAAATGAGATGTGTGACAACCAGTCAATTTCAGGTCGTTATTTTAATCTCGACTATTACGTATTACGTGTTTGCTTTAATGAGAATTTTAAATTATCGACTAACCGAGAAGGTTATGACTTGAAACTAGCGTAAGAATGTCGATTAGATGAAAACCGACAAGGAATATGTTAGGTATCGATATTATATTCTCAAATAATCATGAAAATGATTTTTATTATATTTAATCTTTATTTCTCGTGTTTTACGTTTTAAGAATGACGATAACTATTAGTGATCGCGATACCGACGGATGCCCAAAAATTTACGTTTTATTATCGATTGTCTCGATATTGTGTATTTTCGACGTTTTCGATTTAATTGCGTTTTAAGTCGTGTCGAAGCTTTGTTGTTATATTTTGAAGCGTTTTAACTTTCGAAAAGTATTTTTACGAAACCAGAGCCCCGTAAATATTTTTAAAATGTACAATTTACATTTTCTACCTTGTAAACTAATTACTTGCACTTTTGGACCAAAAGAATGCAAATATGGCAAAAACTACCCCCACCCCACTACTTATTAAAAATCCACTAACTAGTTTTCATTTCAAAATTCATTTTTAACAAAAACACACAAAATCTCTCTCCCCTCTCCTTGTTTTGCCGTCCACTTCCAACAACAAAACCCTCTCAAAATTTTTGATTTACTTTGAATCAAGCAAAACTAAAACAAGGCCCATCTTGTAAATTTGATTAGCTTCAATTTGGTATAAAAATTTCCCACATGCATCCACTTATTTTTAATTTCAAATTTTTGATGATGAACATCATTTTGATCCATTTCTATGGTTATATTAGTTGTTATTATTATTATATTCATAGTGGGTTACTGTTGCATGCAAGATTTTTATATATTTAATTTTTGTGAGATTAAATTTGAGGGTGTTATGAGTTAGTTAGATGTGTTAGTGTGATATTAGGATCATATTAGGACTATAGGAATTGTTGGAATGGGTCGAAAAATTGTTTTGGTATGATTTTTAGATAGGCTATTTTAGGCAGTAACTTTAAGGCCGTTTTTGAAATTGTTACTGTGATAAACTTGGTAAACTAATTAGATAGGGTCGTAGAGAATTTCATTAGCTTCGATTTGAGCTAAAGTAGAGCTTCTAACTCATTACGAGCGAAAAGTTATGCTACTTTTAGTATTTGTGTACCGGGAGACGGGTATCGGCACAATCCGAAAATTGTTGTCGATATTTGGAACGAATCTCGGGGACTATAAAATGAGTTTAAAAAATGTTCAAGGGCTGTTGTAAGTTGATAAACCTCAGTTCATGAGTCTATTTTCAAACCCGAGTGTCGGTTTTGCAAACGGAATTGTTTAGATAAGTCAAAATGGTTTTACAAGTCAAAGGCGTAAAACTGTCCGGTTTTTGTAACACGAAGGTGTGTCGGGCAGAAGGTCTTAGAAGTAATATTTTTGAATGAAATTTAAACTGAGTCTTATTCATATTATGTGTGAGTTTTTCACCAATTTTCGTCGAAATCGGACATGTCTAGATAGGGTAGATTGGTGTGTACATTTGGAGTGTATATGCTGGGTGGTATTTTGGACACGTAGTTCAATACTTGTATGGCGTGAGTTGAGTATTCACTATTGGACATGGTGACTTACTCAAGTGTTAAGTCATTATATAAATGACTTAGCTACTGGTCCGAGGGAAGTAAAATGATGGTTTGACTTGCATTGACTTGGCGTCTTATGACGGGTCAATGTCGAGGGTGTAAGTGTTTAAAAGAATAAGTATTAAATAAAAGGGTATAGAAGTACACTTATATTTTTCTTAATTTTTCGGAATTTTCATGGTTATATGAAGTTGAGTTTCATATTATTTAAGTATTAAATATACTTGAGTCGTTTATTAACGAAAGCACCTTATTTGGTAGGTTGCGGTCTTCGTGTTTAACGGGCATCACAAATCGTCGGCGATCGTCACGTCACTACTATCGTACCAAGGTGAGTCTATAGCCTCGCTTTAACATGTTTACTTGTTTTATAAAACCCGCGAGGGGGATAACATGCTTGTTTCATTAAAATAAAAGGGGTACGACGAGAAGTTGTGGAAACCCTTATTATTGGAAAAACATTTAGTAACAAATGAAGGGTACAACGAGAAGTTGTGGTAAACCTTCTTTCTTTTAAAATTGAACACAAAGGACCCGATTGTATGCTTAGAGGAAAGTTGTTATACAAGTTTGTTTAGCCTTAAAAGACCCATGAATCGTGAATTGTTAATCGAAAGGAACGCTAATACTATGGATAGATCTATCGGGGTGACTCCCAGTCCAGTCGCGACTAGCTATCGCGTGGTGTTGTGATGCACCAGTAATGAAACATCGGATGCAATTGTATAAGAGAAATATACGCACTTGGCTAGGTGTGTTGGGCTGAAATAATATATGTTAACGTTCAATTTCACGAGACTTATGAAATAACAACGATAATTATGTCTGATCCACATGATTGTCAACCACGGAAGGTTTATTCAGAATACTTGTGTTCATTTATTTAATTTAAACTCTATAGATTCACTCAACATTTTTGTTGACTTTATAGCATGTTCTATCTCAGGTCCATGAAGAAGGCACTCAAGGAAGGCGGTTTCATGCAGCTTGCTAAATTAAATTGTTTTGGCCCGCTTTACTAAACTATGTCCATTCTAATAAAATTTTATTATTTGGTTGGTTGTGTAAACTTAAAACTATTTGGGACCATGTGTGAACTGTTTTATTTTTAAACAAATGAATGGATGTATGTTTTGTTAAAACGACTCATTTTGAGGCGTTTTCTATGATATTGAGGTTGAACCATGATAGTAACACCCAATGACCCTTCCGCTGCTATGACCCAAAATTGGGGGTGTTACAGATTGGCATTAGAGCTCAAGTTATAGAGAACGAAAAGATTTTCCAAAAATAAAATTTTGAAATCTTTTGACTATAACATCTGCAAGCGAAACCTCCGAGTTGCCAATGGACGAGAATAAGAAATATATATATATATGTTATACATATTTAATTATTATTTATGCTTAAAGCATAATGGATTACATTTATTTATTTATAAATGTTTATTATTTGATTATTATAATACTAATACGTGATTTACAAACGACGCTGATTGTCACAATAGAAATCCCTGTCTTTTGACTCATTCCTCGTGAATCTTCGTTCCTTGTCTAAATTCTATTCCTTATTCTATCATCCATTCTTGTTTCTTTTCATCTATCTATTCTTATTCTATGTTATTCATGTTTTGTTATCACAAGCGTTGAATGAATACTCATTTTGATGTGAATTGTGTAACAGGATCATGCCGCCAAAACAGTTGACTGAGACTCAGTTACGTGCTATAGTAGCTGATCAATTTCAGATATCTATGAATGCATTTATGGCAAACTTGAATAATGGAGCTGGAGGATCTGGCGGATCCGGTGGAGCTGGTGGATCCGGTGGAGCTGGTGGATCTGGTGGAGCTGGCGATACTAGAGCTGGCAACACTGGAGCTGGTGCTACTGGAGCTGGCACTACTGGAGCTGGCGCTACTGGAGCTGGCGCTACTGGAGCTGGTAATGCTGGAGCTGGTAATGCGGGAGCTGGCAATGCTGGTGCTGGAACTGGTAATGCTGATAGACCAGTGATTCCTGAAAACAAGAAGTGCAATTATACCTTGTTCATGAAATGCAAACCTCCAACTTTTAAGGGTACTGAAGGCGCTGTTGGGTTAATGCAATGGTTTGAGAAATTGGAATCCGTGTTTCGATTTAGTGGAAGTGAGGAAGGAGATAAAGTGATGTTTGCCTCTGCTACTCTTCAAGGGCGAGCATTAACTTGGTGGAATGGAAGAATGGCATCATTGTGTATGGATGTTGCTTATGCTACACCATGGGTTGAAGTAAGAAGGTGGATGACTGAGGAATTCTGTCCAAGGAGTGTTATTCAGAGGTTAGAACAGGAACTATATCAGTTGAGACTGAAGGGTACTGACATCGATGGATACACCAACAGATTCCATGAACTTGCTCTACTTTGTCCAAACAAAGTTAACCCTGAATACTTGAAGGTAGAGCAGTATATTCGAGGCTTACCGACCAACATCCGTGTGGATGTGACCTCATCTAAACCTGCCAATATTGATGAAGCTGTTCGTATGGCCTACCAACTAATGGGCCAAATCATCCAAGACAAGGCTGATGGTGTTTCTAAAGGCAACAAAAGAAGAGCTGAAAATGACAGTGATGATCGTGGTGATAACCGTCAATCTCACAACAGAAATCAAAACCGAAGGAGGGGCAATGCTAATGCGATGACTAAAGCTGCAACTGCGGACAAGGGAACCAGATGTCAACGCTGCAAGAAGTCTCATACTGGTGAGTGTGCTAAGTGTGGAAAGTGCAACAAGTTAGGTCACAAGACCGAAGACTGTTGGGGACCAGGAAAGAAGGGAGTGACGTGTTATAACTGCCAAGGTAAAGGTCACATGAGGAACCAATGCCCTCAACCTCCGAAGAATGCACGTGGTGGAGATAACCAAGGAAAAGCTTATCAGTTGGGAGAAGCCGAAGCGAAGCAAAACCCGAAAGTTTTCACTGGTACGTTTTTACTAAACAACCCTTATGCTACAGCTTTATTTGATTCTGGTGCGGACAAAAGCTTTGTGTCTACAAGTTTTAGTGCCTTAATTGATATCAAACCGGTCGAATTAGACGCAAGTTATGAGGTAGAACTAGCTGATGGTAAATTAGTGAGTACAAATCGTGCGCTCCTAGGATGTTCTCTAAATCTCTTGAACCGTATTTTGAAGATAGACTTGATGATTGTTGAATTGGGAAGTTTTGATATTATTATCGGAATGGATTGGTTATCCAAGTATAACGCGTCTATCTTGTGTGGAGAAAAGAAAGTTAGGATTCCTTTAGACGACAAGACCATGGTTATCGAAGGTGATCAACGTAATTCACGACTAAAAATCGTTTCGTGCATTAAGGCTCGTAAGTATATCGAAAGAGGCTGTGAGTTATTCCTAGCTAAAGTAGTGGAGAAAGAATCAAAGGAGAAACGTGCCGAAGATGTACCTGTTATCCGTGACTTTCCTGAAGTGTTTCCGGAAGATTTGCCTGGACTTCCTCCTCCAAGGCAAGTAGAATTCCAAATTGACCTAATTCCTGGTGCTGCACCTGTGGCTCGTGCGCCATATCGTTTAGCCCCATCCGAGCTGAAGGAGTTATCTGTGCAATTGCAAGAGCTATCTGATAAGGGTTTTATACGACCGAGTTCGTCACCTTGGGGAGCTCCTGTCTTATTCGTTAAGAAGAAAGATGGTTCGTTTCGTATGTGTATTGATTACCGAGAGTTGAATAAGCTGACGATCAAGAATCGTTATCCGCTTCCAAGAATTGATGATTTATTTGATCAACTCCAAGGTTCTCGTGTTTTCTCCAAGATTGATCTTCGTTCTGGTTACCATCAACTTCGCATACGTGAGGAAGATATTCCTATTACGGAGTTTAGAACTCGTTATGGTCATTATGAGTTTCTGGTTATGCCTTTTGGTTTGACTAATGCACCTGCGGTATTCATGGATTTAATGAATCGAATTTGTAAGCCGTATCTTGATAAATTCGTGATCGTTTTCATAGATGATATTCTAATCTACTCCAAGAGCAATGAAGAGCATGCCGAACACTTAAGGATTATCTTGAACTTGTTGAAGAACGAAAAGTTATACGCTAAGTTCTCAAAGTGTGATTTTTGGCTTAACTCTGTACAATTTCTCGGACACGTGATTGATAAAAGTGGAGTACATGTTGATCCTGCAAAGATCGAAGCCATCAAGAATTGGAGTGCTCCTACTACTCCAACTGAAGTACGACAATTTCTAGGTTTGGCTGGTTATTACCGAAGGTTTATTGAAGGATTTTCTTTGATATCGAAACCATTAACGAAGCTGACTCAGAAGAATAAACCGTATGTGTGGGGCGATGATGAAGAAGAAGCTTTCCAAACCCTGAAGATGAAACTCTGTAGTGCGCCGATTTTATCGTTACCTGAAGGAAGTGAAGACTTTGTTGTTTATTGCGATGCATCTCTTCGAGGATACGGTGCTGTTCTAATGCAACGCGAAAAGGTGATCGCATATCCCTCTAGACATTTAAGGAAGAATGAGGAGAACTACACTACCCATGACTTGGAATTGGGCGCTGTGGTTTTTGCTCTGCGACTTTGGAGACATTATCTGTATGGTACGAAGTGTACAGTATTCACTGATCATAAAAGCCTACAATACATATTGGATCAAAAGGAGCTGAATATGAGGCAACGTCGATGGGTTGAACTCTTAAGTGATTACGACTGCGAAATTCGTTATCATCCAGGAAAGGCGAACGTGGTAGCTGACGCGTTAAGTCGAAAGGAAAGGGAAAAACCGATTCGAGTGCGTGCTTTGGTGGTGACAGTTCATAATAACTTACCTGAGCAGATTCGGAACGCACAAGTTGAAGCATGCAAGAAGGAAAATATTGCTGCCGAAAGATTTAGGGGAGACGGTGAAACATTTGAGACGCGAGCCGATGGTATCAAATGTTTGAGAGGTCGAATCTGGTTACCATTATATGGTGGACTGAGAGACTTGATTATGTTAGAATCTCATAAGTCCAAGTATTCTATTCATCCTGGATCGGACAAAATGTACCAAGACTTGAAAAAGTTATACTGGTGGCCGAATATGAAAGCTGATATTGCAACATACGTCGCGAAATGCTTAACATGTGCAAAAGTGAAAGCTGAATATCAGAAGCCGTCAGGATTACTTGTCCAACCTGAAATTCCAGTCTGGAAATGGGAGCGAATTACGATGGACTTCATCACAAAACTCCCAAGGACACCGTCTGGGTTCGATGCAATTTGGGTTATTGTCGATCGTTTGACTAAATCCGCTCATTTAATTCCAATCAACGAGAGGTTCGGTTTGGAAAAACTCGCTTATATTTATCTAAAGGAAATCGTGTGCAAGCATGGTGTTCCTATTTCAATCATTTCCGATAGAGATAGTCGTTTTGCTTATGGATTTTGGAGATCACTTCAAAAGTCGTTACGAACCAATTTGGATATGAGCACAGCCTATCATCCGCAAACTGATGGGCAAAGCGAAAGAACAATTCAAACTTTGGAGGATATGCTACGTGCTTGTGTGATAGACTTTGGAAGTAGCTGGGATAAGCACTTACATTTGGCCGAATTCTCGTACAATAACAGTTATCACGCGAGTATTAAAGCTGCACCTTTTGAAGCACTGTATGGGAGAAAATGTAGATCACCCGTTAGCTGGAGTGAGGTTGGTGATGCCCAACTCACTGGACCAGATTTGATTAGAGAGACGACGGATATGATTGTGCAAATTAAGAATAGGTTGTTGTCTGCTCGAAGCCGACAGAAGAGTTATGCGGATGTGAGAAGAAAACCATTGGAGTTTAACGTGGGAGATAAGGTTATGCTGAAGGTATCACCATGGAAAGGTGTTGTACGATTTGGAAAACATGGGAAGTTAAGTCCTCGTTATATCGGACCATTCAAGGTTACATCTAGAGTAGGACCCGTGGCATACCAACTGGAACTACCACAAGAACTGTATGGGATTCATAACACTTTTCATGTGTCGAATCTGAAGAAGTGTTTATCCGATGAAGAACTCGTTATACCGTTAGACGAGGTTAAGGTTGATAAAAAGTTGCACTTTATTGGAGAACCGGTCGAGATCATGGATCGCGAGGTCAAGCAACTGAAGCAAAGTCGAATACCTATCGTCAAAGTTCGATGGAACTCTCGAAGAGGACCGGAGTTTACTTGGGAACGAGAAGACCAAATGTGGAAGAATTACCCTCATCTCTTTGATTTCAACAAGCGATCGGGCAAGAACGCAAGTTGATCTTCGAGGGAGAATGATCCTAATTTGGTGGGGATGATGTGACAACCCGTCAATTTCAGGTCGTTATTTTAATCTCGACTATTACGTATTACGTGTTTGCTTTAATGAGAATTTTAAATTATCGACTAACCGAGAAGGTTATGACTTGAAACTAGCGTAAGAATGTCGATTAGATGAAAACCGACAAGGAATATGTTAGGTATCGATATTATATTCTCAAATAATCATGAAAATGATTTTTATTATATTTAATCTTTATTTCTCGTGTTTTACGTTTTAACGAATGACGATAACTATTAGTGATCGCGATACCGACGGATGCCCAAAAATTTACGTTTTATTATCGATTGTCTCGATATTGTGTATTTTCGACGTTTTCGATTTAATTGCGTTTTAAGTCGTGTCGAAGCTTTGTTGTTATATTTTGAAGCGTTTTAACTTTCGAAAAGTATTTTTACGAAACCCGAGCCCCGTAAATATTTTTAAAATGTACAATTTACATTTTCTACCTTGTAAACTATTTACTTGCACTTTTGGACCAAAAGAATGCAAATATGGCAAAAACTACCCCCACCCCACTACTTATTAAAAATCCACTAACTAGTTTTCATTTAAAAATTCATTTTTAACAAAAACACACAAAATCTCTCTCCCCTCTCCTTGTTTTGCCGTCCACCTCCAACAACAAAACCCTCTCAAAATTTTTGATTTACTTTGAATCAAGCAAAACTAAAACAAGACCCATCTTGGAAATTTGATTAGCTTCAATTTGGTATAAAAATTTCCCACATGCATCCACTTATTTTTAATTTCAAATTTTTGATGATGAACATCATTTTGATCCATTTCTATGGTTATATTAGTTGTTATTATTATTATATTCATAGTGGGTTATTGTTGCATGCAAGATTTTTATACATTTAATTTTTGTGAGATCAAATTTGAGGGTGTTATGAGTTAGTTAGATGTGTTAGTGTGATATTAGGATCATATTAGGACTATAGGAATTGTTGGAATGGGTCGAAAAATTGTTTTGGTATGATTTTTAGATAGGCTATTTTAGGCAGTAACTTTAAGGCCGTTTTTGAAATTGTTACTGTGATAAACTTGGTAAACTAATAAGATAGGGTCGTAGATAATTTCGTTAGCTTCGATTTGAGCTAAAGTAGAGCTTCTAACTCATTACGAGCGAAAAGTTATGCTACTTTTAGTATTTGTGTACCGGGAGACGGGTATCGGCACAATCCGAAAATTGTTGTCGATATTTGGAACGAATCTCGGGGACTATAAAATGAGTTTTAAAAATGTTCAAGGGCTGTTGTAAGTTGATAAACCTCAGGTCATGAGTCTATTTTCAAGCCCGAGTGTCGGTTTTGCAAACGGAATTGTTTAGATAAGTCAAAATGGTTTTACAAGTCAAAGGCGTAAAACTGTCCGGTTTTTATAACACGAAGGTGTGTCGGGCAGAAGGTCTTAGAAGTAATATTTTTGAATGAAATTTAAACTGAGTCTTATTCATATTATGTGTGAGTTTGTCACCAAGTTTCGTCGAAATCGGACATGTCTAGATAGGGTAGATTGGTGTGTACATTTGGAGTGTATATGCTGAGTGGTATTTTGGACACGTAGTTCAATACTTGTATGGCGTGAGTTGAGTATTCACTATTGGACATGGTGACTTACTCAAGTGTTAAGTCATTATATAAATGACTTAGCTACTGGTCCGAGGGAAGTAAAATGATGTTTTGACTTGCGTTGACTTGGCGTCTTATGACGGGTCAATGTCGAGGGTGTAAGTGTTTAAAAGAATAAGTATTAAATAAAAGGGTATAGAAGTACACTTATATTTTTCTTAATTTTTCGGAATTTTCATGGTTATATGAAGTTGAGTTTCATATTATTTAAGTATTAAATATACTTGAGTCGTTTATTAACGAACGCACCTTATTTGGTAGGTTGCGGTCTTCGTGTTTAACGGGCATCACAAATCGTCGGCGATCGTCACGTCACTACTATCGTACCAAGGTGAGTCTATAGCCTCGCTTTAACATGTTTACTTGTTTTATAAAACCCGCGAGGGGGATAACATGCTTGTTTCATTAAAATAAAAGGGGTACGACGAGAAGTTGTGGAAACCGTTATTATTGGAAAAACATTTAGTAACAAATGAAGGGTACAACGAGAAGTTGTGGTAAACCTTCTTTCTTTTAAAATTGAACACAAAGGACCCGATTGTATGCTTAGAGGAAAGTTGTTATACAAGTTTGTTTAGCCTTAAAATACCCATGAATCGTGAATTGTTAATCGAAAGGAACGCTAATACTATGGATAGATCTATCGGGGTGACTCCCAGTCCGGTCGCGACTAGCTATCGCGTGGTGTTGTGATGCACCAGTAATGAAACATCGGATGCAATTGTATAAGAGAAATATACGCACTTGGCTAGGTGTGTTGGGCTGAAATAATATATGTTAACGTTCAATTTCACGAGACTTATGAAATAACAACGATAATTATGTCTGATCCACATGATTGTCAACCACGGAAGGTTTATTCAGAATACTTGTGTTCATTTATTTAATTTAAACTCTATAGATTCACTCAACATTTTTGTTGACTTTATAGCATGTTCTATCTCAGGTCCATGAAGAAGGCACTCAAGGAAGGCGGTTTCATGCAGCTTGCTAAATTAAATTGTTTTGGCCCGCTTTACTAAACTATGTCCATTCTAAGAAACTTTTATTATTTGGTTGGTTGTGTAAACTTAAAACTATTTGGGACCATGTGTGAACTGTTTTATTTTTAAACAAATGAATGGATGTATGTTTTGTTAAAACGACTCATTTTGAGGCGTTTTCTATGATATTGAGGTTGAACCATGATAGTAACACCCAATGACCCTTCCGCTGCTATGACCCAAAATTGGGGGTGTTACAAGATGTCCATTATCTTTGTTCAACGTGTAAAGTTCCATTCGGGAAGTCCAATCCTCGTACATAGATTTTTCCAACATTGGTGGACGATTATCCGTACCCGAGAGGATGGAATTATCAGTAAGAGATGTGTACTCCATTTCGATAAGTTAAAATTTACAAATTTGATCGGTCAATGAAAGAAAGTAAATGTATTTGTTGTTGTGTGTTAAAGCCGAGAAATAATGTTGAAATCCCCTAAATTATGTTCTCGAGAAACCAAAAACTTCCAAGACAAAATTACACACGAATAAAAATTTTCAAAAACACGATTTTTGAAAAATGTTAGATCGCAACACTGGATCGTAGTGGAGATCGTTACCTTAGATCATGACGAGTGATCATACCCTACTATCGCATCCAATGATTGTATCCAGTGATCGTATCCCACGATCGCACTCCCTGATCGCACTCCCTAATCGTACTCCCTGATCGTACTCCCTTATCGTACTCCTGATCGTACTCCCTGATCGTACTCCCAGATCGTACTCCCTAATTGTACTCCCAGATCGTACTCCGTGATCGCAGTGAGTGACCGTACTCGTGATCGCAGCGAGTGATCTTACTCGTGATCGCAACGAGTGATCGTACTCGTGATCGCAGCGAGTGATCGTTCTCGTGATCGCAACTAGTGATCGTGACCTTGGATCGCAAGTAGAAACCCCCAGGGTTTATGCAATCGCAACAATCAGATCGTACTATGGATACCAACTTACCACTTTTCTCTGACAGTACAATAACAAAACCAATTCGAGATTCTAAGCCTAAGAATGAATCAAACACCCAAAAATTTTGTGTTTTTAACCCAAATAACAATACCAAATCACTATAACAAGTAACTAGATGAAGTATATCAAGATTAACTCATAAAAACACAAAAAAAAATTGGTTCGTGTGATTTTGGATCAAAAAGGGCGAGAGAATCAATAACACAAACACAAAAACCAAACAATCATCCCATGGCTCTTGATACCATTTGTAGGATATGTAAATCAAGCTTATATTTTAGAGAGAGAGAAAGAGATAGAAACTTGGTAGAATCAAACACACTTCTAGAGAGAGAAATGAAAGAACTATGTGTAAAATTATGATGAATCCCCACCCTCTCCATCAAAGGAGAGGGTTTATATACCCAAGCCCATGAGATGGGCTTGGGCTTACATTGGGTCGTGGCCTTAGTCTTTGTGGACTAGGCTTTGCTAACATTGTTTAACTTAATAACAAGAACTACGAGCTACTACTTAATCTATTGTCGGAGTGACCGAATCTTCCTAAATACGTAAAAACGTATTTCCAACAGTAAGATACATCAATGACCCAATCATTGACCTATAGTGCCTGACATCAACATCCTTTCCATCTCCAATATTTCCCAGGGATGTTCCCTATCCATGGGTGTGATAGCCCGTTTTTCATGAGGGGAAAATCCAAATTTCTTCAAAATTTCAACTACATATTTGTCTTGTGAGATGAAGATACATGTTTCTTTATGATGAACTTGAAGACTGATTAGTTGTAAATTCACACTCGTTTAGGAAAACGAGGGCAAAAATAGGATAAGCACGACGATTTAGGAGAACCGTGCACAAATGACCCAAAGGTGAGTTCGTTCTCAAGGAGGCTTGTGTGTTGTATGTTAAGTCTTGATAACCTTTGAGATTAATATTATGAAGAAAGAAAAGAGAAAATGGTGACGGTTACGATTAGAATTAAGCTACGACGAAGGCTAAGACGTAAAACCGTAAAACGTGACGAAATTTATGAATTACCCTAAAAATTCCTAGAAAATCACAATAAATCCCTAAAAATGCAATTAGAGTTTATCGAAAATCAAAAGTCACTCAAACCTTTTATTTAATTAAATAATAGTTTTTTCATGCTAATTAAAGCCAAAAAATCAATTTAATTAACAAAAAGCCCAAAATGATATTTTTCAATTTGTAAACCTCTAAAATAACTTAATTAAACTAAAATGTATTTTTGAAAAATTTAAAACTAATTAAAACTATTTAAAAATGATTAAAAACTATTAAAATATTAAAATAATCCTAAAAATGAATTAAATGACAAGAAAATTAATCTAAAAGTTTTAAAAATCCTGGATTAATGTATTTAACCTAAGAAAAATGAAAAAGTTGCAAAAGTCCTTAAAACAATTTTTAATAATAAAATAATAATAAAATATTAAAAATCCCAAAAATTATAAAAAACTCTAAAAACTTGCAAACTAGTTTATTTTAAATTAAATAAACAGAAAATGAAAGTGAAATGACCAAATTACCCCTATTGAGCCTCCAAATGGGCCAATAGTGAAAACAATCCAAGTCAAATGGGCTTTTTGGCCTAATAAGCAAAAAGTCAACCAAATAAGCTGAAAAGTTCCAGTCTAGCTTAAAATTCAATTTTAAACACAAAACTCTAAAGGCCCAAAAGCTGAATCAGTGCTTATCACAGCTTAATAAGAAAACATGCTTATTCTTAATGGGCTTTTTGGCCCATTAAGCCATAAGCTAATGTCATAAGCTGAAATTTGACACATATCCTTCTAATGAGATTATAAAGCTGTTTGTAAAAAGAAATTTTGAATACGCCCAAGCAATAAGCATGTAAAAGCTCTCTACACAAAACGACAAAATTGTCGTTTTCGAGTTCTAGACCAATTCAAGGGCTGATTCAAGTTGCAAAAGCTTTGTAATGACTAAATTAAGCAAAAGAATAAAAAAGATTTAAATAAGCACACTGAATAATCTGGAAAAAGCAATAAGCTGTTTTTGAAAAAGACAAAATAGTCGTTTTCTAGTCAAACCTAAAAGTCAAAGGCTAAAAAGCTCCAAATTAGTCAAATGGGTCAAATAAGAAAGATTGATTATCAATTCAAAGTTTTTGCATGTTTAAATAAGCTAATATAGCTTATAAATAAGTTGATGAACAAATAACACTAGCAGTGGCTAGCAACAGTGGGAAAGGGTTCCCACTGCTTGACTTTCTTGACTTTTTGTTTTTAGTGATCTTTTGTTGGATTTAATGGACAAATAAGGCACCCTTATAACCAGTGGGTTATAAGGAGTCAATATCAAACAAGAACACACAAAATCACACAGCCAATTTGTATAGTTAAGCAAAGATAAGCTAACCACAGTCCACCAAAAGCATACAACAACTCAATAAGACTTGATAAAACACAAATCAACTCATTTCATGCATTGGTTACAAGATTTGAACTGATTTAAAGCTTATACAAGTTATTGATGAACAAAAGATGAACAAAAGTGGCATTTGTAGATTTACTTGACCAAATCTTGAATTTTAAACCCTCAAATCTACAAATCAGGTTATTCAAACTATGTTTCAATCCTTTTTAACCCTAGACATGCACACAATCTAGGTGTTCATCAAGTTTCAGTCAACAAAGACCTAAAACAAGCTAGTTATGCAAGATTTCAGATTTGATGTTACAAAGCACAAAACTTGCAAATATCAGCACACAATCACTTAATTATCAGATACTAACTCAAAGAAACCCTACACAACTACTCAAACTAACATGAAAAATCACAAGACAGCAAACCCAAACAGCCTTTTAACTTTTGGAAATCAAAATTTTGCAAAGTGAAAACATTTTCAGGTTAAACCAAGCTTAGATATGCATCATAACAACATCATAAGACATAAGGAACAAGATTCATGCATAAAATCACCACAAATATCAACAAACCACAAAAATCACTTAGACCACTTTCTTGACAGATTTTTCAAGAAAAGAAGATAAACCTCATGAATGCACATCCACACTCACGAATTTTAGATCTTATGTGTTAGCTTAACAACCACAAGCTTCCAATAAGCTGATAAGATCAACAAGGTTAGCACAACAAGCTTGTTCCCCACTCCTTGATTCTTTCCAAACCAAGATCTCACCTTACCTTGATATTCTTCTTATCAGGGTAATATGATCAATCTTTGATCCAAAAAGTTCAAGTGTTTTAACTAAGACGTAGGAAAAAAAAATCAGATTTTGGAACAACTTTTGAATTACTTGCATAAAACTTTAACCAATCTTTGAAACCTTAAAAACACAAACTCATAACATCAAACAATAACAATAAAGTAAAGTGGTGCTTGGATTTCGTCACAAGATTCAAACAGTTTTCATTCACTTAAAAAGATGATTTACAGAACTTTGACCTAGGAAAACCAAGAACAGAGCTAAATGTTGTAACCTAAGGCCTTTATATAGGCTCACAATAGTTCTAGAATACTGAATAAAAACTATAAACCCTAATGATGAAGTTCCCATAATGCCCTTATAGTTTGAATCTTTGTTGACTGAATTTGGAGTTGTGGCTGTTACATGTGACAATGCTTTGTTGTTTTGTGATCTTATACGTCCAATGCAAGCTTAGGATGTAAGCTGAAGTGTGGGATGTTGATTTGATGCAAGATTTTGTCTTCTTCCCTAAAGGTGTATGCATGGGTGTATCATGTGACATATGGGGTGATGTGGCACCAAGTTTAAGGTTTGGGTTATGATAAGTAAACCCTTAATCACTAATCTGGATAGTGTTAGGGTTTAATTTCAAATGATTAACAAAAGTCCAAATCGTGTTCATGTGATGAATAGTGAGGTTTGATCTTGATTTATGTTTGAAAAGTTGTTAACCGCCTAATATAAATACTAATTAAGTATTAGTATTGATAGGTGTGTAAACACCCATCCCTTTTACCACTTAATTACAATAATAACCGGGCCAAAACGTGTATTTTATGTCGTAAATGTCGAAATTATGCGTGGTTTGTGTTTTTGTTATGATTTTAGTACGAAAATGTGAAAAGGGGAGAAAACACGGGCTTTCACGGGCTTTTATCGAAGAAAAAGACAAAAGACAAAGTCAAGAAATCAAGAGTGCAAAAAGAACGGAAGTCCAAGACCAATTCTGAATATTTATCGAAAAAAAAGTCAAAAGACGGAAGTTTACTAAAAGCCAAAGAACTCAAGTCTAATTTATTGAAGAAATTACAAGACGAGAGTAGAAATCCCGAGACAAAGTCGTTAAAGTCAAAGAATTAAGAAGATTAAGGACTTAATGACAATTAAAGAAAGAAGAAAGAGGGGAGGAAGCTTCTTCTATGCACCTCCCTAATCCTCCTATAAATAGATTAGATTTCATTTCAATTGTTTTTGTTGGCTAAGTGTGACAATTAGTCTTCCACTATTTTAATTACTTGTTCTTTAATTACATGTCATTTATTTAATTGTCTTGCACCTTAAATACCTTTAATTTCAAGTAAGTTTCCTTTAATTATTGTCAATCTTTACTTTTATTGTTCATCTCTTATCTTCCTTTCTTGTTAATCTTTAATCTTTATGCTTATGTTCATGTTTATGTTTTTGATGTTTTATTGATTTGATTTAAGTAGGTTTTGATTATTGTGGTTATTATTGTTAGTTTTATTGATTTGGTTTTTTTAATTATCATTAGTTGATCATTTGTGGTTAGTCTTGCTTAATCTTTTGGTTGGATTTGATTAGTTTTGATTAGATTCGTGTTATTTTTGGTTTCCCTTGTTCTTCGTTGTGTTTCTGTTTCCTAGGTTTATTCCGAACCAAGCAAAGATATTCCGAATAAAGGAAATATTCCGGATCAAGTAGTTTAGCAGGTTGTTCCGAATCAAAGGTCTTCATTCGGAATATCATATATTCTGAATCAAGTGTTTCAGCAATATATTTCGGATAAAGCAACATTCCGAACCAAGGAGTTTCTAGCTAATAATCCGAACCAGTGGAACTCATTCGGAACATTCCGGATCAAGGAAACTCATTCGGAACATTCCGGATAAAGGTGTTTATTCGGAATAATTTATATTCCAGATCAAGGCAATATTCCGAATAAAGAGTTTATTCCGGATAAGTGACATATTCCGAATAAAGGATTTATTCCGGATGAAGGTTTTGTTTGAATATTCCGGATGAGCCATTTATTCCACATGAAGCAATATTCCAAGTGAAGAAGAATTATTCCGAACGAAGGTGACATTCCGGACGAGTGATTTATTCCGAACGAAGGTTTATTCCGAATGAGCTGTTTTCAGGTTATTTTAAGTTTCTATTTTTTAAGTTTTAATTTTTTAAGCTTTACTTTTCCCGCCTTTTTCCTTAGTTACACTTTAAATTTACTTGCCTTAGATTTATTTTAAGCCTTGCCTTAGTTTAAGTTTTAGCTGCGTTTTAAGTTTGCCTTTTAGATAGTTTTAAGTTTGCGTTATTTACTTTTAGTGCCTTTAAATTTCTTGTCACGCTTTTAAATTCTTGCCATTTATTTTAAATTAGATTTAGCTTTAAATTACCTGCTGTTTACTTTAATAGTTTTTGCACCTTTAATTTTACTACAACGACACAACTATTTGTTTCCACCAAAAGACAGCTGAGTCGCACTTAAACCAGTTATCAATTCGATTAGACCGACACAACGACCAAATTTTTCCTAACTAAAATCGAGTGTATCAAATGGCGCCGCTGCCGGCTCTTTTCGTAAAGATTAACGGTTTTTTGTGTGAGACACGTTGCTTTTTGGGATCCGTTCATTCGTGAGCGTTATTTTCTTGCTTAAAAATTTCCAAAAAACCAAAAAAAATTAAAAATAGTTAAAAATCCATAAAAAATTAAAATTTTCAAAAATACAAAAAGATTTTATTTTCTTTATAGTGTATGTATATTCTCTTTGTGTTTGGTATTGTTTTCTTTTGCCTTTGTAGGTGTATGCGTACTAGATCTTTAAATTATCAAGAGCCCGAGACTCCTAAAGATTTAGCTATGGCAGGTGTGAACAACAACAATAATCCACCGCACCTCAATAATAACAACAACAATGTTCTTCCACAGCCCGATCTTCGGACAATGGAGGAGCTTTGTCAACCCACCATGTTTGGACGAGGAGGACCGATTGCGCCGATGCAAATCACGGCTCCGGAGTTTCCGCTGAAGCATCACATGATCCAGCAAGTATAAACTAACCCATTTCGTGGATTGTCTGATGATGATGCCAACAAACACCTCGACAAATTCATTACCATCACTCAAAGCATGAAGTTGCCCGGTGCTACAATGGATGTTCTTCGCCTTCAAATCTTCCCACATACTTTATCACACCACGCCGAGAAATGGTTTGATCGTCTCCCGAAGAATTCCATTTATACCTGGGATGACATGACTCAACGCTTTTTGTCGCGCTACTTTCCACCATCCATGTTCACGACCCTTCACAATCAAATCAGCGGTTTCATGCAAGAACCTGATGAATCTCTCTTTGATGCTTGGGAAAGATATAATGTTTTGATCGATCATTGTCCAAACCACAACATGCTCCCAGTAACCTTAATTGATACTTTCTACAACGGTTTGACTTTTCATGATCGTGATACGATTAATGCAGCCGCCGATGGCACATTTATGAAAAGAAGACCCGAGGAGTGTAGAGAGCTTATTGAGAACATGACTACTCATCACAAAAACTAGGATTCCTACGCTTCTTCAAGGAACAACCCGAGAGTCAATGTTTCTTCTACTTCAGCAAACCCCGATATGACCGAATTCACCCGCATGATGGTAGAAATGAACAAAAATATATTGCTCATCGCTACAAACCAACAACAAGTTAAAGCGGCAGCCAATCCTTGTGAGACATGCGGCGGTCCTCACTCATACACTGATTGTCCTTCTACTCAAGGCAATCCGGAAAACGTGTATGCGGCTTATGGTAATTATTCACCGGAAAATTACCAAGCCCGACATCAAGGGGATAGAAATTTGCTAAGTTACCGGTCAAACAACTACCTTTCACCCGGTTTTTCTCCTCAAAACCAAAATCCCAACAACAATTACACTAGAAGCAACCAAATCCCACCTAGAGCTTTTAATCCTTATCACTCACCCGCTCAACAAGCCCCACCCATTACTCAAGATGTTGAAGCTTTAATGAGAACCCAAGGAGAGCAAATCAAGAATCTACAGAGCCAAATTATCAATTTGAAAGGGGATATCACCAAGAAAGGGAATGACATTAGATCCGAGCTTCGAGATAATATACAATCCTCCTTCAGCAATCAAACGAATGATTTGAAGAATATGCTGGCTAGTTTCTTACCCACCACTCAACCCTCTACTTCGAGTTCTCTACCTTCAAACACCGTCACCAATCCAAGAGCGAATGTGAGTGCTATTACTACCCGTAGTGGAGTTACTTTAGTAGGACCACCTATCCCACCCCCATCATCTACACCTCCTCCACCACCATTTATCCCTACTCCTCCCACACCTAGTATTAGTACACCATTACCGTCTCCGCCTTGTCATGACGAAGTACCCAAGAAGAACCCTTCAACATCTCAACATTTACCTTCTACACCTCCACCACCCAACCCAAGCATTCCTTACCCTTCTCGACTCAACAAGGCTAGAATTTTGACAAAGAATGACATGCAAGTCACTAACTTTTTGGAAAAGATTGCCGGCATGAAAATCACCTTTACTCTTGTTGAAGCTCTTGCTCAAATGCCACAATTTGACAAGATGTTTAAGGAATTGCTTAGAAAGAATGAGAAGATAGTCGAGTTTGTTAATACTCGATTGAATGAAAATTGTTCTGCCGTCCTTCTTAAAGAACTTCTAGAGAAACTTGGAGATCCCGGTCGTTTTGTCCTACCTTGTACTTTTAACCAAACCGACAAATTTACTGCCTTAGCCGATCTCGGGGCAAGAATTAATTTGATGCCTTTAAGTGTTTGGAAAAAGTTATCATTGCCCACCTTACACCCATCAAAATGACTCTTGAGCTAGCCAATCGCACTCTCGCTTACCCCGTTGGTATTACCGAAGACGTGTTCATTAAATTTGGCACATTCACTTTTCCTGTCGACTTTGTCGTTGTTGATTATGAAATGGACCCTCATATTCCGTTAATACTTGGACGCCCATCATTGAGAACCGGTAGAGCTTTAATTGATGTGGATAAATGTGAGCTCATCTTAATAGTCGGGGATGATGCACAAGTTTTTGAAATGGGGAAGCTTACAAGCAAATCCTATGGAAGAGAGTCAGCGAATATGATTAATGTGCTTGATGATTTTATCGTCTACAACAATCCTCTATTCGATTCTTGCAATGATAATCCACTGTTTCAAGATGATGTGGATGATTCTCTCTCCAATTTGGAACCTTCACCCATATATGATTATCCGCCGATCTATGATGCTTATGATGATGATTCTAGCTCCGATGGGGATGATTATGATGATTTTACTTACGAGTATCCCGACATGCCCCCTTATGATGATTTTGATGAGGCCGATACTCTTTCGAGTGATTTTTCTCATGATGAAGATCCACCGCTTGCATCACTTGATTCTACTTTGGATGATTACTCATTTGAGGAAGACTTCTCTACTTTTCTCAACACATACTTCCCAAATGAGAGTGATGCACCTCCTTTGGACTTTGATGATTATGGTCTTGATCCTTCTACGGATTTGAAGAAAATTCTTTCAAAGGAGAAGCAACCAGACGACACCAACATCCGCAACACGTATTCTTTGACACCTCTTTGTCCACCTTCTGAGGACGAGGTTATGCATTTTCTTAGTGGATCTTTTTCACATTCTGCTGAGCCTGATTGCTATTTTTCCCTAAAGGAAAAGGTGTTCGACCCCGGTATCGATATTCTTCAGCCATCTCAGTATCCGTCTGATGAAATAAAAGGAAAAATCTTTGGAACTATTGAAGATATGCTTGCACCTCTTCAGCCTTGCTTCCACCGTGCTCCATCTTTGCTTAAGGGAACCTTTCCTACTCTTCTTTGGCTTGCCTTGTTCGCCTTAAGCTTGTGCTATTTGATGGACGAAAACTATGTCTTTGATCCCGGTGGATGTTTTCTATGCTTCTTCCTATGATAATCATGGTCGAGTCAGGCTCACGACTCGGTGAAAAAAAATCAAGCGCTTCTTGGGAGGCAACCCATGCATCTATATTTTAGCTATCTTTATCCTAAGTGTAGGGGAGACCCGTTGGTGTTTGCTATTTCCTCTCTTCTCGTATTCAGGGATTCGAACGCTCAATGATCGACTCTTGATGATTTTTGACGACCCGTGATTCCGTGTTCCCATTTTCCCGGTTCTATCCTAAACTCTTTTCGATTCACTATTTTATATTTTCCAATATTAAAATAGGAATCTAGTTAGTGGTCTTTTCCTTAGCAAGATTTAAACAAAGTGCACAATGTCCTAAGTGTAGGGGAGTTTACTCCCACATGCTTAAACATTGAGGACAATGTTTATATCAAGTGTAGGGGGGACTTCTATCGAAGTTAAGTGGTCTTTTCCTTGTATTTGTCCTTATTTTAACCGGAAAATCAATTTTTCGACACTTTTCAAAATTTTTAATCTATTTTGGCCTATTAGTTTTTACCTTTGTATAGTTATTTTCTTTCTTTACTAAAATAAATTTTAATAAAGTGGTTTTAATTCTCAAACGTTGTGAATCTTTTGACTCAACCCGAGTTTATTTATCTAAGTTTACTCTAGCTAGTATCCTTAACGTGTTTAAGTCAAGTTTTGTTAGGCTTTTATATAGGGAGCTTTAAAACGCGAAAGTCTTAACTCTCACGAGTTAAAAACAAGAACTTTTCGCAAGTTCCTATATTTGATTCTAGAGAGTCGTTTATTAAGGGAACTTTAAAACGCGATTTCTAAACTTGAAAAGTCTAAGAATTTGCAAGATCCTATAGACGACTCGAAAACCCAAAACTTTGATTTAATAGGCTAAGCATCCACGAGTCTCATTCCTTGAGATTTTAAACTGTGGAGAACGAGAGATGATAGAGTCAATTATAAGTTTGGTATCCTTTCGTGAATTTATGTGAGTTAATTATGAGCCTATTCTCCCATCGCCTGCTAATACATTTATCTGCAATAAATAAGGTTGCACGATTTGAAAAGCTACTTAGCTTCTAGCCCAAGATCGTTTAAAAGTTGCTCGGTATGGATTAGAGTTCATAGCCAAGGCATAACTTATTGAAGCGGGATGCGAATATTGGCGAGTCCAAAAAGGTCCTAACAAGGCATGAGGGCTACATTTTGTTGCTAAAGATCCAAAAGTGATGTGAAGAATCATTTATCAAAGATCAATATGAAGGATTGAGACACACGACGAAAAGCAAAAACTCCCAAAAGATCATGGAGAAGTCTATCCGAAAAGACCCTAACAAGGTATGAGGATAAATAGTTCCAAGTCCAAAAAGGAGGCGGATCGTTGTATATCAAAGTCCAAAATAAAGATTGGAGAAAAATGAAGAAGTCGTGGTCTAAATATGAAGAATCTCTCAAAACTTCATGTGAAGAAATTCCTATTATGAAGAGAAGACCATTATTTCATGAACGTCTCTCAAGATTTGAAGTATGAAGTCGCTGCCAAATATTGGTCCGAGAAAGGTCTCAAATCGCGAAGCGAGTTATGCCAAGATATGAACTTTATGAGGTCACGAGAAGCAGTTTTAAAAGATTTTGTCCTTTAGCTAACTATTGATTAAATCGTCCCACTTTATTTTCAGCCTAAATAACTATCGAAATAAGTCAACAATGCATCCTCGTGATCATTCAAGACAACAATAAAATATAAGAGATACACCTAGGAATAAGGGAGTCTAAGTAAATAACTGGCCCACATGAGTTCGTGTTAGTTTGCTAACTTATAATAACAATGATTTCGTTTTTAAGCTTGGTTTGGAGAAAGTGAAAACTTGAGGATGATGATCATTCATGACACTTTCAAAACCCTAAGGTATGATTTTGATTTCTTTAATTGTTTCGTTATTTTCTATCTCTTTAATAAAGGCCAGTATGGATTGATTATGATGGAAAATGTAAAATGTGCTTTGTAACTAATGCATTGCATGAGGACATTACAATGGTCAAGTGTAGGGGATTTGATAGGTGTGTAAACACCCATCCCTTTTACCACTTAATTACAATAATAACCGGGCCAAAACGTGTATTTTATGTCGTAAATGTCGGAATTATGTGTGGTTTGTGTTTTTGTTGTGATTTTAGGACGAAAATGTGAAAAGGGGAGAACACACGGGCTTTCACGGGCTTTTATCGAAGAAAGAGACAAAAGACGAAGTCAAGAAATTAAGAGTGCAAAAAGAACGGAAGTCCAAGACCAATTCTGAAGATTTATCGAAGAAAAATTCAAAAGACGGAAGTTTACTAAAAGCCGAAGAACTCAAGTCTAATTTATTGAAGAAATTATAAGACGAGAGTAGAAATCCCGAGACAAAGTCGTTAACGTCAAAGAATTAAGAAGATTAAGGACTTAATGACAATTAAGGAAAGAAGAAAGAGGGGAGGAAGCTTCCTCTAAGCACCTCCCTAATCCTCCTATAAATAGATTAGATTTCATTTCATTTGTTTTTGTTGGCTAAGTGTGACAATTAATCTTCCACCATTGTAATTACTTGTTCTTTAATTACATGTCATTTACTTAATTGTCTTGCACCTTAAATACCTTTAATTTCAAGTAAGTTTCCTTTTAATTATTGTCAATCTTTACTTTTATTGTTCATCTCTTATCTTCCTTTCTTGTTAATCTTTAATCTTTATGCTTATGTTCATGTTTATGTTTTTGATATTTTATTGATTTGATTTAAGTGGGTTTTGATTATTGTGGTTATTATTGTTAGTTTTATTGATTTTGTTTGTTTGATTATCATTAGTTGATCATTTGTGGTTAGTCTTGCTTAATCTTTTGGTTGGATTTGATTAGTTTTGATTAGATTCGTGTTATTTTTGGTTTCCCTTGTTCTTCGCTGTGTTTCTGTTTCCCAAGTTTATTCCGAACCAAGCAAAGATATTCCGAATAAAGGAAATATTCCGGATCAAGGAGTTTAGCAGGTTGTTCCGAATCAAAGGTCTTCATTCGGAATATCATATATTCCGAATCAAGTGTTTCAGCAATATATTCCGGATAAAGTAACATTCCAAACCAAGGAGTTTCTAGCTAATATTATGAACCAGTGGAACTCATTCGGAACATTCCAGATCAAGGAAACTCATTCGGAACATTCCGGATAAAGGTGTTTATTCGGAATAATTTATATTCCGGATCATGGCAATATTCCGAATAAAGAGTTTATTCCGGATAAGTGACATATTACGAATAAAGGATTTATTCCGGATGAAGGTTTTGTTTGAATATTCCGGATGAGCCATTTATTCCGCATGAAGCAATATTCCGAGTGAAGAATAATTATTCCGAACGAAGGTGACATTCCAGACGAGTGATTTATTCCGAACGAAGGTTTATTCCGAATGAGCTGTTTTCAGGTTATTTTAAGTTTCTATTTTTTATGTTTTAATTTTTTAAGCTTTACTTTTCCCGCCTTTTTCCTTAGTTGCACTTTAAATTTACTTGCCTTAGATTTATTTTAAGCCTTGCCTTAGTTTATGTTTTAGCTGCGTTTTAAGTTTTCCTTTTAGATAGTTTTAAGTTTGCGTTATTTACTTTTAGTGCCTTTAAATTTCTTGTCACGCTTTTAAATTCTTGCCATTTATTTTAAATTAGATTTAGCTTTAAATTACCTGCTCTTTACTTTAATAGTTTTTGCACCTTTAATTTTACTACAACGACACAACTATTTGTTTCCCCCAAAAGACAGCTGAGTCCCACTTAAACCAGTTATCAATTTGATTAGACCGACACAAAGAACAAATTTTTCCTAACTAAAACCGAGTGTATCAAGTATTTAAACCGGGTGAGTGGGATGGTGAGTTGCCAGTTTGGTGTGTGGTGATTGGTGGATTTTTGTGAGTGGGTGAGGTGTCAACATGGGAGTGGTCTAGGTATCTTTGGCTGTCTCCCATGTTTGGTCCCTTGTCTTCTTCCTTCCTTTTATTTCATGTTTAAACAGCCACAATCGGAAGTCCTTTGTTAATGAAGTTTGGTTTTTCAGACTTCGCCCCAAAAACTTTCCAATGGTTTAAGTAAGGACTTGTTTTGTAATATCTTGATATTTGAAGGGCTTTTTTGGCATTTCTTCAATCTTCAAGGTCTTCACTTGTATTCTTGTCTTCATGGAGGACTAAAAGTGACAAGTCTTCAAATTTAAGGGACCAATCTCGCCAATTCTTCAAAGTTGAGGGTCCTTTTTGTAATTTTGACAAACTTTAGGGACCAAACTTATAATTATGAATATACAAGGGTTTAAAGTGTCAGTTATTCAATAATGAAGGACCCTTCTTGTACAATCTTCAATTCTTCAAGGTCATTTCTTGGAAAATCAACACTAGGGCTTGGTTCATTGTGCGGCTTCGTTTCTCGTGTTCGGATTTGCTTGTTTCTTGTGATCTTTTGTCATTTTCTCCATATCCGTACCTAAAATACACATTGAACAAACACTAGCATATATTTGGCACTTTTTATGATAATTTAACCATTTTAAGCCTGTTTTGGACAATGAGACTATGTATAAATGCAGTCTCATCAGTCCCCCATACTAAACCATTGCCGTGCCCTCATGCAATGCTAGAATTAAGTATCATAGCACCTCCAAAATTCATTTTTATGCACTTTTATTGAATCATAAACTTACTAAACTACTACTACTTGCTACTACTTGCGTTTTAGATTTAATGTATGATTTTCATCGCAAAATAGGACGTTTAGGTTCTTAAAACATGAACACGTGAATGCTTCGTTAGAAATAAATTCGTCGTCCTCGATTTTCACCGAATTCCATGCCAAGCGTGTACGAGATCATTGTCATTATAAGTTAGTAATGTGATGAGATGGCTTTTATACATGATCTCATCGTTCTTTTCGGGCTTTAAATGCATTAAAATGTCATAAAATACCATATATATGCTTGTATTTGTTTACTTGTGTGTTTTAGGTATGGATATCGTGAAAAAGACAAAAGATCACAAGAAACAAGGAAAACGGACACGAGAAACGAAGCCATACAAAGAACCGGGCCCTAGTTCATGAATTATCCAAGAAAAACCCTTGAAGACATGAAGATGTACAAGATTGATCCTCAAAATATGAATAAATGACACTTAAAACCCTTGTATATTCATAATTTCAATTTTGGTCCCTTAAGTTTGTAAAAATTACAAAATGGTCCTTTAGCTTTGAAGAATTGGCAAGTTTAGTCCCTCAACTATTCTAAATTGTCAAATATGGTCCCTCATGAAGTCAAAGATACAATAAAGACCTTTGAAGATCAAGAAAGTCCAAAAGCAGTCCTTCAAATATGCAAAAATGGCAAAAACAATCCTTGAAACCCTTTTACCAAAGTTTTGTGGCAAAACTATAAACTTAGAAAGTTTATTAACAAAGGAAAACGGGTTTAAAGGCTTAAAAACTTGTTTTACCACTTTTCCCAAAACACAAGGACTTATTGTGTCATTTCCCTAAGTTTAAACTGGTACAAACACGCGCCAAACAACTTTATCCCACAAAAATCGGATAAAAGTTACTACTGTTCACCATTCATCCACCCAGATTTACCTTCCACTTAACAAAGGGTAAATCAAAATTACCTTAACACACGCTTAATTCACACAAGCAGAAACTCATCCCACACCCAAAACCCCAATCCCCACTCACCATCTGACCCCACCAATCAACACGTCCACCTATCACATCAAACCTTAACCTCCAAGGCTTGCCACATGGCCAAATAAACAACCAAGACTCCTTGCTTGGTTACAAAGCTAAAATGAACAGCCAAGATTCATTTGGACAGCTCAATATCAAAATTAGTCTAGAAGATTCAAGGGCATTTTAGGGACTTCATAGCTAGGGTTTTCTCATTGTAATCTCAGCCCTTGTGGCCTATATAAGGACTCCTCAACTTGTGAGAGAGCCTTGTTCCAGTTTTACCTTTTAAACATTCTAATTCCTTTTTAAATTTTATAAAAGTTGGTATTTTGAGAAAATTGTAATTCCTTTTTATGTTTTTGAAAGTTAGTGTTGTTTAAGGGTAATTCTGAGTTCCATTTGATGTTATAAGTGTGCTTAAATCTTGTGGTTTAAGGACGTTTATGTTTGGTAAGGTTTTCGAGTTTGAAAATAACTTGAAATCAGTCATCTGATTTTTCTATTTTTCTTGTACTAATCCTTGACCAAAAGCTATAAGCTCTTACAAGCTTGTTGACACCAAGCTTGTGAAGGGATTGGAGCCTTTGGTTGGGTTGTTTGTTGCTTGTGTTGAAGAAATCAAGTCCTTGAGTTTCTACTTTGAAACATCAACCAAGGCAGTCATCATCTCCTTTGTTGAAGTACCTTGGTCTTGTTCTAGTTGTTGAACAAGGTCCAAGGAGCATTGCTGATCCTCCTAGGATGTTGTGGAGGATAGGTATAACATCTTGTTAAGATTCCTCTAAAAAATCACATGTTATGGTCTGATTTATATTTTTCTAAGTGATTTGTTGATTTTATGTTTGTGCTTTTTGTTTTATGGTTGGTATCTGTTAGTTGTCACTTAGTTGAGCTATTTGATCATTAAAATCAGTAGGTTGTTTGTAGAATTAAGAAGTTGCTTTGTAAAAGGGCTTATAAAAGGCTGTTTGGGTTTACTGGTTCATAAGGCCTTCTGGCCTCGTGCCCTTGGTTCTTAGGGTTTGGGAGGTCTAAACAAGTCATATTAAACAAGTTTTGGTCATTGGTTATGTTTTTGAAAGTTTGGAAAAGGGATTTGAAGTTTTGTAAAAATCTGATAAAAAAAGGTTTTGAAATTGGTCAAACACATCAGATCCAGTAACTTCTTTGTTTGTTGGATCTAAGGTCTGAAATCAGGTTTGGGAAGAGTTTAGGTGATAAGCTATCTGTGCATTATCTGTTTGTTGAATTTGGTGGCTTATTGAAGGTGCTAGAGCTTATCAAAGTTGGCTGAAGTGGTCATTTGCATCAGCAAAGTGACCACCTCATTTTGTGCTTGCATTTGTCATTCTAGTGTTTGCCCTGATTGTTTATTGCTTGGATCTTGTTTATGTGTTGCTTGTGAGTAGATTTGGCTATTTGGTTTGCTTTGTTGCTGGCTTATAAGCTCACTGGCTTATTAAGCCTTATTTGCCAAAATCTGTCATCAAGTGGTCAACTGACCTCTTGATTCACAAGGACTCCTCTTTAAATTCTTCACAAAAGTTGCGTAGAACAAGCCTATAAACCATCCCTGATCATTTGGTGAAATTTGGAGTACTTTGACTTTTGGTCAAATAATAACAAATTGGCTTATTTTTGAGAACTGCTTTTTGGTACATCCAACAACTTGGCTTTTGTAATTGGTGTCATTTTTCTTAGCTTAATAACAAATATGGAAGGTTACAAGTCTTTTGGTTAAGCTTTTGCTAGAAAACTAGCTTATTTGGCTTTTTCAGCCAGCTTATTGGTTCACATAGCTTATTTCACTTGGCTTTTTGTGATTTTGTTGATTGATTATTCTTAGTTAAGATATTTGTGAGCTTTTTCAACAAACCAGAGCTTCTGAAACAGCCTAGAACTCTAACCCGACTATTTTGTCGTTTTGTGGATTTATATTTTGCTTATTTCTGGCTTATTGAGTGAGCTTTTTCAAAATTTCTTTTTACAGATCTCTTAGGAATCTCAAAAGAAGGTTGTGTGTTTAAGCAGAGCTTATGGCATTGGCTTATTGCGTAATGGGCTTATTGGCCCAATAAGAATAAGCTGTTGACCTTTTAAGCTGTGATAAGCTCAAAATCAGCTTTTGGGCCTTCAGACTTTTGTGTTTAGAATTAAAATTTGAGTCAGATAGGGCTTTTTCAGGTCATTTGGGCCTAGTTTGATTTTTTGGGCCCAAAAGCCCATTAAGGTTGACTGTTTCGGGTTTTAGCCCATTTTGGGGCCCATTAGGGGTAATTTGGTAATTTCACTTTCATTTTCTGATTATTTAGGTTAAAATAAACTAGTTTGCAAGGTTTTAGAATTTTTTATAATTTTTCGATTTTAAATAGTATTTTAATATTATTTTTCAAATTTCACATTTTTGCACTTTTTATATTTTTCTTAGCTTTAATACATTAAAATAGGATTTTTGCAACTTTTATATTAATTTTACCATCATTAGATTAATTTTTATAATTATTTTAAGTTTTAATAGTTTTTAAATCATTTTAAATAGTTTTTCTTAGTTTAAAAATTTATAAAAATAGTTTTTAATCTTTTTAGGTCATTTTAGAGGTTTACCAATTGAAAAATCTTTATTTGGGCTTTTTGATAATTAATTTGATTTTTAGGGCTTTAATTAGCATTTAAAAATTAATATTTAATTAATTAAAAGGTTTGAAAAAGTTTTTATCATTGGTAAACTCTTAGTTTAATTAATTTTATTTTTGGTTATTTTTTGGGAATTTTTAGAATTAGTTTTTATATTAGCTCTTTTTTACGATTTTACGTTTAGTCATAGTAGTAATTAATTTCACGTCTTCGTCATTCTATTTTCTCATCCCCTTCTCTCAAATATTAATCTCAAATCTTGTTACATCTTAGTCACACACATATACCTCCTTGGGAAACGAACTTGGAACTTCATTGGGTTATTAGTGTTTGATTTTCCTAAATCATCACTTAATACTTACCGCTTTTACGCCTTTTTCCTAAAAGGTCGTATTTTACCACAATCATTTTGGCGCCACTGCCGGGGAGGTGTGTCATGATTAATTTGTCTTGTTGTTTTTAATATTAACCAAAAGTAGTATTTGTATTAGTAGAAATCTACTAATACATATTATCGGTTTTTTCGTTTTTTCTTGTGAAATTATTATTACTATATTGTATTAAGTATCACAATCAATACAAAATATCTCCAAAAGTGTTAAAACACAACCTTAATTGGGATTTGATCTCCTAATTATTGTATTCGAATCTCAAACAAAAGAAAAAGGTAAAAATAGATAAATACTTTCGTGAAGCTCGATTTTGAAAAATACAAACTATAAGGTGGGTATAAGGCGGGTATTATAAAATATACCCTAAGGAAAAAGGCTCTTAAGTGCTTCGCGCCGCCTCGTTTCCCCGCTTGCTTGTGAGTATTTGAGATTGAAAGCTAATCGAGGGTTTTGCCGCCCAAAGTATTATTACATATCATATATATTTACTTGGTTTTCTTTATCATTATACCCTCTTGAACAATTTGGTTTTCACCAAAGTTCTAAAGTCATTCGAAGGCGTTCACTCCATGTGATCGTTTTCATTCTTTTGAGGCTTCTTTAATCAAGAGTTTGATTCGAGGAGAGATTTGGTAGATTGTTGTCTACGAAGATACACCAAAATCCAAAAAATTAAAATCAATCAAAAACACAGAAAAATTGAAAACTCACAAATCACCCAAAAAGAATCTTCTTTGCTTACCTCCCATTCTTCGTGAAGTTTATCCAAACTCGTAGTCAAGCAAAATGAGCTCGTAAACATCGTCAAAATCAAGGAAATCAAGAGACGTTGATTGAAGAACAAACTCCAATTGTTTAACCTATTGTAGAACAAGAAGTCGGCATGGCTAATCGTACTATGACGGAGTTGCTTCAAGCACCCACCGAGGGTTTTGGAGAAGCTATTGTGATTCCCTCTATCCTTGCGGTGAATTTCAAGATTAAGACGGGTTTAATGTCGATGTTACAAGCAAATAAGTTTAGAGGTCATGAGAAAGACAACCCGCATTACCACATAAGGAATTTTAATCGTCTCACCGCAACTAGCAAGTTTAAGGATGTTCCACATGACGCCATTAAGATGATGTTGTTTCCATACTCGTTAGATGGACCCGCTAAAATTTGGCTCGAGAAAGAACCGCCAAATTCGATTTTGACATGGAATGATCTCGTTTCTAAATTTGTGAACCAATTTTTTCCACCATCTAAAACAACAAATTTGAAAAATGAGATTTCAAGGTTTACACAACGTAATAATGAGAGTTTTTCAATGGCATAGGAACGATTTAAGGAAATGTTACATGAATGTCCACACCATGATTTTTCGGAATTGCATCAAATAGATACTTTCTATAATGGGCTTAATGACCATGAACGAGATTATTTGAATGCCGCCGCGGGTGGTAATTTTTTGTGCAAAACGACCGATGAGGCTTTAAAGATAATCGAGAATAGATCTAAGGTTTACGACCCTCGTAACACACCGAGTGTTGCCAATATGGGTTCGTCATCATCGTCATCGTCTCGTAGCATTAATGCCTTACATGTTGAAGCTAATGAGGAAAATCGGTTTTTCGATAGGTTTTCGAATCTTATGACTCATTGGAAAGCACAAGATGCTTTGAACTTCGCATCAATTAAAGCGGTTGATAAGAGTTGTTTGTCTTGTGGTGGAGCTTATGATCTTTCCGAGTGCATTACCGCCGGTGGTAACACTTCGAGTGCTTACGTAGAAACGGGAACTTACAACCAAAACGGCCAAGGTTCCCGCCCAAATCAAGCTCCACCAAATCAAAATGTTAATAACTATCGAAACAACAATCAAAGTGGTGGTTATCAAGGCAATTCACGTAACTACAACAAAGGGAATTATCAAAGTGGGAATGGAGAAGTTACAAATCAAAACCAAAACCGTGATTTTCAAAACACCACACAAGGTTTTCAAAATTCTCACACTAAAAATCTTCAAGGAGAATTTTTGGATTATGCTAAAGCAAATGATGCTAAGTTTGACAACATGCAACGTGAGATGATTAGCTTAAGATCCGAGTTGAAAAACGAGCCTAAAAACGAACTTGCTAATGAACTTAAGACTCATGCTAATAAAATGGAAGGAAATGTTCAACGTCTTCAACAAAATCAACAAAAGATGGAACAAGGACAACATGAGATTAAGCTAGAATTGTTAAAAGCGGATTTAAGGCAATCAAAATTTGAAGATCGAATGGCAAAAATGTTTGAAGCAATCATGTGTAAACCCTCTTCCTCGGGTGGTCTTCATAGTGATACCATTGCAAACCCGAAGGGAGAAATGAAGGTTATTACTACACGAAGTGGTAAAACATTCAAGGAACCAATCTCTCGTCCAAGTACTTCTATGGAGAAGGAAATCGAGAAAGAGCCCGAGGTGATGGTAGAAAAGGAGCATATTACAAGCCCACGAAGTACCGCTCAAACCACACCTACGGTTGAACCAATACCAATCATGGAACCCGAGTTTCCAAGGCCGTTGCCTAATGTCCAACCCACACCACCCTTACCTTACCCTTCGAGACAAAACAAAGAGAAATTGCAAGAACGTAACAAACAACAAATCGAGCTTTTTATAAAAATGTTTCAACAAGTTCATTATAAGTTTAACCGACGCGTTGTTATATATGCCTCGTTTCGCTTCCACTTTTAAAAGTATGATGAGCGATAAGGAAAAGCTTTCAAAGCTTGCTAATTGTTCTTCGGTTTATCTTAACCGCAAACCGGAAAAAGTTGGTAACCTCGAAAAGTTTCTCATTCCTTGTGACATACAAGATATGAAAGAATGCCTCGCCTTGGCCGATCTTGGTGCGAGCATTAATTTGATGCCATTTTCCATCTGGAAATCGCTTTCGCTTCCGGCACTTACTCCTTCGAACATGTCTATCGAGATGGCCAATCATTCTACGATTTTAGCATGTGGAGTAGCCGAGGATGTTTTTGTGAAAGTGGGGAAGTTCTACTATCCCGTTGATTTTATAGTAGTTGACATCCCCGCGGATCCTCAAGTTCCTCTAAAATTAGGTCGTCCATTTTTAGACACCTCGAGATCGCTTATCGACGTTCATGCAAGAACTATCACTTTGAGATTCAATGAAGAGGAACTTGTTATAAACGCTACTCAAAACTCAAAACCTTCTCATGTTTATGCAATCTCTACCATCAATCACATTGACTTAGTTGATGTGGTTTGCTATGAGTTTTCACAAGAAGTGTTAGGTTTTTCCGATAGCTCGTCAAGTGGCAATCCCACTATTTTGGATCTGATTCTTGCTAATTCTACAACAAATCTCACTCAATTCCAAGGAGGCGATTTTACTTCAAATGAAACCGACAATGAAGATGAGGTGATTATTAGTGATGATATTTCTATTCCACCATTTCTTCCGCCGATGGAAGTTATGAGTGTTGAGCAAAAATCTTCAATCGAGGAACCGCCTATCCTTGAATTGAAAGATCTTCCATCTCACCTTGAATATGCATTCTTGGAAGGTGATGACAAGTTGCCGGTTATTATTGCAAGAGGTCTTGCCAATGATGAAAAAACCGAGCTCTTGAAAGTTCTTAAAGCTCATAAAGGGGCAATTGCGTGGAAAATTTCCGACATTAAGGGTATTGACCCAAAATTTTGTACTCACAAGATTTTAATGGAGGAGGACTACAAACCCGCAATTCAAAGTCAAAGAAGGGTAAACCCCATAATTCACGATGTCATAAAAAAGGAAGTTCTAAAACTTCTTGACGGGGGAATGATTTATCCTATCTTCGATAGCCCATGGGTGAGCCCAATCCATTGTGACCCTAAAAGGGAGGAAAGACCGTTGTACCTAATGAAAACAACGAGTTAATTCCCACTCGTGTTGTGACCGGTTGGAGGGTGTGTATTGACTACCGAAAGTTAAATGACGTCACTCGTAAAGACCACTTTCCTTTGCCCTTCATGGATCAAATGTTGGAGCGACTTGCGGGAAATGAATTCTATTTCTTTTTAGATGGTTTTTCTGGTTACTTTCAAATCCCTATCGACCCTCCTGATCAAGAGAAGACTACGTTTACGTGTCCTTATCGAACGTTTGCTTATCGTAGGATGCCTTTCGGACTTTGTAATGCACCGGGTACGTTTCAACGGTATATGATGGCTATTTTTCATGATATGATCAAGAAGTCGATGGAAGTGTTTATGGATGACTTTTTGGTGTTTGGCAATTCGTTCACGTCGTGTTTATCTAATCTCGAGCAAATGTTAAATTGTTGTGAAGAAACCAATCTTGTGCTTAATTGGGAAAAATGTCATTTCATGTGTAAACAAGGAATCATCTTAGGACATAAGGTCTCGAAAGCGGGGATTGAGGTCGATAAAGCTAAGGTAGACGTCATCGCCAAGTTACCTCATCCCAAAACCGTTAAGGGAGTTAGGAGTTTCCTAGGCCACGCGGGCTTTTATCGTCGTTTCATCAAAGACTTTTCGAAAATCTCTCGACCTATGACACACCTTCTCGAGAAGGATGCTCCTTTTAATTTCAATGAGGATTGTGTTAGAGCTTTCAAAACTCTCAAAAGGAAACTTACCAAAGCTCTCATTCTTGTTGCTCCTAATTGGGAATTACCCTTTGAAATCATGTGCGATGCAAGTGATTATGCTATAGGGGTCGTCTTAGGGCAACGCTATGAAAAGCATTTCCGTCCTATCCATTATGCTAGTAAGACGATGACTGAGGCTCAACTAAAGTACACCACAACGGAAAAGGAATTCCATACCGTGGTCTATGCTTTTGAGAAATTCCGACCTTATCTCGTCTTAACTAAAAGCATCGTGTATACCGACCATTCGACTATCAAGTATCTCTTAGCTAAGCAAGATGCTAAGCCGAGATTGCTTCGTTGGATGCTCCTCCTCTAAGAATTTGATGTCACCGTGCTTGACAAAAAAGGAGCCGAGAATCTAGCGACCGATCATCTCTCTCGTCTAGAAGATCCTCACAAAGATGTTTTCGAGAACAAGGAAATCACCGAAACATTTCCTCTCGAGACTCTCGGTGTAGTGAATTCTAAAGACACCACCCCATGGTTTGCCGACATTGCAAATTACCATGCGGGCAATTTCATAATCAATGGTATGACGACACAATAAAAGCGAAAATTCTTTCGTGACATAAAGTTCTATTTTTGGGACGACCCTTATCTATTTCGGGTTTGTGCGGATCAACTCGTTCGACGTTGTGTTTTTGGTGCCAAAGCTTCTAACATCCTTAGAGCTTGTCATGAGGGACCCACGGGTGGTCACCACGGTGCTAATCTCACGGCTAAGAAAGTGTTCGATGCCGGCTTCTTTTGGCCTTCTATCTATCGTGATGCACACACACTTGTGAAGTCGTGTGATTCGTGCCAACGTCAAGGAAAATCGTCTCAACGTGATGAAATGTCGCAAAACATAACTCAAGTGTGTGAGATTTTCGACATTTGGGGCATAGACTTTATGGGGTCTTTCCCATCGTCTCATTGTAACAAGTATATCCTCGTCGCCGTCGACTACCTTTCTAAGTGGTTGGAAGCTAAGGCTTTACCTACTAATGATGCTCGTGTGGTAGTGAAGTTTTTGAAGCAACTATTCTCTCGGTTCGGAACCCCTCGTGCTATTATAAGCGATCGTGGAACCCATTTTGTAATGACCAATTCGAGAAGGTCTTAAAGAAATATGGAGTTACTCATCGTCTTTCTACGACTTATCACCCGCAAACGAGTGGGCAAGTCAAAGTTTCAAACCGAGCTTTGAAGAGGATTTTAGAGAGGTCGATTGGAGAAAACCGTGCTTCATGGTCCGACAAACTCGATGACGCTTTATGGGCCTTTAGGACCGCTTATAAGACACCTATCGGTTGTACTCCTTATAAGTTAGTCTTATGGGAAGAATTTTCATTTGCCCATTGAATTGGAGCATAAGACATGTTGGGCCCTTAAGCATGCTACATTTGACTTAAAGACCGCGGGAGATCACCGGAAAATACAATTGAATGAATTGGATGAATTAAGAGATAATGATTATGAGAATTCATTGATTTTCAAAGAAAAGACTAAAAAGTTTCATGATGCAAAGATTAAAAACCGGGTTTTTAACGTTGGTGATCAAGTGTTACTTTTTAACTCTAGATTAAAGATATTTTCCGAGAAATTGAAATCTCGTTGGTCGGGTCCTTTCACCATTACACAAGTGTTTCCTTATGGGACCATCGAGATAGCTCAAGATGATGGTCCTATCTTTAAGGTGAATGGACATAGGCTTAAGCACTACTTTGGTGGGGAAGTTCCTTCATTGGATGACCTCGACCAAGTCACCTTCCCCAATGATAATTAGCTTAGAGGGGATCGAGTCAAGGTCATGACTCGGTAATCAAAAATGAGGTACCTCGTTGGGGAGATCTCATGATTATCTTTTTATGCTTTCTAATAAATAATGAGAGGGGATTTGTGCCCTTCCAACGCGTTGTCTCGTGGTTGTCTGTGATTGTGTTATCTAGATCATCATCATCACAACGATTGAAGACTCTCGTGTTCGTTTACGTGATCCTCCATCGTTTGCTTGAAGAAGTTTTTCACGAATCCATGACATATCTTTTATTGTTCTAACAATTATCTTTTAGCATAATTAATAAACGGATTTAGATATATTGTTGATCACCCTTTCCATGCTAGATCCTAAGCATTCGACTCTTCGTCTCTAGTATGGGGGTGTTCCACCTTTAGACTCGAAACATTGAGGACAATGTTTACTTTTAGTATGGGGGGTGAATAGATACTTTCTTTGCTACGCCCTCACGCTTTCCAACTTTCAACGTTTTGTTTTGTTTTGTTGCTAATAAGGCTAAAAATGGCCAAATTTTAAAAAATTTCTTAGTTTTAATAAGTGTTTTTAAGAAACGAATGTATATTTTCCGATGGGTAGAATAAGAGCTAATTTTTGACTTGATGGGAATTTGGAGCCCTTTACATTCCTTAACCCGCTCAATTCAAGTTTTGCTAGACTTTTATATAGGGAACTTTAAAACGCGAAAGTCTTAGCTCAAACGGGTTAAGAACAAGAACTTTTCGCAAGTTCCTATAATTGATCCTAGAAAGTCACTTATCAAGGGAACTATAAAATGCATTCTCTAAACTTGAAAAAGTCCAAGAAAATGCAAGATCCTATAAGTGGCTTGAAAACCCAAAACTTTGATTTGATATAGTCTTAATGAAAGCTAATCCAAATTTGGCTTAATTTTGACTTGCATGGCTAAGTATTCACGAGTCTCTTTAATTAGAGGTCTTTAAATAGTGAAGAACGAGAGATGATAGAGTTAGACAAGTGATCATGCTAAACATAGAACACGAAAATGTTCTTTCAAAAACTCATATGTTTTTAATTGTGGCTTTTTCTCCCATATTATCAATGCATTAGGAATAAAAATAATTGCAATAAGTAAGGTCGTACGATTTGAAAGGTTACTTAGCTTCTAGCACAAGATCGTTTAAAAGTTGCTCGGGGTCAAATAGAGTTCATAGCCAAGGCATAACTTATTGAAGCGGGATCCGAAGATTGGTGAAGATCCAAAAAGGCCCTAACAAGGCATGAGGAGCTCTATTTTGTTGCTAAAGATCCAAGATGATGTGAAGTATCATTATTCCTAAATCAATATGAAGGATCGAGACACATGGCGAAAAGCAATTACTCCCCAAAAGATCATGGAGAAAGTCTATCCAAAAAGACCCTTACAAGGTATGAGGATAAATATATCCAAGTCCTAAAAGGAGGCGGATCGTTGTATATCAAAATCCAAAATAATGATTGAAGAAAAATGATGAAGTCGTGGTCCAAGTATGAAGAATCTCTCAAAAACGTCAAGTGAATAAATTCCAAAATATGAAGAGAAGACCATAATTTCAAGAACGTCTTCCCAAGATTTAAAGTATGAAGTACATGCCAAATATCGGTCCGAGAAAGGTCTCAAATCGTGAAACGAGTTATGCCAAGATATGAACTTAAGGAGATACACGAGAAGCCGTTTTAAAAGATTTTGTCCTTCGGCTAACTATCGATTAAATCGTGCTACTTTGCTTTCGGACTAATAAATACTCAAATAAGTCAATATGAATCACTTGTGATCCATGACAAATAGTTAAAAAATTCTAGTAACCCATTTCCTTTTATAATAACTAGGATTGCGGGGAGAAAAAGTATTACACAATTTGGACGTATGAGTAGTGTTAGCATTGTGACTTGTACCAACAATGATCTCGTTTATGCACTTAGAATGGAATGTATGACAATCAAGGATGATGAAATTTACTCTATGGGACATTTACTTGTTTCTATTCATTGACCCTAAAAGTCACATTCGTGATGAAAATCATACATTATGTCTTTACACATCTTAGTAGTATTATTGCAAGTCTTTTACTTTCAATTAAGGTTAATAAAATTGAATTTTGGTGATTCTTAGACACTTTATTCTAGCATTGCGTGAGGGCACGACAATGGCTTAGTATGGGGGAGTGATGAGATGGCTTTTATACATGATCTCATCGTTCGTTTTGGGCTTTAAATGCATTAAAATGTCATAAAATACCATATATATATATGCTGGTATTTGT
Source organism: Glebionis coronaria (assembly GCA_025667525.1). Lineage (NCBI taxonomy): Eukaryota > Viridiplantae > Streptophyta > Magnoliopsida > Asterales > Asteraceae > Glebionis > Glebionis coronaria. The sequence continues at coordinate 268,474,822 of CM046877.1, read as the reverse complement.
TTGCTTGTGTGTTTTAGGTATGGATATCGTGAAAAAGACAAAAGATCACAAGAAACAAGGAAAAACGGACACGAGAAACGAAGCCATATAAAGAACCGGGCCCTAGTTCATGAATTATCCAAGAAAAACCCTTGAAGACTTGAAGATGTACAAGATTGATCCTCAAAATATGAAGAAATGACACTTAAAACCCTTGTATATTCATAATTACAAGTTTGAAGATCAAGAAAGTCTAAAATCAGTCCTTCAAATATGCAAAAATGGCAAAAACAACCCTTGAAACCCTTTTACCAAAGTTTTGTGGCAAAACTATAAACTTTGATAGTTTATTAACAAAGGAAAACGGGTTTAAAGGCTTAAAAACTTGTTTTACCACTTTTCCCAAAACACAAGGACTTATTGTGTCATTTCCCTAAGTTTAAACTAGCACAAACACGCGCCAAACACCTTTGTCCCACAAAAATTGGATCAAAGTTACTACTGTTCACCATTCATCCACCCATATTTACCTTCCACTTAACAAAGGGTAAATCAAAATTACCTTAACATACGCTTAATTCACACAAGCAGAAACTCATCCCACACCCAAAACCCCAATCCCCACTCACCATCTGACCCTACCATTCAACACGTCCACCTATCACATCAAACCTTAACCTCCAATGCTTGCCATGTGGCCAAATCAACAGCCAAGACTCCTTGCTTGGTTACAAAGCTAAAATGAACAGCCAGGATTCATTTAGACAGCTCAGTATCAATTCGTCTAGAATATTCAAGGGCATTTTAGGGACTTCATAGCTAGGGTTTTCTCATTGTAATCTCAGCCCTTGTGGCCTATATAAGGACTCCTCAACTTGTGAGAGAGCCTTGTTCCAGTTTTACCTTTTAAACATTGTAATTCCTTTTTAAATTTTATAAAAGTTGGTATTTTGAGAAAATTGTAATTCCTTTTTATGTTTTTGAAAGTTGGTGTTGTTTAAGGGTAATTCTGAGTTCCATTTGATGTTATAAGTGTGCTTAAATCTTGTTGTTTAAGGACGTTTATGTTTGGTAAGGTTTTCGAGTTTGAAAATAACTTGAAATCAGTCATCTGATTTTGCTATTTTTCTTGTACTAATCCTTGACCAAAAGCTATAAGCTCTTACAAGCTTGTTGACACCAAGCTTGTGAAGGGATTGGAGCCTTTGGTTGGGCTGTTTGTTGCTTGTGTTGAAGAAATCAAGTCCTTGAGTTTCTACTTTGAAACATCAACCAAGGCAGTCATCATCTCCTTTGTTGAAGTACCTTGGTCTTGTTCTAGTTGTTGAACAAGGTCCAAGGAGCATTGCTGATCCTCCTAGGATGTTGTGGAGGATAGGTATAACCTCTTGTTAAGATTCCTCTAAAAATCACATGTTATGGTCTGATTTATATTTTGCTAAGTGATTTGTTGATTTTGTGTTTGTGCTTTGTGTTTTATGTTTGGTATCTGTTAGTTGTCACTTAGTTGAGTTATTTGATCATTAAAATCAGTAGGTTGTTTGTAGAATTAAGAAGTTGCTTTGAAAAAGGGATTATAAAAGGCTGTTTGGGTTTACTGGTTCATAAGGCCTTGTGGCCTTGTGCCCTTGGTTCTTAGGGTTTGGGAGGTCTAAAAAAGTCATATTAAACAAGGTTTGGTCATTGGTTAAGTTTCTAAAAGTTTGGAAAAGGGATTTGAAGTTTTGTAAAAATCTGATAAAAAGTGTTTTGAAATTGGTCAAACACATCAGATCCAATAACTTCTTTGTTTGTTGGTTCTAAGGTCTGAAATCAGGTTTGGGAAGAGTTTAGGTGATAAGCTATCTGTGCATTATCTGTTTGTTGAATTTGTGGCTTATGGAAGGTGCTAGAGCTTATCAAAGTCGGCTGAAGTGGTCATTTGCATCAGCAAAGTGACCACCTCATTTTGTGCTTGCATTTGTCATTCTAGTGTTTGCCCTGCTTGTTTATTTCTTGGATCTTGTTTATGTGTTTCTTGTGAGTAGATTTGGCTATTTTGTTTGCTTTGTTGCTGGCTTATAAGCTCACTGGCTTATTAAGCCTTATTTGCCAAAATCTTTCATAAATTGGTCAACTGACCTCTTGATTCACAAGGACTCCTCCTTGAGTTCTTCACAAAAGTTGCTTATAGCAAGCCTATACACCATCCCTGATCATTTGGTGAACTTTGGAGTACTTTTACTTTTGGTCAAATAAGCACAAATTGGCTTATTTTTGAGAACTGCTTTTTGGTACATGCAACAAATTGGCTTTTGTAATAGGTGATAGGTGTGAAAACACCCATCCTTTTACCACTTAATTCTGGCTAAAACAAGACCAAAACACGTATTTAATATCATTTTTTTGGAATTATGCGTGGTTTTTGTGTTTATTGTGTTTTCAGAGTCAACCGGATGAATAATAAAGAAAAAACATGGGATTGCACGGGTTTTATCAAGGAAAAATACTCAAGATGAATTCCATTGTCCAAGAGATGCAAAAGATTTGAAGTCATTGTGCCTATTTGAAGATTTATCGAAGAATAGAGCCAAAGATGGAAGATTCATAAATGTCGAAGAACTCGAGTCTATTAAACAAAAGATTATAAGACGAGTTGGAATTATTCACCGACACTTCTAAAAATCCAAAGTCGAAAACGGTTATTTAAAAGAAGCGTGAAAGACCAAGGAAGAAAGAAGAAAAGAAGCCCGATATCAAAGCCCATTCACAAGCCCATATACACGCCTATAAATAGGACTCCATTCCACAAAATTTCACACACTTAGTTTTTAGCTAGTCTTTAGCTTTTCATTTTCTCAAGTTTCTAGAGAGAGAAAGTTCCATACTTTCTCTCACTAAACTTTTCCTTTGTTTCTCATCTTTTAATTCAAGCTTTCTTGTACTTTTGATTTCATTAATCTTAATCAAGTTTATGCTTTTAAGTTCTTTAAGCTTTTCCTACTTTTCTTGATTTGTCAAAATCCTTGATCCGATTGTTGAAATCCATACGTTTTGAATTTAGTGGATTAGTTCGTGTTAAAAGTTTAATCTTTCTCGTTTCTTCTTAAGCTCTATGTGAATAAGCCATAAGCTCTCCATGCTTATTGGCTTATTGCTTGTTTAAGCTTATTGATTTCGGATTTCATATAAGTTTTAATCTTTCAAAAGTTCCTTTCATTAAGTTCATGATTTACGTTTTTAAAAGTTGTCAAATTTAAGCTTTTGGAGTTATTTAAAGTTTCCATTAAGGTGGCTTTTGTGTTTGCTTATTGAAATTCTTGCTTACCACCATTTTCGGAACTTCCTTCATTCCATCGCAAAAGAGGGGTTTTAACACATTCCGACGGATCTTCGTTGCTTGGTATCGCAATAACCCAAAAAGGGGTTTTACTTTGCGATAGGGTGTAAGTCCCCTTATTCCGATCTGGGATTGCGATCGCATATTGCGATCGCACTTTCCGACGGGTTTAGGTCCATTTTCTAGTCGAAACTCTGGCCAATTTTTGTCTTCCATATTCCGATAGAACTAATATTCCGATCTGGGACATTCCGATAGCCTCATTTCGACAGCTTGATTTTAAAGTATTCCGATGGTGATTGTTAGAAACATTCCGATGAACTTTCACGTGAGATATTCCGATGGATCATTTTAATTGCATTCCGATAGTAGTAATTTTCAACATTCCGATAAGAACAAGTTTTTAAGCATTAATTCAATTAAGTTTTCAAAGTAATTTTCTAATCTTTCCTTTACGTTTTCAAGCACTCAATTTTAACTTGTCAATTTAGTTAATCTTCCAAAATTTTAAATTACTCAACGTCATTTACATTTAATTGTTATTAGTTTAAAAATAGATAAACAAACCAACTCCTTTTTAGTAACCAAGAACAAATCATTCCACTTAAGGCCGAGATCAATTCGAGAGGATACCGAGAATTATTTTGAACCCATTGCAAAAAGCTAGTATCAAATGGCGCCGCTGCCGGCTCTTCTCGTTAAGATCAAAAGTTTTTTGTGAGAACTTGGATTTTGGGATCCGTTCCCCGTGAACGTTACTTTTTCACAAAAAATTTAAAAAATCCTAAAAAATATAAAATCTTCAAAAATACAAAAAAAAATTAAAAAACATAAAAACCAAAAATATTTTTGCTTTGTTTTTCTTTGTTCGTTCTTTTGCAGGTGTATGCGCACTCGTTCCACGTCATATCAAGAGCCCGAGCCTCTAGATCACTTAGACATGGCCGGTGTACCACCTCCAAACAATAATAACAACAACATGAATAATAACAACAACAATGAGCCCCTTCCGGATAATCGCCCGATGATTGAATTGCTACAAGCTCATGTCGATGGCAACACGGATCCAATTGTTATACCACCAATTGCCGCCAACAATTTCGAGCTAAAATCAGGCTTTATCCAGATGGTCTCCGCTCAACCGTTCTTGGGACGAACCATTGATGACCCACATGACCATATCAAGAGATTTCTACAACTCACTAACACGGTCAAGTTCAATGGAGTTCCACAAGAGGTTATAAGGTTACAACTTTTTCCCTTATCTTTAGAGGGACAAGCCCGGCATTGGCTTGCTAAGGAACCGCCACAGAGTATTCTCTCGTGGACGGATTTGGAAACAAAGTTTATCAACTACTTTTTTCCACCCTCTCGTACTACCACTTTGCGGAATGAGATCATAAATTTTGAACAGAAGTACGACGAGTCATTCAGTGAATCTTGGGATCGCTTTAAATATCTTTTAAGAAAATGCCCACAACATGGTTTTACCAAAGTACATCAAATAAATACTTTTTACAATGGTTTAAGCATGAGTGACCAAGATTCACTGAACAATGCCTCAGGGGGTAATTTATTGGCTAAGACTTCCAATGCTGCTTGGGATATCATTGAGAACAAATCTCGTGTGCAAACCAAGAGTGTTAGGACCAATGTTGCTAGTGCTAGCACTAATGACAGCGACAAGCGACTTGACAAAATCACCACACTTCTTGAATCGCTTGTCACCCACACCGTCAGCAACAACAACAGCAACAACGCCAAAAACGCTCAAGTGAACGCTGTCAGCCAACCTTGTGAGATATGCGGTGGTCCTCACTCTTACACAACTTGTACCGCCACCCAAGATTACCCTGCTGAGAATGTGAATGCGGCATATGGCACCTATCCTCAACCTGCTTATCAAGCTAGACCTCAAGGTGACCGTAATTTGCTTAGCTATAGATCCAACAACTATCTTTCACCACCTGGCTTTCCTCCTACCAACCCAAACCAACAACAAAACCTTAACCGCCCTCCTCAACAACAACAACAACCTCGATAACCATACATCCCTCCTCACAAGCAACAACAACCACCTCCACGTAACAATCAAGTCTACCAACAACCTGCTTACCAACCACCTGCATACAATGCTCCTCCCAACCAAGCCACCACTGCATTACACCAAGAGGTTGCAACCTATATGAGGACCAATGATGTGATAGTGGGAAATCTCCAAGAGGAAGTGCGCAATTTGAAAGCAGACTTGGTCAAGCAAGGAAACGACTTGAGAGCTGACATGAGAAACACGTTGGATAGCCAGACTAATGATCTAAGGAACATGATGGCCAGTTTCTTCCAAAGTAGTCAACCCTCTTCTTCGGGTACTCTTCCGAGTAACACCGTTGCGAACCCAAGAGGGGAGATGAAAGCAATCACCACTCGCAGTGGTAAAGGTACCAAGGAACCCGAGCTTCCTATACCTCCACCGGTGGTTGTGACTAAGGAGAACGAGTCACCTGCTCCCATTCCTCATTCTTCTCCTTCCCCAATTTCTCCACCTCTTCTTTCTACCCCTCCTCCACCCGTGGTTGTGAGTGATCCTATTCCTCTAAAGCCTTCCTCTTCTTCCAATATACCTTATCTTTCAAGGTTGAGGAAAGAGAAGCAAAAGAGCAAGGATGATATTCAGGTTTCGAATTTCCTTAAAATGTTCAAACAACTGAATTTCAATATCTCCTTCGCTGAGGCTCTCGCTCACATGCCCAAATACGCCAAAATGTTTAAAGATCTTCTGAGCGACAAGGAAAAGCTCCTCGATCTCGCCAACACCCAACTTAATGAGAACTGCTCTGCAGTGCTCTTAAGGAAATTGCCAATCAAGCTTGGTGATCCGGGTCGTTTTCTTATCCCTTGCAATTTCCCGGGAGTAGAGAATTGCATGGCCCTAGCCAATCTAGGTGCCAGTATTAATCTCATGCCTCTAAGTGTTTGGAAGCAATTATCTCTCCCAGAGCTTGTCCCCACCAAAATGACTTTGGAGTTAGCTAACCGTACGGTTGCTTATCCAGTAGGGATAGCCGAAGATGTCATCGTAGGATTCGACAAATTCACCTTCCCTGCCGATTTTGTTGTCGTCGACTACGAGATGGACCCCCGTGTGCCACTCATTGTTGGTCGTCCATTCTTGAGGACCGGTCGCACTCTCATTGATGTTGAAGCCGATGAGCTTATCATGAGAGTGGGTGACGATAAAGTAGTCTTCAACATGGGAAAGCTTTCTAAACAGCCTTATTCTTACGAGAGTGTTAATTGTATTGACGTTCTTGATGAGGCTTGTGAAGAACACTTCAAGGATGCTTGTAAAAACATTCCTATCTCTCTTCCCAATGTTGAGACCGTTTCCTCTATCGACTCATCACTATCTCTATTTGGAGAAAGTGATTTCCTTTGGAAAGATTTGGAAGCCACCCTGGGAGATGTGAATTTACATAATGACGATTCTTCTACCAATTGGGATAAAGATCTCAGCTTCATTGCTAACCTTCTTAAAGAAGACAATCCTTCCCCTCCATCTCCCACTGTTATTGCTATCGAGACTCCGACTTCGAATACGCCTCCCGTCGACAATCCTCCGGATTTGGAACTTAAGGAGTTGCCACCCCATCTTGAGTATGTATTCCTCGAAGAAGAGAAGAAGTCGCCAGTCATCATTGCTAAGGATTTGAAGGATGAAGAGAAAGCCCGACTTGTCGCTGTGTTGAAAGATCATAAGAAGGCTATTGCTTGGAAGATTTCGGATATTCGTGGAATTGATCCTCACTTCTGCACACACAAAATTCTCATGGAGGACGACTTTAAGCCCACAATTTAAAGGCAACGAAGGGTGAATCCAAAAATCTATGAAGTCATCAAAACAGAGGTTCTCAAACTTCTTGATGCGGGTATGATTTACCCTATTTCGGATTCACCATGGGTTAGTCCAATCCATTGTGTGCCCAAGAAGGGCGGAATAACCGTTGTTCCCAATGAACACAACGAGTTAATTCCCACTCGTCTCGTTACTGGGTGGAGAGTTTGTATAGACTACCGCAAACTCAATGATGCCACGAGAAAGGATCATTTCCCTCTACCTTTTATGGACCAAATGCTTAAACGATTAGCCGGTAATGAATATTACTGCTTTCTTGATGGTTTCTCGGGTTATTTTCAAATACCCATCGATCCCCAAGATCAAGAGAAGACTACATTCACTTGTCCCTATGGCACTTTCGCTTACAAAAGAATGCCTTTTGGCTTATGTAATGCGCCCGGGACTTTCCAAAGGTGCATGTTAGCTATCTTCCATGACATGGTTGAACAAACCATGGAAGTCTTCATGGATGATTTCTCGGTCTTCGGGGATTCCTTCTCTGCTTGCCTTGCCAATTTAGAACGTATGCTAAAGCGGTGCGAAGACACTCGCCTTGTTCTGAATTGGGAAAAATGCCATTTTATGGTAAAAGAAGGCGTCGTGCTTGGACATAAGATCTCGAAAGCCGGTCTTGAAGTTGACCGTGCTAAAGTCGATGTTATCGCAAAGTTGCCTCCACCTTCAACCGTGAAGGGTGTGAGAAGTTTTCTGGGTCATGCGGGCTTCTACCGTCGATTCATCAAAGATTTTTCGCAAATCGCTCGCCCGATGACCCACCTCTTGGAAAAAGATACTCCTTTTATCTTTTCCAAAGAGTGCCTTGAAGCCTTCAACTCGCTTAAGGATAAGCTCACTAAGGCACCTGTCTTGGTTACCCCTAATTGGGAGCTGCCTTTTGAGTTGATGTGCGATGCTAGTGATTTTGCTATTGGAGCGGTTCTTGGACAACGAGTGAACAAACACTTCCAACCGATCTATTACGCTAGCAAGACAATGACTGGGGCACAATTGCATTATACGACAACCGAAAAAGAGCTTTTAGTTGTTGTCTATGCTTTTGAAAAATTCCGCCCCTATCTTGTCCTTTCTACCACCATTGTGTATACCGATCATTCCGCGCTGAAGTACTTGTTGACAAAGCAAGATTCCAAACCAAGACTTCTTCGCTGGGTTTTGCTGCTCCAGGAATTTAAAATAGAAATTCGCGATAAAAAAGGAGCAGAAAACCTAGCCGCGGACCATCTCAGCAGACTTGAGGATCCTTACCAGGGGGATCATCCGAACAAAGAAATCAATGATTCTTTCCCCTTGGAGACCTTAATGTCTATAAACTCGAAGCCGAATGAAACCCCGTGGTTTGCGGACTTTGCAAACTACTTAGCGAGTGGAATTCTCAAGGAAGGGTTGACGTCTCAACAAAAGAAGAAGTTTTCACCGACATTAAGACTTACTTTTGGGACGACCCTTACCTATTCAAACAATGTGCCGAACTCATTATTCGCCGATGTGTTGATGGACCGGCAGCGTCTGAAATCCTTGATGCTTGCCACAAAGGACCCACCGGTGGTCACTTTGGTCCCAACTACACCGCCAAAAAAGTGTTTGATTCGGGATTTTATTGGCCCACCATCTATCGTGATGCTCACGATATGGTTAAAAAATGTGATGCTCGCCAGAAACAAGGTAAGATCACACTAAAGACGAGATGCCTCAAAATTTCATTCAAGAGTGTGAAATCTTTGATGTTTGGGGTATCGACTTTATGGGGCCATTCCCTTCATCTAAAGGAAACAAATACATCCTTGTAGCCGTTGACTACGTTTCAAAGTGGGTGGAAGCCAAAGCTTTACCTACGAATGACGCAAGGGTGGTTTGTAACTTTTTGAAAGCTTTATTCGCTAGATTCGGTGTGCCTCGTGCCATTATTAGTGATCGTGGGACTCATTTCTGCAATGACCAATTTGCTAGAGTCATGGCTAAGTACGGTGTAAATCATCGTCTTTCCACAGCCTACCACCCACAATCTAATGGCTAGGCTGAAATCTCCAACCGAGGACTGAAGCGAATTCTTGAAAGAACCGTGGGAGAGCATCGTGCCTCATGGGCTGATAAACTTGATGATGCTTTGTGGGCTTTCCGTACTGCTTACAAGACCCCGATCGGCTGTACGCCTTATCGTCTTGTGTACGGGAAAGCGTGCCACCTCCCCATTGAGTTGGAACACAAGGCTTATTGGGCCTTGAAGTGGGCTAATTTTGATATCAACAAAGCCGGTGACCTACGCAAGATCCAACTCAATGAGCTGAATGAACTTCGGAATGAGGCTTATGAAAATTCTTTGATCTATAAGGAAAGAACTAAGCTCATTCACGACTCCAAGATCAAAAACCGAGAGTTCCATGTTGGAGACAAAGTCTTACTTTTTAACTCTCGGTTGAAAATCTTCTCGGGCAAACTCAAATCTCGTTGGTCCGGCCCATTCACCATTGCCCAAATTTTTCCATATGGTACTCTCGAGCTCGCTCAACCTAATGGACCGAATTTTAAGGTGAATGGCCAAAGAGTGAAGTTGTACTTTGGTGAGGACACCTCTCACGAGGTGATTCCATCCCTCACCACGTTCCCCATGAACTAATTTTGGGACGAGTCAGGCTCGTGACTCGGTTATCAAAAACAAGCGCTCCTCGGGAGGCAGCCCGAGTATCTATCCCTTTAACCCCCTAAGTGTAGGGGAGGACCTATTTTGGTCGTTTGTGTTTGTGTGGTGATGTGATTACAGGGATAACTGCAATCTTGGAATTCTTTGAAGAACCGTGCTCCCGTGTTATCCGAAATCCGGTTCTTTCTCTCAACTATCGTGATTCAATTTTCTTCATAGTCATATTTGAAATTGATCACGTTAGTCGTCTCTTCCTTAATTTGAGTTAACCAACGTGCACAATGTCATAAGTGTAGGGGAGACTTTTCCCACATGCTTAAACATTGAGGACAATGTTTATCTTAAGTGTAGAGGGGACTTCTATCGAAGTTTTAAGTGGACTTTTCCATGAAAATGCCTTCATTTAACCAGAAAATCATCTTTTTCAACATTTTTTCAAATTTTTAATTAACTTTGGCCATTTAGTCGTAATTTTAAAATTTTTATCGTTGCTTTCATATGTATATATCCCGCAATAAAGTCAAAAATATTAATAAGTGGTGTAGCTAGTTTAGAAATCTTTGACATATTAGGCCCGTTGCGTTTATTTTGACTCAACCCGAATAGACTTATCCAAGTTTATTCTAGCTAGTATCCTTAACCATGTAGACCTTAATTGGTTTATTAGGCTAAGCATCCACGAATCTCATTACTTGAGATTTTAAATTATGGAGAACGAGAAATGATAGAGTCAATTATAAGTCGGTATTCTTGCACAAGCTCACTTAGTGTAATTATTTGCCTTTTCTCCCATCACTTGCTAATAATTTATCTGCAATAAGTAAGGTCGTATGATTTGAAAAGTTACTTAGCTTCTAGCCCAAGATCGTTTAAAAGTTGCTCGGTAATGATAAGAGTTCATAGCCAAGGCATAACTTATGAAGCGGGGCGCGAAAATTGGCGAGTCTGAAAAGGCCCTAACAAGGCATGAGGATTCAATTTTATTGCTGAAGATCCAAAGTGATGAGAAAAGCATTATTCCCAAAATCAATATGAAGGATCAAGACTCACGACGAAAAGCAATCAACTCCCATAAAGATCATGGAGAAGTCTATCCGAAAAGACCCTAACAAGGTATGAGGATAAATAGATCCAAGTCCGAAAAGGAGGCGGATCGTTGTATCTCAAAATCCCAATTAGAGATTGAAGAAATAATCATGAAGTCGTGGTCAACAAAGTTGGAGTACCCCTCAAAAGTCTCCAAGTGAAGAAACTCTATTATGATGAGAAGACCATTATCTCAAGAACGTCTCTCGAAGATATGAAGTATGAAGTACATGCCAAATATCGGCCCGAGAAAGGTCTCAAATCGCGAACCGAGTTATGCCAAGATATGAACTTTTTGATATCCCGAGAAGCAGTTCTAAGAGATTTTGTCCTTTAGCTAACTATTGATCAAATCGTCCTACTTTGCTTTCAGCCTATATAAACTATCGAAATAAGTCCAAAAATGCATCTTCATGATCATTTTAAGACAAAAATAAAATATAAGAGATACAACTAGGAATAAGGGAGTTTAAGCATTTAATTAAGCCATGTGTGTAAGTGTTTGAATTACTAACTTATAATAACAATGATCTCGTTTTTAAGCTTAGTTTGGGGAACGTGAAACTTGAGGGTGATAAATCTTCGCAGCACCGAAGCCCTAATGTAAGTCCTCGGTCTCTTTGCAAGTTATTTCCACATAGCTATTTTCTATCCTTTTGTTTACTTTAAAGTTTTAATTTCTCTTAGTACTTTCATTTTTAAGGCCAAGGTTGATTGATTATGAGAAAAGTGTAAATGTGCTTTGTCACTAAGCATTGCATGAGGGCATGGCAATGGTTAAGTGTAGGGGATTTGATAGGTGTGAAAACACCCATCCTTTTACCACTTAATTCTGGCTAAAACAAGACCAAAACACGTATTTAATATCATTTGTTTGGAATTATGCGTGGTTTTTGTGTTTATTGTGTTTTCAGAGTCAACCGGATGAATAATAAAGAAAAAACATGGGATTGCACGGGTTTTATCAAGGAAAAAGACTCAAGATGAATTCTATTGTCCAAGAGATGCAAAAGATTTGAAGTCATTGTGCCTATTTGAAGATTTATCGAAGAATAGAGCCAAAGATGGAAGATTCATAAATGTCGAAGAACTCGAGTCTATTAAACAAAAGATTATAAGACGAGTTGGAATTATTCACCGACACTTCTAAAAATCCAAAGTCGAAAACGGTTATTTAAAAGAAGCGTGAAAGACCAAGGAAGAAAGAAGAAAAGAAGCCCGATATCAAAGCCCATTCACAAGCCCATATACACGCCTATAAATAGGACTCCATTCCACAAAATTTCACACACTTAGTTTTTAGCTAGTCTTTAGCTTTTCATTTTCTCTAGTTTCTAGAGAGAGAAAGTTCCATACTTTCTCTCACTAAACTTTTCCTTTGTTTCTCATCTTTTAATTCAAGCTTTCTTGTACTTTTGATTTCATTAATCTTAATCAAGTTTATGCTTTTAAGTTCTTTAAGCTTTTCCTACTTTTCTTGATTTGTCAAAATCCTTGATCCAATTGTTGAAATCCATACGTTTTGAATTTAGTGGATTAGTTCGTGTTAAAAGTTTAATCTTTCTCGTTTCTTCTTAAGCTCTACGTGAATAAGCCATAAGCTCTCCATGCTTATTGGCTTATTGCTTGTTTAAGCTTATTGATTTCGGATTTCATATAAGTTTTAATCTTTCAAAAGTTCCTTTCATTAAGTTCATGATTTACGTTTTTAAAAGTTGTCAAATTTAAGCTTTTGGAGTTATTTAAAGTTTCGATTAAGGTGGATTTTGTGTTTGCTTATTGAAATTCTTGCTTACCACCATTTTCGGAACTTCCTTCATTCCATCGCAAAAGAGGGGTTTTAACACATTCCGACGGATCTTCGTTGCTTGGTATCGCAATAACCCAAAAAGGGGTTTTACTTTGCGATAGGGTGTAAGTCCCCTTATTCCGATCTGGGATTGCGATCGCATATTGCGATCGCACTTTCCGACGGGTTTAGGTCCATTTTCTAGTCGAAACTCTGGCCAATTTTTGTCTTCCATATTCCGATAGAACTAATATTCCGATCTGGGACATTCCGATAGCCTCATTCCGACAGCTTGATTTTAAAGTATTCCGATGGTGATTGTTAGAAACATTCCGATGAACTTTCACGTGAGATATTCCGATGGATCATTTTAATTGCATTCCGATAGTAGTAATTTTCAACATTCCGATAAGAACAAGTTTTTAAGCATTAATTCAATTAAGTTTTCAAAGTAATTTTCTAATGTTTCCTTTACGTTTTCAAGCACTCAATTTTAACTTGTCAATTTAGTTAATCTTCCAAAGTTTTAAATTACTCAACGTCATTTACATTTAATTGTTATTAGTTTAAAAATAGATAAACAAACCAACTCCTTTTTAGTAACCAAGAACAAATCATTCCACTTAAGGCCGAGATCAATTCGAGAGGATACCGAGAATTATTTTGAACCCATTGCAAAAAGATTGTATCAATAGGTGTCATTTTTCTCAGCTTAATAACAAATTTGGAAGGTTACAAGTCTTTTGGTTAAGCTTTTGCTAGAAAACTAGCTTATTTGGCTTTTTCAGCCAGCTTATTGGTTCACACAGCTTATTCCACTTGGCTTTTTTGTGATTTTCTTGATTGATTATTCTTAGTTAAGATATTTGTGAGCTTTTGCAACAAACCAGAGCTTCTGAAACAGCCTAGAACTCTAACCCGACTATTTTGTCATTTTGTGGATTTCTATTTTGCTTATTTCTGGCTTATTGAGTGAGATTTTTCAAAATTTCTTTTTATAGATCTCTTAGGTATCTCAAAAGAAGGTTGTGTGTTTAAGCAGAGCTTATGGCATTGGCTTATTGCTTAATGGGCTTATTGGCCCAATAAGAATAAGTTGTTGACCTTTTAAGCTGTGATAAGCTCAAAATCAGCTTTTGGGCCTTCAGACTTTTGTGTTTAGAATTAAATTTTGAGTCAGATAGGGCTTTTTCAGGTCATTTGGGCCTAGTTTGACTTTTTGGGCCCAAAAGCCCATTAAGGTTGACTGTTTTTTGGTTTTAGCCCATTTGGGGGCCCATTAGGGGTAATTTGGTAATTTCACTTTCATTTTCTGATTATTTAGGTTAAAATAAACTAGTTTGCATGTTTTTAGAATTTTATATAATTTTTGGATTTTTATTATTATTTTAATATTATTTTTCAAATTTCACATTTTTGCACTTTTTATATTTTTCTTAGCTTTAATACATTAAAATAGGATTTTTGCAACTTTTATATTAATTTTACCATCATTAGGTTAATTTTTATAATTATTTTAAGTTTTAATAGTTTTTAAATCATTTTAAATAGTTTTTCTTAGTTTAAAATTTTATAAAAATAGTTTTTAATCTTTTTAGGTCATTTTAGAGGTTTACCAATTGAAAAATCTTTATTTGGGCTTTTTGATAATTAATTTGATTTTTCGGGCTTTAATTAGCATTTAAAAAATAATATTTAATTAATTAAAAGGTTTGAAAAAGTTTTGATCATTGGTAAACTCTTAGTTTAATTAATTTGATTTTTGGTAATTTTTTGTGAATTTTTAGAATTAGTTTTTATTTTAGCTCTTTTTTACGAATTTACGTTTAGTCATAGTAGTAATTAATTTCACGTCTTCGTCATTCTATTTTCTCATCCCCTTCTCTCAAATATTAATCTCAAATCTTGTTACATCTTAGTCACACACATATACCTCCTTGGGAAACGAACTTGGAACTTCATTGGGTCATTAGTGTTTGATTTTCCTAAATCATCACTTAATACTTACCGCTTTTACGCATTTTTCCTAAAAGGTCGTATTTTACCACAATCATAATGCTAACACTACTCATATGCCCTAATTACGTACTTTGACTCCCTTAATCCTAATTGGTATCTCTTATATTTTATTTTTGTCTTGAATGTTCACGAGGATACATCATTGACTTATGCGATGATAGAGATTTAAGGTCAAAAATAGAGTCATAACGGTGTAACCAAGACCATCGAATTAATAACCTCCCCTAATAGACAACGATGTCAAAAAATTAAGTCATCGATAAACACGGTTTTATATTGGTTTTGAACATGAGACTTATTACCAAGACTTTTATACGCCCCCTAACGGATTGGCCTTATTATCATAGGTTTACCTCCATCTTTTATTCAACTTCGCCATGAAGCTTTTATTATGACTTCGGTCTTGCCTTGCCTTTTATTTAACCTCGCCATGAGGTGTTTATTATGGCCAAAGACGTATATCCTCATGCTAAAAGCGAATTTTGGATCTTTAAAGCTTCAAAGATTAAGGCTTAATCACTTTCAGTTTTGCATAGATTTTCGGACTTGTGAGCTTTGAATTTTTGCTTGATTTAGCTGAGCACTTGAAATCTTATTATTGGGTGAAGCTTTGGTTTATTCGGGGTGCCAATACTTCAAAACCGTGACGCTGGCGAAACCTTAATGTTTTCCCAATTTAATTACATGGAAGCTACTAGAAAAGACTAGAAACCAACAATCAAGACTAAACCGCTAAGTCAATACTTATTAGCAAAATATATATACAAGCAAAGGGAGAATAAGAGAACAATTAGAACACATGAATTTTTGAAAGAATACGAGTACTCTACGTTTAGTATAGTAACTTATAATTAACGCTATCATTTCTCGTCCTCATTTAAGAGACTTAGCCTAATATAAGTTAAGGAATCGAAGTTAAGTGCTCAACACGCACGGTCAAGTAAAAAATATACTCTTATTCTCGCCATCAGAAAATCTACATTCGTGTCTTCAAACAGTTATGGAATATGAGAAAAATTTTAAAATTTGGCCATGTTTAGCCTTATTTGCAACAAAACGATAAACAAAAAGATAAACTTTGAAAATCGTGAAGGTTTGGCAAGGCAAGTATCTATTCACCCCATACTAAAGTTAAACATTGTCCTCAATGTTTCGAGTCTAAGGGTAAGATACCCCCATACTAGAGACGAAGTCGAACGCCTAATCTAATATGGAAAGGGTGGAACCATTAAATCAATAGCCATTTATGAAGTGTGGTAAAAGACCTAAGGTTAGAAAAATCAAGGATATCATGTGGATATCGAGAAATTCTTCAAAGCCAACGATCGAGTGCTAACATAAAACGAACACGAGAGGCTACAATCGTGAAGATAATGATCATCTAAAAACCACATATCACAAACAACCATGGAACATAAATCCCCTCACGTAAGCTACATTAGAAAGCGATAATATGTACATGGATAAGCATGGGACTCCCCCACGAGGCACCTCGTTTTTATTACCGAGTCATGAGCTCGACTCGATCCCCTCAATACTAATTATCATTGGGGAAGGTGACTTGGTCGAGGTCGTTCAAAGACGGAACTTCCCCACCAAAGTAGTGCTTCAACCTATGCCCATTCACCTTAAAGTTAGGACCATCATTTTGAGCTAGCTCGATGGTCCCATAAGGAAACACTTGGGTAATGGTGAATGGACCCGACCAACGGGATTTCAACTTGCCAGGAAATATTTTCAATCTCAAGTTAAAAAGCAACACTTGATCCCCAATGTTAAATCTAACACCCCCAATTTACATTGCGCAGCGGAAATACACAATTGGGTGCTAGACACAAGCATCATCACACAAGGTATATTGAACGACTCAAAAGTTAGACGTTTACACATAAATATAAACAAGATTTTCATAATAGGTCTAAAACATAAATTTTATCCCATGATTGTACTTAAAACGACACCAGAGTAAAGTGTTTCGTCCCCATGGATCTCGGCCAACAACCAACAAGTTTAGTACAGTACATCAACATAAAGTAAATTGTTCAGCAGTAAAGGGTAGAAACAGTTTTTAGACCAACATTCTTCCAAAAGCCAAGCCACAACCTCCACAGCAAAGCTCCATGCTCCATCACTTCCTATTACCTAAAATACATGCTAAAACGAGTCAACAATAATGTTGAGCGAGTCTATAGGTTTATCAAATTACATTTGAACACAAGAAGAAAATCAATCATAATCATTTATTGAATTGTCGTACACACAATCTATATTCAAGGCAATAATAATAATAAACATTGTATTTAAGCTCATGACACCGACCCCTTAACCAGATAGTCACCCACGCCAAATGCCGGCATGACTAGAATAAAACCATTGCCCCTCTAGGGTATTAGTTGCTAGAATACCACAATCTTATTCACGTAAAATTATCCTTCCCAGCGGGTTACTCAACGTAATGCCCTGGTCTCAGATAGGGTGGTCAACCCAATAGTACTATCATTAGAATAAGTGGTTATTCCCGACTCACAACATCAAGTCAGAAGATAGTTAACGGCTCATGAATTTAGGGTCTTTAGCAACAAGTTACTCAATACAATGTAATCAACTTTAGGCAACATTCGGGTCCAACAATTACTCATGACTTGTGTTCATTTATTTTCAAATAGCATGTATCCCCCTCACGGGTATAAAACAATTAGTAGCTAGCATAAAAAGCGAGGCTACAGACTCACCTTAGTATAAGAGATCTAGCGAGATGATCGTCGATGATAATGGATGCCTTTCAAACACGAGAACCGCTACCTATCAAATAAGGCGCGTTCATTAATAATGACTCGAGAAATAAATCATACATAACAACATCAAACTCAATCTCATAAAGTCACAATAAACTCGAGAGAAAACGATATAAATAACTTCATTATACTTTACTACACATTTACTTTACCATTTTACACTTTTAACAAAGTCCGCCGGCACATACTACATGTACTAGCTTATTTACCCCTTTAAAACTCGTCAAACGTTTATGAAACGACTCGATAAACTAACTTACTATATATAGAAAGTCCTCCTACAAGTTTATCAAATGAAATTACTTTTAAAGTCCTTTACTCGACTCATCTTCAAACTACAAAATCCGGACAGATTTACGTAAATTTTTCATACAACCGTTTTAACTTCTTTAAATGACTCCGTTTACAAAACCGACACTCGGGTTTAAAAGTAAACTCAACCTCTAAGGTAAACACCTCATTATCAGTAGGTTACATATTTCAAAACTTCTATTTTGAGTCCCCGAGATTCGATCCAAATATCGACAACAACTATATGTAGTGTCGATACTCGTCTCCCGGTACACAATCAATCAAAACATCATAACTTCGCGCTCGTTTGGAGCTAGAAGCTCTAATTTATATCAAATCGAAGCTAATAAAATTATCTACAACCCTAGGCTATAAGTTAAGCCATTTTCAAAACATAAAAATTCGGATTTTTACAGATTACTTACTGTTATAAAATGACCATTAAAATCTTGTACAAAATAACCTTTTTGATCAAAACCAACCATAGAAATGTTCATTCCTATACCCTAACATCAACATATATGAACTATAATATCTAAATCGTCATCAAAATTAAAACCTTAGAATCAAAATAAAGTTTTTAACAAAATTCTTGCAACAATCACCATTGATCATGGCAAGAACACCATGCATGATCATGGTTTCTACCTACCATCATCAAAAAATAAAAATTCCTTGCATGTAAGATTTTCTTATACCAAAATGATCCTTGATCAATTCTAAGAGTGGGTATTGCTTTAGTTTTGCTCAAATCATCATGAAATTCAAGTTAAAATTGCTTGAAGTTTGGTTTTGGTAGGGTGGTGGATGTTACGGCTTATAGAGAGAGAGAAGAGGAGAGATGAGAAAAAAATTTAGTGGAAGAAATGAGATGGTGTGTTTTAATTTAGGCTTATATATAGTGCATGAGGGACCTTGGTTGCAATTTGGCAATAGTTGTGGCTCAAAATGAAAATAGTTAGCTAAAAAGCGGGAAATAACTATTAGTCAATTTTAAAAATATTTACGGGGCTCGGATTTCATAAAGATACTTTTAAAAATTCAAAACGTACTTCAAATATAATAATATCGACTCCCGACTCGACTTAACACGTCATTTAAAATAAAACATCAAAAATGACAAAAATTGAACTACCGACAATAAAACGTAAAATATTTGGCATCCATCGACATCACGCTTGATAATACTCCTTATACTTATTAAAATTAAAATATAAACCTTCCAACATCGGTTTAAACTTAAACCTCCAAAAATAAATATCATTCAAACTCATCCAAAAATTTCAAAAATAATCGTAAAATAAGATTAAGAAATGACCTCGGTTTTGGATTGTCACGTCCCCCCTTCTTAAAAGAAGCGACGTCCGTGGCGCTTAATCCTTCCTAAACAAATGAGGATACTTGTCCTTAAAGAAATCCTCAGGTTCCCACGTAAACTCTAGCCCACGTCTAGAGTTCCATCTCACCTTCACAATCGGAATTCTACTATGCTTCAACTTCTTAACTTCCCTATCCATAATCTCTACAGGTTCCTCTATAAAATGCAACTTATCATCAAGTTGAATCTCCTCCAATGGAATCACCACATCCCTTTCAGCTAAACACTTCTTCAGATTAGACACATGAAAAGTATTATGAATCGCCTTAATCTCATCAGGAAACTCTAACTTATAAGCAACCAATCCAATCCTTTGGATAATCTTAAATGGTCCAATATATCTCGGGCTCAACTTTCCTCTCTTTCCAAAGCGAATTACTCCTTTCCATGGAGATACCTTCAGCATAACCATTTCTCCTACTTCAAATTCCAACGGTTTCCTTCTGTTATCAGCATAACTCTTTTGTCTACTTCTGGCCACCAATAAACTTTCTTAAGATCTTGATACGTCTTGTCCGATCCAGGATGTATTGAATACTTCGACTTATGAGATTCATTCATCACTAAATCTCGCACTCCTAAAGAACCTTCCGCAGGCGGACACAATGGTAACCAAATCCTATTCTGAAAATACCTCAATCCATTTGACCTTACTTCAAACAATGGTTTCAACATTCTACCCAAATTTTCTGCCTCAACATTCTCTTCCTTCAAACCATTAGCTTGGGCTTTCAATATCGCTTCTATCAAATCAACACTTTCCATCATTGTCAAAGCTCTAACTCTTATAGACTTATCTTTTTCCTTTCTACTAAGTGCATCAGCTACCACATTCGCTTTACCAGGATGGTAACGAATCTCACAGTCATAATCACTCAGCAACTCAACCCATCTCCTTTGTCTCATATTCAATTCCTTTTGATCCAAAATATACTGCAAACTCTTATGATCAGTGAAAACCACATACTTGGTTCCATACAAGTAGTGTCTCCACAACTTTAATGCAAAAGTCACAGCCCTAAGTTCTAAATCATGCGAAGTGTAATTCTCTTCATGCTTCCTCAATTGTCTCGATGCATACGCTATTACTTTCTCCCTTTGCATCAACACAGCTCCAAATCCTTTATGAGACGCGTCACAGTACACTACAAAATCCTCAGATCCTTCTGGCAAAGACAATATCGGCGCAGAACATAACTTATCCTTCAACATACTAAATACAGATGCCTCTTCCAATCCCCATTCAAGCACTCGATTCTTTTCAGTAAGCTTAGTCAACGGCTTAGCAATTAGCGAAAACTTCTCGATAAACCTTCTATAATACCCAGCCAAACCAAGAAATTGGCGAACTTCAGTCGGCGTCTTCGGCACTGACCAATCCTTAATTTCCTCAATCTTAGCAGGATCCACCGGAACACCTTCACTATCAATCACGTGCCCCAAAAATTGCACAGATTTTAACCAAAATTCACACTTAGAGAATTTCGCATACATCTTTTCTTTCTTCAACAATTCCAAAATTGTTCTCAAATGCTTCTCATGTTCCTCTTCACTCTTGGAGTAAACGAGAATATCATCAATGAATACGATAACATAATCATCCAAATACGGCTTGCATACATGATTCATCAAATCCATAAACACAACAGGTGCATTTGTTGACCCAAAAGGCATCACTTGAAATTTGAAATGTCCATACCGAGTACGGAAAGCTGTTATAGGAATATCTTCTTCCCTAACTCTCAGTTGATGATACCCAGACCTCAAATCGATCTTCGAGTATACACATGACCCTTGTAACTGATCGAACAAATCATCAGTCCTCGGCAGTGGATACCGATTCTTGACAGTCAATTTGTTAAGCTCTCTATAATCGATACACATTCTAAAAGAACCATCTTTCTTCCTAACAAACAAAACATGCGCACCCCACGACGACGAACTTGTTCTAATAAATCCCTTATCCATCAATTCCTTCAATTGATCAGATAATTCTTTCATCTCAGATGGAGCTAAGCGATACGGTGCACGAGCAACAGGCTCGGCACCCGACACTAAATCAATATGAAACTCCACTTCACGATGCGGCGGTAATCCTGGCAATTCCTCAGGGAAAACCTCAGGATACTCTCTAATCACAGGCACATCCTCCAATTTCCTTTCATTCACACCATCATTACTTATCTGTGTAAGAAACACATCACAACCTGCTTCTATATACCTCATCATCTTCAAACAAGAAACAACTCTCAAACGAGAAGTACATTCATCTCCTTTCACAGTCAATACCCTATTCCTTAGCGGTATATGAACTAATCTTTCTCCACAAACAATTACTGCACTATTACCAACTAACCAGTCCATTCCAACAATCATGTCAAAAGATCCTAACTCTATGGGCATCAAATCAATATTAAACACATAATTACCTAACTTCAAGGAACAACCTTTCAGTATAGAACTAGTGCTTACAACCTTACCATCAGCTAACTCCACCTTATAACTAGTTGTCAATATCAATGGTTCTCTATCCAATAGCTGACTGAATCTAACATCTACGAAACTTCTATCGGATCTAGAATCAAATAACACACTAGCATAACATGCATCAAGTAAGAACGTACCAGTCACCACATTCGGCCCTTGAGGCTTGTCAGCATCTCCCATGACATAGGCTGGAGCAGCAATCCCAACAGCAACAGCAGCAACATTGCCTCCCTGTCGTATGCCAACCCTCGGACAGTTCCCTTGCTTATGTCCACGGCCTCCACATCCAGAACAGTTAACTACCTTGACAGCATTGGCTCCAGTGGCCACATCCTTGTTTCTACAATCCGCCATCTTATGTCCGGCCTTCCCACACTTGTTACAAGCAGGTGGACAATTCCCAACATGATACAGATTACATCGACCACACTTCGGATTCACCTTGTTACCTTGATTTCCTGTGGCAGTACGAACACCATCATTCCTTCTCAAATTATACTGCTGATTCCTACTTGGTCCTTGGTTATTGTTATTACGATAACCACTACGATTCTGCCCTTGGCTTGAGTGTGCAGCTTCCCACTTTCTCTTATTCCCTTCAACAATACTATCCTTTCGATCATGCAGCTTTACATCCATTAAAGCATGAGCCATTTGAACAGCTTCATCAAATGACTTGGGTTTCGACGAAGTAGTTTCTCCCTTGATAGTACTAGATAAACCTCTAATATACTGCTTCATCTTCTTACGGTCATCAGCAAAAGCATCAGGACATAACAAACATAAATCAGAAAATCTCCTTGTATAAGATACAATATCATTGTTCCTCGGCTCCAAATGCCTCAATTCATCTTCCAACTGACCTAACTCTTCCTATGGACAAAACTTAGCAGTCAACAGTCCCTTGGTCATAGTCCATGTTCTAGCATTCGCTTCAACCAACCCCACAGTATCTACTTGACTATTCCACCAACTCAATGCATCATCCTAAAAAGTAGCTGCAGTAAATTTCACCTTACTAGCTTCTGAACATCCACTGATTTCAAAAGTACTTTCAATCTTTTCAATCCACCTCCTTAATTCCAATGCACCACTAGTACCACGAAATTGGGTAGGTCCACATTTCATGAAACTAGCATAAGAACATACCTTCTGAACCTGCTGAACAACAGCATTACCTCCAACTTGTCCCTCAGCATTTCCTCCTGCTTGTTCATCAGCATTTCCTCCAACCTGATTTTCAACATTCCCTCCAACCTGACCAGTAGCATTCCTATTCTCAGCCTCTTGGTTCCTCGCAGCACGTTCAGCTTCCAAAGCTCTAGCAATAGCTTGCTCAATCATGGTATTAACAGTAGCAGTCGTCAATTTAGGCGGCATGTTTACAGGAAACTAACCAAAAGAATAATTTAGTAAAGTCAGAAAAATGCCTCCCAACTCCTTCCTGTATAACCATAATAGAAAAAGAACAAGTAAGTATTCATATCAAGGTAAGAAGAAGGATTTCTCTATCAAGATGTAACATGGATACTACATGCACCAACAACACAATTCATAATGAATCATTAACCAATTCACACAAGAATAATAAGACAAATCATAAGTCATGAAGGTAATTTGGATTGCGTTGGAATATTTCCACAAAATTGTGATAAGTAATGTCACTACAATCCTTCATCACAGCAAACTTAAAGTCATTAAGTTTCATCACAAACTACAGTACGAGTCTACATAAGTTCTATTACAACAAGGCTAATAAAAACAACATAAAGAACTAAACATCATATCCCCGCAGCTTCTTGTACATCGGCTCGTCATCACTGCTGCTATCATCATCCTCAGATTC
The DNA here is from genome assembly GCA_025667525.1 of Glebionis coronaria. NCBI lineage: Eukaryota > Viridiplantae > Streptophyta > Magnoliopsida > Asterales > Asteraceae > Glebionis > Glebionis coronaria. Next base: position 268,451,279 of record CM046877.1, on the reverse strand, counting down.
TTCCTTCACTTTTTCCTTTCCCTTTCGACTACTTCCTTCACTTGGCCTCACCAACACTTGAGCTTCAACCTGATTCGGCACATCACGAATCACAACACCTCGACTAGGAAAAGATCTCATCGGCAAACCCCACGCATCCAACCTTGCATTCCTTTCTTGCTCCCTACGTAACCTTTCAACCTGCCCACTTAAATTCAACACCATAGATCTTAATCTAACAACTTCATCCATTTCCCTTGCCCTAACAAACTCTAATATCCTCACACTACCAACAAACCTGTTAAACTTTTTCTCATTCTACTCAAACCTCCTAATCACATGGGTCTCAACCAAATACCTTTCAAACAAAGACCTATCAAACTTCTTAAGAAACAATAAAATATCATCATAAGACCTAGGACCTGGACAATAAACCTTAGGAATACCATCATGAATAGATAGAGAACTAGCAACACTACTTGATTCAACAGGAACATCACCCCTAGCAAATGCAATCCCAGGAAAACTGCTAATATAAGCATCACAAGTAAGCGTTTAAGAACGAACAACAGGTCGCTGACAATCTGGAACAGTCTGTGGCACAACATTAACCCTTGGAACATAACTACCTTGTGTCAACTCAGGCTCTGTCTGACCAACTGTAGTAGGTCGAATCCCATCATCTAAAAACTCAAAAGTCTCCTCATCGTCACTAGCACCAAAGTTATCCACTTCCTCACCATCCACTACATTAGTCATATCAATCCATCCATCCTCACGAGGTAAACTAGCCATTCTACAATTATAAGGGTTCAAGGATACTTAAGGTCATCGTTAATAAAATAATAATTAGTATGCCATGCTTATGAAAATGTTATACATAATCCATGCTATGCAACACAATGCAAATGATGTTTATGCAATTCTTGCAAAAAAATAAATATGATACTGACAAGCACTCAGCGTACTTTCAGTAATTCCAATACAATATCGTAGTATTTACTTAATAAATACTCGGGAAATAATTTCAGTTATGAGGGATACATCTACAATGGAAAACAAAACTAAAAGTGATATACCTGAGCGTTGCAGAGGAGTTGTGTGTTTTTGAAGAATAAATACTTTCGACACTAAAGTTATAGTTTAGGACAATTTTCAAAATCGACCCAGTTCTCTATAACTTGTAGCTCTGATTACCAATCTCTAACACCCCCAATTTACATTGCGCAGCGGAAATACACAATTGGGTGCTAGACACAAGCATCATCACACAAGGTATATTGAACGACTCAAAAGTGAGACGTTTACACATAAATATAAACAAGATTTTCATAGTAGGTCTAAAACATAAATTTCATCCCATGATTGTACTTAAAACGAAACCAGAGTAAAGCGTTTAGTCCCCATGGATCTTGGCCAACAACCAACAAGTTTAGTACAATACATCAACATAAAGTAAATTGTTCCACATAAAAGGGTAAAAACAGTTTTTAGACCAACATTCTTACAAAATCCAAGCCACAACCTCCACAGCAAAGTTCCATGCTCCATCACTTCCTATTACCTGAAATACATGCTAAAACGAGTCAACAATAATGTTGAGCGAGTCTATAGGTTTATCAAATCACATTTGAACTCAAGAAGAAAATCAATCATAATCATTAATAGAATTGTCAAACACACAATCTATATTCAAGGCAATAATAATAATAAACATTGTATTTAAGCTCATGACACCAACCCCTTAACCAAATAGTCACCCACGCCAAATGCCAGCATGACTAGAATGTTGATCCCAAACTTAGATCGATTTAGCTTTATGTATACCAGATTAGATCAAGTAATACACTTAGAGAAACCTTTGTATATGCTTATGATAATCTAAGTGTTATGCGGAATTAACACTTAAACAAGAACACACAATGATATAAACAAACTTTCACTTTGATTAATGATATCAAACTTGCTTACAATGAAAGTAGTTTACGAATAAAAACTTATATGAAACATGAACCTAAAGGTCTTCTTTTATAGACATAAGAAGCCTTGTACAATAATCTACGTATCAACTATTCTAGGTAAAGATAAATATAGAAAATACATTGTTGTTCCTATCTTTACTAGAAGTAATCTAGAATACAATAAACGGGTAGAGTATATCTTCCCATCAGTGCTTGTCTTCAATGTATCAACGCTTGACTTTGTTTTGTCAACGCTTGAGATGTCAGCGCTTGTTTTGCTCTTGTCAACGCTTGTTTTACTCTTGTCAGCGCTCAAGTGATCTGGCCTTAATTTATTCCCAACAATCCTCCCCAAAACTTGATATCCACTCTTATGATCAAGTTTCTGAATAAGCATTAAGGACTAGGAGGAATCTTACAAACCTTCTCATATTGGTAATGAATAAATCTAATCAAGTCTTTTGCCACGTCACTTGAATAATCAATCTCCAGCTGAGTGTCCTTCATCTTCTCCAAAATAGCCTTGGATATGAAATACTGACCATCCACAAGTAGATACTCAGCAAACTTTGTAGAACTCAAATGGTAAACACCAGCAGCTGAATATAACCTCCATTGAAGACCACTGAGGTCATCTTCAAGATCCTTCCAAACAGCAGGATCCTCATCTTTTGGTCGACACATTCTCTTGAATGTGGACCACAACTTTATTCCATTAGCTGAAGTTGGTGCTTCAGCCTCATACTTGGTCTCTAGCAACCTCCATAGGTATACCAAGTCTTCTCTATCACAACTTGCAAACAAAGATATGAGAGTGGTAAAAGTATGTACCTCTTTTCCATATCTGCCAATCTTCCAGAATCGACATTCATCTTCTTCATAGCTCACAATTGGATTCCTGAAATCTAGAGGTAACACTTGGACCATGTCTGAAGCTTCTAATGGTGAGAGCTTGAGACTCTTTCTTATGACAGCTTCACTTGGATACAATGGATCCGTATCTTTGGGAAACTCAAGAGAAATTCCCTTTTTCACTAGTCTGGGAACAAACATAGCTTTCTTGACTTCCATTTCTTCTGCAAGTTCTTCTTTCCTTTCATCAGAAAGAAGTCTGAGAGTGTTTGCTTCCTGCACTCTCACCCAAATGGGATAAGCCTTGCATTCCAACTCATCAAATGGCAATGCCCTTAATCTCTGATAAGTCCATCCTACTCCATGACATCTGAGCAACATGGAGTATAGCTCCCTTCTATCCCTTTTCAACTCTGAGAGAATATTGCTTGCCTTGTGTTTCAAAATTACCTGGCAATCCTTCTAAACTCTGAGGAGAATCTCCAAACCCCATATTTGATCTGAAGTGGTCAAGTGTGGATTCTCCATACATCTTTCTTCCCAAGCATTATACATTTGAACCACCTTTGGCATATCATAGTCAACCTGCAATTTCAACTCTCTCAATTTCTCCTTGGCCAACTCTTCTCCATACTCAAGTCTTTCTGGTTCTATAATCATAATACTTGAGTCTGAGCTAGCTCCATCACTTCCTTCTTCTGAAGTAACAACAAATGGTGACTCTTTCACCTCCTTTCTATCTTGTTCCATGATTTGTGCAGCTAATCTTCTATCAAACTCAACTTGAGCTGCATCCTTTGGAACACTCTCTTCTACCATAATACCCTTACCCTTATCTAATAAAGCAATTGTTGGTAAGGTAGATGGTGATACCTGTGTAGAAACCTCCTTGATGATGGATGATGACTGGGATACATCACCCTCATGTGCAGGTCTGTCAACGCCCAATTTTTTTCTATCAGCGCCCAAAATATTTTTGTCAGCGTCCAAATTCTCCTTGTCAACGCCCAAATTTCCTGCCTCAGCGCCTTTTGCAATCTCTTCCAACATGGCTGTAAATGATAAATTCAAGTTGGTAGGAGAAACTAAGGACGTATCAAAACCTGTTTGTTTCTTCAATGTTGTAAGGGCCTCAGCAACATCCAAAGATTGACCATCATGGCTGCCCTTATCACTCAGATTTATTGGATCTTCCTCCCCTTTGGAAGATTCCTCCATACCTCTCCTTGCACTTGCAGTCTCCAAAACAACAATCCTCTCCCTCAATTGCTTGACCTCAAGGCCTTGTGAGCTGACAACTTGTACTAAGTCTGCATTTTGCTTTTGCAAGCTCATGCAAACTGCCGTCAATTCCATAAAAGTCATTGGTTCCAGTCTGCCCTCTTCTAAAATGGGGATTTGACCTCCCAATTCAGATTCATTGGGCATGGATGAGGACTTAATGATGGTGGGACTGCCTTGGCCAGCATCTAAGCCAGAACCAATAGTCCCAGCCTCATCCATGTCACCAGCCACACTTGTGGTGGTGGTTCCCTCTACTACATGGCTAGGACCACCAGAGGAGAACACTCCAGTAGTCCTTTGGCGTTTCATCAACCTATATTCAGGGGTGTGGAAGATGGTGTGGAAGAGTGGGTGGATGTGGGTCGGTTAAGGGGTGTTTGGGTTTGTAAAGGTTGTGTGTCAACGTTCAAAATAGGCACATCAACGCCAACATTTAATGTGTCAGCGTTGAAGGGATCTTGGTCAATTTGCATATGTTCAGGTGAAGGTAATGGTTCAGGTATTGGGTCAATTTATGGTTGGGGGTCTGGTTGGGGTTGAGCTGCTGCAATAACAGCAAGCATAGCTGGGGTTAAGGGTAGGTCACGATGGGTGGTGAGTCCATCTTCATAAAAATAGCTTTCTTTTGCACAGGGATCTCATAAAAATCATTATGATCCCTTGTGCAGTATCCTTGAACATCAAAAACCATTTGCAAAAATTGGGGATAAGCTAAAGTCATTTTGTTCCCCTTATTTTTACACATGCCCTCAAAAATCATTTTAGAATAATTAAAATTTTGCCGAGTTGCAATACACACAATAGCACTAGCAATAGATCTACTGATCTCATTGTGTGCAGTGCATTTGAGACTCAAACATTGAAGGAGGACATGTATGAGATACTTCCAGGCCGGGGGAAATTCCTGCTTATGATACTTGTTTAGAGTACCTTCATCAGGAAAAGGATATCCCAAAGCCCTAAGTCCTTGTTCTATTTCATTAATGGGAAGGGTGGCTATACCATCAGCATCATCAAGATGCAAGGCTTGGCGTACCAAAGCCTCAGTAACCACCCAAGATCTACCATGAACAATAGAAGTCAATGTAGTCACTCTATTAACTGTTGAGGAACTAACAGTGTTCCAAAACTGTTTAATATGTGTGACTGGAATGAGTGGTGCATGAGAAAGAGCATACCTTAAGGGGGATGCGTTCAAATACGCCACCATTTGTGTGTATTGGGGAAATAGAGTATCATTAGCTTCAAGATACGCGATCATGTTGTGTTGAGTTCTGAACCCCAATTCCAATTCTGATGGTTTAAACTTTGGTGCCATTGTTGAAAGCTGTTAAAATTGATTGATGAAGATGAAGTTGATAAGAGAAAATTGTGTTAGACAAGAAGTATAGATACCATGTTTAAAAATAGGAGCCAAATTTATAGGAGAAGAAAATGCATGTGATTGGCCCAGAAATAGGCAAGTATTTTCAAAATGTAATCATGAAAATATTGAAAAATTATAAGTTTATCTCATGCATTAAATGAAAAGTAACAACTCCCAAAATTACGGCCTAAAAATATGTCAAAAAGTAACATCTGGGTAGGACCCATTGAGTGTCAATGGTCAAAAATAACCTATCAACTCCCAACGGCTATAATCTTGTCAACGTTTGCCTATAGCCATGTCAGCGTCTAAATTGGTCACAACAACGCTTGGAAAATTCTTGTCAGCGTCCAAAAATAAAAATGTTTTAAAAATGAAAAATGACCTTAACAAAGTAATTTATCCTAGAGAAGATAACCAAAAAGCTGATAATTATTATAGGGCGGCAAGCACTGTCCAGTTATGCACACTTGCTTAAGCAAGATAGACATAACAGTCCTCTAGTGTCCCTTGCTAACCAAAACTCTTAACAACCAAGTTACCTTATAAAATTCCTTGTTACTCCCAGGTAAATCCCATAAAAAAAATTATTCCCAAGTCTCCCAACAGACCACAACCAATTCTAGGCCAAAAATGTCTTGGCAGCATGCATAGTATATCAACTTTGCATGCTATAGTGCCTTATGATTTAGTAAAACTAACTCATACTCACCTGTGGACACAATCTAGAATTGTGATAAGAGTATCATATGGATACCTAAACATCCTAAAGGTTCCTAAAACCTCCCCTTAAACTATGATACATAAGTTGCTAAAAACATGCATGAACATAAAAATTTATGTCAAGATTGGAATTTAAAATTCCAACCATCATCCATAAATAAAAACTTGTCCAAATGCTTCTCCATTGATCCATAAGCAACTCTGTATCCAATGGTATACTGCTAACACCATCTGCACATTTAGCTTGAAAACCACAAAACTAACATTGTTGCTGACAACGCCCCTATAACACATGACAGCGTTGAGGGAAGCTTTGTCAGCGTTAGAAAATTATATTGCTGAAAACGTTAGAAAAACACTTATCAGCGTTCAAGCAACCTTTGTCAGTGTTAGAAAAATATAGTGGAAAATCTAAAGCATCAATAAGACCAATAACAATGCATCATCCAATACATACTTTTACAAAAAGACTCTAAAACACATATTATGTGAGATTGACCATTCCAATACTTGTTACCAAGTATTGAAACCTCCCAGCATCAAAAGGTTTAGTTAGTAAATCTGACACATTTTCCTCAGTGTCAACCGTATCTTGTTGTATTAAACCTTTTTCAAAGCAATCTCTTATAAAATAGTGTCTAATTTCTATGTGTTTAGTTTTAGAATGATGCACAGGATTCTTAATGATGCATAAAGTGCTGTTATTGTCAACAAATATCTTGGTATGCATGAACTTATACCCATAGTCCAACAGCTGGTTCTGAATCTACAACACTTGTCCACAACAAGCAGTTGCAGCAACATACTCAGCTTCAGTTGTAGAATTAGCCACCACTGTTTGTTTCTTGCACTGCCAAGATATCAACCTGCTCCCAAGAAACTGACATCCACCAGTTGTGGATTTCCTATCAAATTTATCACCTCCATAATCACTATCTGAATATGCAATCAGTTCCAATGGTGAATCCTTTGGGTACCACAAACCAAGACCAGGATAGCATCTTAGGTACCTAAAGATCCTCTTCACACCATAAAGGTGACATTCTTTGGGAGTCACTTGATGGTGTGCACAAGCACACACAACAAACATGATATCAGGTCTGGAGGCAGTAAGATACATCAAGGATCCAATCATGGATCTATAGTGCCTGACATCAACATCTTTCCCATCTCCAATCTTTCCCTAAGGGTGTTCTCTATCCATAGGAGTAGTATCCCTCTTTTCATGTGGAGAAAAGCCAAACTTCTTCAAGATCTCAGCCACATATTTATCCTGGGAGATGAAGATACCATCTTCTTTCTGCTGAACTTGTAAACCAAGAAAAAAGTTCATCGCCCCCATAGCACTCATCTTGAATTTGTCTGTCATAAGCTTGGAGAAATCCTCACTCATCTTTGGATCAGTAGACCCAAAAATGATATCATCAACATAGACCTGGACAAGCAACACATCCTTGCCTTTCTTCTTTGTAAACAGTGTCTGATCTATGGTGCCCCTCTTGAATCTATTGTCCACCAAATAGGTAGACAAAGTACCATACCATGCTCTAGGGGCTTGATGAAGGCCATACATAGCCTTTTTGACTCTATACACTTTATCTGGATTCTCTGGTTCCTCAAAACCAGGAGGCTGCAATACATATACTTCCTCAACAATAGTTCCATAGAGGAAGGCACTCTTGACATCCATTTGATAGACAGTGAAGCCCATGCAAGATGCATAGGCTAAAAAGATCCTTATAGCTTCAATCCTTGCAACTGGTGCAAAGACTTCCTCATAGTCTATCCCCTCCTCTTGTGTATATCCCTGAGCCACTAACCTTGCCTTATTTCTGACCACAATGCCTCTTTCATCTCTCTTGTTCCTTAGAACCCATCTTGTCCCTATAGGTCTGACATATCTAGGACAATCAACCAGCTCCCAAACATCCTGAATTGCAAATTGGTGAAGCTCATCCTGCATTGCTTCCACCCAACTTGGTTCTTTGAGAGCATCAAATATTTTCTTGGGTTCCTGTTGTGATAGAAAACAGGCAAACAAACATGCTTGCACAAGAGGGGTATCAACCTTCTTGTGTATATTGGCAATAAACCCACGAAGATCTTTATGAGATCTTCTAGTCTGAATTGGAGTCATAATATCACCAATGATTTGAAAAGTGGGGTGATTCTTCATAGTGGAACTGAGAACTCCTCCTTCAAAAAGTCTGGTGTCATCAACCTCATTCTCCATGTTGCCAATATCTTCTTCATCAGACTCTCTTTCATCAACATGAGGATGAACCTCTTCATATAGATTAGAAGGTTCACCTTGTTCAAAAATGAAAGAGAAAAGATGTGCAGAAGTGTTGTCAACGCCTGAACCTTGTTTGTCAGCGCTTGGGCTAACAACGCTTGAACTGTTGTTGTCAACGTCTGAACCATCAACGTCTGAATTGGTCTTGTCAGCGCTAGATTTGCCTTTGTCAGCGCCTGATGAACCATGCATGTTTGTATCTGGTGGGACTTGAAGACCACCATTATCTTTACCAGCAGCAGCAGCAGCAAAAGCATCTGTCCAAATGGGAATTGTAACATATTCTTGTATAGGAGATGTCTTTTCTGCTTGTGATCCAACCTTTTCATGAACCTGAGTACCTGAAACATCAACAACTTGTTCCTCCATAACATTTGAAGTTACCTTCACAATGTCTAGATTAGTGACAGGCATATAATTTAAAGTTCTAGATAAAGGTTCCAAGTCAAACAACCAATTAGGACCACTTTCAGGATCACTAGGTTTATTTTCTAAAAACCTAACATGTACTCTTTCAAGTATATGTTTTTCTTCTTTAAGATAAACCCTATATCCCTTGCTCTGCACTGAATACCCCATGAAGTAGCCTTCATCACCTTTTGCACTAAATTTCCCTAAGGCATCACTAGTATCTAAAACTACTACATGACAACCAAAAGGTCTGAGAAAGCCAATATTAGGTTTTCTACCCCAAAGTAACTCATAAGGTGTTTTCTTCTGAATTTTGTTAACCAATGCTCTATTGTGAACATAACAAGCTGTATTAACGGCCTCAGCCCAAAAGGCTATAGGAAAATGAGCATCAGCCAACATTGTTCCGGCTGCTTCAATTAGGGTTCTATTTTTCCTCTCAGCAACCCCATTTTGTTGTGGGGTTCTTGCAATACTAAATTGCCTAGTAATTCCTTTCCTGGCACAGAAATCATCTAGCTTCTTATTCCTAAATTCACCACCATTATCACTCCTAAGCATTTTAACTTCATTGCCAGACTTCTTCTCAATCTGAGTAATAAAATCAATTAGAATATCAGCTGTATCACTCTTCATAGCTAGAAAGAATGTCCAAGTAAACTGATACAAGCTTTTTGTTATGGGTTCTAATTTCTCTCGGTATCCTCTCGAATTGATCTCAGTTTAAAGTGGAATGATTTGTTCTTGGTGACAAAAAGGGTTTTTGGTTTTCTATTCTATTGAAAAGATAAATGACCAATGTAAATTAAAATATAAACTTAAAACAATTAAAAAGTAAAACTAGGATTAAAAATTTAAAGAAAACAGCAACTGAAAACTGACCTAACTGAAAATGCTCTAATCGGAAAATAATCCTACTCGGAAAAATAATCAATTCGGAATAATAATGTCCTATGCGGAAAAAAATGCTCTATTCGGAAAATAAAGGCCTATGCGGAAAATTCAGACTATTCGGAAAAAGATGCTATTCGGAAAGAAAAACCCTATTCGGAAAGTAAGCTATTCGGAAAAAAAGGCCTTATTTGGAAAGTTAAGGCTATTCGGAAAAGTTGATCTATGCGGAAAAACAAGCTATTCGGAATATATAAAATATTCCGAGTGAAGGAAAAGTGAACAGTCCTATTCGAAAAATCTAACCTATGCGGAATGTATGAAATATTCCGAATAGGGGACGAGTCCAACAGCCTATTCGGAATAATTAAGGTGATGAAGAACAGTAACACCAGCGGAGGAACAGAAGATACGAATTTAAATCCAAATCAACTCGAATACTCAAAAAAGGTTTTACCAAACTAATCAATAATCTTTTAAATACCATAAGTAACAAATCCCACCAATAAAAACACTAAATCAACAACTTTTTGAGATCAAACTTGAATCAAATAAAAAAACTTAAGAACTTGCAATAGAAGATGATGAATAACAAGATGAATAGAAAGATTGGAATTGAATGATTAATGAAAAGGTAACAAGAGTAATGATTAAAACACTTACAAGAATGAAAGAAAATTAAAAATCACCAAACACCCTAATGGTGTTGGTGATGAACCGTTCCTAAGAAAACTGGGGAAAAGAAAATGAAAGCTAGCTCCCTAATTGTGTGAAGGAGAATCCTTTTATAGTCCTAATGGTTGGTTGGTGAGTGGGCTTTATCCCTTTCTTCTTGTCTTCTCGTCTTTTCAGAAAAGTTGACGTTTTCGATTCTGATTCGGGAATTGTCGTCGATTAAATTCAACTCGTCTTTTAATTTCTTCGTTAAATGGACTTGAGTTTCTTCGACATATGTAAATCTTCCATCTTTGGTCCTTTTCTTCGATAAATCTTCAAATAGGCCCATTGACTTCAAATCTTTTGCATCTCTTGGACAATAGACTTCGACTTTAGTCTTTTTCCTTGATAAAACCCGTGCAATCCCATGTTTTCTTTGATATTCATCCGGTTAGCTCTGAAAACACAATAAACACAAAAACCACGCATAATTCCAAACAAATGATATTAAATACGTGTTTTGGTCTTGTTTTAGCCAGAATTAAGTGGTAAAAGGATGGGTGTTTACACACCTATCAAATCCCCTACACTTAACCATTGCCATGCCCTCATGCAATGCTTAGTGATAAAGCAAGTTTACACTTTTCTCATAATTAATCAACCTTGGCCTTATTTAAATTCTACTAAACAAAAATTAAAGAAATAAAACTTTAAAGGTAACAAGGGATAGAAAACCATTTTCACTTGAAAATAGCTACATGGAAATAACTTGCAAAGAAATCGATGACTTACATTAGGGCTTTTGGTGTTGCGAAGATTTATCACCCTCAAGTTTCACGTTCCCCAAACTAAGCTTAAAAACGAGATCATTGTTATTATAAATTAGTAAATCAAACACTTACACACATGGCTCAATTAAATGCTTAAACTCCCTTATTCCTAGGTGTATCTATTATATTTTATCTTTGTCTTAGAATGATCATGAAGATGCATTTTTGGACTTATTTCGATAGTTTATTTAGGCTGAAAGCAAAGTAGGACGATTTGATCAATAGTTAGCTAAAGGACAAAATCTCTTAAAACTGCTTCTCGGGATATCAAAAAGTTCATATCTTGGCATAACTTGGTTCACGATTTGAGACCTTTCTCGGGCCGATATTTGGCATGTACCTCATACTTCATATCTTCGAGAGACGTTCTTGAGATAATGGTCTTCTCATCATAATAGAGTTTCTTCACTTGGAGACTTTTGAGGGGTACTCCAACTTTGTTGACCACGACTTCATGATTATTTCTTCAATCTCTAATTGGGATTTTGAGATACAACGATCCGCCTCCTTTTCGGACTTGGATCTATTTATCCTCATACCTTGTTAGGGTCTTTTCGGATAGACTTCTCCGTGATCTTTATGGGAGTTGATTGCTTTTCGTCGTGAGTCTTGATCCTTCATATTGATTTTGGGAATAATGCTTTTCACATCACTTTGGATCTTCAGCAAAAAAATTGAATCCTCATGCCTTGTTAGGGCCTTTTCGGACTCGCCAATCTTCGTGCCCCGCTTCATAAGTTATGCCTTGGCTATGAACTCTTATCATTACCGAGCAACTTTTAAACGATCTTGGGCTAGAAGCTAAGTAACTTTTCAAATCGTACGACCTTACTTATTGCAGATAAATTATTAGCAAGTGATGGGAGAATAGGCAAATAATTACACCAAGTGAGCTTGCGCAAGAATACCGACTTATAATTGACTCTATCATCTCTCGTCCTCCACAATTTAAAATCTCAAATAATGAGACTCGTGGATACTTAGCCTAATAAACCAATTAAGGTCTACATGGTTAAGGATACTAGCTAGAATAAACTTGGATAAGTTTATTCGGGTTGAGTCAAAATAAACACAACGGGCCTAATATGTCAAAGATTTCTAAACTAGCTACACCACTTTATTAATATTTTTGACTTTATTGCGGGATATATACATATGAAAGCAACGATAAAAATTTAAAAATTATGACTAAATGGCCAAAGTTAATTAAAAAATTTGAAAAATGTTCAAAAATATGATTTTCCGGTTAAATGAAGGCATTTTCATGGAAAAGTCCACTTAAAACTTCGATAGAAGTCTCCCCTACACTTAAGATAAACATTGTCCTCAATGTTTAAGCATGTGGGAAAAGTCTCCCCTACACTTATGACATTGTGCACGTTGGTTAACTCGAGTTAAGGAAGAGACGACTAAAGTGATCAATTTCAAATGTGAGTATGAAGAAAATTGAATCACGATAGTTGAAAGATAGAACCGGATTTCGGATAATCATGGGAGCACGGTTCTTCAAAGATTCCAAGATTGCAGTTATCCCTGTAATCACATCACCACACAAACACATACGACCAAAATAGGTCCTCCCCTACACTTAGGGGGTTAAAGGGATAGATACTCGGGCTGCCTCCCGAGGAGCGCTTGTTTTTGATAACCGAGTCACGAGCCTGACTCTCCCTAAATTCAGTTCATGGGGAACGTGGTGAGGGATGGAATCACCTCCTGAGAGGTGTCCTCACCAAAGTACAACTTCACTCGTTGGCCATTCACCTTAAAATTCGGTCCATTAGGTTGAGCGAGCTCGAGAGTACCATATGGAAAAATTTGGGCAATGGTGAATGGGCCGGACCAACGAGATTTGAGCTTTCCCGAGAAGATTTTCAACCGAGAGTTAAAAAGTAAGACTTTGTCTCCAACATGGAACTCTCGGTTTTTGATCTTGGAGTCGTGAATGAGCTTAGTTCTTTCCTTATAGATCAAAGAATTTTCATAAGCCTCATTCCGAAGTTCATTGAGCTCATTGAGTTGGATCTTGCGTAGGTCACCGGCTTTGTTTATATCAAAATTAGCCCACTTCAAGGCCCAGTAAGCCTTGTGCTCCAACTCAATGGGGAGGTGGCACGCTTTCCCGTACACAAGACGATAAGGCGTACAGCCGATCGGGGTCTTGTAAGCAGTACGGAAAGCCCACAAAGCATCATCAAGTTTATCAGCCCATGCGGCACGATGCTCTCCCACGGTTCTTTCCAGAATTCGCTTCAGTCCTCGGTTGGATATTTCAGCCTGGCCATTAGTTTGTGGGTGGTAGGCTGTGGAAAGACGATGATTTACACCGTACTTAGCCATGACTCTAGCAAATTGGTCATTGCAGAAATGAGTCCCACGATCACTAATAATGGCACGAGGCACACCGAATCTAGCGAATAAAGCTTTCAAAAAGTTACAAACCACCCTTGCATCATTAGTAGGTAAAGCTTTGGCTTCAACCCACTTAGAAACGTAGTCAACAGCTACAAGGATGTATTTGTTTCGTTTAGAAGAAGGGAATGGCCCCATAAAGTCGATACCCCAAACATCAAAAATTTCACACTCTTGAATGAAATTCTGAGGCATCTCGTCTTTATGTGTGATTTTGCCTTGTTTTTGGCAAACATCACATCGTTTAACCATATTGTGAGCATCACGATATATGGAGGGCCAATAAAATCCCGAATCAAACACTTTTTTGGCGGTGTAGTTGGGACCAAAGTAACCACCGGTGGGTCCTTTATGGCAAGCATCAAGAATTTCAGACGCTGCCGGTCCATCAACACATCGGCGGATAATCAGGTCGGCACATTGTTTGAATAAGTAAGGGTCGTCCCAAAAGTAAGTCTTAATGTCGGTGAAGAACTTCTTCTTTTGTTGAGACGTCAACCCTTCCTTGAAAATTCCACCCGCCAAGTAGTTTGCAAAGTCCGCAAACCACGGGGTTTCATTCGGCTTCGAGTTTATAGACATTAAGGTCTCCAAGGGAAAAGAATCATTGATTTGTTTGTTCGGATGATCCCCTTGGTAAGGATCCTCAAGTCTGCTGAGATGGTCCGCGGCTAGGTTTTCTGCTCCTTTCTTATCACGAATTTCGATTTTAAATTACTAGAGCAGCAAAACCCAGCGAAGAAGTCTTGGTTTGGAATCTTGCTTTGTCAACAAGTACTTCAGCGCGGAATGATCGGTATACATGATGGTGGTGGAAAGGACAAGATAGGGGCGGAATTTTTCAAAAGCATAGACAACAGCTAAAAGCTCTTTTTCGGTTGTCGTATAATGCAATTGTGCCCCCGTCATTGTCTTGCTAGCGTAATGGATCGGTTGGAAGTGTTTATTCACTCTTTGTCCAAGAACCGCTCCAATAGCAAAATCACTAGCATCACACATCAACTCAAAGGGAAGCTCCCAATTAGGGGTAACCAAGACGGGTGCCTTAGTTAGCTTATCCTTAAGCGAGTTGAAGGCGTCAAGGCACTCTTTGGAAAAGATAAAAGGAGTATCTTTTTCCAAGAGGTGGGTCATCGGGCGAGCGATTTGAGAAAAATCTTTGATGAATCGACGGTAGAAGCCCGCATGACCCAGGAAACTTCTCACACCCTTCACGGTTGAAGGTGGAGGCAACTTTGCGATAACATCGACTTTAGCACGGTCTACTTCAAGACCGGCTTTCGAGATCTTATGTCCAAGCACGATGCCTTCTTTTACCATAAAATGGCATTTTTCCCAATTCAGAACTAGGCGAGTGTCTTCGCACCGCTTAAGCATACGTTCCAAATTGGCAAGGCAAGAAGAGAATGAATCCCCGAAGACCGAGAAATCATCCATGAAGACTTCCATGGTTTGTTCAACCATGTCATGGAAGATAGCTAACATACACCTTTGGAAGGTCCCAGGCGCATTACATAAGCCAAAAGGCATTCTTTTGTAAGCAAAAGTGCCATAGGGACAAGTGAATGTAGTCTTCTCTTGATCTTGGGGATCGATGGGTATTTGAAAATAACCCGAGAAACCATCAAGACAGCAGTAATATTCATTTCCTGCTAATCGTTCAAGCATTTGGTCCATAAAAGGTAGAGGGAAATGATCCTTTCTCGTGGCATCATTGAGTTTGCGGTAGTCTATACAAACTCTCCACCCAGTAACGAGACGAGTGGAAATCAACTCGTTGTGTTCATTGGGAACAACGGTTATTCCGCCCTTCTTGGGCACACAATGGATTGGACTAACCCATGGTGAATCCGAAATAGGGTAAATCATACCCGCATCAAGAAGTTTGATAACCTCTGTTTTGATGACTTCATGGATTTTTGGATTCACCCTTCGTTGGCTTTGAATTGTGGGCTTAAAGTCATCCTCCATTAGAATTTTGTGTGTGCAGAAGTGAGGATCAATTCCACGAATATCCGAAATCTTCCAAGCAATAGCCTTCTTATGATCTTTCAACACGGCGACAAGTCGGGCTTTCTCTTCATCCTTCAAATCCTTAGAAATGATGACTGGCGACTTCTTCTCTTCTTCGAGGAATACATACTCAAGATGGGGCGGCAACTCCTTAAGTTCAAGATCCGGAGGATTGTCGACGGGAGGCGTATTCGAAGTCGGAGTATCGATAGCAATGACAGTGGGAGATGGAGGGGAAGGTTTGTCTTCATTGAGGAGGTTAGCAATGAAACTGAGATCTTCATCCCAATTGGCAGTAGAATCGTCATTGTCTTGCTTCACATCTCCCAAGGTGGCTTGCAAATCTTTCCAGAGGAAATCACTTTCTCCAAATAGAGATAGTGATGAGTCGATAGAGGAAACGGTCTCAACATTGGCAAGAGAGGTAGGAATATTTTTACAAGCATCTTTGAAATGTTCTTCACAAGCCTCATCAAGAACGTCAATACAATTAACACTCTCGTAAGAATTAGGTTGTTTAGAAAGCTTTCCCATGTTGAAGACTACTTTATCGTCACCCACTCTCATGATAAGCTCACCAGCTTCAACATCGATGAGAGTGCGACCGGTCCTCAAGAATGGACGACCAACAATGAGTGGCACACGGGGGTCCATCTCGTAGTCGACGACAACAAAATCAGCAGGGAAGGTGAATTTGTCGACTCCTACAATGACGTCTTCGGCTATCCCCACTGGATAAGCAACCGTACGGTTGGCCAATTCCAAAGTCATTTTGGTGGGGACAAGCTCTGGGAGAGATAATTGCTTCCAAACACTTAGAGGCATGAGATTAATACTGGCACCTAGATCAGCTAGGGCCATGCAATTCTCTACTCCCGGGAAATTGCAAGGGATAAGAAAACGACCCGGATCACCAAGCTTAGTTGGCAATTTCCTTAAGAGCACTGCAGAGCAATTCTCATTAAGTTGGGTGTTGGCAATATCGAGGAGCTTTTCCTTGTCGCTCAGAAGATCTTTAAACATTTTCGCGTATTTGGGCATGTGAGCGAGAGCCTCAGCGAAGAAGATATTGAAATTCAGTTGTTTGAACATTTTTAGGAAGTTCGAAACCTGAATATCATCCTTGCTCTTTTGCTTCTCTTTCCTCAACCTAGATGGATAAGGTATATTGGAAGAAGAGGAAGGCTTTGTGAGAATAGGATCACTCACAACCACGGGTGGAGGAGGGGTAGAAGGAAGAGGTGGAGAAATTGGGGAAGGAGAAGGAGGAGGAATAGGAGCAGGTGACTCGTTCTCCTTAGTCACAACCACCGG
Organism: Glebionis coronaria; assembly: GCA_025667525.1. Taxonomy (NCBI): domain Eukaryota; kingdom Viridiplantae; phylum Streptophyta; class Magnoliopsida; order Asterales; family Asteraceae; genus Glebionis; species Glebionis coronaria. The sequence goes on along the minus strand of CM046877.1, from coordinate 268,434,290 downwards.
TGGAGGTATAGGAAGCTCGGGTTCCTTGGTACCTTTGCCACTTCGAGTGGTGATTGCTTTCATCTCCCCTCTTGGGTTCGCAACGGTGTTACTCGGAAGAGTACCCGAAGAAGAGGGTTGATTACCCTGGAAGAAACTAGCCATCATGTTCCTCAGATCATTAGTTTGGCTATCCAACGTATTTCTCACGTCGGCTCGCAAATCATTTCCTTGCTTTACCAAGTCTGCCTTCAAGTTCCGCACTTCCTGTTGAATATTTTCCACGATCACATCATTGGTCCTCATGTAGGTTGCAACCTCTTGGTGTAATGCAGTGGTGGTTTGGTTGGAAGGAGCATTGTATGCAGGTGGTTGGTAAGCAGGTTGTTGGTAGACTTGGTTGTTACGTGGAGGCGGTTGTTGCTGCTTGTGAGGAGGGATGTATGGTTGTCGAGGTTGTTGTTGTTGTTGAGGAGGGCGATTGAGGTTTTGTTGTTGGTTTGGGTTGGTAGGAGGGAAACCAGGTGGGGAAAGATAGTTGTTGGATCGATAGCTAAGCAAGTTACGGTCACCTTGAGGTCTAGCTTGATAAGAATGTGGAGGATAGGTGCCATATGCCGCATTCACATTCTCAGCAGGGTAATCTTGGGTGGCGGTACAAGTGGTGTAAGAGTGAGGACCACCGCATATCTCACAAGGTTGGCTGACAGCGTTCACTTGAGCGTGTTTGGCGTTGTTGCTGTTGTTGTTGCTGACGGTGTGGGTGACAAGCGATTCAAGAAGCGTGGTGATTTTGTCCAATCGCTTGTCTCTGTCACTAGTGCTAGCACTAGCGACATTGGTCCTAACACTCTTGGTTTGCACACGAGATTTATTCTCAATGATGTCCCAAGCAGCATTGGAAGTCTTAGCCAATAGATTACCCCTCGAGGCACTGTTCAGTGAATCTTGATCACTCATGCTTAAACCATTGTAAAAAGTATTAATTTGATGTACTTTGGTAAAACCATGTTGTGGGCATTTTCTTAAAAGATCTTTAAAACGATCCCAAGATTCACTGAACGACTCATCGTACTTTTGTTCAAAATTTATGATTTCATTCCGCAATGCGGTAGTACGAGAGGGTGGAAAAAAGTAATTGATGAACTTTGTTTCCAAATCCGTCCACGAGAGAATACTCTGTGGCTGTTCCTTAGCAAGCCAATGCCGGGCTTGTCCCTCTAAAGAAAAGGGAAAAAGTTGTAACCTTATAACCTCTTGTGGAACACCATTGAACTTGACTGTGTTGGTGAGTTGTAGAAATCTCTTGATGTGGTCGTGTGGGTCGTCAATGGTTCGTCCCAAGAATGGTTGAGCGGAGACCATCTGGATAAAGCCTGATTTTAGCTCGAAATTGTTGGCGGCAATTGGAGGTATGACAATTGGATCCGTGTTGCCATCTACATGAGCTTGCAGCAGTTCAATCATCGGGCGATTATCCGGAAGGGGCTCATTGTTGTTGTTATTGTTCATGTTGTTGAAAGGCGGGTTATTGTTGTTATTATTGTTTGGAGGTGGGACACCGGCCATGTCTAAGTGATCGAGAGGCTCGGGCTCTTGATAGGACGTAAATCGAGTGCGCATACACCTGCAAAAGAACGAACAAAGAAAAACAAGGCAAAAATATTTTTGGTTTTTATGTTTTTTTAATTTTTTTAATTAATTTTTTTTTTTTTTTTGTATTTTTGAAAATTTTATATTTTTTAGGATTTTTGAAAACTTTTATGATGAAAAAGTAACGTTCACGGGGAACGGATCCCAAAATCCAAGTTCTCACAAAAAACTTTTGATCTTAACGAGAAGAGCCGGCAGCGGCGCCATTTGATACAAGCTTTTTGTTATGGGTTCTAATTTCTCTCGGTATCCTCTCGAATTGATCTCAGTTTAAAGTGGAATGATTTGTTCTTGGTGACAAAAAGGGTTTTTGGTTTTCTATTCTATTGAAAAGATAAATGACCAATGTAAATTAAAATATAAACTTAAAACAATTAAAAAGTAAAACTAGGATTAAAAATTTAAAGAAAACAGCAACTGAAAAACTGACCTAACTAAAAATGCTCTAATCGGAAAATAATCCTACTCGGAAAAATAATCAACTCGGAATAATAATGTCCTATGCGGAAAAAAATGCTCTATTCGGAAAATAAAGGCCTATGCGGAAAATTCAGACTATTCGGAAAAAGATGCTATTCGGAAAGAAAAACCGTATTCGGAAAGTAAGCTATTCGGAAAACAAGGCCTTATTCGGAAAGTTAAGGCTATTCGGAAAAGTTGATCTATGCGGAAAAACAAGCTATTCGGAATATATAAAATATTCCGAGTGAAGGAAAAGAGAACAGTCCTATTCGGAAAATCTAACCTATGCGGAATGTATGAAATATTCCGAATAGGGGACGAGTCCAACAGCCTATTCGGAATAATTAAGGTGATGAAGAACAGTAACAGCAGCGGAGGAACAGAAGATACGAATTTAAATCCAAATCAACTCGAATACTCAAAAAAGGTTTTACCAAACTAATCAATAATCTTTTAAATACCATAAGTAACAAATCCCACCAATAAAAACACTAAATCAACAACTTTTTGAGATCAAACTTGAATCAAATAAAAAAACTTAAGAACTTGCAATAGAAGATGATAAAGAACAAGATGAATAGAAAGATTGGAATTGAATGATTAATGAAAAGGTAACAAGAGTAATGATTAAAACACTTACAAGAATGAAAGAAAATTAAAAATCACCAAACACCCTAATGGTGTTGGTGATGAACCGTTCATAAGAAAACTGGGGAAAAGAAAATGAAAGCTAGCTCCCTAATTGTGTGAAGGAGAATCCTTTTATAGTCCTAATGGTTGGTTGGTGAGTGGGCTTTATCCCTTTCTTCTTGTCTTCTCGTCTTTTCAGAAAAGTTGACGTTTTCGATTCTGATTCGGGATTTGTCGTCGATTAAATTCAACTCGTCTTTTAATTTCTTCGTTAAATGGACTTGAGTTTCTTCGACATATGTAAATCTTCCATCTTTGGTCCTTTTCTTCGATAAATCTTCAAATAGGCCCATTGACTTCAAATCTTTTGCATCTCTTGGACAATAGACTTTGTCTTTAGTCTTTTTCCTTGATAAAACCCGTGCAATCCCATGTTTTCTTTGATATTCATCCGGTTAGCTCTGAAAACACAATAAACACAAAAACCACGCATAATTCCAAACAAATGATATTAAATACGTGTTTTGGTCTTGTTTTAGCCAGAATTAAGTGGTAAAAGGATGGGTGTTTACACACCTATCATAAACCTAGAAAAGTCATCTGTGATGACAAAGCAATATGACTTACCATTCAAACTTTCTATATTGGTTGGACCAAAGAGGTCCATGTGTAGCATATGAAGAGGTCTAGAACTAGTATGCACCTGTTTGGACTTGAATTAGACCTTGTGCTGCTTGCCTTTAAGACATGCAACACAAGAGTGGTCATTGTGGAAGGCCTTCTCTAGAAAACCATCAACCAAGCCAAGTCTCACATGCCTATTTATATTCTTAAAATTTATGTGCCCTAGTCTCCTGTGCCACAAATTTAAATTTTGAAAAATGTAAGGGTGATGAAACATTTTGTGTCTATAAAGAAGTTTAAAAATGACATCAGCTAAGATGACATAGCATAAAATGTACTTGAGAATGCATAAAACCTTAGTTAAAACACAAACAAAGGTAATAATCCTAAGGAAATTACCTAGTCTCTAATAAGCAAGAATGACAAACACTGTTCATACATACACTCATGCAAAAGCATGATAGACACATATGAACTCTAGAGTCCTTTGTTCACAAATGCTCCAAAGAGAAAGTTAACTCATATAAAACCTTTGCAACTCCCTAAGTAAGCCCAAAAATATATATCTACCCCAAGTCACCCATACGACCACACCCAATTTTAGGTCAAAAGTCTTGGCAGCATGCACAGTATATCAACTTTGCATGCTACAGTGCCTCGAGGTTTAGAAATTCCAACAATTTCATAAGGAAAGAGCCTTCATTATTTCTAACCCCCACTCACCAGTGGACACAATCTAGAATTGTGCAAGAGTGCTCTAAGAGTACCCAAAAACCTAGAGGTTTACCTCCCCTTAATAGAAGCATACAAATCATTATATGTGAAGAAGCAAAATTTTATCTCAAGATAGGAATGTAAACATTCCAACCATCATAAATAAAAGTTTGCAATTCTGTATCCATCCAAATGTAGCTCCATTTTCCTGCATAGTTAGACAAAAACCACAAAAACACACCAACAGAGGCTACCCTTTCCCACAACAATGGGTAGAGATAACATGTTAGTGGATACAAATAATATTAGTGGAAAGACCAACAATGCATGTTCCTTGAGCATCCACTATCCCAATATCCTTGATCATTAACCTGCTTTTGGATAGGCTGCTCAAAAAGAAAACAAATTAGTTTTCTGTGGAGATCCAAGCCTTGTCAGACTTGGATCTGTCTAGTTGTTCAACTAGAGTGGTCTTATTCTTTGCCACAAATCCCTGTTCATCCCTTTGTGACCTAAACACCCAATTTGTTCCAATGAGTCTAGTAATGACCTTCTCAAGATATTTAAGTCTATTGCAACTCATTGAAATACCATTAAAATTAGAGTTTTGCTCTTGTTTAGGTTTCCAAGTTAAGTAGGATGATGCTTCAGACCCTTGACCCTTATTAACCAAGTATCTTTGTTTATATGGTCTAAAATAAGGTCTCATACCAAACTTGGAGCTGTCAGCGCTGCATTTGTGCCTGTCAGCGTTGAATTTGTTCCTGTCAGCGCTGAATTTGTTCCTGTTAGCGCTGAATTTGTTCTTGTCAGCGCCCAAATTAGGGTTTGCTACAGGAACATACTGTCTGTTTGACCAAGTGTTGGTCTTTTGAAAGGGCCTTTGTCCATGGGTATTAGCTACCTTAGAGAAGAAAGGAGTTGGTCTAGTAACCTGTGGTCTAGTGTGGACAAAAGGTCTACGGTTGACATTGGATGACCTATTGTCAGCAAATGAATTGGATCCACTGACACAATGATAGGCCAAATGTGAGAAGCTCCCACATGAGTAACAAGCCTTTTTAGACACAAACTTAGGCTTAGACTGATAAAACCCTGTCCCATTAACACTTTCTTGGCTTCTGAATGACCTAGGTTTCCTATACATTTCAGCGTATTTAACACTAGGTTGTTTCTTAATTGGGTAGCCAAGATTAACAGCTTTTCCAGTGATGGGATTTGTCACAGTTATAGGTGTAGATACAACTGGACTCTCAATGGGTGTAGGCACAAATGGACTCTCACTAAGTATCCCACATTTAACAAATAAAGTGGGGTTGGCCTTTTTCCACTCTTCTAGGTCAATAACCTTTTGTTGATATTCCTCAACTAGGGAAAGAACTCTAGGTGGAGGAATAAATTCCTCTTCTTGGAGTTCTGGAATACCAGTACAAGAGAGATCCTTTCTATGGACACCATAGAAGTCCCCAGCAGGTGGTGGAACAGCCACATATTCTTTCAACCCAATCCCAGACATATCCCTAGAATCCCTTTGTTCACTAACACATTTTTCTAGGGTTTGTGAGGCTTTATCAAATCTCTGAATTTTAAGGTCTACATTATCCTTATTTTTTATAGCCTCATCTAACTTAGCCTGTAATTCAGCATTGACTCTCTCCATGATGTTTCTAATATCCATACTAGCATTTAACTCATGTTTTAAGATATTTATTTTATCTTTTAAGTCAAATTCCATTTTCTTGTACTCAGAAACTGTCTTCTCAGTTTGAGTGAGAGCAATTTGATAGTTAGACAGTTTTCATCTTTCAGTACTCACATCATCTAACAACCTTAACACCTCTTTGTTAAGTTTCTCAGTATTTAACCTACAAGAAGAGTCATTACATACCTCATTATCAGAACATGAAGAAGAATTGGAACTTGTGGAACTTGAAGTAGACGTGGACTTAACTGAAAACATCATCAGCTTCTTCTTCACCTTCTTCCTTAGCCTGGTTCACCTCACGATATTGGATTTCGTTTTTTAAATCAAAGTTTATCAACAAGCTCTAATACCACTTGTTGATCCCAAACTTAGATCGATTTAGCTTTATGTATACGAGATTAGATCAAGTAATACACTTATAGAAACCTTTGTATATGCTTATGATAATCTAAGTGTTATGCGGAATTAACACTTAAACAAGAACACACAATGATATAAACAAACTTTCACTTTGATTAATGATATCAAACTTGCTTACAATGAAAGTAGTTTACGAATAAAAACTTATATGAAACATTAACCTAAAGGTCTTCTTTTATAGACATAAGAAGCCTTGTACAATAATCTACGTATCAGCTATTCTAGGTAAAGATAAATATAGAAAATACATTGTTGTTCCTATCTTTACTAGAAGTAATCTAGAATAGAATAAACGCGTAGAGTATATCTTCCCATCAGTGCTTGTCTTCAATGTATCAACGCTTGACTTTATTTTGTCAACGCTTGAGCTGTCAGCGCTTGTTTTACTCTTGTCAACGCTTGTTTTACTATTGTCAGTGCTAAAGTGATATGGCCTTAATTTATTCCCAACATAGAAGAAAACCATTGCCCCTCTAGGGTATTAGTTGCTAGAATACAACAATCTTATTCACGTAAAATTATCCTTCCCAGCGGGTTACTCAATGTAATGCCCTGGTCTCGGATAGGGTGGTCAACCCAATAGTACTATCATTAGAATAAGCGGCTATTCCCGAATCACAACATCAAGTCAGAAGATAGTTAACGGCTCATGAATTTAGGGTCTTTAGCAACAAGTTACTCAATACATTGTAATCAACTTTAGGCAACATTCGGGTCCAACAATTACTCATGACTTGTGTTCATTTATTTTTAAATAGCATGTATCTCCCTCGCGGGTATAAAACATTTAGTAGCTAACATAAAAAGCGAGGCTACAGACTCACCTTAGTATAAGAGATCTAGCGAGATGATCGTCGATGATAATGGATGGCTTTCAAACACGAGAACCGCTACCTATCAAATAAGGCGCGTTCATTAATAATGACTCGAGAAATAAATCATACATAACAACATCAAACTCAAAATCATAAAGTCACAATAAACTCGAGAGAAAACGATATAAATAACTTCATTATACTTTACTACACATTTACTTTACCATTTTACACTTTTAACAAAGTCCACCGGCACATACTACATGTACTAGCTTATTTACACCTTTTAAACTCGTCAAACGTTTATGAAACGACTTGATAAACTAACTTACTATATATAGAAAGTCCTCCTACAAGTTTATCAAATGAAATTACTTTTAAAGTCCTTTACTCGACTCATCTTCAAACTACAAAATCTGGACAGATTTACGTTAATTTTTCATACAACCGTTTTAACTTCTTTAAACGACTCCGTTTACAAAACCGACACTCGGGTTTTAAAGTAAACTCAACCTATAAGGTAAACACCTCATTATCAGTAGGTTACATATTTCAAAACTTCTATTTAGAGTCCCAGAGATTCGATCCAAATATCGACAACAACTATATGTAGTGTCGATACTCCTCTCCCGGTACACGATCAATCAAAACATCATAACTTCGCTCTCGTTTGGAGCTAGAAGCTCTACCTTATATCAAATAGAAGCTAATAAAATTATCTACAACCCTAGACTATAAGTTAAGCCATTTTCAAAACATAAAAATTTGGATTTTACAGTTTACTTACTGTTATAAAATGACCATTAAATCTTGTACAAAATCACCTTTTTGATCAAAACCAACCATAGAAATGTTCATTCCTATACCCTAACATCAACAAATATGAACCAAAACATCTAAATCATCATCAAAATTAAAACCTTTGAATCAAAATGAATTTTTTAACAAAATTCTTGCAACAATCACCATTGATCATGGCAAGAACACCATGTATGATCATGGTTTCTACCTACCAACATCAAAAAATAAAAATGCCTTGCATGTAAGATTTTCTTATACCAAAATGATCCTTGATCAATTCTAAGAGTGGGTCTTGCTTTAGTTTTGCAAAAATCATCATGAAATTCAAGTTAAAATTGATTGAAGTTTGGTTTTGGTAGGGTGGTGGATGTTACGGCTTATAGAGAGAGAGAAGAGGAGAGATGAGAAAAATTTTTAGTGGAAGAAATGAGGTGGTGTGTGTTAATTTAGGCTTATATATAGTGCATGAGGGACCTTGGTTGCAATTTGGCAATAGTTGTGGCTCAAAATGAAAATAGTTAGCTAAAAAGCGGGAAATAACTATTAGTCAAATTTGAAAATATTTACGGGTCTCGGGTTTCATAAAGATACTTTTAAAAATTTAAAACGTACATCAAATATAATAATATCGACTCCCGACTCGACTCAACACGTCATTTAAAATAAAACATCAAAAATGACAAAAATCGAACAACCAATAATAAAACGTAAAATATTTGGCATCCATCGACATCACGCTTGCTAATACTCCTTATACTTATTAAAATTAAAATATAAACCTTCCAACATCGGTTTAAACTTAAACCTCCAAAAATAAATATCATTCAGACTCATCCAAAAATTTCAAAAATAATCGTAAAATAAGATTAAGCAATGACCTCGGTTTTGGGTTGTCACATTAAAAAACCCGGTTTTTAATTTTAGAATCATGAACTTTTTGGTTTTCTCTTTGTAAATAAATGAATTTTCATAAGCAATATCCCTCAATTCATCCAATTCATTCAATTGCCTTTTCCGGTGTTTTCCTGCGGTCTCAATGTCATCATTACAATGCTTTAGGGCCCAATAAACTTTGTGTTTGAGTTCAATGGGCAAGTGGCAGTTCTTCCCATACACAAGCTTGTAAGGAGTGCACCCAATGGGCGTCATATGAGCGATACGAAAGGCCCATAAAGAATCGTCTAACTTATCTGACCACGATTGTCGGTTTTCCCCAATCGATCTCTCCAAGATCCTCTTCAACGCTCGGTTTGAAACCTCGACTTGCCCACTTGTTTTTGGGTGATAAGCCGTAGAAAGCCGATGTGTAACGCCATATTTCTTTAGAACCCTTTCGAATTGGTCATTACAAAAATGGGTTCCACGATCGCCTATGATTGCACGAGGGGTTCCAAACCAAGAAAATAATTGCTTTCAAAACTTGACTACCTAATAAGTGTGAAAATACTTATCCTTTTACCACTTAATTATAATAATAACCAAGCCAAAACGTGTATTTTATGTCGTAAATGTCGAAATTATGCGTGGTTTGTCTTTTTGTTGTGATTTAGGATCAAAATGTGAAAAGGAAAGAAAACACGGGCTTTCACGGGCTTTTATCGAAGAAAAAGATAAAAGACGAAGTCAAAAGATCAAGAGTGAAAAAAGAACGGAAGTCCAAGGCCTATTCTGAAGATTTATCAAAGAAAATGTCTAAAGACGGAAGTTTAATGAAGTCGAAGAACTCAAGTCTAATAAACGAAGAAATTATAAGACAAGTTTAATTTATCCATCAACAAATCCCGAGACAAAGTCAAGAAAGTCGAAGAATTTATAAAGACGAAAAGACGAGAAGAGGAAGAAAAGATCAACACATGTCATCTCCCTATAAATACCCTCCTAATGTGTCATTAGGAGGTGTTAGCTAAATTGACAACTTAGCTCTCCACTTAATTTCATGCACTTTCATATTGTCAATTTAATTTATTGTCTCTAATTTCAATTCTTTTAATTCCAAGTAAGTTTTAATATTTTGTTGTTGAATCTTCATTTATAATCAAGTTTTTCATAATCATTCTCATTCTTCTCTTCTTGTTTTTAAAATCTATTCTCTTTTTTGATTAATCTTAAAGTTTTCATCTTTATGCTTAATTCGATTAAAGTTCTTATCTTTTTGTTATTATCATTTTCGTATGATTCATGGTCTTAGCTTATTGTGCTTTTTGCTTAATTGGTGTCTAGCTTATTTTCATTTAAGTATTTTTAAAGGTTTTATCTTTTTAAAGTTTAATCTTTTTCTTTTAGTTCAATTTATAAATTTTGCTTATTTGGTATCCTGAAAGTTTTAAAATTCATAGCTTATTTTGTTCTTCTTATTGTTGTTTTGGTTTAATTGTTGGTTAAAGTTCTTATTCGGGTTTATGCTTATTTTTACTCTATCTGAATATTGTGACCTTTCCATCACAATATCATTAGGGTTTTGACATTGTGATAGCTTATTGTGACAACTCATTCCGACAGCTTTATTGCGATCGCAATAACCCTTGGGGTTTTACTTTGCGATCGAAGTGTTTTAATATTCCCATATTCCGATCGAGGATTGCGATTTCCCCTGGCATCGTGGATTGCCATCGGGATTTAAGGCTTATTGCGACGAAACACTGCTCAAATTTTGACAGCCATATTGTGACAGCTTCATATTGCGATAGGCAACATTCCGACAAAATCACATTTTAACGTTCCGACACATATTTTCTTCATATTGCGATAGTTACTATATTAATTATTCCTACAGAATTTTGTATAACATTCTGATAGTTTTTCCTAATACACATTCTGAAATTTTGTATATACAACATTCCGATAGTTTACAATTCCAACATTCCGATGGAATGACATGCTTGCCTGCATGCTTATTGTATTCTTGGCGCCATTTTGAGATACTAGCTTACTTGCTTGAGCTACTATCTGGCTTGCTTGTTTATTAATTAATTTTGTTCCGTAATCGTTTAGTTTTATCTGAAAGTTTTTCCGATTTCTATTATGAAAGTCACGTATTTTTAGTTATATTTTTCATCAAATTTTAGTATTATTAATTTTTCGTATAGTTTAAGTTTTATCTTTTATTTAGTGCCCGCTTTAGCTTTTACCTCGTTGAGTTCTAAAGTACCCTCTTAGTTTTATTTTCTCTTTTTTCATTAAGTTAATTTTATTTTTCAGTCGAAAGTTAATTTCCTCTTTTAGTTTTGTTTTTTTTATTTTTTTGTTTTAATTTACGTTTTAGTATTTGTTTTGCTCCTTTATTATTAGTTATTTGTTTTTGGCTTATTTTTATTACTTTTTACATTTACCTTTTAAGTGGAAATAGATAACCAAACCTTCTTTTATCCACAAAAAACGACTGAGTCACACATTTAACCGGAGATCAATTCGATTAGATACCGAGAAAAACGAACTTTTTAACTAGCAAAATCAAAACTATAAAATGGCGCCGCTGCCGGGGAAGTTGTACTTTGGTGAGGACATCTCTCATGAGATGATTCCATCCCTCACCACGTTCCCATTGAATTAGTTCTGGATCGACTCAGGCTCGTGACTCGGTTAACAAAAACAAGCGCTTCTCGGGAGGCAACCCGTTGATCTATCCTTTTACCTGTTTTAATAATAAGTGTAGGGGGAGCCCCGTAGGTGTTTGTTGTCTTGTTTCTTATGATGTGAAGGGATTAAAGCTTCAAAGATCCACTTTTGATGACATTTGACGCCCTTGATCCCGTGTACCCGACTTCCCGGTTCTATCCTAAACTGTCGTGATTCAATAATTTCATATCTTCTAAGTTCACATTAAAATCACTATAGTTGTCCTTTCCTTAGCTACATTTAAACTACGTGCAAAATGTCCTAAGTGTAGGGGAGTTTATTCCCACATGCTTAAACATTGAGGACAATGTTTATATCAAGTGTATGGGGGATTTCTATCGAAATTAAGTGGGCTTTTCCATGAATTTGTCCTCATTTTAACCGGAAAATCTAGTTTTTTGACATTTTTCAAAATTTTTAATCTATTTTGGCTTTGTAGTTTTCCTTTGTTATCGTTATTTACTTTCTTTGCTAAAATAAAGTTTAATAAAGTGGTTTTATTTTTTCAAAGTCATGAATCTTTTGACTCAACCCGAGTTCACTTATCCAAGTTTACTCTAGCTAGTATCCTTAACGTGTTTAAGTCAAGTTTTGCTAGGCTTTTATATAGGGAACTTTAAAACGCGAAAGTCTTAACTCTTACGGGTTAAGTTCAAAAACTTTTTGCAAGTTCCTATAATTGATCCTAGAAAGTCGTTTATCAAGGGAACTTTAAAATGCGAATTCTAAACTTGAAAGAGTCTAAGAAGTTGCAAGATCCTATAGATGACTTGAAAACCCAAAACTTTGATTTAATTAGCTAAGCATCCACGAGTCTCATTCCTTGAGATTTTAAATTATGGAGAACGAGAGATGATAGAGTCAATTATAAGTTTGGTATTCTTTCACAAATTTATGTGAGTTGATTATAAGCTTTTTCTCCCATCGCTTGTTAATAAATCTATTTGCAATAAATAAGGTTGTACAATTTGAAAAGTTACTTACCTTCTAGCCTAAGATCGTTTAAAAGTTGCTCGGTATTAATTAGAGTTCATAGTCAAGGCATAACTTATTGAAGCAGGATGTGAAGATTGGCGATTCTGAAAAGGCCATAACAAGGCATAAGGGCTACATTTTGTTGCTAAAGATCCAAAGTGATGTGAAGAATCGTTTATCAAAAATCAATATGAAGGATCGAGACACACGACGAAAAGCAAATACTCCCCTAAAGATCATGGAGAAGTCTATCCGAAAAGACCCCAGAAAGGTATGAGGATAAATTGATCCAAGTCCTAAAAGGAGGCGGATCGTTGTATATCAAAATCCAAAATAAAGATTGGAGAAAAATGAAGAAGTCGTGGTCCAAGTATGAAGAATCTATCAAAAAGTTCAAGTGAAGAAATTCCTATTATGAAGAGAAGACCATTATTTCAAGAACGTCTCTCAAGATTCGAAGTTATGAAGTCACTGCCAAATATCGGTCCGAGAAAGGTCTCAAATCGTGAAGCAAGTTATGCCAAGATATGAACTTTATGAGGTCCCGAGAAGCAGATTTAAAAGATTTTATCCTTTAGCTAACTATTGATAATTTGTCCCACTTTATTTTCGGCCTAATAAATCAAACAATGCATCCTCGTGATCATTTAAGACAACCATAAAATATAAGAGATACACCTAGGAATACGGGAGTCTAAGTGAATAATTGGGCCACATAAGTTCGTGTTAGTTTACTAACTTATAATAAAAATGATCTTGTTTATAAGCTTGGTGTGGGGAATGTGAAACTTGAGGGTGATAAACATTCATGACATCCAAAACCCCAATGTAAGTCTTTGATTTATTTACTTGTCTTCTTCCTTTAAATATTTTGCAATTTTCTATCTCCTTTAGTTTACTTAAAGTCTTGCGTTTAATAAAGGCCAAGGTGGATTGATTATGATGGAAAATGTAAAACTTGCTTTGTAACTAATGCATTGCATGAGGGCATTGAAATGGTCAAGTGTAGGGGATTTAATAAGTGTGAAAACACTTATCCTATTACCACTTAATTATAATAATAACCAAGCCAAATCATGTATTTTATGTCGTAAATGTCGTAAAAGACAAAAGACGAAGTCAAAAGATCAAGAGTGCAAAAAGAACGGAAGTCCAAGGCCTATTCTAAAGATTTATCGAAGAAAAAGTCTAAAGACGGAAGTTTAATAAAGTCGAAGAACTCAAGTCTAATAAAAGAAGAAATTATGAGACAAGTTCAATTTATCCATCGACAAATCCTGAGACAAAGTCGAGAAAGTCGAAGAATTTATAAAGACGAAAAGACGAGAAGAGGAAGAAAAGATCAACACATGTCATCTCCCTATAAATACCCTCCTAATGTGTCATTAGGAGGTGTTAGCTAAATTGAAAACTTAGCTCTCCACTTAATTTCATGCACTTTCATATTGTCAATTTACTTTATTGTCTTTAATTTCAAGTCTTTTAATTCCAAGTAAGTTTTACTATTTTGTTATTGAATCTTCATTTTTAATCAAGTTTTTCATAATTATTCTCATTCTTCTCTTCTTGTTTTTAGAAATATATTGTCTTGTTTGATTAATCTTAAAGTTTTCATCTTTACGCTTAATTTGATTAAAGTTCTTATCTTTTTGTTATTATCATTTTCGTGTGATTCATGGTCTTAGCTTGTGCTTTTTGCTTAATTGGTGTGTAGATTATTTTCATTTAAGTGTTTTTAAAGGTTTTATCTTTTTAAAGTTTAATCTTTTCTTTTAGTTCAGTTTATAAATTTTGCTTATTTGGTATCTTGAATGTTTTTAAATTCATAGCTTATTTTGTTCTTCTTATTATTGTTTTGGTTTAATTTTTGGTAAAAGTGCTTATTCGGGTTTATGTTTATTTTTACTCCATCTGAATATTGTGACCTTTCCATCACAATATCATTAAGGTTTTGACATTGTGACAGCTTATTGTGATAGCTCATTCTGACAGCTTTATTGCGATCGCAATAACCCTTGGGTTTTACTTTGCGATCGAAGTGTTTTAATATTCCCATATTCCGATCGAGGATTGCGATTTCCCCTGGCATCGTGGATTGCCATCGGGATTTAAGGCTTATTGCGACGAAACACTGCTCAAATTTTGACAGCCATATTGTGACAGCTTCATATTGCGATAGGCAACATTCTGACAAAATCACATTTTAACATTCCGACACATATTTTCTTCATATTGCGATAGTTACTATATTAATTATTTCGACAGAATTTTGTATAACATTCCGACAGTTTTTCCTAATACTCATTCTGACAGTTTGTATATACAACATTTCGATAGTTTACAATTCCAACATTTTGATGGAATGACATGCTTGCCTGCATGCTTATAGTATTCTTGGCGCCATTTTTAGCTACTAGCTTACTTGCTTGAGCTACTAGCTTGCTTGCTTGTTTATTAATTAATATTGTTCCGTAATCGTTTAGTTTTATCTGAAAGTTTTTCCGATTTCTATTTTGAAAGTCACGTATTTTTAGTTATATTTTTCATCAAATTTTAGTATTATTAATTTTTCGTAAAGTTTAAGTTTTATCTTATATTTAGTGCCCGCTTTAGCTTTTACCTCGTTTAATTTTAAAGTACCCTCTTAGTTTTATTTTCTTCTTTTTCATTAAGTTAATTTTATTTTTCAGACGAAAGTAAATTTCCTCTTTTATTTTTGTTTTTTTAATAGTTTTGTTTTAATTTACGTTTTATTATTTGTTTTGCTCCTTTATTATTAGTTATTTGTTTTTGGCTTATTTTTATTACTTTTTGCATTTACCTTTTAAGTAGAAATAGATAACCAAACCTTCTTTTATCCACCAAAAACGATTGAGTCACACATTTAACCGGAGATCAATTCGATTAGATACCGAGAAAAAAACGAACTTTTTAACCAACAAATTCAAAACTATAACTACCACACGAGCATAGTTCGTGGGCAAAGCCTTAGCTTCCACCCACTTGGATAGGTAGTCAAAGGCGACAAGGATGTACTTATTACCACGAGATGATGGGAACGGCCCCATAAAATCAATTCCTGAAACGTCAAAGATCTCACACACTTGGATGATATTTTGTGTCATTTCATCCTTTTGTGAGGCTTTTCCTTGTCGTTGGCATGATTCACACGACTTGACAAGTGCGTGTGCATCTCGGTAAATAGTAGGCCAAAAGAAACCGGCATCAAAGACCTTCTTCGCCGTGAGATTAGCACCATGGTGACCACCCGTGGGTCCCTCGTGACAAGCTCTAAGGATATTAGAAGCTTTGGTGCCAAAAACACAACGTAGAATAATTTGATCCGCACAAGTCCGAAAGAGGTAAGGGTCGATCCAAAAGTAGAACTTGACGTCACGAAAGAATTTTCGCTTTTGTTGAGTCGTCATACCCTTAATGATGAATTTCCTACATGGTAATTTGCGATGTCCACAAACCATGGGGTGGATGAGTCTTTCTTAGAATTCACTACACCAAGTGTGTCGATAGGAAATGTTTCGGTGATTTCCTTGTTCTCATACACACTTTGGTGAGGATCTTCCAATCGAAGAGATGATCGGCCGCAAGATTCTTGGCTTCTTTTTTGTCAATGATCGTGACATCAAATTCTTGTAGGAGGAGAATCCAACGAAGAAATCTCGGCTTTCCATCTTGCTTGGCCAAGAGGTAATTGATTGTCGAATGATCCGTATACACGATGCTTTTGGTCAAGATGAGGTAAGGTAGGAATTTCTCAAATGCATACACCATGGCAAGGAATTCCTTTTCTGTTGTGGTATACTTAAGTTGAGCCTCGGTCATCGTCTTGCTAGCATAGTGAATAGGCAAGAAGTTCTTTTCCTGACGTTGCCCCAAAACGGCCCCAATAGCGTAATCACTTGCATCACACATAAGCTCAAAGGGGAGGTTCCAATTGGGAGCAAAAAGAATGGGAGCTTCGGTAAGTTTCCTCTTAAGGATTTCAAATGCTCATACATAATATTCGTTAAAGACAACAGGAGCATCTTTTTCGAGGAGGTGTGTAATGGGTCGAGATATCTTTGAAAAATCCTTGATGATTCGACGATAAAAGCCCGCGTGGCCTAGGAAACTCCTAACTCCCTTGACGGTTTTGGGATGAGGTAATTTGGCGATGACGTCAATTTTAGCTTTGTCTACCTCAATCCCCGCTTTCGAAACCTTGTACCCTAAGACGATTCTTTCTTTAACCATAAAATGACATTTTTCCCAATTGAGCACAAGGTTGGTTTCCTCACAACGTTTCAACATATGTTTCAAATTCCCTAAACACAAAGTGAACGAACTACCAAACACAGAAAAGTCATCCATAAAGACTTCCATCGTCTTCTCGATCATGTCATGAAAAATAGCCATCATACACCGTTGAAAAGTTCCCGGTGCATTGCAAAGTTCGAATGGCATTCTACGATAGAAAAACGTTCCATATGGACAAGTAAACGTAGTTTTTTCTTGATCACGAGGATCGATGTGTATTTGAAAGTAACCGGAAAAACCATCTAAGAAGCAATAGAAATCGTTTCCCGCAAGACGATCCAACATTTGATCCATTAAGGGCAAGGGAAAATGGTCTTTACGGGTGGCGTCATTCAACTTAAGATAGTCAATACTCACCCTCCAACCGGTCACGAGTCGAGTTGGAATTAACTTGTTGTCATCGTTTGGCACAACGATCATTCCTCCCTTTTTAGGGATACAATGAATGGGACTCACCCAAGGGCTATTAGAAATAGGGTAAATCATTCCCGCATCAAGGAGTTTAAGGACCTCCTTTTTGATGACGTCGTGAATTATGGGGTTCACCCTCCTTTGGTATTGAATTGCGGGATTGTAGTCTTCCTCCATTAAAATTTTGTGGGTACAAATTTTTGGGTCGATACCGTTAATGTCGGATAATTTCCACGCAATTGCACCTTTATGAGTCCTTAGAACATCGATAAGTGCGTTTTTTTCATCATCCGAAAGATCCTTCGCAATAATAACCGTCAACTTATCGTCTCCTTCCAAGAATACGTATTCAAGATGAGGAGGAAGATCTTTTAACTCGAGGATTGGTGGTTCCTCGATTTAAGATTTGGGTTCGATATTCATAACCTCCACCGGAAGAGGAAATGGGAAATTGTTAAGAAAATACTTGATAATCGAGAAGTCCTCATCATTGTCGAGGTCTTCGTTACAACTTCAAGGTATATCAAACTCTTCCAAAGTGAAACCACCTCCTTGAAATGGAGTGAAGGATAGTGTCGAGTTATCAAGAATAGGATCGAGCATAATGGGATTGCCACTATTTTCTTCATCACCAAAACCTAAAAATTCTTGTGAAAATTCTTCGCAAACGACATCGATCATATCAATGTAGTTTATGGTCGCGATAGAATAAACATGAGAAAGTTTGGAACTTTGAGTTGCGTTTATAACAAGTTCCTCGTCGCTGAATCGTAAGGTGATTTTCCTTGCATGCACATAAATCAATGCTCTCTACGTATCTAAAAACGAACGACCTAAAATGAGAGTAACTTGAGTATCCGTACAATAAAGTCTACCGGATAATAGAACTTTCCCACTTTCATAAAAAAGTCTTCGTCCAATCCACATGCGGGAATCGTGGAATGATCGGCCATCTTGATAGACATTCTTGAAGGAGTAAGATTAGGAAGACTGAGAGACTTGAATCTGTGAAGAGGCATCAAATTGATACTAGCACCAAGATCGGCCAAGGCATAGCATTCTTCCATATCTTGAATACCAATTGGTATTAAAAACTTACCGGGGTCACCGACTTTTTGAGGTATGCGGTTAAGATAAATCGATGAGCAACTAGAAAATTTTTGAAATTTCTCCTTGTTGTTTAACATACACTTAAATTTGACGGCAAAAAGAGGCATCAAAATCAAAGCGTCGGCGAAACTTATGTTGAAATTCAAATCACGAAACATCTTAATGAAAAGCTCAAATTGGTAGTTGTCACACTCTTGTAATTTATCCTAACGAAGTCTCAGTGGGTAAGGCAAGGGTGGTGTGGGTTGAGGCATAGGCATAGACTTTGGAATCTTGGGTTCCAATGATGGTAATGGGTCAACCGTAGGTGTGGTTTGAGCGGTACTTCATGGGATTGCAGTGTGCTCCTTTTCGACCACCACCTTGGGTTCTTCCTCAATTTCCTCCACCGTTGGAGTAATTGGTTGAGGAGTCGGTTCCTTAAAGGTCTTACCACTACGTGTTGTAATCACTTTCATCTTTCTCTTCGGGTTTGACACGGTGTTACTAGGAACACCACCCGAAGTAGAGGCGCTACTCATCATGATAGCATCTAAAAGTCTATTTTCCGTCTTTTTAAATTCTTCCCTATCTTGCTCTTTCTCGGATTTTGCATTTTTCTCCAATCTAAGTAACGCTTGTTCAATCTTATGTTGACCTTGTTCCATTTTTTGTTGGTTTTGTTGGAGCCTAACCACATTCCCTTCCAATTTGTTACTTTGAGTTTCAAACTTAGTCCTAGGTTACTAACATCATTTGCCATGTTCGTGTACCTATCATCATTAGCCTTAAAATAGTTCAAAATCTCCGTTGGAATGTATTTTGAAAATGCATTGGAAAGCACTTGATTAACATTTTGGAAATCACGATTTTGATTTTGATTTTGCACTTGATTGCTAGTCCATTGATTCCCATTCTTGAAATTGTTACCCTTATAGTTGTTCTTGTAACCACCTTGATTGTTTCGATAATTGTTAGCATTTTGATTTGGTGGAAAACCCGGTGGAGTCAATTGATTAGTGCGGGTAACTTGACCTTTTTGGTTATAAGTTCCCGTGGCCGCGTAGGCACTCGAAGTGTTACCACCGTTGGTAATGCACTCGGATAAATCATGACCTCCACCACAATACATACAAGAAACCTCAACCGCTTTAGCCGTAGCGGGAGTTGGTTGTTCACCAACTTTAAGCTCAATCAACAATCCTTTAAGCTTATCAAAAATCTTGTTCTCCAAATTTGCCTCAATTTGGCAAGCATCGATGCTATGTGACAATGAAGGTGAAGACGAAGCCTTGTGAACACTCGATGTGCTACGAGGGATATAGACCTTAGACCTATTCTCAATGATCAACAATGCTTCCTCGATCGTTTTACACAAAAAATTACCACCCGCGGCGGCATTGAGATAATCTCGCTCATGATCGTTCAATCCATTGTAAAACGTTTCAATTTGATGCAAGTCGGAAAAACCATGATGAGGACATTCATGCAACATTTACTTAAACCGATTCCAAGCCGTTGAAAAATCTCATTGTACTCTTGTGAAAACTTTGAAATCTCGTTCTTCAAGTGCGTAGTCTTAGAAGGTGGTAAAAATTGGTTCACGAACTTCGAAACGAGATCCTTCCACGTCAATATAGAATTGGGTGGCTCTTTCTCTAACCAAAATTTAGCCTGCCCCGCTAAGGAATATGGAAAAAGCATCATCTTAATCGAGTCGTTAGAGACATCCTTAAACTTGCATGTGGCCGTAAGACGATTGAATTGTCGAATGTGGTTATGCGGGTTGTCCTTTTCGTCACCACGAAACTTGTTGTTTTGAATCATGGACAACAAACCCGTCTTGACCTTAAAATTCTCCGCAAGGATAGCAGGAATCACAATAGCCTCTCCATAACCCTCGGTGGTGCTTGAAGCAACTCCATCATAGTACGATTAGCCATGGGTGCTTCTTGTTCTACGATGGGTTCGTCAATAGGAGATTCTTCACTAGAAGGTGTTCCTTCTTTTCGGTTTATACGTTTACGTGCACGTCTTGCTTGGTTGCGAGTTTGCATAAACGTCACGTACAACATGGGGATGAGCAAAGAAGATTCTTTTGGGTGTTTTTACTTTTTCAATTTTTTTCTGTTTTTGATTGTTTTTACTTTTTTTGGATTTTTGTGATGTATTACGTAGACACAAATCTACAAATCTCTCCTCAAATCAAATCACTCGTTTAAAGGAGCCTCAAGGAATGAAAACGATCACATGAAGTGAACGCCTTTGATGACTTTAGAACATTGATGGAACACCAAAACGTTCAAGAGGGTTTAATCTTTTGAAACCAAGAAAAGATATAGATACCTAGATAATACTTTGGTTGGCGAACCCTCGATTAGCCCTTTTATCTAAACACTCACAAGCTAGCGGAGGAAACGAGGCGGTGCTAAGCACTTAAGAGCCTTTTTCCTTTAGGTTGTGAAATACAACCGCCTTATACCCACCTTATAGTTTGTGTTTTTCAAAATCAAGCTTCACGAAAGTAATTATCTATTTTGCCTTTTTTCTTTGTTTGAGATTTGAATACAATGATTGAGTGATGAATCCCAAATCAAGGTTGTGTTTTCATACTTTTAGAGTACTTGTGTATTTATTGTGATACGTATACACTATAGTAATAATATTTCACAAAAAACAAAAACCGATAATACGTATGATTATAGTGCTAATCGCACAAAAACTTATCATGGATTATATAAAAACAAAATTTGTTCAAATCAAAACACAACACGCCTCCCTGGCAGTGGCGCCAAAATGATTAGTTGTAAATTCACACTCGTTTAGGAAAACGAGGGCAAAAATAGGGTAAGCACGACGATTTAGGAAAACCGTGCACAAATGACCCAAAGGTGAGTTCGTTCTCAAGGAGGCTTGTGTGTTGTATGTTAAGACTTGATAACATTTGAGATTAATATTATGAAGAAAGAAAAGAGAAAATGGTGACAGTTACGATTAGAATTAAGCTACGACGAATTGCTAAGACGTAAAACCGTAAAACGTGACGAAATTTAAAAATTACCGTCAAAATTCCTAGAAAATCACAATAAATCCCTAAAAATGCAATTAGAGTTTACCATAAATAAAAAATTACTCAAACCTTTTATTTAATTAAATAATAATTTTTTCATGCTAATTAAAGCCCAAAAAATCAATTTAATTAACAAAAAGCCCAAAATGAGATTTTTCAATTTGTAAACCTTTAAAATAACTTACTTAACCTAAAAAATATTTTTGAAAAATTTAAAACTAATTAAAATTATTTTAAAATGATTAAAAACTACTAAAATATTAAAATAATCCTAAAAATTAATTAAATGACAAGAAAATTAATATAAAAGTTTTAAAAATTCTAACTTAATGTATTTAACCTAGGAAAAAGGAAAAAGTTGCAAAAATCCTAAAAACAATTTTAATAATAAAATAATAATAAAATATTAAAAATCACAAAAATTATAAAAAATTCTAAAAACTTGTAAACAAGTTTATTTTAACTTAAATAAACAGAAAATGAAAGTGAAATGACAAAATTACCCCTATTGGGCCCCCAAATGGACCAAAAGTTAAAACAGTCCAAGTGAAATGGGCTTTTTGGCCCAATAAGTAAAAAGTCAACCAAATAAGCTGAAAAGTTCCAGTCTAGCTTAAAATTCAATTTTAAACACAGAACTCTAAAGGCCCAAAAGCTGAATCAGTGCTTTCATAGCTTAATAAGGAAACAGCTTATTCTTAATGGGCTTTTTGGCCCATTAAGCCATAAGCTAATGCCATAAGCTGAAATTTGACACACATCCTTCTAATGAGATTATAAAGTTGTTTGTAAAAAGAAATTTTGAATAAGCCCAAGAAATAAGCTTCAAATAAGCAAAAGCTCTCTACATAAAACGACAAAATAATCGTTTTCGAGTTCTAGACAAATTCAAGGGCTGATTCAAGTTGCAAAAGCTTTGTAATGACTTAATTAAGCAAACTAATCAAAAAGATTTAAAATAAGCACACTGAATAATCTGTAAAAAGTAATAAGCTATTTTAAAAAAAGACAAAATAGTCGTTTTCTAGTCAAACTAAAAGTCAAAGGCTAGAAAGCTCCAGATTAGTCAAATGGGTCAAATAAGAAAGATTGATTATCAATTCAAAGTTTTTGCACGTTTAAATAAGCTAATATAGCTTTTAAATAAGCTGATGAACAAATAACACTAGCAGTGGCTAGCAGCAGTGGGGAAGGGTTCCCATTGCTTGACTTTCTTGACTTTTTGTTCTTAGTGATCTTTTGTTGGATTCAATGGACAAAGAAGGCACCCTTATAACCAGTGGGTTATAAGGAGTCAATATCAAACAAGAACACACAAAATCACGTAAATTTAATTCAAAATGTTCACAAACCTAGCACATACAATGACAATAAGCAGTTTTGATGAAATAAGCAGATTCAACAAAGATAAGCTAACCACAGTCCACCAAAAGCATACAACAGCTTAATAAGACTTAATCAAACACAAATCAACTCATTTCATGCACTGGTTACAAGATTTGAACTGATTTAAAGCTTATACAAGTTACTGATGAACAAAAGATGAACAAAAGTGGCCTTTGAAGAACTACTTGACCAAATATTGAACTTTAAACCCTTAAATCTACAAATCAGGTTATTCAAACTATGTTTTAATACTTGTTAACCCTAGACATGCACACAATCTAGGTGTTCACCAAGTTTCAGTCAACAAAGACCTAAAACAAGCTAGTTATGCAAGATTTCAGATTTGATGTTACATAGCATAAAACTTGCAAATATCAGCACACAATCACTTAATTATCGGATACCAACTCAAAGCAACCCTAAACAACTAGTCAAACTAACATGAAAAATTACAAGAAAACAACCCAAACAACCTTTTTACTTTTGAAAATCAAAATTATGCAAAGTAACAAGGTTTTTAGGTTAAACCAAGCGTAGATATGCATCATAACAACATCATAAGACATAAGGAACAAGATTCATGCATAAAATCACCACAAATATCAGCAAACCACAAAAATCACTTAGAACCACTTTCTTGATAGATTTTTCAAGAAAAGAAGACAAACCTCATGAATTCACATCCACACTCACGAATTTTAGAGCTTATGTTGTAGCTTAAAAACCACAAGGTTAGCACAACAGATTATATAAAAAAATGGAAAATGAACAAGATATCTTCCAAGCTTGTTCCCCACTCCTTAATTCTTCCCAAGCCAAGATCTCACCTTACCTTGATAATCTTCTTATCAGGGTAATATGATCAATCTATGATCCAAAAAGTTCAAGTGTTTGAACTAAGACTTAGGAAAAAATCAGATTTTGGAAAAAATTTGAAACACTTGCATAAAACTTTAACCAATCTTTGAAACCTTAAAAACACAAACTCATAACATCAAACAATAATAATAAAGTAAAGTGGTGCTTGGATTTCGTCACAAGAGTCAAACATTTTTCATTCACTTGAAAAGATGATTTATAGAACTTTGACCTAGGAAAACCAAGAACAGAGCTAAATGTTGTAACCTAAGGCCTTTATATAGGCTCACAATAGTTCTAGAATACTGAATAAAAACTATAAACCCTAATGATGAAGTTCCCATAATGCCCTTGTAGTTTGAATCTATGTTGACTGAATTTGGTGTTGTGGCTATTACATGTGACAATGTTTGTTGTTTTGTGATCTTATACGTCCTATGCAAGCTTAGGATGTAAGCTGAAGTGTGGGACATAGATTTGCTGCTAGCTTTTGTCTTCTTCCCGAAAGGTGTATGCAGGGGTGTATCATGTGACATATGGGGTGATGTGGCACCAAGTTTAAGGTTTGGGTTATGATAAGTAAACCCTTAATCACTAATTTGGATAGTGTTAGGGTTTAATCTCCAATGATTAACAAAAGCCCAAATCGTGTTCATGTGATGAATAGTGAGGTTTGATCTTGATTTATGTTTGAAAAGTTGTTAACTTCCTAATTTAAGTACTAATTAAGTATTAGTATTTAAATCGGGTGAGTGGGATAGTGAGTTGGCAGTTTGGTGAGTGGTGATTGGTAGATTTTTGTGAGTGGGTGAGGTGTCAACATGGGAGTGGTCTAGGTATCTTTGGCTGTCTCCCATGTTTGGTCCCTTGTCTTCTTCCTTTCTTTCATTTCATGTTTACAGCCACAATCCGAAATCCTTTGTTAATGAAATTTGGTTTTTTAGACTTTGGCCCCAAAAACTTTCCAAAGGTTTAAATAAGGACTTGTTTTGTAATATCTTGATATTTAAAGGGCTGTTTTTGGCATGTCTTCAATCTTCAAGGTCTTCACTTGTATTGTTGTCTTCATGGAGGACTAAAACTGACAAGTCTTCAAATTTAAGGGACCAATCTTGCCAATTCTTCAAAGTTGAGGGTCCTTTTTGTAATTTTGACAAACTTTAGGGACAAAACTTGTAATTATGAATATACAAGGGTTTAATGTGTCAATTCTTCAATAATTAAGGACCCTTATTGTAAAATCTTCCATTCTTCAAGGTCTTTTCTTGGAAAATCAACACTAGGGCTTGGTTTATTGTGCGGCTTCATTTCTCGTGTTTGTTTTTGCTTGTTTCTTGTGATCTTTTGTCATTTTCTAAATATTTGTACTTATAATACACACTGAACAAACACAAGAATATATTTGGCACATTTTATAATATTTTAACCATTTTAAGCCCGTTTTGGACGATGAGACTATGTATAAATGCAGTCTCATCAAAGACCTAGAAAGAAATTCATCTCACCCATAGCACTCATTTGAAACTTATCAGTCATTAGCTTAGAGAATTTATCACTAATCTTTTGGTTGGAAGAACCAAAGATAATGTCATCAACATAGACCTACACAAGAAGAAAATCCTTCCCTTCCTGTTTTGTGAACAATGTTTGATCTATGGTGCCCCCTTTGAAACCATTTTCCACTAAGTATGTGGAAAGTGTACCATACCAAGCTCTAGGGCCCTGATGAAGACCATACATTGCCTTTTTAACTATATAAACCTTATCTGGATGCTCTGAATCTTAAAAACTAGGAGGCTGCATAACATACACTTCCTCTTGAATTGTTCCATACAAGAAAGCACTCTTTACATCCATCTGGTAGACTGTGAAAGCCATGCAATAAGCATAGGCTATAAAATTCCTTATTGCTTCAATTTTGGCAACAGGTGCAAAAACCTCTTCATAGTCAACGCCTTCTTCTTGTGTATAACCTTGAGCAACAAGTCTTGCCTTGTTTCTAATCACAATACCTTTCTCATCTCTCTTGTTTCTTAGAACCTAACGTGCTCTAATAGGTCTCACATGCTTGGGACAGTACACAAGCTCCCAAACATCCTGAATTGCAAACTGGTGAAGCTCATCCTGCATTGCTTCAACCCAACTTGGTTCTTTAAGAACATCAAAAATTTTCTTGGGCTAACTCTGTGATAGAAAGCAAGGAAACAAACACTGTTGAACTAAAGGGGTATAATCCTTTTTGTGAATGTTTACAATGAATCCTCCTTTAGGATTCTTTGATCTTCTTGTTTGAACTGGTGAATTGACGGGACCAATGATTTGAGTAAAAGTGTGAGCTTTGGACACCTTTGTAAGTATTCCTCCCCCAAACAATGTATTCTCATGTACTGTAGATTCCAAAGTACCATGAATCTCACCATCATTAGTTTCATACTCACTTGAACTAGGAAGCACATTATCAGCGGTTAGATTTATAACGCTGACATCTTCGATGAGTGTGGAACTTTCACCAAGTTCAAACACATTTTTGTCACCGAATGAAAGCAATGTGTCAGCGACTAAATCATGTGTGTCAGCGGCTGAATTACTTTTGTCAACGGATGAAACATTTTCACTGACTTTTTCTTCTTATTGCTTTCTCTCTACTTCCCTTTCAATAACTGATGCCTGAATGAATTCTTCACTCCAAATGGGGAATTCCACAAAAGAAAGTGTGGGGGTGACCTCATCTGCTTGTGATCTTTGCACCTTTGAATCCTGTATACCTGCATTATCAACATCATTTTCTTCCACAATATTTGGAGAAGTCTCCAAGACATCTGGATTAGTAACAGGCAAATAATTCATGGACCTAGATAATGGCTCCAAATCAAAAAGCCAGTCTGGTCCATTAATAGGATCACTAGGTTTACTTTCCAAAAAGTCAACATGTATCTTTTCTGTTATGACTTTATCTCTCTTGTGGTAAACTATATACCCTTTGCTATTCATAGAATAAGCCACAAAATAACCCTCATCACCTTTTGAATTGAACTTACCTATATTATCACTAGTATTCAAAATCACTACATGACATCCAAATGGTCTAAGAAAATTTATATTAGGTTTTCTATTCCAAAAGAGCTCATAAGAGGTCTTATTGTGAATCTTGTTGACCAGGGCCCTATTCTTTACATAACAAGCAGTATTCACAGCCTTAGCCCAAAATGCAATGGGTAACTTAGCATCTGCTAACATGGTCCTAGCTGCCTCAATAAGAGTTCTATTTCTCCTTTCAGCTACACCATTTTGCTGTGGAGTTCTAGCTATGTTAAACTCCCTAGTAATTTCCTTATCCACACAGAAGGCATCTAATAGGTCTTTCTTAAACTCTCCACCATGATCACTTCTAAGAATGTTAACTATAAACCCTGATTTCTTATCCATTTGATTAATAAAATTAATTAGGGTTTTGGTAGTCTCACTCTTTTTAAGTAAGAAGAAAGTCCATGTAAACCTAGTGTGGTCATCATTGACCACAGAGCAATAAGACTTTCCATTTAAACTTTCTATATTAGTGGGTCCAAATAAGTCCATGTGAAGTAGGTGTAGAGGTTTAGAACTAGATTGAACACTCTTAGACTTAAATGAGGACTTGTGATGTTTGCCTTTAAGACATGGAACACAAGTATGATCATTGTGGAATGCCTTTGAGGGCAGTCCTCTCACATGATCATGCCTTACAAGTCTGTTCATGTTCTTAAAATTAATGTGCCCTAACCTTCTGTGCCTTAAGTTACTTTCATCTGCTGAAGCTTTAGCATATGGACATGATAAGTTATTATTCATCTTAATCCCTTGTAAGTTGACATTGGAAATATCCTTATGTCTAAGTGTTCTAAACTCTATGAACTTATCAGCAGGTATTTCAAAATCTTTTCTTAAAACCGAACATTTTGTATCAGTAAAAAGAACTTTATTTTTGTTGTCACAAACTTTTGACACACTAAACAAGTTATAGTCAAGTTCCTTTAGCAAAAAGACTTCATGAAAATATAGGTTGTTGGTGATAAGAGTGCCTTTGCCTGATATTGTCCCATATCCTCCGCCAAAGTATACTGTATCACCATTTGGAATAGGAGTGAAGTTTGTCAAGTAGTCCTCTTTTCCAGTCATGTGTCTTGAGAATCCAGAATCCCAATATCTATAATCATTAACCTGCTTTGGGATGCCCTGAACATAAAGAAAACAAATCAGTTTTCTTTGGAAATCCAAGCCTGAGTAGACTTGGATCCATTTGGTTGTTCAACAAGAGTAGACTTATTTCTTGTGACAACCCCCTGTTCATCCCTCTTAACATTGAAAACCCAATTTTTCCCAACATATTTTTCAAGATATTTAAACTTGTGGCATGACATTGAGACACCATTAGAAGTTGATGACTGGTCTTGTTTAGGTCTCCAAGTTAAGTTGGATGATGCCCTAGGTCCCTTTCACTTAGGTTGTAAATACTTGTTATTACTGGGTCTAACATTAGGTCTGACAGCTGCTAATTGTGGCATTTTCATACCAAACCTAATTCTGTCAGCGGCTGATTTTGTCCTGTCAGTAGATGAATTGTTCCTGTCAACGTTTGAATTATGGTTTGCTACAGGAACCCACTGTTTGTTAGACCAAGTATTTGTCTTTTGGAAAGGTCTTTATCCTTGGGTGTTAGGTGCCTTAGTGAAATAAGGAGCTGGTCTAGTGACTTGTGGTCTAGTATGAATATAAGGCTTTGGGTTAACTATGATTAACTTATTGTCATTGGCTAGTTTGAATCAGTTGACACATCTATAAGCCAAATGTGAGAAGGTCCCACATGTATAACAAGCCTTTCTAGACATAACCTTAGGTTTAGGTTCATAAAATCCAGTCCCATTGACACTATCTTGGCTTTTTGGTGATCTAGGTTGTCTATACATCTCTGCATACTTAACAATAGATTTGATTTTAGGTCTTGTGCTTAGGTCAACAGGTTCGCCAGTAGTAGGGTTAGTCACAACAATAGGTTTAGGGTCAACTGATTCACTATCAAGAAGTCCACCTTTAACAAAGAGAAAAGGATTAGCTTTCTTCCATTATTCTAGGTCAGTCACCCTTTGCTTGTATTCTTCAATTGGTGTGAGAACACGTGGTGGAGGAGTAAATTCCTCCACTTGGAACTCTGAAATACCAGTCCAAGACAAGTCTTTCTTAAGAACTCCATAAAAGTCACCTGCTGGAGGTAGAACTACATCATACTCTTTAGAATTCATCCCAACCCCAGACATGTCCTTTGGGTTTCTCTGTTCACTTAAGACCTTATCTAGGGTTTGACTAGCCTTTTCAAATTTTTCAATCATAAACCCTACATTCTCTCTAGCTTGAATGGTCTCATCTAGCTTTAGTTTTAATTCATTATTAGCTTCTATGTAAGAAGCCTTTGCTTCAGAACTAAGTGCTAGATCCCTTTAAAGAACAGTAATTTGATATTTAAGGTCAAATTCCATTTTCTTATAATCCTCCACCATCCCATCAGATTGAGCAAGCCCCCTTTTTATAGTTTGAAATAGTGATATTCAACCCAAGAATATCAGATTGTAGCTTTACAATTTCTTTATTAAGTTTATCAGTATTAAGTCTACAACTGTGACAAGTCTAACATTTTCAGGTAGTGAAATATTTTCTCGTATAATATTTTGAAACTTATTTTTGTGTAGGTTGATGAACTCACAATTTACGGATTTAAATTTGGGCTTACGTGCATAATTTGGCGTCTTTTACGACTAAACCGGAAACCTTAGGATTACGTATTTACGTTTTTGAACTCCGTTTTTTATGAGACAATTTTTATTGGATTCGTTTTGTGACGGTGATTCATAATTTATAAAAACGTTTTTCGTAAAACGACCCGAGGGCACGCAAATCGAGAAAACTAGAATCGAGAAATACCCGTAAACTAGTGAGATGGGACAAAACACTTTGCCCCACCCCACTAGCTTATATGGGACGGCAATATTGACACCACCACACATAGGTGGCATCAAGTTAGCAAGTTTACACAAGTGTAAGCTTGTGCTTACACCTTAAGCTAACCATTTCCACTTTAACACAAAACTAGCAAATGGTTTCATTTCTACCATTTCCTTCCATGCAATCCACTCTAAAACTCTCTCAATCTCTCCCTCCTTGCCGTCCCAAATAAAGCAACAAACACCATCATTGATCTTTTCTAGCCACAAACCACATGTTTACTAGTCCTATTAAGGTGTTTCCTTGAAGCCTTGATCATTTGGTGGCCATATAAACAACTTTGGAGGTTATTTGCTTGTGTCCTAGGGCTGATTTTCCAACCTATGTTCTTGATATTTGATGGTCTTGGAGATACTTGTTGTGTTCATCAAGTTCTTGCCTTCCTAAAATATGAAATCCACTTGGATTGGTAAAGAAGATCATCCTCTACATTTTTCTCTTATTATTTTGTAAAGAACAAATGTATTTTCTTTCATTTTTTATATGTATATGATGTATATATGATGATAAAAATGTTGTGTGGGGATCAAGTGTTGATAAACATGCTTAAAAATGATGATAACTATAAGAAATGAAGCTAAAATCTTGACTAATTAGTTGGCTGTATAAAAACAGTAGATAACTAAAAGATGAACTGATAAAATTGCATGGTTTGATCCATTTACAGTAAGTAGATGATGTTATACACATGTGAGAGTTGGCCATGCAATGGAATCAAAATAATGAGTGAGATATGATCAAAACAAGTTAGGTGGTATAATCTGAATAAGCAGTTTTGTAGGGACTGTTAAGGCAACTTAAACTCAAAATGGGCAGTAGCTATAACTAAGTTATATGTAGCACATATTATGAAGAAGTTGTCATCCAAAAATGAGCTTCTAAGTCATTGTAGAACTCTAGATATGATAAAAATGGTGAATATGAAGTTAAAAATCAGATTTTGGAAATAATGTTTATTATTATTATATAAGCTCTCACTTTATAATGTATAAAATGTAAAATATAAACCCACTAACTTATAAAACTTATTTATATAAATGTATAAAAGGTTAATTAAATGGGTAAATTATATAAATGGTGATAAAATAATATTTATAAATAATAAAAACTATAAACTTGATTTTTACGACTTTTTCGGCTATCGCCGTGAAATTAACGTTTTTCGCCAAATAAAACTTAGACGACCAAACCCGTCTAATGTAAAGTTTATAAAAGTTATATACTGATGTATAAGTAACTAATACAGGTAAAAACTGATAAAACCCAAACTATAAGAATTACGGACATTTACGAGCTAACTAAACCTATTGGACTAATAATTAGACTTAATAAGATAAAAACTTGTAAAAAGAATTATTGGGCTTAACCCATTTGGGCCCAACATGAAAGATATATATACTGATCATATAGGTATAAAATTGGTAAAAACAAGTAAAAGAACTTATAAAAGACTTAATGAACTTAAAATAGGGAAAATCGATAAAACTAGTGAACTAGTAAGACGTTACCAAAACGTAAACACTAAAATGAGTAAACGAGGATTTATAAACCCACTTGATCATCATCATATGTACAAAAATCACATATATGTATATTGTTATTTTGATAAAAGTCATTGGACCGAGTCTAAGACCGATTATTATTTATATAGGTTTCCGTGACCGAAGCACGCCCGTAGCCGATAATCCGCCTTTCATTAACAACGTGAGTTCATAGCCTCGCACTCTTTAAATGTTTTATAAAATGATTTTAAACCCGCGAGGGAGATAACATGCTAGATTTTTATAAAAATAGAACACAAGTAGTCCCGATTGTATTCTTAATGATATGGACCCGAATGATGCTATGACCCTGTATTCGAGACTAAAAGGATTATTAGTAGTTAGGTTATGTCACTTAAAGTCCCATTAGCATGAATTGTGAACTACCGGGATTTGGTAGACGCTTATGCATTTGATAGTACTATTTGGGGACGATCACCCTATTTCGCGCCTTGACGGTTGATCCCCGTCGTACCACATTGATTGGTAAGCGAATTTATGTATGAGAAGATTCCATAGCGTGATTTTTGTGACGACACGCTAACTTAGATGGGCAAATTGTTTGTCGGGTTCGCGGCCCGCTGTTCTCACAGTAAGGTAACAATGTCATGCGGCTAATAATAATCCTATACAATATACAACGTATGCTATAAGACATAAATAATAAACGATGACGACGCTATTACGATGAATATATTACCTATCATGGTAATATAGAGACTACGGTCTCATGGACGGTTTCAGATGTATGCTTGATTTATATATTGCCTGACTAGCAATATGTGGACTTACTTCCGATATTATACTTGTGTTCTGATTTTAAATGATTGTAAATGATTGTTTTATATAACGGTTTTCATTAAACTCTATGAATTCACTCGGCATTCGCTGATATGATTTTTGCATGTTTTCTATCTCAGGTGCTTGAAGGTAATCCGGATGGAGATCGACTCTGATGGCCCACACTTAATATTAAAAATGTTCATTCGATCTGTGTTTTGTAAACTTAATGACCTGTATAATTTGGGACCTGTTGTACACTTTTGAAACTTTTTATCGAATGAAAGTTTGTTAAACCTTGTACAACCATTTTTATGTGTTGTCTATGATTGGAGTTATTGTGCTATCCCGTAACACTCTGAAAGACCCTTCCGCTGTACCGATACGAAAAATGAGAGTGTTACAGTTTGGTACCAGAGCTCTCGTTGTAGAGAACAAAAGATTTTAAAAAAAACCAAGGTTTTGAACAAAACTTTTCAAAATCTTTTGACAATGAACATTTGAGAAAATATTTGAAAAATCTTTTGACTATAACGGTGCCAGAGATCTCCGACCTTACCAACAAGCCCTATCGAGAAGATATATATTTTGATATATATAATATAATTTATATATATGTATATATCGTGATTTCATTATGTAATTGTTTAACTAGTATGTTATCCTAATACGAGATAAATATATATAAATGCAGATTGTCATGGCTGACCCTAATATTCCTGTAGAAAACCATGCTATTCCTGAACCTAATATAGAAGATGATCCTTATTTAGACTTAGTAGATTTTGATATTGATGATGAGGAGGAACAATTTGAGGATCCCGAGCCCGAGTTAGGACTAGGAGATCAGATTGCCCCTCAGGTTGACTTAGTAGAGAATGAGATTGAGAATGTGGGTAATGAGAATGTGGAGATTGAGAATGTGGATATTGAGGATGTGGATATTGAGAATGCTGATATTGAGAACAATGATGAGATTGGGTTAGATGAGTTAGATGATGAGATTGACGACGAGGAAGTCGAGGAAGATGTAGGTATAGATGTTGAGGTTGATGACGATGAGGAAGCTAAGCTTATTTATCCGTATGATGTTCCAGAGGGCGAGCCTTTGCCCCCACCAGTTTGTTTGTCTGATTCTGAGGATGAGTTACCTAGGGATGAAATGTCTGAATCGTCTGAATCTGATTCTGAATCAGAGGAGGATGAGGATGACGATGCACCTGACGGTACTGATGGTATTGATACTCGTAGACGTGAGATAGGAGAGTCGTCTAGTACTCGAGATGCTACTCATATTGATGGTCTTGCACCATGGGCCTTGAGACGTGATCTAGATGCTTCCCGTGTTAAGAGTTGTGTGACAGAGGTTGGATTAGGTGTTGTTCAGACTCAGGTTTCTTATTTGGAGTCGAAGACTAAGGTTGGCGAGAAAGAGCGAGAATTGCTTAGTCTGGATTTGAGTGATGTAGAACGTGGTTTGAATGAGGCTTTTAGGAGGTTATCGGTGTTGGAAAGTGGTGAGTATGCTGCTATGAAGAGAAAGGTGAATTCTATGGAGATTCAGTTGAGTGTGGCTCGTGCGATGCGTGAGAAAGCTGAAAAGGAGTTGAATATATCTGTGGGTTGGAACAGTAGATTTTATGCCGACATGGTTGAAAGAGGAGTAATCCGTAAGCGCCCAGCTGAAGATGTGTCTAGTGATCGTCCGGCGAAGATCCAGAAGACGATGGATGATGGACCATCTGGCGGTTCTCAGTAGACCAGTCTGTATTTAGTAGTGACCTTTATATCTTTTGTGTTTGTAGCTTTGACTGAACCGACTTGTTAGTAGTAGACTTGGCACGAATTTAGAGTGTATATAGTGCTAGAACTTTGATATGGATGTACTAAGACAATACTTTTGTTTCAGATCGAATGAAATATGTATCTTGTCTTGAATTCCATATTGTGCCTTATTTGTATCTTGATTATGAATTCGATCCATATTATATGAATCCTTTGTTGGATGAATGCTTAATACTTTGAAATTGTGGAATTATAGAACTATGCCGCCCAAGAAGGCTGTGACTGAGGATGATGTACGTAGGATTATTACGGAGCAAGTTACCGCATCTATGACAGAATTTATGGCAAATGCTAGAAATGAAGCTGGCGGTAGTGGAGCTGGCGGTAGTGGAGCTGGCGGTAGTGGAGCTGGCGGTAGTGGAGCTGGCGGTAGTGGAATTGGCGGTACTAATGTGAAGTGAATGCTAATAATGTGAATGCTAATGCTGGAGGAAATGTAGGAGGACTTGGAACTAATGCACCTGAAGTTGGTGGCTGTACTTATGTGACGTTCATGAAGTGTGAACCTCTACCTTTTAATGGAACTGAAGGTGCTGTAGGACTAAGCCAGTGGATCGAGAAGATTGAATCGGTGTTTAGGATTAGTAAGTGTAAAGAGGAAGATAAGGTGACTTTTGCTATGGCTACTCTTAAAGTTCGTGCGTTGACTTGGTGGAACGGGAGAATTGCTTTCATGGGTCTTGATGCTGCTAATGCTACTCCTTGGGCTGAAATCAAGAAGTGGATGACTTTGGAGTTTTGTCCTCGTAGTGTGATTATTAGGTTAGAACAGGAGTTGATTCATTTGAGAATGAAAGGTGTGGACATTTATAGTTACACGAATCGATTCCATGAGTTGGCCTTGCTATGTCCTCGATTGGTTGAACCCGAAGAGATCCGAATTGAGAAATATGTGAAAGGGTTGACCAGGAATATCCGGGGGGACGTGACATCATCGAAACCGCTGACCATTGATGATGCTGTTCGAATGGCTTACCAACTCATTGGACAGATAATTCAGGATAAGGAAGATGAAGCCCGTGTTGGTGAGAAAAGAAAGGGAGACGGTGAGCGTGTAGATAGAGGTGATAATAGGAAGAATTTCAATCGCCGTCAGAACAAGAGAAAGGGGAATGAAAATGCTCTTACCAACAATGCACCGCGCAACGATGATAGATGTCCTAAGTGTGGCAACAAGAGGCATCCTGGCGACTGCTGGAAGTGCCGAAATTGCGGAAAGCTTGGACACAAGGTTGAAAGGTGTAAGAAGGGAACCATTTGCTTCAACTGTAATGAAGAAGGTCATAGGAAATCGGAATGCCCCAAGTTGAAAGCGATTGTACCTGGAAGAAACCCCCAGGGTGGTATCTACCAACTTGAAACAATTGAGGTGAAGAAAGAGGATCCGAATGTCGTTACTGGTACGTTTTTACTCAACAATCATTATGCTGTTGCTTTATTCGATTCGGGTGCCGATAGGAGCTTTGTATCCACTAAATTTAGTGCCCTTATTGATATTGAACCTGTTGAGATAAGTACCAGTTACGAGGTGGAATTGGCTGATGGTAAATTAGTGAAAACTAATAAGCTATTAGAAGGATGCTCTCTAAATCTCTTGAACCATTCCTTTCCGATTGATTTGATGTTGATAGAATTAGGTAAGTTTCGATATTATTATTGGTATGGATTGGTTGTCGTTGAACAATGCTACTATTTTATGTGGAGAGAAGAAGGTTAAGATTCCTCTTAGGAATAGGACGTTAGTAATTGATGGTAGTCGAGGTGAATCCCGTTTGAAAATCGTTTCATGTATTAAAGTCCAAAAGTACATCAGGAACGGTTGTGAGTTATTCTTAGCTCAAGTGACCGGGAAGGAGTCTAGGGAGAAACGATTGGAAGATGTACCTATTATTTGTGAATTTCCTGAGGTATTTCCTAAAGATTTACCCGGACTTCCACCGATAAGGCAAGTAGAGTTTCGAATCGATTTATTTCCTGGTGCTGCACCGGTGGCACGTGCGCCTTACCGATTAGCCCCTTCTGAATTAAAGGAGTTATCTGAGCAACTTAAGGAGTTGTCTGATAAAGGTTTTATTCGACCGAGCTCGTCGCCTTGGGGAGCTCCAGTCTTGTTCGTTAAGAAGAAGGATGGATCTTTTCGTATGTGCATTGATTATAGGGAACTGAATAAGTTGACAATTAAAAATCGATATCCTTTACCTAGGATTGATGATTTGTTTGATCAACTGCAAGGATCTAGTGTGTATTCTAAGATAGATTTGCGGTCAGGATATCACCAACTTCGCGTCCGTGAAGAAGATATTCATATAACTGCATTTAGAACTCGTTATGGACACTATGAATTTCAAGTAATGCCATTTGGGTTAACTAACGCACCTGCGGTTTTCATGGATTTAATGAATCGAGTGTGCAAGCCCTACTTGGATAAATTTGTGATTGTGTTTATTGACGATATTCTAATCTATTTTAAGAATGAAAATGAACATAGAGAACATTTGAGGATTGTTTTGAAGTTGTTGAAGGATGAAAGGTTGTATGCTAAGTTTTCAAAGTGTGATTTCTGGTTGGATTCTGTGCAATTTCTTGGTCATGGGATTAACAGAGATGGAATTCATGTTGATCCTGCAAAGGTTGAAGCTATTAAGAATTGGTCTACACAGACAACGCCAACGGAAGTGCGACAGTTCTTAGGATTGGCTGGCTATTATAGGCGATTCATTAAAGAATTTTATTTGATAGCTAAACCCTTGACTAAGCTTACTCAGAAGAATAAACCTTTCGTTTGGGGAAGTGATGAAGATGGAGCATTTCAGACATTGAAGCAAAAATTATGTAGTGCGCCAATCCTATCATTACCCGACGGGAGTGAAGATTTTGTAGTGTATTGTGATGCATCTATTAGAGGTTATGGAGCTGTTTTGATGCAGAGAGAGAAAGTGATAGCTTATGCTTCTAGGCAATTAAGGAAGAATGAGGAGAATTATGCTACTCATGATCTTGAGCTAGGAGCGGTGGTCTTTGCTCTTAGGTTATGGAGACATTATATGTATGGCACCAAGTGTACGGTATTCACCGATCACAAAAGCCTACAGTATATTCTGGACCAGAAGGAATTGAACATGAGGCAACGAAGATGGATAGAGTTGTTAAGTGATTATGACTGTGATATAAAGTATCACCCAGGAAAAGCCAATGTTGTTGCTGATGCGTTGAGTAGGAAAGATAGAGAGCCTATCAGGGTGCGTTCTCTAGTCTTGACCGTGCACAATAATTTGCCTGAGCAAATTAGAAATGCGCAAAAAGAAGCTTGTAAGAAGGAGAATTTTGTTAATGAAGGGTTCCGAGGAGAAGGAGATCCTTTAGAGGTTAGAGCTGATGGAGTGAAATGTTTAAGAGGTCGTATGTGGATACCTAAGTTTGGAGGCTTAAGAGATTTGATTATGTTAGAATCCCATAAATCTAAGTATTCCATTCATCCGGGATCTGATAAGATGTACCATGATTTGAAGAAGTTGTATTGGTGGCCGAATATGAAAGATGACATAGCTATGTATGTTCTTCAATGCTTGACTTGTGCTAGAGTCAAAGCTGAACATCAAAAGCCATCAGGACTACTTCAACAACCAAAGATTCCTGAATGGAAGTGGGAGCGAATTACGATGGACTTTATCACCAAGCTTCCTAGAACATCATCTGGAAACAATTCGATTTGGGTTATTGTCGATAGACTGACCAAATCAGCACACTTCATTCCGGTTAAGGAGCAGTTCTCACTGGAGAAGCTGACTCGAATATACCTTGATAATGTTGTATGCAAGCATGGAGTGCCTGTATCGATCATTTCAGATCGAGATCCTAGATTCGCATCGAATTTTTGGAAATCTCTCCAAAGATCTTTGGGAACGAATCTCGATGTGAGCACTGCTTATCACCCCCAGACTGATGGGCAGAGTGAAAGGACGATACAAACACTGGAAGATATGTTGAGAGCTTGTGTGTTAGACATTGGTAAGAATTGGGATAAACATTTGTCGTTAGCAGAGTTTTCGTATAACAATAGTTACCATTCTAGTATTAAGGCTGCACCGTTTGAAGCTTTGTATGGTAGGAAGTGTAGATCTCCTGTATGTTGGAGTGAAGTTGGGGATACCCAGCTCACGGGACCGGAATTGATCCGGGAGACTACGGAGATGATAGTTCAGATTAAGAAGAGGTTGTTGACTGCCCGTAGTAGACAGAAAAGTTACGCGGATGTGCGGCGGAAGCCAATGGAGTTTGAAGTGGGTGACCGAGTAATGTTGAAAGTATCGCCATGGAAAGGCGTTATAAGATTTGGAAAACGAGGAAAATTGAATCCCCGTTATATTGGACCCTTTAAGATTTTATCTAGAGTAGGTCCGGTGGCTTACAAACTAGAGTTACCCCCAGAACATCATGGTGTTCACAACACATTCCATGTATCTAATCTGAAGAAATGTCTAGCAGTGAGTGATGAGAAAATTCCGTTAGGTAAGGTTCA
Organism: Glebionis coronaria; assembly: GCA_025667525.1. Classification (NCBI taxonomy): domain Eukaryota; kingdom Viridiplantae; phylum Streptophyta; class Magnoliopsida; order Asterales; family Asteraceae; genus Glebionis; species Glebionis coronaria. The sequence continues at coordinate 268,396,051 of CM046877.1, read as the reverse complement.
AATAGATGGGAAGTTGCATTTTATCGAAGAGCCCGTAGAAGTTATGGACCGTGAGGTAAAGCAACTGAAACAAAGTCGGATACCTATTGTCAAGATCCGATGGAATTCAAAGCATGGACCGGAGTATACTTGGGAACGAGAGGATGAAATGTGGAAGAAATATCCGCACCTATTCGATTTCAATAAGAAACGGACATCCAAATGAAATGGATCACGAGGACGTTGATCCCTTTTAGGAGGAAAAGCTGTGACAAGTCTAACATTTTCAGGTAGTGAAATATTTTCTCGTATAATATTTTGAAACTTATTTTTGTGTTGGTTGACGAACTCACAATTTACGGATTTAAATTTGGGCTTACGTGCATAATTTGGCGTATTTTACGACTAAACCGGAAACCTTAGGATTACGTATTTACGTTTTTGAACTCCGTTTTTGATGAGACAATTTTTATTGGATTCGTTTTGTGACGGTGATTCATAATTTATAAAAACGTTTTTCGTAAAACGACCCGAGGGCACGCAAATCGAGAAAACTAGAATCGAGAAATACCCGTAAACTAGTGAGATGGGACAAAACACTTTGCCCCACCCCACTAGCTTATATGGGACGGCAATATTGACACCACCACACATAGGTGGCATCAAGTTAGCAAGTTTACACAAGTGTAAGCTTGTGCTTACACCTTAAGCTAACCATTTCCACTTTAACACAAAACTAGCAAATGGTTTCATTTCTACCATTTCCTTCCATGCAATCACTCTAAAACTCTCTCAATCTCTCCCTCCTTGCCGTCCCAAATAAAGCAACAAACACCATCATTGATCTTTTCTAGCCACAAACCACATGTTTACTAGTCCTATTAAGGTGTTTCCTTGAAGCCTTGATCATTTGGTGGCCATATAAACAACTTTGGAGGTGATTTGCTTGTGTCCTAGGGCTGATTTTCCAACCTATGTTCTTGATATTTGATGGTCTTGGAGATACTTGTTGTGTTCATCAAGTTCTTGCCTTCCTAAAATAAGAAATCCACTTGGATTGGTAAAGAAGATCATCCTCTACATTTTTCTCTTATTATTTTGTAAAGAACAAATGTATTTTCTTTCATTTTGTATATGTATATGATGTATATATGATGATAAAAATGTTGTGTGGGGATCAAGTGTTGATAAACATGCTTAAAAATGATGATAACTATAAGAAATGAAGCTAAAATCTTGACTAATTAGTTGGCTGTATAAAAAAAGTAGATAACTAAAAGATGAACTGATAAAATTGCATGGTTTGATCCATTTACAGTAAGTAGATGATGTTATACACATGTGAGAGTTGGCCATGCAATGGAATCAAAATAATGAGTGAGATATGATCAAAACAAGTTAGGTGGTATAATCTGAATAAGCAGTTTTGTAGGGACTGTTAAGGCAACTTAAACTCAAAATGGGCAGTAGCTATAACTAAGTTATATGTAGCACATATTATGAAGAAGTTTTCATCTAAAAATGAGCTTCTAAGTCATTGTAGAACTCTAGATATGATAAAAATGGTGAATATGAAGTTAAAAATCAGATTTTGGAAATAATGTTTATTATTATTATATAAGCACTCACTTTATAATGTATAAAATGTAAAATATAAACCCACTAACTTATAAAACTTATTTATATAAATGTATAAAAGGTTAATTAAATGGGTAAATTATATAAATGTTGATAAAATAATATTTATAAATAATAAAAACTATAAACTTGATTTTTACGACTTTTTCGGCTATCGCCGTGAAATTAACGTTTTTCGCCAAATAAAACTTAGACGACCAAACCCGTCTAATGTAAAGTTTATAAAAGTTATATACTGATGTATAAGTAACTAATACAAGTAAAAACCGATAAAACCCGAATTATAAGAATTACGGACATTTACGAGCTAACTAAACCTATTGGACTAATAATTAGAGTTAATAAGATAAAAACTTGTAAAAAGAATTATTGGGCTTAACCCATTTGGGCCCAACATGAAAGATATATATACTGATCATATAGGTATAAAATGGGTAAAAACAAGTAAAAGAACTTATAAAAGACTTAATGAACTTAAAATAGGTAAAATCGATAAAACTAGTGAACTAGTAAGACGTTACCAAAACGTAAACACTAAAATGAGTAAACGAGGATTTATAAACCCACTTGATCATCATCATATGTACAAAAATCACATATATGTATATTGTTATTTTGATTGAAGTCATTGGACCGAGTCTAAGACCGATTATTATTTATATAGGTTTCCGTGACCGAAGCACGCCCGTAGCCGATAATCCGCCTTTCATTAACAACGTGAGTTCATAGCCTCACACTCTTTTAGATGTTTTATAAAATGATTTGTAAACCCGCGAGGGAGATAACATGCTAGATTTTTATAAAAATAGAACACAAGTATTCCCGATTGTATGCTTAATGATATGGACCCGAATGATGCTATGACCCTGTATTCGAGACTAAAAGGATTATTAGTAGTTAGGTTATGTCACTTAAAGTCCCATTAGCATGAATTGTGAACTACCGGGATTTGGTAGACGCTTATGCATTTGATAGTACTATTTGGGGACGATCACCCCAGTTCGCGCCTTGATGGTTGATCCCCGTCGTACCACATTGATTGGTAAGCGAATTTATGTATGAGAAGATTCCATAGCGTGATTTTTGTGACGATACGCTAACTTAGATGGGCAAATTGTTTGTCGGGTTCGCGGCCCGCTGTTTTCACAGTAAGGTAACAATGTCATGCGGCTAATAATAATCCTATACAATACACAACGTATGCTATAAGACATAAATAATAAACGATGACGACGCTATTACGATGAATATATTACCTATCATGGTAATATAGAGACTACGGTCTCATGGACGGTTTCAGATGTATGCTTGATTTATATATTGCCTGACTAGCAATATGTGGACTTACTTCCGATATTATACTTGTGTTCTGATTTTAAATGATTGTAAATGATTGTTTTATATAACGGTTTTCATTAAACTCTATGAATTCACTCGGCATTCGCTGATATGATTTTTGCATGTTTTCTATCTCAGGTGCTTGAAGGTAATCCGGATGGAGATCGACTCTGATGGCCCACACTTAATATTAAAAATGTTCATTCGATCTGTGCTTTGTAAACTTAATGACCTGTATAATTTCGGACCTGTTGTACACTTTTGAAACTTTTTATCGAATGAATGTTTGTTAAACCTTGTACAACCATTTTTATGTGTTGTCTATGATTGGAGTTATTGTGCTATCCCGTAACACTTTGAAAGACCCTTCCGCTGTACCGATAAGAAAAATGAGAGTGTTACAACAACCCTTATTACAAAAGGCATCATCATATACCTCATTGTCTAATGAAGATGAATATCTGGCCATGAGAGCATATTGAACATGCTCTTCATCCTTTTCAGCAATCAATGCTTGATTCTCCACTTCATCCTTGTCTAGATAGCTCCAATCAAATCCAACGCCATCAATTCCTTTGCACTGCTACCATGGCTTTTGGCTTGGCATCTTCAACCTTGATGATATGTCTAGAATTTTGTCACCATCATTCCTTTTGGGATATCTACATTCTCTAGCAAAGTGTCCCATTCTGTGACAGTTGTAACATTCCACTTTGTATTTATCAAATCTAGCATTCTCTTTGCTATTGAAAGTCATCTTTCTTCCAAATCTTTTGTTCCACCTACTTGTTCTTATACTGCTAAGAGCCATGTTACACTTTATATCCGCCTCCTTAAGATCAACATCACTAATTTGCTGAAGATGTTCAAAAGAAATTGATGATCCATTAGGCAAAGAAGCAATATATGCACATACAATATCCAAATCTATTCTTGTTGGTTTGAGATTTGGTGAAACATGATTGTATGTGTCAGTTTCTAATGATCCACTGTCAAGAGAAGTTTGTCCGCTGACAACGCAAGAGTTGTCAGCGTCCAATGTGTCATGATGAGAAATAAAAGCCATGCTACCAGAAGGTGTTTTACTTCCTTGTTTAAGCAGAACTTCAGGTTCCATGACCTTCATTTGATTGTAGATATCATCAAAGGTCATATTCTTGTAAGCTTAAGTAGCCAATATTGCATTGGCATGGATTTCCCAACCATCTCCAAGAGCTTCAAGGAATGCAGCATTAACATCATCATCTTCAAACTCCTTTTCCATGAAAGCTAGTTTGCTAGTAATGTCTTGAAGACGACTTCTCACTTCACTCAACTTTTCATTAGGTCGATCTTTAAAAACAACAAACTCCATTACCAGCTTCTTCTTCCTCTGTTTGAGAGTGTCCTCATTACCACCATAGGTGATCTCAAGGGCTTCCCAAAGCTCTTTGGCAGATTCATACTTTCTGAATTTATGCTAGTTTTTGCTTCCAAGAGCCAGTTTGAGAATGCTCAATTCCCTTATGTCAAGCCTTCTATCTACTACCTCTCCAAGAGAGGTGGCTCTTCCATCTTCAGGTATAGGAACCAAATCTTCAGGTTTAGCATTGGTTGTTCTTCTACTATTAACAGAGTCTATAATCTTTTGAGCCTGGTTGAAATTGTTTCCAAGCTCAACAACCTCCTAGAGGACATAGTTGTCCACTTGGAGATATTGGTCAAAATTAAACTTCCAGATCTCGAAGTTATCAGGGTCAAGCATAGGAATTTTGAGGTTGTGGTTTGAGGACCAAAACATTGGTTTTCTGAGGTGGACATGATGATTTTAGGGTTTTTGTAAAATTAGGGTTTTGAAGTTCTTCTCCTCAAAAGTTTCTCAACAAGCTCTGATACCACTTGTTGATCCCAAACTTAGATTGATTTACCTTTGTGTTATCGAGGTTGAACCAAGTATAGCACTTAGAGAAACTTAGTGTTAATGACAATCTAACAGTTATGTGGAATTAACACTTAGAATGAAGAACAAAGCAAAACACAATGTTTACCAAACTTTCACTTGAATTGATTATCAGTGAGGAAGAATGAAATTATTCAGAACGTATATCAAACATAAACCTAAAGGTCTCCTTTTATAGAACAAGGAGCCTTGTACAATAATCTAACTTGTCAACTATTCTAGGAAGATATAACAAGATAACTATAGGAAATACAATATGCAATGTATATCTTCCCAACATATCAAAACATGTTGACAAAGTATTTTGTTGTAGCAGGGATCTCTCTTGTCAGCGCTTTGAATTTCTCTTGTCAGCGCTCATTCTGTCAGCGCTTGATTTACTCTTATCAGCGGTTGAAATCCCTTTGTCAGCGGAATAATGATGTAGCTTAATTTTATTCCCAACATTTTGATCATGACAAATTAAAAAGACATTTTTCGTCAAATAAAATTGTTAGTAATAGTATATTTATATGTTACTCCTGGTAATGTAACAGTTCCTACTAGAGTACTTCGTTCCTCCTGGTGAGGTACAGTTCCTACTGGTAGCATATAGTTCATTCTGAAGTACTTCGTTCCTACAGGTAGCATACAGTTACTTCTGTAGTACTTCGTTCCTCCTGGCAGCGTCCAGTTCCTCCTGGTTGTATTATAAAGTTGAAAGAAGATTATAGAAGATATGATCAAAGAAAATTGTAGAAGATAAGATCAAATACTTAGTCTTACTATTCTTATGGAAAGTATTAAAACATGATAAGTATGAAAAGAAGGTTACAAGTTTGTTTAGGAAACTATTAAAGGATATTGATGTATAATACTTAGGAAAGTATTAATCATATTTTAACCAGGGTGTAGAGATGCACACACTTCTACAAACACATATTCTCTACACATTTCTCTCATTGTTTGTATATCTTAAAGGTTGTAAACCTATCACTATTTAGAGTGACCGTATTAATATATTGACGCTTGAAAGTTTGGTTAATTCTATTGTTCTTCTTGTATATAAAGATTGGTTTCTACACAGTCTTTGTATTGTGATCAAGGTTTCAAAGATCCTTCAAGAAGTAAACTCAACAATTGGTATCAGAGCCTCGTTGAGAAGCTTTGGTTGATAAGAACGAGATTTCTATATCCGTGTTGCTATGAAGTAAAGTTGCTGTTCAGAATTTGTGACAGTTTTGTGACAGATTTGTAACAGTTCAGTGACATAAATAGTGTCGTTAAAGGTTCCGATTTTAAGGTTTTTCAAGAAACTCCACTTAAGGTGTTGCTGAAGAAGACACGGTGTGCAGAACTCCAATTCCAAACGATGAGGTAACTTAGACTGAATCTGAAGTTAGAGAATATAATGTTAAACCAAAGAATAAAATGCATGTTTATAATAACTATGACTTGAAAATTAGTTGTGTAGAAACATGCGAACATAAATATTTAGAACTTCAAAAACAATATGCTGATCTAACTGCTAAAAATGATAAATATTATTTAGAAGTCCACGCATATAAATGCTCTCTTAAAACCTTAGAACAACAGAAAAAGTGGTTTCAAAATACCCAATTAGATTATGAAGAAAAGATTATGGTGTTAAGTATAGACTTAGAGAACACATCTAATCTACTAAAATATTCTGAAAAGCTTAATACTGAGGTAAATAAAGAGAAGTAGGAGCTACAGACTAAACTAGATAATGCTTTGACTAGGTTTGATAAATGAAAAAATTCATCTAACAACTTAGTCAAATTAGTATATAGCTCTCTGTCTGGTAGAACCAAAATGGGCTTAGGATTTAAAAACTATCTTGGGCCAAATGATGTTTTTGATTCCTCTTTGTCTAGTGTGTTTGACACTACCCCTGAAGATGTGGAAGGTATGCTTGTTTTCAATAGGCATAAACCAGCTATAGAGATGCATGTTGTTCCTCCACCTATTACATGGACATTCATACCTACCTCATACCACTCTAACTTTGATGATTCGCAAATGACATATGGTACTAGGTCCACTGGCTCAATTGAAACTATTTTGTGTCTAGTGAATTTATCTCTTGTAACTCTAGTGACATGTCTTTAGAACCTAAGACCAGTGACCTTGACTCTTGTGAGTCCGACTCTAGTGTTAAATCACTCGAGTGTGTGCCTGAACCTACTATAATTGAACCCATAACTAGTAAATATGCCTCATGTAAGTCTACCTTAAGTGCTGAATCACCTAAGTTTTATCCTCAATCTGCTTGTGCTAAGAATGTAACTAATAAGAAATCAGATTACCCTAGGAAAAACAATAAGATTCCTAGAAGTAATCAAAGAGGTTGGAATAGCATGATGACTCAGAAATTAGGTGATAACTTTGAGTTCAAAAATAAGGCTTGCTATGTGTGTGGTAGTTTAGATCACTTGCAATAACTTGTAAACACAAGAGAAATATTAATGATAAAAAAACAAATTAAACCGGTGTGGAATAACTCAAGACGGGTAAATCATAAGAACTTTGGTAGAGTTTTTCACCCCAATCCAAAAAGTAACATAATTCCACAACCAAGATGTTTTAACAATATTAAAGTTGCAAGGGGTGAGTCTGCACTGTCAAAAACAAAGGTTAATACACTTAAAACCTTAGCTAGGTAGGTTTTGAAACCTAAACAAGATGGTTTACAACATAGTGCATCAAATACCTTAACAAGATATGACTATGTTGATGTTTTTGGAAGATTCAAGTCTGTTTTGGCTTGGAACTTCCATAAGCACTAATCTTTGTTTGGTTTGTGTTCATTTCAGTAAGTGTAATTGTCAATTGATATGTTTTATATTTTCTATATTTGTGTGAACTAACTTTTTGCAGGAAAAGAAAAGTAAAAAAAAAGGATTTCCTTATGGTGGATACTTAGCTCTTTTTGAAGGGAGGTTTTTGCCTAAGGGGAGGTTTTTTGTATGTATAATTGTGTATATTCTTGTGTTTTTTTGTCCAATCAACTTTGTAGAATGACATTGGTGCTGGTAGATATGGTTCCTCCTAGTAGAACTAAGTTGCTCCTAGTCAATCAATGGTTCTTCTTGTGGACCATTGTTCCTCCTGGTGGATCCTACCTTCCTTCTGGTTGACTCATAATTTTTGAGTTGTTATAAAATTAAAATTAAAAAGAGAGAAAGAAAAAAGTGCTATTGTGAGTTGTTTAGTTCTGGTTGAGAAAGGCTTGGGTATTAGCTAAGCAATACAACAAATGGTCATCAGTTCACCATGTCTAACACACATTATAACTGGCTAGTCCAAAAGCAAACGACTACTTGGTAAAGACCATTTCAAATCCGTTGATGGTTGCCAATTTACCTAAAATTGGAGGGTTATCACTCACCTTGGTCATGGACTAAAGAGTGGTTAGTCCACAGGCAAACGGTTTGTGGTAAAGACTTTCTCAAATCCGTTGATAGCTGTAATAGTTTGATAAAAACTTTATGACTTTCACTCACCATGTTATTGTAACAAAGAGTGGCTAGTCCAAGGGGGTATGACTCTTGGTAAAGACTTCATCAAATCCGTTTATGGCTGGTAGTTTGCCAAAAACTATACATTTCTATGATTCACTTTAAAATGATGAGGATAGTTTTGAAGTTATTGAATTGATGATTGTTGGTACCACTATGTTGGGAATAAAATTAGCTAAGTCACTGGGACGCTGACAAGAAGAACTTGGACGCTGACAAGAGTAAAAGAGGCGCTGACAGATGAGCACTAACAAAGCATATTTGAGCGCTGACAAGAAGAAGTTCAACCACTTAATTCTTAGTCTATACGTTATGTAATCCTAGTAAAGATATGTTCAGTATTGTATTTCTTATGTTTATCTTTACCTAGAATAGTTGATAGGTAGACCTTTGTACACGACTCTTTGTGTTATAAAAGGAGGTCGTAGGGTTCATAGTTTGATATAATTTTTTTCACAAGTTTACACTTTCATTTGTACGCAAGTTTTATCATCAATCAAAGTGGAAGTTTGGGTTATATTGTTTTGCTTTGTTCTTTGCTCTAAGTGTTAATTCCGCATAACACTTAGATTGTTAAATACACAGAGTTTCTCTACGTGTTAATCTTGATTCAGTCTCGTTTAACACAAAGCTTATCGATCTAAGTTTGGGATCAACAAGTGGTATTAGAGCTTGTTGAGGAAATTTGATCTAAAAGAACAGTAAACCCTAAAAACCCTAAATCACTAGAAACCCTAAACCAAATAAGATGTCTACCATAGAATCTTCATCCTCATCAAATCACAACCTCAAAATCCCTATGCTCGACACTGACAACTTTGAACAATGGAAGTTCAATTTTGAAAAGTATCTTCAAGTTAATGACTATGCTCTTTGGGAATTCATTGAATATGGTAATCAATTCGATAAAGCAGCTAAGATTCAGGCTGCTATTACAGCACGAAGTACAGCCGGACAAAGTCGTGATGCTCTTAATGAAAGACCTGAAGATGGAAGAGCTGTATTAGTGGCTGAGATAGCCTTGAGAAAGAATGATATGAAGACCTTAAACATTTTTAAACTTTCCTTGGGTCCAAAGAACCAACACAAATATAGAAGCTATGAATCTGCTAAAAATCTTTGGGCAGCCCTTCAAGTTACCTATGGTGGTAATGATGATACGGACAAAGAAAGAAAGAAGCAACTGTTGAGTGAATATGCTATGTTTAAGGCTCATCCCAGTGAGAACCTAAGTGAGGTAAGAAGTAGGCTTCAAGACATCACTAGCAAGTTGGCTTTTATGGGAACAGAACTTGAAGATGCTGATATCATTGCTACATTCCTTGGAGGTCTTGGTGATGCATGGAAAATTGAAGCCAGATCAATTGTTGCTACTAATGCCCATAAGAGTGCATAATAATTCATTTTATAGTTCGTTTTCTCTCGGTCTTATCGAATTGATATAACAATATCAAGTATGACTTTATTGTTTTTGGTGATAAAAGGTTGATTGGTAACTATTTTTACTTGGCAAAAAAACAATCAAAAAGGTAAAAATAATATCTATACTACATAATACGTACGAGTCTAAAACATTTTGCAAATGCTACATCTAAATGCACAAATGTAAAAAAAAGTAAAATACCATTTATACCACTAATTCAACCTTTGAAAATAAAAAGAAAACTAATATTATTATCATTATTATAACACTATACTATTTTTTTAAACTATATTATCTTTAATACTAACAACAATAAGTAAAAAACGTTTATTTCAATTAAAAAACTAATGTTATGAATTTTAACAAGAATTCAGCCCAAGTAAGCCCACTAACTAATAACCTGCCTATTGAATTCCTACTCTTAACCAACGCAGCTATGACTATTTACTTGTCTATTTTTTAACAGCTATTTATTCTATTTGCCTTAAACTACCATTTATCATCTACTATGAAAAAACTCTTATTATTGCTCCTAGAAAAATCAATTTAACTCATTCATTCAGCTATTAAAGCTAACGTATAAAATCTATGTGCTATATTAACTGAAAGTAATTCTTGGTTATGATAACAAATTCAACTAAAATCCTCTTCTTTACCTATTTGACTATTTGGACTACAAACCTTTACCTTGACTTTTCTAAGGGCTATTATGTAAAACTTATACTTCTAAGCTTATTATCTACAATCTATGAATCATTTTATCCAAAGCGTACTTAAACCAAATTCTAGTGTCCTGCCTAAAAGTTCAGTTACCAACTATTAGCTATTCAGTGTCATCTTATGATACATAATATTAAGCAACTTCATTAATTCCAACACTAGCTAACATATTCTCATATGAATTAAAGAGCAGATTCAAATGGAACTATTTATGAACTCATAACAGGTAACAAGTATTTCACAAGTAACTACTAAAACAAGGCACACTACAATTTACACAAATAATAACAACTAATTGATTAATATACTAAAATGTTGAAAATGAAATAAGTCTTAACCAAAACATCCGTCGTTTAGTCTACTGATGCCGAAGCGCGGCGCTGAACCGACTTGAAACAAATAACACCTCCGAAATCAAACACAGCTATTGAAATTTACTTTTGATCTGCTACTTTATCTACCGCGAATCCAAACAACTGCCAAATTGTGACAACCTTGGTTTTGAGGTTCGCCACTTAGTTTTGTTTTGTGCTAGTTGTGTGTCTTTACGTGTTTATGTGCTTATTGGTGTGTATAGATTGTGGTTTGGATATCGTTTCCGGTACGGGGTACCTTGGGAATGAAACGATGTGTGATGATTTCATGTTCATGAGTTCACATGGTAGTTTCTATGAAGTGAGATGGTGTTATTTGGTGGTTCTAAGTATACGTATATGTATTATAGAAAATCGTATTTTTACGATTTACGGTTTAGCATTTAGAGGTCGCGGATGAGGTAATTAGTCATATGAATATTTTTCCTGATGGTTTTAAGTCATTTAGGACTTAGTTATAAAGTTTATTGCAAAATTTGAGATTTTTTTTAAAAGTGTATATTTTACGTCTTTTACGGTAAAACGCGTAAATTTGACTAGTTTTACGGTTTTGGAAGCTTTAGGAGCTGAAATAAATTAAGGAAAATTAAAGTAATATTAATAACATAATATTAAATAATAAAAAAACGAATTTAGGGGTGTTTGGGTCGGTTTAGACGCACCAAAGAAGAAAGAAAGAAGGGAAAAGCCCAAAACAAGGCCAATTGACTTGTAATGGGATTAGGGGGCCTTTAGGACTTAACAAAACCCAACTCATAACCATAATAATCAGGTTTTTAACCTCCATAACATCTCCTAGCCGAAATTCATCAATAGTGGCCAATTAGGGTTCTTTGAAAATTAGGTTTTCTCATCTTCCATTAAATTAAAGGTAAAACCTTCTTAACCCTTTTAATATTAATTGTTTTTAATGTTTTCTATGATCATCTTATGATGGATTTAGGTTAGGGTTTAATTAAAAACAGTATATTAATCATATTTTAATGATTAAATAAATTAGGGCTTGTAATTAGAGGGATTAGGTTAATTAATGAGGTTGATTTTGTTAAACCCGTTTTTAAAACCTGGGCAGAATTTTGAGTCAATTGTTTTGATCATATCTGGAGTTCTAGGAACATTCAAGATGCGATCAAACTAGCCCTGAAAAGGTATTTGAAGTGGCTTTCCAATGCAAGAAACTAGAACTAAATTGGAGGTCGGGAAGTGGGTCAAAAACAGGTTACAGCAGTCGGAGGTCAAAACAGTTTTGAATTCAGCCTGTTTTCTTTTTAAGTTTTGGGTTGTTTGGGGTACTTAGGGTTGCATTGGGATCTTCTCACGAACATGAGAGATGGTTTATATGTTGTAGTGAGTATCTGCACTTGGGCTAAGGTTGTGGTTTATGGTAAGACCCTCTAATGGTAACAAACTTTTCATACGTTTAAAATCAGTGAATTCTGGATATGTAGCAATATATATACATATATCAGGGCCTTAACAGTAGCTTTAAGGTTAGGGCAAGTGGGAGGTTTTAACTAACATGTATAAAAGGGTGAATATTCCTTTTACATAAACCATGGGTATATTTAAGTGGAGGTTTGACTTAATGTTTTGAGACCTAAAACTGGGACTGTTTTGTGTAAAATTATGAACGGGATAGCTATTAAACTTAAACAAGTTAGAGACTTGTTAAGGAAGGGTAATGGGGTGATTAGAACTTAACAATGAGGTAATTATATGGGAATAGGCTAGATGTCCATCATAGGTTGATGAGCCATCTTGGTGATTGGTTCGGGTATTGATTGTGTGTTTTTGGTTTGTTAGCTCGTTGCTAGTGCGAGGACTTGTGAAGAAGCTATTAGGTGAGTTTCATAGTCCCATGTTTACTTTTGATTTTGACTTCCAGATGGGATGGAAGAGACACTGTGTTGAGTTGTTTATAAATTGATGCTGTGAATTTTTTTAAGGTTTGAGATGGACTTGTGGACATTATGTGATTAACTGCTATGTGATTCTTGTCTGTGTATGATCTGGATTGGAAAGGTACATAGGTGTATGGGCGCCTATGGGACCAATGGTTAATGACAAGGTAGTGGCCTTGGGATAGGTACATAACATGATCGTCTATGGGACCAATGGTTAATGACAAGGTAGTGGCCTTAGGATAGGTATATAGCGTGATCGTCTATGGGACCAATGGTTAATGACAAGGTAGTGGCCTTGGGATAGGTACATAGTGTGATCATCTATGGTACCATGTTGTTTGGCAAGGTAGGAGCCCTGGATTTGGTTTGATATGTTTGATCTTGAATTTTTAGTTGTTAATGCATAATTTTAGCACATTGTCCATATGTTATTGTATTGGTGTTTGTTATTCACAGCTTGTAACTGATTTAGCGTTAGAGTCTAAACCTATGACTCTCACCAACTTTATGTTGACGTGTTTTAGTGTCTCTTTCAGGTGATAACGTGGTTAAGCGTGAGAACTTATGTGGCTAGGATTTGGAGAGCGTAGGAATCCATATAGAAGGATATCCCCGTTTCCTTCTTAGTTTACCTTTATGTTTTTTTTTATAAGTGATGCATGTTGGCACCTACATGTTTGATATGTTTGTGTTATATGTTTGTCTCGGGTAAATGGTAGTACTGTTACCTATTTACCTAGACTTCTGCATGTTGAGATATTGTCATGACATTTGTGTCGCCATTTATGACATTTCTTATTTCATTTAGTTATCTCTATAGACACGCCATGTTGTGATGATATCCATACGTCGCGCCCCATATTCCGCCATGGTGAGGTGTGACAGAATGGTATCAAAGACAGGTTATAGAGAATTAGGTTGCCTAGTCGCGTAGCCTAGTCTATAGCTTAAGGGTCCCTGCATATAGGCTTTATAGGAGTATGTGTGCATTTTATTATAATTGATGTGTTTGAATGTTATTTATTGTGATGTTTTGACTAGTATGAATTGAACCATAGTAAGTTCATACTTAGCCACATGTTATTTTCTTTTTGGGTGGTGACTAGTGCGGGTTGAACCATAATCGTCCACACTAGTCATTGTCGTATTTTGCTTAAATTGTACATTTAGTACATAATTTGGTACATGGTATTTCTATCTTTTGTTGGGTTATTTTATGTACCCGAGGTACAGTATTTTTCTTTTGATGTTTAAGTCATGTTCTCTAAGAATCGTGTGGTGGTTCGAGTTACTAGGTGTACATGGGTAGGAAGGATTTTAAGCTGTTTCCACTCTTATGGGCGACATGACTTATAACTGATTATGTTTTCGTTTTGGATTTAGTCTAGGTTGTTTAAGCTAGACTATGGATTTCTGTATTCCAAGAGTTTTATTATGTTATTTTTATAGATGTAGTTTTGGATCTTATTGGTTATGTGGTTATGAGCTTATGTGAGTAGATGGATTTATGTGTTATATGTTGTATTGATTCTTATAAGTGTCATCATAGGAGGGAGTGCATTGGGGAAAGGGTAATTGTATAAGTATGGTGGCCAACATAGTTATACAAGTACCACAACTTCAATGGGTTCCCAAGTATGGTTGCATGAAAGAGGGTTAGTACATGCTTGTATATATGATGGGATGTAGAATTTGGGTATACGTATTATATATGAGTTTATGTAATGGCTACCTACGATATGGCTATTGTTCTTTTTGTGTTATATGTTTTGGGTTATAGATGTGTTGTGTGATTTTGGGGTCACACGATATGGTTTGGTTTTGGAGGTGGGCTTTATGCCTTGTTGTGGCACGGTGAGATGGTGATTACTCGTATGGAAAAAATGAGCGTATAAAGCGATTGATTGACTTACGTGTATGATAACGAGTATGTTTGGGGGATTCAATAGGTATACATATGCGGATGTATATATACTACTATGTGTTAAGTTATGGTATATGGTCGTTCACTAGTTATTATAGCTTGAACGTACCTTGTGTTTGTTCGTGTTTTATGGTGCTGGAGTTTGGTGGAGTTTCAACGACGTTTTGAATCTTTTGAATTGTGTCTTGTAGCGTATTCTTTGAGTTTCGTATTTCACGTGTACGTTTTAAAACGTTGTTCTTGGTTTTAAGTCTATTGAAATAACCTGGGATTTCTTTTGAGATAACGAAATCTTTTGTGTTGAATCTTACATTTCTTTTGGTTGGTATATGGAAAAAGGGGACTTGGAAATCTAGTATAGGGTTAGATAGTTGGTCGTATTCGGTAAAATAAGGGTAAGGTGTTGTGGTCGTGTTTGAAACAAGATGTAACATAAGATTTCTTTTTAGTCAACACTTATTTATTTCAAATTCTAAAAGACTTTCTTTAAAATAAAGCAAAGTAAAATTTCTTTCTACTTACATAGTTTATATAATTGGGTTTAACCGATTCACGTCATTTATAATTATTAATTCAAGGTTAAATTGAGTTTATGAAGATTTCACATACAATTTTATCTTTCATTAATATAAAACTGTTTCGGTCATAACTTGTTCGTTTTTAGAGCTTTTTGAGTGATTCAAAAACCAAAAATTATGTACTCGGAACGTACTTTTCAAATATTCAGAAAGTATAGTCATGGGAGGTCAGTGGACTGGTCGGACTTGTCGTACAAGTGTCGGGTTCAAGGTTGAGTTTTGAATAGTAGTTTATTTTTATTTGGGGTGCACGGGATACCTAGTCCTTGGGTTGAGTTTTGAGATCGCCTAGAAGGTTGTTTGTAGATGGTTTGAGTCACATAGATGTGGGGAGGTAAAAAAATAATAACAATAATAAATAAGAGTATATTCTTTTGGAAAGGTCGGTCTTTTGCACGGTTTAAATAATATGTTGCGGGGCGTAATATGTTTTGGTTGCCATTGGGTGTTTCTTGGATTATTTTTCGTTGTCATGGGTCATTTTGAATTGATACATGTTCTGGGTTTGAGTTTTCTTTTGAGTCTCGTGGTTTTTGACTTGTTTTAATTGGTGTACGTGAAATGTCGTTAGTTATCCGTTGGTTTGATTCGTTGATCGTATCTGATGGATTCAGGATGTAGTTTTGGTTTCGTATTTTTCGGGAGCGTTGAGGTAGTCGTATGAAAGACTTGGTCGCGCCTACACGCTTAAGTAAGTGACCATGAGAGAACGGTCGGAATACCCTTAGTGGGGAGGAAAGAAGTTCGTAGACGAACTAGTGTGGTCATGAGGTCTCTTAGGAGTACCAAGGAGATGAATAGAGATTTGTGGGATATTAGCACAAGTAACGCGCCATAGAGAGTGTTGGAAGGGGAAGTAATACCTCAAAGGTATTTATGATTGTTCGTAGGGCATGTAAGTTTTCCGAAAATTTCCTGAAATTTAGTAGGTTTGCCTATTACTATGAGGTAGAACCATAAATAGAGCAGGTAGGAGAAGTGAGAGGAGTTGTAGTTAGTGCCCTTCTAAGGCAAATCATTGATGGAGTGATTTAAAAAAAACAAGAGCTGTTATAGATTGCAAGGAATGCCGGATAAAAGTTGAGTTGCTTAGTAGTAGATTGGATGTGGAAAGAGGTTGAGTGGTCTGATGAGAGGAAGTACCGGTCTTTTAAGATGCGTGTAGAATTTTGCAAGTAGAACGAGGTAGGAATTTATTCGTATTGTCGCTAAGAGAGGGTGCAAGGAGGACATAGTTGAAACTGCTAAGGATGTTGTATGAACGCTTTGGTTTTACGGTTATGTATTTGACTTCACCAAAGCACTAGCGGTTTTCATGGTGTCAATGAACCAAGTGTGCATGAACGTGTATAAACGAGTTGTCATCGGGAGCGTCGACGACATCTTGAACTACTCAAATCTGAGAAGGAGAGTGAGGCGAATTATGTGTTGGTTTTGGAGTGGAGTTATACGTGAGATTTTCGAGTGTGAGTTTTTAGTATTAAGTTTACCATGATGAGTAGTTAGAGATGATGGCGTATCATGGAACCAGCAAGGGGCGAAGTGAAGAAGGATGAGGAAGCGTTCTGGAGGCTGAAGAGGTGGATTGGATAATGAGCCAATCTTTGCATTATCGGAAGGACCGGATGATTTCGCGAAGCATGGCGATACGTGGAGCAAGGATTTTGGACGCGTACGAGGACGACAAAGAAAGGCGATCGCTTATACGTTGTAGGAACTGAAGATTTGGAAGAACTAGATGGACTTAGTTAGTGGGGCTGGATTGTTATATCTGCCTAGAATGCTAGAGGCATTTGGTGTATGATACGTGGAGAATGATCTATACGGATCATGAACGTCTCCAACACATATTCAATCATCTTGATTGAACATTTGGCAAAGGTGGTAGGTGGAGTTACGTGACGAAAGAAAATTGCAAGGCCAAGTACCATCTGGGAAAGGAAAGCATGGTCGATGAGACATGGAATAAGAAGAATGAGGTGAAGCTAAGACGAAGTTGAACTATAGGGATGACGTATTTGAGCGGTTTGGATAAATGATATAGGTTGCACGAGTTGAGTTGCCTAAAGCAGAGAACGCGTCAACGTGTATGATGCGTGGCTTGGACAATCATACGGAGAATAGGGACGTAGACTATAATTCCTACATAGATAGGAGCAGCTTAGAAAGGGCGATGTAAGGACGAAGTTGGTGGAAGGGATACATAATGCAGTGGAGGATTAAGTACGATGGGAGTTGGGTGATAGTCGATAGACTGACTAATTCATCACATATTTCAAGAGGAAGGAGAAGTCACATAGTTGAGAAGTTGGAAGGATTGCGTACAGATGTGATGGAATAGAGGATTTTGCATAAAAGTTAGCCTAATATGTATGGAATGCCTTATGAAGGATTATGGCAAGGGAAGAAACGATGGGAAGCATCACATCGTGATGTATGGTAGGAGTTGAAGAAGAAGAAGGAAGTGTGTATAGAAGCGAAGCATGAATGAAATAGGTCGAGATAGGAACCGAAGGTAAAACTTTGGTAGAGCTTAATGAGTAGAATAAAGCACAAGCAGGCTAATACTATCGTAGTGTGGAAAAGGAAATGACACTGACCTATACTGATTGATTTAGAGGTAGTTAGGAAACTCGTTAGCGATGGCTGAGTTTTCATATAATGATAGTTATCATACTAGAAGTCGATAAATGCCATTTGAGGCACTATATGAAAGGATAGGGTGATTTGTCCCTATTGTGGACTAGAATTGGTAAAAGAGGCTACTAATGTGGTAATGATGGTTGTGGAAATGATGAGAGCAATAAGAGATGCTATGTAGAAAAGGAGGAAACCACTAGAGTTAGTGACAAAGTTATGTAGGGAGTTTCACCCATAGTAACGGGTGGTATGTTTTGGTAAAATGGAAGAGTTGATGTAGAGTTTTGTAGGTCCATTTATGATCTTTAGAAAGATCGGACCATTAGCTTATGAGCATAGAATTTCCTGGGGGAAATGAGTTGTATACATGATACATTTCATGTATTGAGATTGGTAAAGGTTATTTGAGAATGCATTTTGCATGTACGGTTATTCGGGACTTGTGTTAATGAGAGTCTTTGTTTTATCAAAGAGTCATCTAAAAGATTTATTTACTGTGAGGTCAAGAGTTTAGCAATGAGTTTAATTGTTTTTGGTTTGTATATGTGGTATTTTGAAACTTGAACTAAAGTTCACGTGGAAATGAGAGGAGTTCTTTTAGAACAAGTATCATTGTGTGACTTGTTGTCTTTGTGTTTGATCCTAAGGAGTAAATCTCGGGACGAGATTTCTATTAGGAGGGAGTGATGTGACAACCCTGGTTTTGAGGTTCGCCACTTAGTTTTGTTTTGTGCTAGTTGCGTGTCTTTACGTGTTTATGTGCTTATTGGTGTGTATAGATTGTGGGTTGGATATCGTTTCCGGTACGGGGTACCTTGTGAATGAAACGATGTGTGATGATTTCATGTTCCTGAGTTCACATGGTAGTGACTATGAAGTGAGATGCTGTTATTTGGTGGTTCTAAGTATACGTATATGTATTATAGAAAATCGTATTTTTACGATTTACGGTTTAGCATTTAGAGGTCGCGGATAAGGTAATTACTCATATGAATATTTTTTGGGATGGTTTTATGTCATTTAGGACTTAGTTATAAAGTTTATTGCAAAATTTGAGATTTTTTTTAAAAGTGTATATTTTACGTCTTTTACGGTAAAATGCGTAAATTTGACCAGTTTTACGGTTTTGTGGTTTTGGAAGCTTTAGGAGCTGAAATAAATTAAGGAAAATTAAAGTAATATTAATAACATAATAGTAAATAATAAAAAAAAACGAATTTAGGGGTGTTTGGGTCGGTTTAGACGCACCAAAGAAGAAAGAAAAAAGGGAAAAGCCCAAAACAGGCCCAATGGACTTGTAATGGGATTAGGGGGCCTTTAGGACTTAACCAAACCCAACTCATAACCGTAATAATCAGGTTTTTAACCTCCATAACATCTCCTAGCCGAAATTCATCAATGGTGGCCAATTAGGGTTCTTTAAAAATTAGGTTTTCTTATCTTCCATTAAAGTAAAGGTAAAACCTTCTTAACACTTTTCATATTAATTGTTTTTAATGTTTTCCATGATCATCTTATTATGGATTTAGGTTAGGGTTTAATTAAAAACAGTATATTAATCATATTTTAATAATTAAATAAATTAGGGCTTGTAATTAGAGGGATTAGGGTTAATTAATGAGGTTGATTTTGTTAAACCCGTTTTTAAAAACTGGGCAGAATTTTGAGTCAATTGTTTTGATCATATCTGGAGTTCTAGGAACATTCAAGATGCGATCAAACTAGCCCTGAAAAGGTATTTGAAGTGGATTTCCAATGCAAGAAACTAGAACTAAATTGGAGGTCGGGAAGTGGGTCAAAAACAGGTTACAACAGTAGAAGGTCAAAACAGTTTTGAATTCAGCCTGTTTTCTTTTTAAGTTTTGGGTTGTTTTGGGTACTTAGGTTTGCATTGGGATCTTCTCACGAACATGAGAGATGGTTTATATGTTGTAGTGAGTATCTGCACTTGGGATAAGGTTGTGGTTTATGGTAAGACCCTCTAATGGTAACAATCTTTTCATATGTTTAAAATCAGTGAATTCTGGATAGGTAGCAATATATATACATATATCAGGGCCTTAACAGTAGCTTTAAGGTTAGGGCAAGTGGGAGGTTTTAACTAACATGTATAAAAGTGTGAATATTCCATTTACAGAAACCATGGGTATATTTTAGTGGACGTTTGACCTAAAGTTTTGAGACCTAAAACTGGGACTATTTTGTGTAAAATTATGAACGGGATAGCTATTAAACTTAAACAATTTAGGGACTTGTTAAGGAAGGGTAATGGGGTTATTAGAACTTAACAATGAGGTAATTATATGGGAATAGGCTAGATGTCCATCATAGGTTGATGAGCCATCTTGGTGATTGGTTCGGGTATTGATTGTGTGTTTTTGGTTTGTTAGATCGTTGCTAGTGCGAGGACTTGTGAAGAAGCTATCAGGTGAGTTTCATACTCCCATGTTTAATTTTGATTTTGACTTCCAGATGGGATGGAAGAGACACTGTGTTGAGTTGTTTATAAATTGATGTTGTGAATGTTTTTAAGGTTTGAGATGGACTTGTGTGTACATTATGTGATTAACTGCTATATGATTCTTGTCTGTGTATGATCTGGATTAGGAAGGTACATAGGTGTATGGGCGCCTATGGGACCAATGGTTAATGAAAAGGTAGTGGCCTTGGGATAGGTACATGGCGTGATCGTCTATGGGACCAATGGTTAATGACAAGGTAATGGCCTTGGGATAGGTACATAGCGTGATCGTCTATGGGACCAATTGTTAATGACAAGGTAGTGGCCTTGGGATAGGTACATAGTGTGATCATCTATGGTACCATGTTGTTTGGCAATGTAGGAGCCTTGGATTTGGTTTGATATGTTTGATCTTCAATTTTTAGTTGTTAGTGCATACTTATAGCACATTGTCCATATGTTATTGTATTGGTGTTTGTTATTCACAGCTTGTAACTGATTTAGCGTTAGAGTCTAAACCTATGACTCTCACCAACTTTATGTTGACGTGTTTTAGTGTCTCTTTCAGGTGATAACGTGGTTAAGCGTGAGAACTTATGTGGCTAGGATTTGGAGAGCGTAGGAATCCATATAGAAGGATATCCATGCTTCCTTCTTAGTTTACCTCTATGTTTTTTTTGATAAGTGATGCATGTTGGCACCTATATGTTTGATATGTTTGTGTTATTTGTTTGTCTCGGGTAAATGGTAGTACTGTTACCTATTTACCTAGACTCCTGCATGTTGAGATATTGTCATGACATTTGTGTCGCCATTTATGACATTTCTTATTTCATTTAGTTATCTCTATAGACACGCCATGTTGTGATGATATCCATACGTCGCGCCCCATATTCCGCCAGGGTGGGGTGTGACACAAATAAAATCAAAGAAAGAAACCAAACAAATCCTTCTAAACTGAAACCTGCAAGAACTGAAAGTAATCCTACAAATCATCAAACCTGCAACCTATCCTACTAAAAGCTAACTCTATTGACAGAAACATTCAGGCCTTATCCATTGTCGAAATTACACTACTGCTAACGAACATGATCCACAGACTAAAATCAAATATTTGAATTGAACTCGGACTTAACCGAATCAAACAGTCACGAGTTAGAGTGTACCTATAACTAAACAATTTCTAACAATTCACTAAAACAAATTCTATGGTTAACGAATCCAGATTCAAGAATTCACAAAATTTACTATCATATGAACAGTAACAGAAACCATCAGTAATGAAAAGAATTTGTGACTCAAATAAAATACTCATTAATTTTTTAACTCTGATCAGTCTTACGGATAAAAAAATGAACAATCTTTACACCTAAACAAAGCTGATCCGAAAGAACAGATTATATCACTAATTTTTTTAGTAAGTCACTCGAATGATCAGTAACAAACAGTGTAAACTCAAATGGACAACATCTTACTCTTTTACCAAAAGATTGAAAGAAAGTAATAAGAGTTTCAACAAACTAACTAACTAGCTATGGTAACATATCATAACAGCAATATAAAGAAAGTAACAGAAAGAATTTAAGTTCTTCATCAATGGAGAAAGTAACTTTCAATTATAATAAGAATCATTAAAGAAGATTAAGAAAGCTTAATATTTCATTAATGGTGGAAAATAAAGCATTCGGTTACAACTACTTCAACTAAAAAACAGATTTTGTTACAAGATTTAACAGGAAAATTGAAAGACTGAATATCTATCTACTCCTACACCTACAACTATGTGAACTACTCCTAAGCTAAACATCTAAAAATGATGTCTTCATCTTGTATTTATATGCGCCAAAGAATAGTGGTGTGACGTGTCTTGTCTAATCCAGTGAAGCCACATGTAAAATAAGAGGTTAGGGTTCTTCATATCAAATTGGGGGTTTCTTCGTCTTCCACTTTTGATCTAATTAAATCATATCTTCTTGAAGAGGAGAACAAGAGAAGCGTTTCTTGCTGTTTAGATCTTCGCCTGAATCTTTATGAATCATCCTTGAAATCGAATTGCAGGTTTGATGGTGGAAAAAGATGAAGTCGACTATTTCTTTCTCTCTCTTCTTTCGGTGAAGGAGACGTATATGTGTTTGCTGTTTTGACCAGCTTGGTCAATTGACCGAGTATGAATGAAAGTTAAGTAACTTTCATCTATTTCCTTTTTGGTCCTTTACTTTTCTTATTTAATCACAAGTGTATAAAATCTTTTTAAGCCACTTTCTTTTTCATCATTTTCTTATTGAAAGTTACACTTTCAGTCCTCGATCTTTGAAATAATGACAAGTAAAGTCCTTGAAGCTTGATTGTCCTTTTCTTCGTCTTTTCGTCAAATAAATCCTTGAAAACGCATGTTTGTTCCAAAATGCATCTTGTTTACCTGAAAACACATAAACACAAATACCCACGTAATTCTGATATTTTTCAGTTAAATATAATGTATTTGGCTGTGTTTTATGTGGTTTTTGGATCATAATTGATGAGTGTTTTCACACTTATCAAATCCCCTCCACTTGACCATTGCCATGGCCTCATGCAATGCAGCATTTTAAAGCTCTAAAGTACACTTTTCTCATAATTAACCCACCTTGGCCATTTTATGATTTAATAAACTATACTATACTACATGATGAATGATTTTGAATATTTACAATGCAATGCAAAGAAAACAATCGTATTTATATATTTTTGGATTTTTCTTGCAATGGTTTTGATGGAAATAACTCATAAATAAATCAAGGACTTAGATTAGGGATTTTGGTACCATGAACACTTATCACCCTCAAGTTTCACTTTCCCCATACCAAGATTAAAAATGGGATCATTGCATTCACATGTAAAGAGTGCATCAACTAATTCATGACAATTAAATGTGGAACTGGTTATTATTTAAGCAAATTTTTTGAGAGCAAATTTGTCATTATTAAAGCGTGAAATATAAGAAATGTAAAATCTCAAAATAAGGAAGCACGATTTTAATCCTAAGTAGTCCTCTCATCCATTACTCGAAAAACCGCTCACAATTAATATAAGTCCGACTCAAGAATAATAAGTCATTCGCCTTATGTGTAAGATCCTTATGTCATGCATTAATAAGTATCTATACACTCGCTAAAGAAAGTAAAATAAAACTCAAGCAATAATATATATCCTCCGCCTTTTTGAGACATTGGATCTTCAATCCCACAACCCGTCAAGGTAATATTGGATTGGAGCAACTATCAAATCCCCGCAACCCTTGTGAGAGTAATATTGGAATTCAATAGTTAATATAATTAATAATTCACTGCCCCTCTTGGGAGTCTTGTATAATTAATTTTTTTCTTTTTCTTTTTCTTCTTTTTTTTCTAGCCACTCATTTTTTTCATAAGCCGCTCTTATTTTTCTTTATTCCTCACAAAGAAAGTTAAAAAGAATAAAAGGAAAAACATTCGCTAAGTATTAAGCATGACATAAGTCTAGTACACATAAAACCTTCTAACTTAGAATCTTAAGACGTACTTATACCAACCACGAATGATTAGTAAAAATGCATAAGAGACTACAAACCAATTAAAATCGTTCTTGATTATTGATTAACATATATACATGCAAAGAAAATAGAGGCAAAGAAAGAGAAGGGTTAAGCCACAAGTAATTGTCATGAAGTTTATCTAGCTCTTTTATACTTGCTTCAACTCTATCATCTCCCATTCTCCGCAAATTTAAAATCTCAAATAATGAGAGTCGTGGATGCTTAGCCTAATAGACCAATGAAGGACTACATGGTTAAGGATACTAGCTAGAGAGTTCTTGGATAAGCAAACTCGGGTTGAGTCAAAGTATTCATGGCAGGCCTAATATGTCAAAGAAGTCTAAATTTGTTAAACCATGTCCTTATTATATTTTTTCTTTTTATATATTTTGATAAAAAAAATAAAAGAAGAATATATACAATGCAAATGTGTTATGCAAATGAAAAATGTTAATGCAAAAAATTATGAATGCATATTTTTGGTGGCCAAAGTAGATCAAAAATTTGAAAAATGTTTGAAAAATTAATTTCCAAGTTATCATGAAGTTAAGGCAATGGTCTACGTAAGGTCAATTCGATAGAAGTCTCCCCTACACTTAAGATAAACATTGTCCTCAATGTTTAAGAGTATTGGAGTAAACTCCCCTACACTTATGACATTGCGTACTTTGTTTAACCCAAGTTAAGGAAGAGACAACTAAAGGGTATTCATTTTAAGCACAAGTGTTTCTGAATATAACAATAGCAAAAACTAATCGAAGTGAACCAGATACACGGGCCTCCTCCATAAGCTCCAAGCATGAATTGAGAGAGAGCAACCCTCGAAACAAACAACAAAAGACGAAGAAAGGCACCCCTCCACTTTAACTCTACTATAACACCCTTTTATTAAACCTAACCTATTTAGATCTACTCTACGTTTTCTAACCTATTTATTCAATGCTTGAGTTTTTAACCCTAAGTCTCTAGCTCGAATCAGCCCCGAATTAGGTTGTCATGGGGAAACCATCATGGAGAATAAAGGATATCCACTTTGAAGCACATCTCACATGATACACTCAACTTAGCACGTTGCTATTTACTATAAGATTTACAATATCTGCCTCGATAAATGGAACGATCCAACGTGTCTCAAGTTTGTCAAACATACAAAAGCTCTCATATATGAGTCACACCAGGATCAAATACATAGTTTCCATCTCTACATTCGAAAAACTCCAAAATATGTAGTATCACCAAAGTAAGCTTATATGAAAAGTCCATATCAATCGAAATCACACTCTTAAGTGGAGTAGATGAAAACCAAGGTGTCTCAAACATACGTATCACAGGATCAAAAACCTTTGCCTTCATGGGAAAATAAGAAGATGAACTCGTATCAACCATATAAGATTCCCCCTTAGTTATCAAAGCATCATGATACAATGAAGGTGTAGGTATCAAAACATTCATAACTATTATGTCCATGTTAGGCTCGTCATCATCATCAAAAGGTGGGTAATCCTCCATAGAAGGCATAGTAAAAGGAGGATCAAAATTAATAGTGTCTTGTAGATGAGGTGTAATCTCTATGTTCCTAAAAAGTATGTTGTCAATAAGACGAATCTCCTCTTCCAAATTAGAATCACTATCATCAACCTCAATATCAATATTAGAAAGATAAGCCTATTTGGTGGCATCAATATCCATATGAGAATCCATATCGAAGGTTTTGGGTTCTAAAGGTGCCTTAGGTGAAAATGAATCAATATCTAAGAGTAAAGGATCTTCATCAATAACCAACTTCAAGGGTGGGAGGGTGGGAACATAAGGCTCAAAAGGAGGTGTATTAATGAGAGAATCACTCAAAGGGATGATATGATCATGAAAATCTTTAGGCGTATCCTCAAAAACCGGTGAAAAATGATCAATCAAGGATTCTTCTTCTATAGACTCATTATTAGGTTCTTCATAATCCTCAAAAAGTGGGTTATCAAAACATGTCTCAAAAAGAGGATTTGAATGTATCACAAAATCACTTAGAGGAATAGGTTAAGGAGTCATAGAAGAAACAGAGTCATCATCATCAGAAGTAAAGGACTCATCACTATCATAAGGATCATCAAAGGTTTCATCACAAGAATCATAAGGTGGTAGAGGAGAAGGATCCACATTTCCTATAGGAGAAAACTCTTCATCCAAATTAGGTATGCTATCTTGAAAAGACAAGTCATCAGATGATATAGCATAAGATGCGTCACTAGAATCGCAATCATCATCCTCCATTTGTGGCAAGTATTTCAAAAACTCTTTCTCAATCTCATTATCCATTTCTTTAAACAATTCATCAAGATCAATGTCACCAAAATCACTAGTAGTAGCATGAAGGTCAACATGTGATGAAATCTCAATGTGATCATGAGGAGAAGAGGTATCAATACAAAGCTCATCACATGGTTCATCGGAAACACCCTCAAGCTCTCATTGGATTGGGATAAGTTTATCAACAGTAGAAGAGGTTAATTCATCCAAATCGGTGTTTGTATTAGTGCTAAGAGGCTCGTCCTCCATGGTTAAAGAGTTGTTGGGTTCCATGTGAAGTAAAGGTGATGAAGGTGTGTCATCATTAAGTGTCATACAAATCGGAGGTCCCTCATCATCGTCATAAAATAATGGATAAGGCCTACGAGTAGCAAGATATTCGTCTTTTATGCCTTCATCTTCTTCTTATTCTTCCTTCGCTAAGAGCAAATTACGTAAATCTTGTTGAAGTTGATGATATTTAATGTTCAACTCTTCACAAATGTCTTCCTTATTAGATAGTTTCCTCTCCGCCTTATCAAGAACAGATACTATCTCTCTAACTATCCTCAAATTCTCCTTTTCTATTTCCTCAAAGCTCATGGTTTTTATGCGTTCACGGTTCTTTTTATCAATCTTAACGAGTAAATAATCTAAATTTTCCTTGAGGAAACGAGAGGATTTTTTCAATGATTCACTATACATATCACCAATTTTCTCGTTATTAAACCGCTTGTTCCTTACATCATACTCAAGAGACTTAATTTGCTCCCTTAACCACCGAGATTCTTCTCTCATTTCCTCGATGCTCATTTCTCGCCTATGATTAAGAGCCTTTGAAATATATTCCGGGTGTCTTTCGTCATGCTCGATTAGAGAAGATAATTCATGGAGATCATTAAGAACATAAGATAGCGGATGCTTTGGTCGACAATCATAACCATAATAGGGTTCTTTTCCACAAAACTCGCACATGTAATTCGAAGAATAGGGTGGAGGTGGATTTCCATAATTAGGTGGATTATAGGTTTGAAAAGAGTCATGATTAGGAAAGTTCTCATGATTGTAACCTTGAAAATTCCCTTCATTTTGAAAACCTTCATAACGTGAAATCCTTGATTTTGAAAAGTATCTTGATTATAACATGGAAAATTTCCATCATTTTGAAAGCCTTCATTGTTTGAATATCCTTGATTATGAAAGATTTCTTGATTATAGCCTTGAAAATTATCATCATTTTGAAAACCTTCATTGTTTGAAAATACTTGGTTTTGGTATGGCTCATTAAAGGTTTGATCATGAAATGATGGTGGAGGTCGTGATGAAAAATTGGAATATCCCATATAGTCATTACAAGTATGGTCCATTGGAAGGTTAGGTTGAAAATTAGGGTTCTTGGTTCCATTATAAGCATATCCCTCTCCATAATAGCCATTGTTTTGATCACATAAATAAGTATCGTGTGGACCACTGATTGTAGGAAAATTACAACTCTTGTTTAGGAAAACAAAGAGCGTAAAGTAGGGAAAGTATTAAGCACGACGGTTTAGGAAAACCGTGTACAAATGACCCTAATGAAGTTCAAAGTTCGTTTCCCAACGAGGTATATGTGTGTGAGTAATTCGTAATTGGTTTGAGATTAATATTGGTTAGAAGGGGAAGAGAAAAGAGAATGACGAAGACGTGAAATTAATTACTACTACGACTACACTTAAAACCGTAAAAAGTACAAAACTAAAAATCAATTCAAAAATTACCAAAAATTCACCAAAAATCAAAATAAATAAACTAAGAGTTTACCAATGATCAAAACTTTTTCAAACCTTTTAATTAGTTAAATATTAATTTTTAAATGCTAATTAAAGCCCTAAAAATCAAATTAATTATCAAAAAGCCTAAATAAAGATTTTTTCAATTGGTAAACCTCTAAAATGACCTAAAAAGATTAAAAACTATTTTTATAAATTTTTAAACTAAGAAAAACTATTAAAAATGATTTAAAAACTATTAAAACTTAAGATAATTATAAAAATGAATATAAAGGTGATAAAATGAATCTAAAAGTTGAAAAATTCCTATTTTAATGTATTTAAGCTAAGAAAAATATAAAAAGTGCAAAAATGTGAAATTTGAAAAATAATATTAAAAATCCAAAAATTCTAAAAAATTCTAAAAACTTGCAAACTAGTTTATTTTGACCTAATTAAACAGAAAATGAAAGTGAAAAGACCAGAATACCCCTATTGGGCCCCCAAATGGGTCAAAAGCAAAAACAGTCAAGCTTATTGGGCTTTTTAGCCCAAAAAGTCAAAATAAGCCCAAATGACTTGGAAAAGCACCATCTGACTCAAAATTTAATTCTAAACACAAAACTCTGAAGGCCCAAAAGCTGAAAGTGAGCTTATCACAGCTTAATGAACAAACAGCTTATCTTTATTGGGCCATTAAGCCCATTAAGCAATAAGCTAATGCCATAAGCTCTAATTTGACACACAACCTTCTTTTGGGATACAAAAGAGATCTATAAAAATAAATTTTGAAAAAGCACACTCAATAAGCCAGAAATAAGCAAAGTACAAATCCACTAAAAGACAAAATAGTCAGGTTTTAGTTCTAGGGCACCTCAGGCCTTGATTCAACTTGCAAAATGTTACAAATGACTTTAATAAGCCAAATCAATCAACCAAAATCCAATAAGCAAATCCAATAAGCTGGAATAAGCCAATAAGCACTTATAAAAAAGTCAATTAAGTTGGTTTTCTAGTCAAACCCTAAAGTCAACCCACCAAATGCTCCAGTATGAACAAATGGGTCAAATAATGAGCACCTATTACAAAATCCAAGTTGTTGCTGGTTAAAATAAGCTAGAATAGCTTATTGATAAGTTGAACACAAAAATACACTAGCAATGGCTAGCAGCAGGGGAAAGGAGTTCCCACTGCTTTGACTATTTGACCTATGATTTGTGAGAGATCCATTTGGATTCAAATGGAAACAAGGGCACCCTTGTGATCAGTTAATCACAAGGAGTCTATATCAACAAAGAAATCATAAATTGGTTCACACAATAAGCCCAGAATAAGCAAACAGTCCACAGATATTGCACAGACCTTGAAAATAAGTAGTTATGAACAAATAAGCAGTTTTAGCACGAATAAGCCAGCCAAATTGAACCAAATGCATACACAAGCTATAATAAATTCCAATAAGCACAAATAAACTTGTTTCAAGCAATGGATCAAAGTAAATAAGCAGACTCAAGCACCAACAGTTACTGATTAGCAAAAGTGATTATCCAAAATCCTTTTGCTGATCTATTTGACCACCAATCCAATGTTAAGCCTTCAAATCTCTTTCCCTGATTAAGTTAACCAAATTTTCACACTTGTTAACCCTAGTCTACCCTTAGATCTAGGTGTCCCCAAAATTTTAGCCAAAATTCCCAAGTAAATCAGATTTTATAGCCCTTTGATTGTTTTGATTGTTCAAACCCACAAAACTTGCAGATAAATGTCACTTAGCACCCAATATGCAGATACCAAACCAAAAGAAGCAAAAACAACAACAAAGGAAGGGTCAAATCCCTTTGAATCAGTTAACCCAAACACCCCTTTGGAATCTGATTTTGCAATCTTCCAAAGGATTGTTGTGTTTTAACTTATCAAACAAGATCTAATCCACCCCTACAACTGATAATCATCCTCAGAAACACAAATCAAACCTCAAAACACAGATTCATCAATAAACATGCAAAATCACCAAATATAATATGAAAATCAGAAAAATGAAAAGGGAGAGGGATGCAAACCTCCAAGACTTACATCCAAGCCTTGGATTGTTTGAGCTGAGGTACTAGCAAAACAAGTATCAGCTTCCTTGTACCTGCTAAGAACAACAAACCAAAGTGATGAACAAATAACAAGAACTTTCTAATTTTTGAAACACAAGTTTTATTGCTTAAAACCTTGCCTCAAAAACCTTCAAACATGAATAAGGAACTCAGACTTTAGCTTATCAGATACCAAACTTTTATAAAACATAAAGGGGAATCATAAATTTTCAGAAAATCCAACTTTATTTAATAAAAAGGAATTACAAAGATTTAAAAGCTAAAATCTGGAACAAAGGGACTCTCACAGGTTGAGGTCTCCTTTTATAGGCAAATGCTAACATAACACTATTCATAAACCCTAGATGTGAATTTCCTAAATTATCCTTGAGTGCTTGATGTCGTTTGTTGTTGGTGAGCTGTCCAAAATGATCAAAACCGTTCATTTTAGCTTGCTAGTTAAGCAGAGAGTCTAAGCTGTTGATCTTGACACGTGTCCTTACTTGGAGAGGAGGGTGTGATGTGATGGGGTAACGGTTTGGGGTGTGGGGTCCATTGGTGAGTGGAGAAGAGGGATTTAATGTTGGGATGGGTTTCTGCATGTGTGAATCACACGAGGGAACAACTAATTGCAATTTACCCTTTGTTGGTAAAAAGTAATTTCTGGGTTCATACGTGCTACAGTGGTAACTTTTGATCCGTTTTCTTAGGGAAAGATTTGTTTGGCCCGTGTTTAGGAGTTTAAACTTCTAAATAGGCAGCTTTGGTCCTTGTTCTTTGGAAAAAGGTGTATAACATGTTTTCTGCCAACAAAACTTCATCCCCTTTGTTAAATAAGTTTTCATCTTCACACTTTTGGCACAAAAATTTTCCAAAAAGGTATCAAGGGT
Source organism: Glebionis coronaria (assembly GCA_025667525.1). Taxonomy (NCBI): domain Eukaryota; kingdom Viridiplantae; phylum Streptophyta; class Magnoliopsida; order Asterales; family Asteraceae; genus Glebionis; species Glebionis coronaria. Next base: position 268,365,060 of record CM046877.1, on the reverse strand, counting down.
TATTTTTGCCATTTCTCCATACTTGAGGGACTGAATTTGGACTTTCTTGATCTTCAAAGGTCTTCAATGTATCTTAGACTCATGAGGAACCATAATTGACAAATTAGATTTGATGAGGGACTAATATTGCCATTTCTTCAAAGTTAAAGGACCATTTTTGTAATTTTGACAAACTTAAGGGACCAAACTTGTAATTATGAATTCACAAGGGTTTTAAGTGTCATTTCTTCATTGTTTGAGGATCAATCATGCATATCTTCAAGTCTTCAAGGTTTAATCTTGGATAATTCATGAATTAGGGCCCGGTTCTTTGTACGGCTTCGTTTCTCGTGTCCGTTTTTCCTTGTTACTTGTGACCTTTTTTATTATTTACGATATCCATACCTAAAATACACAAGTAAACAAACACAAGCATATATATGGTATTTTATGACATTTTTATGCATTTAAAGCCCGAAAAGAATGATGAGATCATGTATAAATGCCATCTCATCACTCCCCCATACTAAGCCATTTCCGTGCCCTCACGCAATGCTAGAATAAAGTATCTAAGCATCACCAAAGTTCAATTTTATTAACCTTTATTGAAAAGTAAAAGACTTGCAATAATACTACGAAGACATAATGTATGATTTTCATCACGAATGTGACTTTTTGGGTCAAAGAATAGAAACAAGTAAATGTCCCTTAGAGTAAATTTCATCATCCTTGATTGTCATACATTCCATGCTAAGTGCAAAAACGAGATCATTGTTGGTACAAGTCACAATGCTAACACTACTCATATGTCCAAATTGTGTAATACTTTTTCTCCCCGCAATCCTAGTTATTATAAAAGGAAATAGGTTACTAGCATTTTTTTTAACTATTTGTCATGGATCACAAGTGATTCATATTGACTTATTTGAGTATTTATTAGTCCGAAAGCAAAGTAGCACGATTTAATCGATAGTTAGCCGAAGGACAAAATCTTTTAAAACGGCTTCTCGTGTATCTCCTTAAGTTCATATCTTGGCATAACTTGTTTCACGATTTGAGACCTTTCTCGGACCGATATTTGGCATGTACTTCATACTTTAAATCTTGGGAAGACGTTCTTGAAATTATGGTCTTCTCTTCATATATTTGGAATTTCTTCACTTGACGTTTTTGAGAGATTCTTCATATTTGGACCACGACTTCATCATTTTTCTTCAATCTGTATTTTGGACTTTGATATACAACGATCCGCCTCCTTTTCGAACTTGGATATGTTTATCCTCATACCTTGTTAGGGTCTTTTTGGATAGACTTTCTCCATGATCTTTAGGGGAGTAATTGCTTTTCGTCGTGTGTCTCGATCCTTTATATTGATTTAGGAATAATGATACTTCACATCATCTTGGATCTTTAGCAACAAAATATAGCTCCTCATGCCTTGTTAGGGCCTTTTTGGATCTTCACCAATCTTCGCGTCCCGCTTCAATAAGTTATGCCTTGGCTATGAACTCTATTCAACCCCGAGCAACTTTTAAACGATCTTGCGCTAGAGGCTAAGTAACCTTTCAAATCGTACGACCTTACTTATTGCAATTATTTTTATTCCTAATGCATTGATCATATGGGAAGAATAAGACACCATTAAAAACATATGAGTTTTTGAAAGAACATTTTCATGTTCTACGTTTAGCATGATCACTTGTCTAACTCTATCACTTCTTGTTCTTCACTATATAAAGACCTCTAATTAAAGAGACTCGTGAATACTTAGCCATGCAAGTCAAAATTAAGCCAAATTTGGATTAGCTTTCATTAAGACTATATCAAATCAAAGTTTTGGGTTTTCAAGCCACCTATAGGATCTTGCACTTTCTTGGACTCTTTCATGTTTAGGGAATGCATTTTATAGTTCCCTTGATAAGTGACTTTCTAGGATCAATTATAGGAACTTGCGAAAAGTTCTTGTTCTTAACCCGAATGAGCTAAGACTTTCGCGTTTTAAAGTTCCCTATATAAAAGTCTAGCAAAACTTGAATTGAGAGGGTTAATGAATGTAAATGGCTCCAAATGCCCATCAAGTCAAAAATTAGCTCTTATTCTACCCATCGGAAAATATACATTCGTGTCTTAAAAACACTTTATGAAAAGTAAGAAAATTTTTAAAATTGGGCCATTTTTAGCCTTATTAGCAACAAAACAAAACATTAAAAGTTGGAAAACGTGAGGGTGTAGCAAAGCAAGTACCTATTCACCCCCCCATACTAAAAGTAAACATTGTCCTCAATGTTTCGAGTCTAAAGGTGGAGCACCCCCATACTAGAGACGAAGAATCGAATGCTTAGGATCTAGCATGGAAAGGGTGATCAAAAATATATCTAAAGCCGTTTATTAATTATGCTAAAAGATAATTGTTAGAAAAATAAAGGATATGTCATGGATTCGTGAAAAACTTCTTCAAGCAAACGATGGAGGCTCACGTAAACGAACACGAGAGTCTTCAATCGTAGATGATGATGATCTAGATAACACAATCACAAACAACCACAAGACAACGACTTGGAAGGGCACAAATCCCCTTCTCATTTTTATTAGTAAGAATAAAAGGATAAGCATGGCATCTCCCCCACGAGGCACCTCGTTTTTTATTATCGAGTCATGAGCTCGACTCGATCCCCTCAATGCTAATTATCATTGGGGAAGGTGACTTGGTCGAGGTCAACCATTGAAGGAATTTCCCCACCAAAGTTGTGCTTAAGCCTATGCCAGTTCACCTTAAAGTTAGGACCATAATCTTGAGCTAGCTCGATGGTCACATAAGGAAACACTTGTGTAATGGTGAAAGGACTCGACCAACGAGATTTCAATTTCCCGGAAAATATCTTAAGTCTAGAGTTAAAAAGTAACACTTGATCACCAACGTTAAGAACCCGGTTTTTAATCTTTGCATCATGAAACTTTTTAGTCTTTTCTTTGAAAATCAATGAATTTTCATAAGCATTGTCTCTTAGTTCATCCAATTCATTCAATTGTATTTTCCGGTGATCTCCCGCGGTCTTTAAGTCAAAGTTTGCATGCTTAAGGTCCTAATATGCCTTGTGCTCCAATTCAATGGGAAAATGACAATTCTTCCCATAGACTAACTTATAAGGAGTACAACCGATAGGTGTCTTATAAGCGGTCCTGAAGGCCCATAAAGCATCATCGAGTTTTTCGGACCATGAAGCATGGTTTTCTCCAATCGACCTCTCTAAAATCCTCTTCAAAGCTCGGTTCGATACCTCGACTTGCCCACTCGTTTGCAGGTGATAAGCCGTAGAAAGACGATGAGTAACTCCATATTTCTTTAAGACCTTCTCGAATTGGTCATTACAAAAATGGGTTCCACGATCGCTTATAATCGCACGAGGGGTTCCGAACCGAGAGAATAGTTTCTTCAAAAACTTCACTACCACACGAGCATCATTAGTAGGTAAAGCCTTAGCTTCCACCCACTTAGAAAGGTAGTCCACCGCGACGAGGATATACTTGTTACCATGAGACGATGGGAACGGCCCCATAAAGTCTATGCCCCAAATGTCGAAATTCTCACAAACTTGAATTATGTTTTGCGGCATTTCATCACGTTGAGACGATTTTCCTTGACGTTGGCATGAATCACACGACTTCACAAGTGCGTGTGCATCACGATAGATAGAAGGCCAAAAGAAGCAGGCATCGAACACTTTCTTAGCCGTGAGATTAGCATCGTGGTGACCACCCGTGGGTCCCTCGTGACAAGCTCTAAGGATATTAGAAGCTTCGGCACCAAAAACACAACGTCGAACGAGTTGATCCGCACAAACCCGAAAGAGATAAGGGTCGTCCCAAAAATAGAACTTGACGTCACGAAATAATTTTCGCTTTTGTTGTGTCGTCATACCCTTGATTATTAAATTCTCCGCATGGTAATTTGCAATGTCGGCAAACCATGGGGTGGTGTCTGTAGAATTCACTACACCGAGAGTCTCAAGAAGAAATGTTTCAGTGATTTCCTTGTTCTTGAAAACATCTTTGTGAGGATCTTCTAGACGAGAGAGATGATCGGCCTCTAGATTCTCGGCTCCTTTTTTGTCAAGTACGGTGACATCAAATTCTTGGAGGAGGAGCATCCAACGAAGCAATCATGGCTTAGCATCTTGCTTAGCTAAGAGATACTTGATAGCCGAATGGTCGGTATACACGATGCTTTTAGTTAAGAAGAGATAAGGTCGGAATTTTTCAAAAGCATAGACCACGGCAAGGAATTCCTTTTCCGTTGTGGTGTACTTTAATTGAGCCTCGGTCATCGTCTTACTATCATATTGGATAGGACGGAAATGCTTTTCATAGTGTTGCCTTTAGACGGCCCCTATAGCATAATCACTGGCATCGCACATGATTTCAAAGGATAATTCCCAATTAGGAGAAACAAGAATGGGAGCTTCGGTAAGTTACCTTTTAAGAGTTTCGAAAGCTCTAACACAATCCTCATTGAAATTAAAAGGAGCATCCTTCTCGAGAAGGTGTGTCATCGGTCGAGAGATTTTCGAAAAGTCTTTGATGAAACGACGATAAAAGCCCGCGTGGCCTAGGAAACTCCTAACTCCCTTAACGGTTTTGGGATGAGGTAACTTGGCGATGACGTCTACCTTAGCTTTATCGACCTCAATCCCCGCTTTCGAGACCTTATGTCCTAAGACGATTCCTTGTTTACACATAAAATGACATTTTTCCCAATTAAGCACAAGATTGGTTTCTTCACAATGTTTTAACATTTTCTCGAGATTAGATAATCACGATGTGAACGAATTGCCAAACACCGAAAAGTCATCCATAAACACTTCCATCGACTTCTCGAGCATATCGTGAAAAATGGCCATCATACACCGTTGAAACGTACCTGACGCATTACAAAGTCCGAAAGGTATCCTACGATAAGCAAACGTTCCATAAGGACACGTAAACGTAGTCTTTTCTTGATCACGGGGGTCGATAGGGATTTGAAAGTAACCGGAAAAACCATCTAAAAAGCAATATAATTCATTTCCCGCGAGTCGCTCCAACATTTGATCCATGAAGGGCAAACGAAAGTGGTCTTTACGAGTGGCGTCATTTAACTTTCGGTAGTGAATACACACCCTCCAACCGGTCACAACACGAGTGGGAATTAACTTGTTGTTTTCATTGGGCACAACGGTCATTCCTCCCTTTTTAGGGACACAATGGATTGGGCTCACCCATGGGCTATCAGAGATAGGATAAATCATTCCCGCGTCAAGGAGTTTTAAAACTTCCTTTTTAATGACATCGTGAATTTTGGTATTCACCCTTCTTTGACTCTGAATTGCGGGTTTGTAGTCCTCCTCCATTAAAATCTAATCTTGTGAGTATAAAATTTTGGGTCAATACCCTTAATGTCGGAAATTTTCCACACAATTGTCCCTTTATGAGCTTTAAGAACTTTCAAGAGCTTGGTTTTTTCATCATTAGCAAGACCTCTTGCAATAATAACCGGCAACTTGTCATCACCTTCCAAGAATGCGTATTCAAGGTGAGAAGGAAGATCTTTCAATTCAAGGATAGGCGGTTCCTCGATTGAAGATTTTGGTTCAACACTCATAACTTCCAACGGCGGAAGAAATGGTGGAATAGAAGTATCATCACTAATCAACACCTCATCTTCATTATCGATTTCATTTGAAGTAAAATCGCCTCCTTGGAATGGCGTGAGATTTGGTGTAGAATTAGCAAGAATCGGATCCAAAATAGTGGGATTGCCACTTGACGAGCTATCGAAAAAACCTAACACTTCTTGTGAAAACTCATCGCAAACCACATCAAATAAGTAAATTTGATTGATGGTAGAGATTGCATAAACATCAGAAGGTTTTGAGTTTTGAGTAGCGTTTATAACAAGTTCCTCTTCGTTGAATCTCAAAGTGATAGTTCTTGCATGAACGTCGATAAGCGATCTCAAGGTGTTTAAAAATGGACGACCTAAAATTAGAGGAACTTGAGGATCCGCGGGGATGTCAGCTACTATAAAATCAACGAGATAGTAGAACTTCCCCACTTTCACGAAAACATCTTCGGCTACTCCACATGCTAAAATCGTAGAATGATCGGCCATCTCGATAGACATGTTCGAAGGAGTAAGAGCCGGAAGCGAAAGCGATTTCCAAATGGAAAATGGCATCAAATTAATGCTCGCACCAAGATCGGCTAAGGCGAGGCATTCTTTCATATCTTGTATGTCACAAGGAATGAGAAACTTTCTAGGGTCACCAACATTTTCCGGTATGCGGTTAAGATAAACCGAAGAACAATTAGCAAGCTTTGAAAGCTTTTCCTTATCGCTCATCATACTTTTAAAAGTGGAAGCGAAACGAGGCATGTATAACAACGCGTCGGCTAAACTCACATCAAAATGCACTTGTTGAAACATTTTTATAAAAAGCTCGATTTGTGGTTTATTACGTTCTTGCAATTTCTCTTTGTTTCGTCTCGAAGGGTAAGGTAAGGGTGGTGTGGGTTGGACGTTAGGCAATGGCCTTGGAATCTCAGGTTCCATAATTGGTATTGGTTCAAACGTAGGTGTGGTATGAGCGGTACTTCATGGGATTGTAATGTGCTCCTTTTCGACCATCACCTCGAGCTCTTTCTCGATTTACTTCTCCGTAGAAATACTTGGACGAGAGATTGGTTCCTTGAAAGTTTTACCACTTCGTGTAGTAATAACCTTCATTTCTCCCTTCGGGTTTGCATTGGTATCACTAGGAAGACCACCCGAGGAAGAGGGTTTACACATTATTGCTTCAAACATTTTTGCCATTCGGTCCTCAAATTTTGATTGCCTTAAATCCGCTTTTATTAATTCTAGGTTAATCTCATGTTGTCCTTGTTCCATCTTTTGTTGGTTTTGTTGAAGACGTTGGACATTTTCTTCCATTTTATTTGCATGAGTTTTAAGTTCATTAGCAAGTTCGTTTTTAAGCTCGTTTTTCAACTCGGATCTTAAGCTAATCATCTCACGTTGCATGTTATCAAATTTAGCATCATTTGCTTTAGAATAATCCAAAAATTCTCCTTGAAGATTTTTAGTGTGAGCATTTTGAAAACCTTGTATAGTGTTTTGAAAATCACGGTTTTGGTTTTGATTAGTAACATGTCCATTCCCACTTTGATAATTCCCTTTGTTGTAGTTACGTGAATGGCCTTGATAATTACCACCTTGGTTGTTGTTTCGATAGTTATTAGTATTTTGATTTGGTGGAGCTTGATTTGCGCGGGAACCTTGGCCGTTTTGTTTATAAGTTCTCGTTGCTACGTAAGCACTCGAAGTGTTACCACTGGCGGTAATGCACTCGGAAAGATCATGAGCTCCACCACAAGACAAACAACTCTTTTCAACCGCTTTAACCGAAGCGGAATTCAAAGCCTCTTGAGCTTTCCAATGAGTCATAAGATTAGCAAATCTATCGAAAAACCGATTTTCCTCATTAGCTTCATCATGTAAGGCATTAATGCTACGAGACGATGACGACGATGACGAACCCAAATTGGCACCACTCGGTGTGTTACGAGGGCCATAAACCTTAGATCTATTCTCGATAATCTTTAAAGCTTCAACGGTCGTTTTGCACAAAAAATTACCACCCGCGGCGGCATTCAAGTAATCTCGTTAATGATCATTAAGCCCATTATAAAAAGTATCAATTTGATGTAATTCCGAAAAATCATGGTGTGGACATTCAAGTAACATTTCTTTAAAGCGTTCCCATGCCATTGAAAAACTTTCATTATTTCGTTGCACAAATCTTGAAATCTCATTTTTAAAATGTGTTGTTTTAGATGGTGGAAAAAATTTGTTCACAAACCTAGAAACGAGATCACCCCATGTTAAAATTGAATTTGGCGGTTCTTTCTCAAGCCAAATTTTAGCGGGTCCATCTAACGAGTATGGAAACAACATCATCTTAATAGCGTCATGTGGAACATCCTTAAACTTGCTAGTTGCTGTGAGACGATTAAAATTCCTTATGTGGTAATGCGAGTTGTCTTTCTCATGACCTCTAAACTTATTAGCTTGCAACATTGACATTAAACCCGTCTTAATCTCGAAATTCTCTGCAAGGATAGCGGGAATCAAAATGGCCTCTCCAAAACCCTCGGTGGGTGCTTGTAGCAACTCCATCATAGTACGATTAGCCATGACGACTTCTTGTTCTACAATAGGTTCAACAATTGGAGTTTGTTCTTCAATCAACGTCTCTTGATTTGCTTGCTTTTGAAGACGTTTACGAGCTCGTTTTGCTAGATTACGAGTGATCATAAACTTCACGAAGAATGGGAGGTGAGCAAAGAAGATTCTTTTTGGGTGTTTTGTGAATTTTCAATTTTTTTGTGTTTTTTTTTTGTTTTTAATTTTTTTGGATTTTGGTGTATCTTCGTAGACAACAATCTACCAAATCTCTCCTCGAATCAAACTCTTGATTAAAGAAGCTTCAAAGGAATGAAAACGATCACATGGAGTGAACGTCTTCGAATGACTTTAGAACTTTGGTGAAAACCAAATTGTTCAAGAGGTTTTAATCACAAAGAAAACCAAGCAAATATATTATACGTAATAATACTTTGGGTGGCAAAACCCTCAATTAGCCTTCTATCTCAAAATACTCACAAGCAAGCGGGGAAACGAGGCGGCGCGAAGCACTTAAGAGCCTTTTTCCTTAGGGTATATTTTATAATACCCGCCTAATACCCACCTTATAGTTCGTATTTTTCAAAATCGAGCTTCACGAAAGTATTTATCTATTTTTGCCTTTTTCTTTTTGTTTGAGATTCGAATACAATAATTAGGAGATCAAATCCTAATTAAGGTTGTGTTTTCACACTTTTGGAGATATTTTGTATTGATTGTGATACTTAATACAATATAGTAATAATAAAATCACAAGAAAAACCAAAAAACCGATAATACGTATTAGTATATTTCTACTAATACAAATACTATTTATGGTTAATATTAAAAACAACAAGACTAATTAATCACGACACACCTCCCCGGCAGCGGCGCCAAAATGATTGTAGGAAAATTACAACTCTTGTTTAGGAAAACAAAGAGCGTAAAGTAGGGAAAGTATTAAGCACGACGGTTTAGGAAAACCATGTACAAATGACCCTAGTGAAGTTCAAAGTTCGTTTCCCAAGGAGGTATATGTGTGTGAGTAATTCGTAATTGGTTTGAGATTAATATTGGTTAGAAGGGGATGAGAAAAGAGAATGACGAAGACGTGAAATTAATTACTACTACGACTACACGTAAAACCGTAAAAAGTACAAAACTAAAAATCAATTCAAAAAATTACCGAAGATCAAAATAAATAAACTAAGAGTTTACCAATGATCAAAACTTTTTCAAACCTTTTAATTAATTAAATATTACTTATTAAATTCTAATTAAAGCCCTAAAAATCAAATTAATTATCAAAAAGCCCAAATAAATATTTTTCAACTGGTAAACCTCTAAAATGACCTAAAAAGATTAAAAACTATTTTTATAAATTTTGAAACTAAGAAAAACTATTAAAAATGATTTAAAAACTATTAAAACTTAAAATAATTATAAAATTAATCTAAAGGTGATAAAATGAATCTAAAAGTTGCAAAATTCCTATTTTAATGTATTTAAGCTAAGAAAAATATAAAAAGTGCAAAAATGTGAAATTTGAAAAATAATAATAAAATAATATTAAAATAATATTAAAAATCCAAAAATTATAATAAATTCTAAAAACTTGCAAACTAGTTTATTTTGACCTAATTAAACATAAAATGAAAGTGAAAAGACCAGAACACCCCAATTGGGCCCCCAAATGGGTCAAAAGCAAAAACAATCAAGCTTATTGGGCTTTTTAGCCCAAAAAGTCAAAATAAGCCCAAATGACTTGGAAAAGCACTATCTGACTCAACATTTAATTCTAAACACAAAACTCTGAAGGCCCAAAAGCTTAAAGTGAGCTTATCACAGCTTAATGAACAAACAGCTTATCCTTATTGGGCCATTAAGCCCATTAAGCAATAAGCTAATGCCATAAGCTCTAATTTGACACACAACCTTCTTTTGGGATAATAAAGAGATCTATAAAAAGAAATTTTGAAAAAGCACACTCAATAAGCCAGAAATAAGCAAAGTACAAATCCACTAAAAGACAAAATAGTCATGTTTTAGTTCTAGGGCACCTCAGGCCTTTATTCAACTTGCAAAATGTTACAAATGACTTCAATAAGCCAAATCAATCAACCAAAATCCAATAAGCAAAACCAATAAGCTGGAATAAGCCAATAAGCACTTATGAAAAAGTCAATTAAGTTGGTTTCTAGTTAAACCCTAAATTTAACCCACCAAATGCTCCAGTATGAAAAAATGGGTCAAATAATGAGCACCTATTACAAAATCCAAGTTGTTGCTGGTTAAAATAAGCTAGAATAGCTTATTGATAAGCTGAACACAAAAATACACTAGCAGTGGCTAGCAGCAGGGGAAAGGAGTTCCCACTGCTTTGACTATTTGATTTGTGATTTGTGAGAGATCCAGTTGGATTCAAATGGAAACAAGGGCACCCTTGTGATCAGTGAATCACAAGGAGTCTATATCAACAAAGAAATCACAAATTGGTTCACACAATAAGCCCAAAATAAGCAAACAGTCTAAAGATATTGCACAGACCTTGAAAATAAGCAGTTATGAACAAATAAGCAGTTTTAGCATGAATAAGCAAGCCAAATTGAACCAAATGCATACACAAGCTATAATAAAGTCCAATAAGCACAAATAAACTTGTTTCAAGCAATGGATCAAAGTAAATAAGCAGATTCAAGCACCAACAGTTACTGATTATCAAAAGTAATTATCCAAAATCCTTTTGCTGATCTATTTTACCACCAATCCAATTTTAAGCCTTCAAATCTCTTTCCCTTATTAAGTTAACCAAAATTTCACACTTGTTAGCCCTAGTCTACCCTTAGATCTAGGTGTCCCCAAAATTTTAGCCAAAATTCCCAAGTAAATCAGATTTTATAGCCCTTTGATTGTTTTGATTGTTCAAACCCACAAAACTTACAGATAAATGTCACTTAGCACCCAATATGCAGATACCAAACCAAAAGAAGCAAAAACAACAACAAAGGAAGGGTCAAATCCCTTTGAATCAGTTAACCCAAACACCCCTTTGGAATCTGATTTTGCAATCTTCCAAAGGATTGTTGTGTTTTAACCTATCAAACAAGATCTAATCCACCCTACAACTGATAATGAACCTCAAAAACACAAATCAAACCTCAAAACACAGATTCACCAATAAACATGCAAAATCACCAAAAATCATATGAAAATTAGAAAAATGAAAAAGGAGAGGGATGCAAACCTCCAAGAATTACATCAAAGCCTTGGATTGTTTGAGCTGAGGTACTAGAAAAACAAGTATCAGCTTCCTTGTACCTGCTAAGAACAACAAACCAAAGTGATGAACAAATAACAAGAACTTTCTGATTTTTGAAACACAAGTTTTATTGCTTAAAACCTTGCCTCAAAAACCTTCAAACATGAATAAGGAACTCAGACTTTAGCTTATCAGATACCAAACTTTTATAAAACATAAAGGGAAATCATAAATTTTCAGAAAATCCAACTTTATTTAATAAAAAGGAATTACAAAGATTTAAAAGCTAAAATCTGGAACAAAGGGACTCTCACAGGTTGACGTCTCCTTTTATAGGTAAATGCTAACATAACACTATTCATAAACCCTAGATGTGAATTTCCTAAATTATCCTTGAGTGTTTGATGCCGTTTGTTGTTGGTGAGCTGTCCAAAATAATCAAAACCGTTCATTTTAGCTTGCTAGTTAAGTAGAGAGTCTAAGCTGTTGATCTTGACACGTGTCCTTACTTGGAGAGGAGGGTGTGATGTGATGGGGTAACGGTTTGGGGTGTGGGGTCCATTGGTGAGTGGAAAAGAGGGATTTAATGTTGGGATGGGTTTCTGCATGTGTGAATCACACGGGGGAACAACTAATTGCAATTTACCCTTTGTTGGTAAAAAGTAATTTCTGGGTTCATACGTGCTACAGTGGTAACTTTTGATCCGTTTTCTTAGGGAAAGATTTGTTTGGCGCGTGTTTAGGAGTTTAAACTTCTAAATAGGCAGCTTTGGTCCTTGTTCTTTGGCAAAAGGTGTATAACATGTTTTCTGCCAACAAAACTTCATCCCCTTTGTTAAATAAGTTTTCATCTTCACACTTTTGGCACAAAACTTTTCCAAAAAGATATCAAGGGTTATTTTTGTCATTTCTCCATACTTGAGGGACTGAATTTGGACTTTCTTGATCTTCAAAGTTCTTCAATGTATCTTTGACTCCATGAGGGACCATAATTGACAAATTAGATTTTATGAGGGACTAATCTTGCCATTTCTTCAAAGTTAAAAGACCATTTTTGTTATTTTGACAAACTTAAGGGACCAAACATGTAATTATGAATTCACAAGGGTTTTAAGTGTCATTTCTACATTGTTTGAGGATCAATCATGCATATCTTCAAGTCTTCAAGGTTTAATCTTGGATAATTCATGAATTAGGGCCCGGTTCTTTGTACGGCTGATGAGATGGCATTTATACATGATCTCATCGTTCTTTTCGGGCTTTAAATGCACAAAAATTTCATAAAATACCATATATATGCTTGTGTTTGTTTACTTGTGTATTTTAGGTATGGATATCATGAAAAAGACAAAAGATCACAAGAAACAAGGAAAAACGGACACGAGAAACGAAGCTGTACAAAGAACCAGGCCCTAGATCATGATTTATCCAACATTTACCCTTGAAGACTTGAAGATATGCAAGATTGATCCACAATGAATAAAGAAATGACACTTAAAACCCTTGTGAAATCATAATTACAAGTTTGGTCCCTTAAGTTTGTCAAAATTACACAAATGGTCATTCAACTTTGAAGAATTGGCAAGATTAGTCCCTCATCAAATCTAATTTGTCAATTATGGTCCCTCATGAAGTCAAAGATACATTGAAGACCTTTGAAGATCAACAAAGTCCAAAACCAGCCCTTGAAATATGGAAAAATGGCAAAAACAACCCTTGAAACACTTTTGCCAAGGTTTTGGGGCAAAAGTGTGAAAACCATAACTTCTATAACAAAGGAATGCGTTTGTTTGGACTGAAATACTTGCTATACAACTTTTCCCTAAAACAAAGGACCAAAAGTGACAAGCTGAAAGTTTGAATTCCTAATAACGCGAGTAACACTTACTGTTTGGATTTTACCATGAAGAACACCCCTTTTTACCCAGGATTAAAAAGAGGAAAACAAAGGGGAAATTAAAATTGGTTGTTCCCACGTGTAATTCACATCAAGACAATCACATCCCACACCAAAAACCTTAATCCCCACTACCAGAATGATGCCCCCACTCCCACTCACATGACGACACCTGGCATTTGATCATGACATGACAAGATCAACGAACCAAAACTTTTCCTTTGTCACCAAGCACTAAACAAACGTCCATGATTCACCCAAACCAGCTGGCACAAGCCTAGAAGATTCTGCAAGGACAAATGGGGAAATTCACTTCTAGGGTTTATGAACAGTGATTAGCTAGCATTTGCCTATAAAAAGACTCCTCAACATGTGAGAGAGCTTTTGTTCCAGTTTTAGGCTATCAATCTTTGTAATCCCTTTTTAAGTTAATAAAATTTGATTTTCAGAAATTTATGAAATCTTGTTCTTGTTTATTAAAAGTTGGTGTTAGAATAGCCTAATTCTGAGTTCCATTTTAATGTTTGAAGGTTTTTGAGGCAAGGTTTTAATTGATAAGGCTTGTGTTTCAAAAATCAGAAAGTATTGGTTATTTGATCTCGCTTTATTGTTTGTTCATCTTAGCAGCATTGGAAGCGGGTACTTGTTCTGCTAGTACCTCAGCTCAAACAATCCAGGGCCTGGATGTAGGTCTTGGAGGTTTGCACCCTTCTCCTTTTTCATTTTCTCGTTTATTTTCTGAATATTTGTGATTTTGTTTGATTGTTCTTGAATCTATGATTTTGTGGTTGAATCTGGTTTACTTGTGTTGGTTTGATGTTATTGAGGTGTTGTTAGCTTGATTTGTGGGTTAAATCTTGATAATCCTTTGAAAACTTGTCAAAACAGGTTATTAAGGGGTGTTTGGGTTAACTGCATAAGCAGGATTTGTGGTTTGTTGAGTGTTGGTTTTGTGTTGTTATCTGTTGGTACATGTGTATCTGCTATACTTGGTCACTTATTTGCATATTTTGTGGTTTGAAACACCTAGATTCTAAATAGGGCTATAAAATATTGTTTACTTGATAAATTTGGCTAAGGTTTAAGGGACACCTAGATCTAATCATAGACTACGGTTAAGAAGCGATTAAACCTAGTTAATAACATCAGGGAAGTAGGATTTGAGGTTTGAAATTGGATCTGTGGTCAATTAGATCAGCAAAGTGTGCATTAGTACTTGTAGTTCATATCAGTAACTTTAATCTGCTTTGATCTTGTTCTATACTTTGTTTCAGTGCTTGATATAAGTTTGTTTGTGCTTATTCATAGTTTATATAGCTTTTGTATGCATCCTGTTGAATTTGGTTGGCTTATTCATGCTATATCTGCTTATTTGTGCATAACTGCTTATTTTCCCAAGTCTGTGCAATATCTGGTGACTGCTTGATTAATTTGAGCTTATTGTGTGAACCAAATTGTGATTTTCTTGTTGATATTGACTCCTTGTGATTCACTGATCACAAGGGTGCCCTTGTTTCCAATTGAATCCAACTAAATCTCTCTAAAAAGCTTGGTCAAAAAGTCAAAGCAGTGGGAACTCCTTTCCCCTGCTACTAGCCACTACTAGTGTATTTTGGGTTTCAGCTTATCAATAGGCTATAATAGCTTATTTTAACCAGCAACAACTTGGATTTTGTAATAGGTGCTCATTATTTGACCCATTTGTTCATACTGGAGCATTTGGTGGGTTGACTTTAGGGTTTGACTAGAAAACCAACTTAATTGACTTTTTCATAAGTGCTTATTGGTTCATTCTGGCTTATTGGTGATGCTTATTAGAATTTTGTTTAATGATTTGGCTTATTGAGTTCATTTGTGACATTTTGCAAGTTGTATCAAGTTCTGAGGTACCCTAAATCTCAAACCCGACTATTTTGTCGTTTTGTGGTTTTGTACTTTGCTTATTTCTGGCTTATTGAGTGTGCTTTTTCAAAATTTCTTTTTACAGATCTCTTAAGCATCCCAAAAGAAGGTTGTGTGTCAAATTAGAGCTTATGGCATTAGCTTATTGCTTAATGGGCTAAAAAGCCCAATAAGGATAAGCTGTTTGCTTAATAAGCTATGATAAGCTCACGTTCAGCTTTTAGGCCTTTAGAGTTTTGTGTTTAGAATCAAATTTTGAGTCAGATTGGGCTTTTCCAAGTCAATTGGGCCAAGTTTGACTTTTTGGGTTAAAAAGCCCATTTAAGTGGACTGTTTTTGGTTTTGGCCCATTTGAGGGCCCAATAGGGGTATTCTGGTCATTTCACTTTCATTTTCTGTTTATTTAGGTTAAAATAAACTAGTTTGTAAGTTTTTAGAATTTTTTATAATTTTTGGATTTTTAATATTATTTTAATATTATTTTATTATTATTTTTCAAATTTCACATTTTTTAACTTTTTATATTTTTCTTAGCTCAAATACATTAAATTAGGATTTTTGCAACTCTTAGATTAATTTTATCACTTTTAGATTAATTTTTATAATTATTTTAAGTTTTAATAGTTTTTAAATCATTTTAAATAGTTTTTATTAGTTTAAAAATTTCTAAAAATAGTTTTTAATCTTTTTAGGTCAGTTTAGAGGTTTATCAATTGAAAAATCTTTATTTCGGCTTTTTGATAATTAATTTGATTTTTAGGGCTTTAATTAGCATTTAAAAATTGAATATTTAATTAATTAAAAGGTTTGAAAAAGTTTTGATCATTGGTATACTCTTAGTTTATTTATTTTGATTTTTGGTGAATTTTTGGTAATTTTTAGAATTAATTTTTATTTTAGCTTATTTTACGGTTTTACGTTTTGTCGTCGTAATAATTAATTTCACGTCTTCGTCATCCTCTTTTCTCATCCCCTTCTAAACCAATATTAATCTCAAATCATTTACATCTTAGTCACACACATATACCTCCTTGGGAAACGAACTTTCATATCATAAGGGTCATTAGTGCTTGATTTTCCTAAATCGTCACCTAATACTTTTCCCTATTTTACCCTCTTTGTTTTCCTAAACAATAGTGGTAATTTACTACAATCATTTTGGCGCCGCTGCCGGGGAGGTGTGTCGTGATTAATTTGTCTTGTTGTTTTTAATATTAACCATAAATAGTATTTTTATTAGTAGAAATCTACTAATACGTATTATCGGTTTTCTTGGTTTTTCTTGTGAAATTATTATTACTGTATTGTATTAAGTATCACAATAAATACAAAGTATCTCCAAAAGTGTGAAAACACAACCTTAATTGGGATTTGATCTCCTAATTATTGTATTCGGATCTCAAACAAAAAGAAAAAGGCAAAAATAGATAAATACTTTCGTGAAGCTCGATTTTGAAAAATACAAACTATAAGGTCGGTATAAGGCGGGTATTATAAAATATACCCTAAGGAAAAAGGCTCTTAATTGCTTCGCGCCGCCTCGTTTCCCCGCTTGCTTGTGAGTATTTTGAGATTGAAGGCCAATCGAGGGTTTTGCCGCCCAAAGTATTATTATGTATAATATATTTGCTTGGTTTCTTTGTGATTAAACCCTCTTGAACAATTTGGTTTTCACCAAAGTTCTAAAGTCATTCGAAGGCGTTCACTCCACGTGATCGTTTTCATTACTTTGAGGCTTCTTTAATCAAGAGTTCGATTCGAGGAGAGATTTGGTAGATTGTTGTCTACGAAGATACACCAAAATCCAAAAAATTTAAAAACAATAAAAAACACAAAAAATTGAAAATCCACAAAACACCCAAAAAGAATCTTCTTTGCTCACCTCCTATTCTACGTGAAGTTTATGATCACTCGTAATCAAGCAAAACAAGCTCGTAAACGTCTTCAAAAGCAAGCCAATCAAGAGACGTTGATTGAAGAACAGCCTCCAATTGTTAAACCTATTGTAGAACAAGAAGTCGTCATGGCTAATCGTACTATGATGGAGTTGCTACAAGCACCCACCGAGGGTTTTGGAGAGGCCATTGTGATTCCCGCTATCCTTGCGGAGATTTTCGAGATTAAGACGGTTTTAATGTCGATGTTGCAAGCTAATAAGTTTAGAGGTCATGAGAAAGACAACCCGCATTATCACATAAGGATTTTTAATCGTCTCACTGCTACTAGCAAGTTTAAGGATGTTCCACATGACGCCATTAAGATGATGTTGTTTCCATACTCTTTAGATGGACCCGCTAAGATTTGGCTTGAGAAAGAACCGCCAAATTCGATTTTGACATGGGGTGATCTCGTTTCTGAGTTTGTGAACAAATTTTTTCCACCATCTAAAACAACACATTTGAAAAATGAGATTTCAAGATTTGTGCAAAGAAACAATGAAAGTTTTTCAATGGCATGGGAACGCTTTAAATAAATGTTACATGAATTTCCACACCATAATTTTTTGGAATTGCATCAAATTGATACTTTTTATAATGGGCTTAATGATCATGAACGAGATTATTTGAATGCCGCCGCGGGTGGTATTTTTTTGTGCAAAACGACCGATGAAGCTTTAAAGATTATCGAAAATAGATCTAAGGTTTATAGCCCTCGTAACACACCGAGTGTTGCCAATTTGGGTTCGTCATCGTCGTCATCGTCTCGTAGCATTAATGCCTTACATGATGAAGCTAATGAGGAAAATCGGTTTTTTGATAGATTTGCTAATCTTATGTCCCATTGGAAAGCTCAAGAAGCTTCAAATTCCGCTTCGGTTAAAGCGGTTGCTAAGAGTTGTTTGTCTTGTGGTGGAGCTCATGATCTTTCCGAGTGCATTACCGCGATGGTAACACTTCGAGTGCTTATGTAGCAACGGGAACTTACAACCAAAACGGCCAAGGTTCCCGCCCAAATCAAGCTCCACCAAATCAAAATGCTAATAACTATCGAAACAACAACCAAGGTGGTAATTATCAAGGCAATTCACGTAACTACAGCAAGGGGAATTATCAAAGTGGGAATGGACAAGTCACTAATCAAAACCAAAACCGTGATTTTCAAAACACTACACAAGGTTTTCAAAATGCTCACACTAAAAATCTTCAAGGAGAATTTTTGGATTATGCTAAAGCAAATGATGCTAAATTTGATAACATGCAACGTGAGATGATTAGCTTAAGATCCGAGTTGAAAAACGAGCTTAAAAACGAACTTGCTAATGAACTTAAAACTTATGCAAATAAAATGGAAGTAAATGTCCAACGTCTTCAACAAAACCAACAAAATATGGAACACGAACAACATGAGATTAAGCAAGAATTGTTAAAAGCGGATGCTAGGCAATCAAAATTTGAGGACCGAATGGCAAAAATGTTTGAAGCAATCATGTGTAAACCCTCTTCCTCGGGTAATCTTCCTAGTGATACCATTAACAACCCGAGTGGAGAAATGAAGGTTATTACTACACGAAGAGGTAAAACTTTCAAGGAACCAATCTCTCGTCCAAGTACTTCTACGGAGAAGGAAATCGAGAAAGAGCCCGAGGTGGTGGTCGAAAAGGAGCACATTACATTCCCACGAAGTACCGCTCATACCACACCTACGGTTGAACCAATACCAATTGTGGAACCCGAGATTCCAAGGCCGTTGCCTAATGTCCAACCCACACCACCCTTACCTTACCCTTCGAGACGTAACAAGGAAAAGGCACAAGAACGGAATAATTATCAATTTGAGCTATTTATGAAAATGTTTCGTGACATACATTTTAACATAAGCTTTGCCGACGCTCTTATCATGATGCCTCGATTCGCCGCAAACTTCAAATGTATGCTAAACAGCAAAGAAAAGTTACAACAATCGTCTAGTTGCTCATCGGGTTTTCTTAGCTGCATACCACAAAAAGTCGGTGATCCTGGTAAATTTTTGATTCCGTGTGCAATTCAAGATATGGAGGAATGCTACGCCTTGGCCGATCTTGGTGCTAGTATTAATTTAATGCCTCTTGAGATTTTCAGATCGCTTTCGCTTCCGGCTCTTACTCCTTCGAACATGTCTATCGAGATGGCTGATCATTCTACGATTTTAGCATGTGGAGTAGCCGAGGACGTTTTCGTTAAAGTCGGAAAGTTTTACTATCACGTTGACTTTATCGTTGTAGACATTCCTATCGATCTAAAAGTTCCTCTCATTTTGGGTCGTTCATTTTTGGATTCATCAAGAGCACTTATCGATGTTCATGCTCGAAAAATCACCCTTCGTTTCAATGAAGAAGAACTTGTCATCAATGCAACACAAAACTCCAATCTTTCTCATGTCTATTCTATTGCAACTTTAAACCATGGTAATTCAACCAATGTCGTTTGCAAAGAATTCTCACCAAGAGTTTTATAAAATATCGCCAAAAACAATTTACCATTTCCTCCGCCGATGGAGGTTATGAGTGTAAAGCCTACAAAGAATAAACCGTCAATACTTGAATCGAAAAAATCCTTCAGCTCACCTCGAACATTCATTCTTGAAAAGTATTGATAAGTTTTCGGTTTCTACGGAAGATCTTTCGGATGACGAATATGTTGACCCCGATGGGGATGTTTTCTTTGTCGATAAACGTTTTGAGAACTTACCACCACCAAAACCAAAACGGTTTTCAAATGTGAGAATTTTTAGTGTGACTAACATCGTCTTAGAAACACCAAATATTTTTGACATAATCAAAAAGGGTTTTCATAAGGAGAGTTTAAAAGATAAAAATGGAAAAGATTTTAAATGTGATTTAATTGATTTTTCTACAAATCTAACTCCGTCATCACCACGTGTTTTGAGTGCTACAAGCTCGTCTACTTCTTTTGACGATGCTTTGTGTGGTTTTAGTATGGGGGAAGCCCCTTATGTGCCCTCATCCTTGTCCACCGAGGACGAGATATTCGACCCAGAATTTCATATAAAGGGAAATCTCGGTCTTCCACCGATGCAATAAATGGAAACTATATCTATTTGCTTGGTGCGAGTCTACCTCGAGTAACTCAAAAGTTTGTCTTACCAATTGTCCCACCCTTCTATTTCTTCTCATCTATTTTCGTTAAACCCTTTGGGTTTGTATTGACACATGATGAAGTGGCGTTGATTTGTTTTTCCAATGAAAACGAGAACGCCATCTTCGATCCCGGTATTTTGCATCATTAAGGGACTTAGTCCTTAATACCGGTTTCTTTTTGGGCCTTGTTTATCATGTAAGCCCCACCAAAAATTGACCATACCATGATTTTCCCTAAATGTTCACATTTTGAGGGGATCGAGTCGAGCTCATGACTCGGTAATCAAAAACGAGGTGCCTCGTGGGGGAGATCCCATGCTTATCCTTTTATGCTTGCTAATCACTAATAAGGGGACTTGTACCCTTCAAACTCGTTGTCTCGTGGTTGTTTGTGATTGTGTTATCTAGATCATCATCATCTACGATTGAAGACTCTCGTGTTCGTTTACGTGAGCCTCCATCGTTTTCTTGAAGAAGTTTTTCACGAATCCATTGACATATCCTTTATTGTTCTAACAATTATCTTTTAGCATAATTAATAAACGGATTTAGATATATTGTTGATCACCCGTTCCATGCTAGATCCTAAGCATTCGATTCTTCATCTCTAGTATGGGGGTGCTCCACCCTTAGACTCGAAACATTGAGGACAATGTTTATTTTTAGTAGGGGGTGAATAGGTACTTGCTTTGCTACGCCCTCACGCTTTCCAACTTTCAATGTTTTGTTTTGTTGCTAATAAGGCTTAAAATGGCCAAATTTTTAAATTTTTCTTAGTTTTCATAAGTGTTTTTAAGACACGAATGTATATTTTCCGATGGGTAGAATAAGAGCTAATTTTTGACTTGATGGGCATTTGGAGCCATTTACATTCCTTAACCCGCTCAATTCATGTTTTGCTAGACTTTTATATAGGGAGCTTTAAAACGCGAAAGTCTTAGCTCATTCGGGTTAAGAACAAGAACTTTTCGCAAGTTCCTATAATTGATCCTAGAAAGTCACTTATCAAGGGAGCTATAAAATGCATTCTCTAAACTTGAAAAAGTCCAAGAAAGCGCAAGATCCTATAGGTGGCTTGAAAACCCAAAACTTTGATTTGATATAGTCTTAATGAAAGCTAATCCAAATTTGGCCTAATTTTGACTTGTGATAAGTGTGAAAACACTCATCAATAATGATCCAAAAACCACTCAAAACACAGTCAAATACATAATATTTAACTTTAAAATATCAGAATTACGCGTGTATTTATGTTTCATGTGTTTTCAGGTAAGAAGATACATTTTCGAGCAAAGACGCGTTTTCAAGGGATTTATATCACAAAAGACGAAGAAAAGGACGATAAAGCTTTTGAGGACCTTACTTGCCGTTATTTCAAAGATCAAGGGCTCAAGTTGCAACTTTTGACAAAATGAAGGATGAAAGGAATTTACTTAAAAAAGTTCTATACACATTAGAAAAAGAAAGAAGAATGGAAGGAACAAATTGCAAAATAAATGGAAAAGTATTATTATCTTGGTCAATTGACTAAGACTCAGTCAAACAACACAAACACACATCGCGTCTTCATTTTCAATGTAAAGAGAGAGAAAGAAACAGACGAGTTCTCATCTTTTCACCACTCAAAACCTACAATCGAAAATTAAGTAAGCTACACGAAGATTCAAGGGAAACCTTCAACAGCAAAAATGATCACCTTGCTCTCCTCTACAAGCTGATACAACTTAATTAGATCAAGATTGAAGAATAAAGAAACCCCCAAATGAGATGAAAGATGAAGGACGAGTTTTATCCTCGTATTAAACACGTGTCCAATTTTCATTGGTTTAACCACGTCACATCACTCCTCTCTCGACGGCTATATATAGAAGACGAAGGCTTCATTTTTCATGGTTAGCTTAGGTGTAGATTACACATAGTAATAGGTGTAGTTAGTTAGTTAGTTTAGTTTTATCTCACTTTTCTTGTTAAAGTTTTGTAACGAAATCAGTTTTTAGTTGTAACCGAATCCTTTCTTTTCACCATTAATGAAATCTTTGAGTTCTCTTAATATCTTCGTTTCTGTTTTTGATTCAATAATAAAATCTTGTTTTCTCAATCTTTATCTTACTCTATTGTTACTGATTCAATCTACTGTTCATTGAGGGTCTTATTTTACTTGCTAGGTTTAACTAGTCATTGTGATGTTGAGTCACTGTTCACGATAAATATAGCGTCTAGTTATAGGTTGCTGTTTTCTTTTGTTTGTTCAGGTAACAACTTGATTTCAGAATTGATAGGATAATCAAGTGATTGAGATATTGATGGAATATGTTGATACAGTTAACCGAGTATCAGTTTGCTTAATTGAGTATAATCAGTTTGAGTTTAGTTTTGATATTAGGTTTCAAAAGCTTTTTCTTATAGTTGTTTGAGTTTTACAGCTTAAGTAGCTTGTAAGTGTTCATCAGCTCATTTTGAGCTTATTATAGGTTTATTTCTTTCATTTAGATTTTTGTGAGTTCTTTTAAATGATTTCTATAGATTTCATATTCTTTAGTTTTATCAATTGGACAGTTTGCAATTTCAGTTTAAAAGTCTTCTAATTTAATAAGATTTTACTCGAGTTTTGTAGTTAAGTCTGTAAGTATCCGATCCCGTTTAGGCTGTACGATTGGTCATAAACTGATACAGTTCATCACAGAGATCAGGAGTTCAGAAATTTTTACTTTCGATGTCTACAAGTTTCTGTGTAGGAGTTTGATCATCAGTCTTCGATAACTAGTTCGATGGGATTCATTTTCTTGATTCTGTTTGAAAGCTCATAAGCTCAAAGCTTATGAGCGATAACAAGTTTCTGTTTTGTTTGGTTGTTAATTGTGCAGGTTTTTGGATTCGCTTGTAATCAAACAGTAGATCATTAGTGGTGCTTGATTTTTCGAAGGTGTTGTGTGTTAAGCGAGCTCAGCGCTCTGCTTCTTCCACAACGGACTAGGCCTGGATGCCCAGGTTAAGCGTGATCTATTTTTTCAGCATTCTAGTTCTTTTACTACAAATTTATAGTGTAAACTTGTTTGCTTGTTACATGTTAAATTTCTTTGATATTAGATGTGTGATACCTGCGATTTGTTCTTACTATTCTGCTTTGTTGTATTATACTCTTGCCATTTTCTGCTTACCATAGTGTAATATGTTCTAGTTATATTTGTTGTTAAGAATTGATCGATAGCTGTTGAATTAGTTTAGTCAGTTCAAAAAGATTAAGTTCTCATTCTGTTTTGATAAGATACAGAAGTGTGCATTTGCTTGTTTAATATGTCCTGATTTCGAGTGTATAACTAGTGTTTGGGTTAAGTGAATGTTTGTTGTAATTTGAATAGTAGGTAGTCTAGTGTTTGATCTTAATTTCATAATAGAAGTTGAAGCATTAGTGTACAAGTTTGCCAGTTAGATTAGTCAAGAGCTAAATGTCCTTTTCTGTTAAGAAAGTAACAAAGCTTAAAATTTGTCTAGTGAAACGTTTTAGTAATATACAGCTTTAGTCCTTTATGTTATATGTAAGGTAGAAGTGTTGGGCTACAGATTTTCATATTGGGCTATTCATGTTACTTGGGCTTTTGAATATTAATAGTGAGATCTTTCATTTCGTTTCATTGTTATAGGAGTAGACGGACTTTGGAGTTTAACAACATTTAGATATTAAGATTAGATTTTATTAATTTGAAATTAGTTTTATAAAGTTGAATTAGTTTTGTGTATTTCGTCTTAAAATTTGTATGTTGCATTTTATTTTGTAGAAAAAATTTGTATTTTCCATTTTAATATCTTGTGCATTTAATTGATGTAATTGCAATATGTTTTTAGAATAGTACGTATACGTAGCATAGATAGATATTATTTTTATCTTTTTACTTACTATTTGCCAAATAGACATAGAATTCCAAACAAGTTTTATAACCAAAAATAATTAAGTCGAGCTTAGAATTGTTATATCAATTCGAATCGAGCTGAGAAGACAACTACACTAAAAACGAAATATTAAATGGCGCCGCTGCCGGTTCTTTTCGTGAAGATTAACGATTTCGAGTGAGACGATTGGATTTTGGGACCCGTTCACTTTGTGAACGTTATTTTTACGTATTATAAATCAAAAAGATAAAAAAATCAAAAAGATAAAAATACAAAAAAATAAAAAATCACAAACATCAATTCTTTTCCTAAAGAATTGAACCAAAAAAAATAAAAATCCAAAAAGTAATCTTTTTTCCTAAAAGATTACACCCAAAAATATATATTATTAGTTTTCATCGCTTTTTACGTACATATAGTATTTTTCTTAAAAAACAAATAAATACAAAAATATTTTTGATATATTATTATATGTAAATACGTATACGTATAAGAACAACCAACATACATATTCTCCATAAGTATTGCCGAGGCAATACACCGTGTTGAGGGGCGTTCCGGTCCTTGACACGCGTATCGATCAAATTTAATTAAGCAAGAATAGATAAATACTTCCAATAGGCAATAATTCAAAGAATACAAACTACAAAGTGAATAGAAAGGCGATGTGCTATAAAATGCCATCTAAGGGTCAATAGGTACTTAAGTGCTTCGCGCCACCTAACCCCCCGTTCACTAGTGCGTATTCTAAGAAGGAAGGCTTTATTGGGGGTCTTGCACCCAAGTAGTAATTATATATATACTTTCTTGTGGATATTTCATATCGAAACTCGAAGAGGATAATCCTTTTCTCTTCAAAAGTCGACCGAGGGCTACTCCCTCATTCCTCGTGTTTATTTACACGTGTACTCGCACATGTGTAAACATACCACCTTTGGTGTATTACTTCCTTCCCCGAGGAAGCTTTTAAACGTCATTATACTTGTATATACATTCGGCCACCTTGCTAAACATGGATACTCGTTCCATGTTGGAGATTTTGCAACAACGATCCGCCCGCCTTGTTCGAATTGTGGTGGTCCACACGATACTTATTTATGTGATCAAAACAATGGCTATTATGGGGAGGGATATGCTTATAATGGAACCGAGAACTTTAATTTTCAACCTAACACTCAAATGGACTACACTTGTAATGACTATATGGGCTATTCCGGTTTTTCATCACAACCTCCACCATCATTTCATGATCAAACCTTTAATGTGCCATACCAAAACCAAGGATTTTCAAATAATGAAGGCTTTCAAAATGATGAGAATTTTCCATGCCATAATCAAGACACCTTTCAAAATCAAGGATTTTCCCATTCGACCATTTTTCCACACAGGGATAATCGTCCTATTTTGGAGAGATTACACGACGAGAAATATCGAGCTATGTATGGGAGTTGTGCGACTTGTAGAGGATCGTATAGTGAAAATAATTGTCATCTATATGCGAGTAATTATGATCAAGGGTTTGATGAGGATTTTCAAAATCAAGAATTTTTAAATCAAGACGATTTTCAAAATGAAGAAAATTTTCAAAGTCCTAATAAAAAAACCGTTAACAATCAAGGCATTTATCATTTCTTGAGTAAAGACTCTTTTAATATGGTAATGCAAGCACTTGATTCAATGCAAGAGGCAACTGATCCGAAAATCTTAGGCTTGAGCACATACATCTTGCAAACATGAGACCGAACGATGCTTTACCTGATGATGAGCCTTCTTTGAGAGTAGATGTTGAGGATGATACACTTAGTGATGTTCCTATTATAGACCCTTCCATTTCTTCACCGACTATACTGGAGCCATATACACCTTCATCACCTTTACCTCACATGGGACGCACCGACTCTTTCACCATGGGGGACGAGCCTCTTAGCACTAATAGAAACACCAATTTGGATGAATTAACTGTTTCTAGTGTTGAGAACCTTATCCCAATCCAAAGAGAGCTTGAGTGTGTTTCCAATGAACCATGTGATGAGCTTTGTGTTGATACCTCTTCTCCTCATGATCACATTGAGATTTCGTCACATGTTGACCTTCATGCTACTACTAGTGATTTTGGTGACTTTGATCTTGATGAATTGTTTAAAGAAAGGGATAATAAGATTGAGGAAGAGTTTGTGAAAGACTTGACACAAATGGAGGATGATGATTGTGATTCTAGTGACGCGTCTTATGCTATATCATCCAATAATTTGTCTTGTCAAGATAACATTCCTAATTTGGATGAAGAGTTTGCTCCTATAGGAAAAGTGGATCTTTCTCCTCTCCCACCTTATGATTCTTGTGATGAAACCTTTGATGATCCTTATGATAGTGATGAGTCCTTTACATCTGATGATGAATCCATGTCCTCTATGACTCCTTCACCTATTCCTCTAAGTGTTTTTGTGATGCATTCAAATTTGTTTTCTGAAACATCATTTGATAACCCACTTTTCCATCATGATGAAGAAACCAATGAGGATTTTAGTGATGATGAACCTGCTCTTTGTGATACACCAATATATGATGATTATAGTGATAATGAGTTTTCCACTTGTGAATCTCCATTTTTTGATGATCACACTTCCTTGAGTTTTAAGGAGTCACCAATCTTTGACAAACCAATCTATGATTACTAT
Source organism: Glebionis coronaria (assembly GCA_025667525.1). NCBI lineage: Eukaryota > Viridiplantae > Streptophyta > Magnoliopsida > Asterales > Asteraceae > Glebionis > Glebionis coronaria. The sequence goes on along the minus strand of CM046877.1, from coordinate 268,338,180 downwards.
AGTGATGAGGATGGGTCTATAATTGATGAGAATGAGGAGATTCTAAAGACTGAAAAATTGCTTAGTGAAGATGAATTGATAGATAAACAAATTGAAGATTATCTTAAGAGAGATGATATTGTGGTTGATACATCTTCTTCTAATTGGGAAGAGGATATTCGTCTTATTGAGAACATGCTTTTTGGGAACATAGAGCCTACACCTCCTCCACAAGACACTATTAATTTTGATCCTCCTTTCGCTATGCTTTCTATGGAAGATTACCCACCTTTTGATGATGATGATGAGCCCAATATGGACATAATAGTTATGAATGTTTTGATACCTACACCTTCATATTCTCATGATGCTTTGATCACTAAGGGGGAATCTTATATGGTTGACACGAGCTCATCTTCTTATTTTCCCATGAAGGGAAAGGTTTTTGATCCTGGGATACGTATGTTTGAGACACCTTGGTTTTCATCTACTCCACTTAAGAGTGTGATTTCGATTGATATGGACTTCTTGTATGAGCTTACTTTGGTGATGCTACCTACTTTGGAGTTGTTCACTTGCCGAGATGGAAACTTTGTATTTGATCCTGGGGTGCTTCCTATTTGAGAGATTTTATATGTTGGACAAACTTGAGACACGTTGGACCGTTCCATTTATCGAGGCGGATATTGTAAATCTTATAGTAAATGGCAACGTGCTAAGTTTGAGTGTATCATGTGAGACGTGCTTCAAAAGTGATATCCTTTATTCTCCATGATGGTTTCCCCAAAGACAAATTAATTCGGGGCCGAGTCGAGCTAGCGACTTAGGGTTAAAAAAACTCAAGCATTGAATAACTAGGTTAGCAAACGTAGAGTAGATTTTCAATAGGTTAGGTTTAATTAAAAGGATGCTATAGTAGAGTTGAAGTGGAGGGGTGCCTTTCTTCGTCTTTTGGTGTTTGTTTCAAGGGTTGCTCTCTCACATTTCATGCTTGGAGCTTATGGAGGAGGCCCGTGTATCTGGTTCACTTTGATTAGTTTTTGCTATCGTGATATTCAAAACATTTGTGCTTAAAATGGATACCCTTTAGTTGTCTTTTCCTTAGCTTGAGTTAAGCAAAGTAATCATTGTAATAAGTGTAGAGGAGTTCACTCCAATACTCTTAAACATTGAGGACAATGTTTATCTTAAGTGTAGGGGAGACTTCTATCGAAGTGACCTTACCTAGACCATTGCCTTAACTTCATGATAACTTGGAAAAATAATTTTTCAAACATTTTTCAAATTTTTGATCTACTTTGGCCAACAAAAATATGCATACATAATTTTTGCGTCAATTATTTTGCATAACACATTTGCATTGTATATATCTTTTCTTTTATGTTTCATCAAAAATATATAAAAGAGAAAAATATAATAAAACATGGTTTAACAAGTTTAGACTTCTTTGACATATTAGGTCTGCCATGGATATTTTGACTCAACCCGAGTTTGCTTATTTAGCATTCTCTAGCTAGTATCCTTAACCATGTAGTCCTTCGATGGTCTATTAGGCTAAGCATCCACTAATTTCATTATTTGAGATTTTAAATTTGTGGAGAATGGGAAATGATAGAGTTGAAGCAAGTATAAAAGGGCTAGATAAACTTCATGATAATTACTTGTGGCTAAACCCTTCTCTTCTTTACCTCTATTTTCTTCGCATGTATATAATTGTTAATAAATAAGCAAGTACGGTTTTAATTGGTTTGTAATCTCTTATGCATTTTTTACTAATAATTCATGGTTGATATAAGTACGTCTTAAGATTCTAAGTTAGAACGTTTTATGTGTACAAGACTTATGTCATGCTCAATATTTAGCGGGTGTTTTTCCTTTTATTCTTTTGAACTTTCTTTGTGAGGAATAAAGAAAAATAAGAGCGGCTTAAAAAAAATGAGTGGCTAGAAAAAAAAAGAAAAAGAAAAAGAAAAGAAAAGAAAAAAAATATATATATACAAGACTCCCAAGAGGGGCAGTGTGGTGTTAATTATAGTGACTATTGAGTTCCAATATTACCTTGAAGGGTTGCGGGGATTCAATAGATTGATCCAATCCAATATTACCTTGACGGGTTGCGGGATTGAAGATCCAAAGTCTCAAAAAGATGGTGGATGTAAATTATTGCGTGAGTTTTATTTTTCTTTCCCTAGCGAGTGTGTAGCTACTTATGAAAGCATGACATGAGGATTTTACACATAAGGCGAATGACTTATTACTCTTGAAACGGACTTGTATTAATTGTGAGCGGTTTTTCAAGTAATGGATGAGAGGATTACTTAGATTAAAACCGTGCTTCCTTATTTTTGGATTTTACATTTCTTATACTTCACACTTGAATAATGACAAATTTGCTCTCAAGCAATTTGCTCAAATAATAACCGGTTCCACATTTAATTGTCATGAATAAGTTGATGCACTTTTTACTTGTGAATACAATGATCCCATTTTTAAGCTTGGTATGGGGAAAGTGAAACTAAAAAAGATGTAAACAGAATTGCTTTCTTTTGCATTGCATTGTACAAAATCAAAATCATGCATCATATAGTGTAGAGTAGTATAGATGCATTCCATAATGGCCAAGGTGGGTTAATTATGAGAAGAGTGTAACTTGGTGCTTTAAAATGCTGCATTGCATGAGGACATGGCAATGGTCAAGTGGATGGGAGTTGATAAGTGTGAAAACACTCATCAATAATGATCCAAAAACCACTCAAAACACAGTCAAATACATAATATTTAACTTTAAAATATCAGAATTACGCGTGTATTTGTGTTTCATGTGTTTTCAGGTAAGAAGATACATTTTCGAGCAAAGACGCGTTTTCAAGGGATTTATATCACAAAAGACGAAGAAAAGGACGATAAAGCTTTTGAGGACCTTACTTGCCGTTATTTCAAAGATCAAGGGCTCAAGTTGAAACTTTTGACAAAATGAAGGATGAAAGGAATTTACTTAAAAAAGTTCTATACACATTAGAAAAAGAAAGAAGAATGGAAGGACCAAATTGCAAAATAAATGGAAAAGTATTATTATCTTGGTCAATTGACTAAGACTCAGTCAAAAAACACAAACACACATCGCGTCTTCATCTTCAATGTAAAGAGAGAGAAAGAAACAGACGAGTTCTCATCTTTTCACCACTCAAAACCTGCAATCGAAAATCAAGTAAGCTACACGAAGATTCAAGGGAAACCTTCAAAAGAAAAATGATCACCTTGCTCTCCTCTACAAGCTGATACAACTTAATTAGATCAAGATTGAAGAATAAAGAAACCCCCAAATGAGATGAAAGATGAAGGACGAGTTTTATCCTCGTATTAAACACGTGTCCAATTTTCATTGGTTTAACCACGTCACATCACTCCTCTCTCGACGGCTATATATAGAAGACGAAGGCTTCATTTTTCATGGTTAGCTTAGGTGTAGATTACACATAGTAATAGGTGTAGTTAGTTAGTTAGTTTAGTTTTATCTCACTTTTCTTGTTAAAGTTTTGTAACAAAATCAGTTTTTAGTTGTAACCGAATCCTTTCTTTTCACCATTAATGAAATCTTTGAGTTCTCTTAATATCTTTGTTTCTGTTTTTGATTCAATAATAAAATCTTGTTTTCTCAATCTTTATCTTACTCTATTGTTACTGATTCAATCTACTGTTCATTGAGGGTCTTATTTTACTTGCTAGGTTTAACTAGTCATTGTGATGTTGAGTCACTGTTCACGATAAATATAGCGTCTAGTTATAGGTTGCTGTTTTCTTTTGTTTGTTCAGGTAACAACTTGATTTCAGAATTGATAGGATAATCAAGTGATTGAGATATTGATGGAATATGTTGATACAGTTAACCGAGTATCAGTTTGCTTAATTGAATATAATCAGTTTGAGTTTGGTTTTGATTTTAGGTTTCAAAAGCTTTTTCTAATAGTTGTTTGAGTTTTACAGCTTAAGTAGCTTGTAAGTGTTCATCAGCTCATTTTGAGCTTATTATAGGTTTATTTCTTTCATTTAGATTTTTGTGAGTTCTTTTAAATGATTTCTATAGATTTCATATTCTTTAGTTTTATCAATTGGACAGTTTGCAATTTCAGTTTAAAAGTCTTTTAATTCAATAAGATTTTACTCGAGTTTTGTAGTTAAGTCTGTAAGTATCCGATCCCATTTAGGCGGTACGATTGGTCATAAACTGATACAGTTCATCACAGAGATCAGGAGTTCAGAAATTTTTACTTTCGATGTCTGCAAGTTTCTGTGTAGGAGTTTGATCATCAGTCTTCGATAACTAGTTCGATGGGATTCATTTTCTTGATTCTGTTTGAAAGCTCATAAGCTCAAAGCTTATGAGCGATAACAAGTTTCTGTTTTGTTTGGTTGTTAATTGTGTAGGTTTTTGGATTCGCTTGTAATCAAACAGTATATCATTAGTGGTGCTTGATTTTTCGAAGGTGTTGTGTGTTAAGCGAGGTCAGCGCTCTGCTTCTTCCACAACGGACTAGGCCTGGATGCCCAGGTTAAGCGTGATCTATTTTTTCAGCATTCTAGTTCTTTTACTACAAATTTATAGTGTAAACTTGTTTGCTTGTTACATGTTAAATTTCTTTGATATTAGATGTGTGATACCTGCGATTTGTTCTTACTATTCTGCTTTGTTGTATTATACTCTTGCCATTTTCTGCTTACCATAGTGTAATATGTTCTAGTTATATTTGTTGTTAAGAATTGATCGATAGCTGTTGAATTAGTTTAGTCAGTTCAAAAAGATTAAGTTCTCATTCTGTTTTGATAAGATACAGAAGTGTGCATTTGCTTGTTTAATCTGTCCTGATTTCGAGTGTATAACTAGTGTTTGGGTTAAGTGAATGTCTGTTGTAATTTGAATAGTAGGTAGTCTAGTGTTTGATCTTAATTTCATAATAGAAGTTGAAGCATTAGTGTACAAGTTTGCCAGTTAGATTAGTCAAGAGCTAAATGTCCGTTTCTGTTAAGAAAGTAACAAAGCTTAAAATTTGTCTAGTGAAAAGTTTTAGTAATATACAGCTTTAGTCCTTTATGTTATATGTAAGGTAGAAGTGTTGGGCTACAGATTTTCATATTGGGCTATTCATGTTACTTGGGCTTTTGAATATTAATAGTGAGATCTTTCATTTCGTTTCATTGTTATAGGAGTAGACGGACTTTGGAGTTTAACAACATTTAGATATTAAGATTAGATTTTATTAATTTGAAATTAGTTTTATAAAGTTGAATTAGTTTTGTGTATTTCGTCTTAAAATTTGTATGTTGCATTTTATTTTGTAGAAAAAATTTGTATTTTCCATTTTAATATCTTGTGCATTTAATTGATGTAATTGCAATATGTTTTTAGAATAGTACGTATACGTAGCATAGATAGATATTATTTTTATCTTTTTACTTGCTATTTGCCAAATAGACATAGAATTCCAAACAAGTTTTATAACCAAAAACAATTAAGTCGAGCTTAGAATTGTTATATCAATTCGAATCGAGCTGAGAAGACAACTACACTAAAAACGAAATATTAACTTGCATGGCTAAGTATTCACGAGTCTTTTTAATTAGAGGTCTTTATATAGTGAAGAACGAGAAGTGATAGAGTTAGACAAGTGATCATGCTAAACGTAGAACATGAAAATGTTCTTTCAAAAACTCATATGTTTTTAATTGTGGCTTTTTCTTCCCATAGATCAATGCATTAGGAATAAAAATAATTGCAATAAGTAAGGTCGTACGATTTGAAAGGTTACTTAGCCTCTAGCGCAAGATCGTTTAAAAGTTGCTCGGGGTTGAATAAAGTTCATAGCCAAGGCATAACTTATTGAAGCGGGACGCGAAGATTGGTGATCATCCAAAAAGGCCCTAACAAGGCATGAGGAGCCCTATTTTGTTGCTAAAGATCCAAGATGATGTGAAGTATCAATATTCCTAAATCAATATGAAGGATCGAGACACACGACGAAAAGCAATTACTCCCCTAAAGATCATGGAGAAAGTCTATCCAAAAAGACCCTTACAAGGTATGAGGATAAATATATCCAAGTCCGAAAAGGAGGCGGATCGTTGTATATCAAAATCCAAAGTAAAGATTGAAGAAAAATGAGAAAGTCGTGTCCAAATATAAAGAATCTCTCAAAAACGTCAAGTGAAGAAATTCCAAATATATGAAGAGAAGACTGTTGGGAATAAATTATGGGTCAGTTCACTAGACGCTGATAAGAAGAATTCAAGCGCTGATAAGATGACATTGGACGCTGACAGCCAAGCGTTGACATTTGAAGAAGTCAACGCTGATAGCTTTGAAGACTAGCACTGATGGAATATATCTTCATACGAATCTTTTTGTTTATTTGTTTCTTTATTTGTATATGGTAAAGATAAGTTCGACGTTGTATTTTTCATTATTATCTTTACCTAGAATAGTTGATTCGTAGCTTATTGTACAAGACTTCTTAATCTATAAAAGAAGATCTTTTAGGTTAATGTTTGACATCATTTATAATAAGTTTTCACAAGTATTCGACTGTTAAACCTCTTTCATTGTAATCAAGTTTTATTATTCTAATACAAGTGAAAGTTTGTTTAACATCTTTGTGTTTTAGATTAAGTGTTAATTCCGCATAACACTTAGTTACTTCATTCATAAGCAAAGGTTTCTCTACGTGTATTACTTGCTCTAATCTCGTTTACACAAAGCTTAATCGATCTAAGTTTGGGATCAACAAGTGGTATCAGAGCTTGTTGAGAAACTTTTGATCTTTAAGTAACGCAAGAACCCTAAAACACCAAAAACCCTAAAACAACGAAACCCTAAATTTCTCAAAACCCTAAAAACACCATGTCTGGCTCAGAACAACCTCCTGCTCCTGTTTTGCTACAAAGCAACACCACAAACCCTAGTATCAAAATTCCCATGTTTGATGTCAGGAACTTCGAGCTTTGGAAGTCCAATTTTGAGCAATATGTAGCCATCCATGACTACACTCTTTGGGAGATTGTTGAATATGGGAACACATTCAACAAAGCTCAAAAGATTGCTAATGCTATTGCCACAAGGTCAGCTGTTCCTAATTGTCCTGAAGGTGATAAGAAGGAAAAGCCTGAAGATGAAAGAGTTGTATCTGCTGAAGATATAGCCAAGAAAAGGGTGGACATGAAAATTTTGAACATCATGAAACACGCCTTGGGTCATGAGAATCAGCACAAGTACAAACGCTTTGAGTCTGCAAAAGAGCTTTGGGAAGCTCTTGAAGTAGCACATGGTGGCAATGCTGATACTAAAGAAGAAAAGAAGAAGCAACTCATGCATGAGTATGCTGTCTTTAAGGCTCAACCCAATGAGAATCTCAGCAGTGTGAGAAGTAGACTGCTTGACATTACAAGTCAACTTTCCTTCATGGGAACACAGATTGATGACCCTGACTTGAATGCTACTTTTCTCAAAAGTCTTGGTGATATTTGGAAGATTGAGGCAAGATCCATTCTTGTCAATAATACCCACAAAACCTCTAGGTTTGATGACATCTTCAACAAACTAAGGTTGTTGGAGAATGAATGGCTTCTGGAGCATGATACTAAACCTTCTAGTAGCAACATGGCCTTCTTCTCACAAAGTGAAGGTCAATTTGATTCCATGAACTCTTATGGACATCCAGTCACTGGATCTGCATGTGTCAACGCTGGATCACATCCTATCAGCGTTGGAACACATCTTGTCAGCGCTGGATTACATCCTCTCAACGCCTCACACTCAAGCGCTGACACTTACGGTTTTGGCGCTAATGGAATTAAACCTGCTGGTTTAGATCTAGATACTGTGTGTGCATTCATTGCTTCTTTGCCCAGTGATTCAAGGATTACATATGAGGATCTTGAGCAAATAAGTGATGAGCAATTGGAAGAGATGGACATCAAGTGGACTATGGCTCTTGTAAGTTTAAGAGCAAACAGGTTTAACAAAAGGTTCAAGAAGAAGATGACCTTTGATGCTAAGGATGTTGCTGGATTTGACAAATCCAAAGTTGAGTGCTACAACTCTCATCGTATGGGGCACTTTATGAGGGAATGTAGATCTCCAAGAAGATCTGATGCTGGTAAGCCTTCAAGCCAAATGGTTAAGAGCCAAGATTCCAAGGCCATGGTAGCTGTTCAACAAATTGATGGTGTTGGAGGATGGGACTGGAGCTGGAACTTTTTGGCTAAGGATGAGGAAGAGGACAAAGCATTGGTTGCTGAAGTTAAAGAAGAGCATGTTGAATATGCTCTCATGGCACACTCCTCCTCTTCATCAGATAATGAGGTATATGATGATGCTTTCTGTTCTAAGGGTTGTCGTTTAAATACTGAAAAACTAAATCAAGAGATAGTAAAATTATTAGATGAGGCAAGTGCTGAAAGATGCAAAGTATCTAATTATCAAATTGCTCTCACCCAAACAGAAAGGACAGTAGCTGAGTATAAGAAAATGGAGTTTGAATTAAAGGATAAAATAAATATCTTAAATCATGAGTTACATCAAAGTAAAGATATTCAAGATATCACAAACAGGGTTAATCTTGATTTGATAGCTAAGTTAGATAAGGCTAACAAAAATAAAGATAATGTGAGTCTTAAAATCCAGAGATATGATAAGGCCACACAAACCCTAGGAGAGTGTGTTAGTAAACAAAGAGACTCTAAGGACATGAGTGGGATTGGGATGAAAGATTATACTGGTGTTCCACCACCAGCTGGGGATTTCTATGGTGTCCAATCAAAGGACTTATCTTGGACTGGCTTGCCAGAACTCCAAGAGAAGGAATTCATTCCTCCACCTAGAGTGACTTCCCCAGTTGAAGAGTATAATCAAAAACTGACTGACCTAGATGAGTGGAAGAAAGCTAACCACACTTTGTTTGTTAAGGGAGGGTTGTTGTGTGAAAGTCCAAATGAGCCCACACCAATCACGAGCCATGATCCTACACCTATTAAAATCACACACCCAACCACTGGCAAAGCTGTTGACCTTGGCTCACACACTGTTAGAAAACCTAGTGTTAAGTATGCAGAGATGTATAGGAATACTAGGTCACCAAAAAGCCAAGATAGTAACCATGGAACAGGCTTCTTTGCTTCTAGACCTAAGACTATGTCTAGAAAAGCCTGTTACACTTGTGGTAGCTTTTCACATTTGGCATACAAATGTGTCAACGCTTCAAATGTCAACGCTGACAAGAACCATTTCAGCGCTGACAAAAGTCAACATAGGTCAAACACTGTCAGACCCAATACCTTTGTGAACAAAAGTTCACAAGTTGTTAGACCAGCCCCATTCTTTTCTAGAGGGTCTAACACATATGGCCTAAGACCTTTCCAAAAGACAAACACTTGGTCCAATAGGCAATGGGTTCCTATAGCAAACCCTAGGTTCAATGCTGATAAAAGCAATCGGGGCGCTGACAAGAACAATTTCAGCGCTGACAGACACACTGCCAAATCTAGGTATTTGCAACCACAGGGAAAGGGGTCTAAAGCTTCTACTAGCTTAACATGGAGACCAAAACAAGAACAAAACCCTAATTCTACTGGTCTTTCTATGACATGCAACAGGTTTCATTATATTTCAAAGGTCATGTCAAGACCAATTGGGGTTAACTGGGCATTTCATCCAAAAAGGGATGAAAATGGGGTTGTTATGAGAACCAAGTCTGTTCTTGTTGAACAACCAGATGAATCCAAGTCTTCCAAGGCTTGGGTTCCCAAAGAAAACTAATTTGTTTTCTTATGTGCAGGGCATTCAAAAACAGGTTAATGACTATGGATATTGGGACAGTAGATGCTCTAGGCACATGACTGGGAAAGAAGATTACTTGAGTAACTTCACTCCCATTGAAGATGGTGATAAGGTTCTCTTTGGGGGCGGATATGGAACTATCACAGGCAAAGGAACTCTTCTCACCAACAACTTACGTTTTGAAGACGTATTTCTGGTAAAAGAACTCGACTATAATCTTTTTAGTGTATCACAGGTGTGTGATAACAAGAATAAAGTTCTTTTTACTGATACTGAATGCTTGGTGTTAAGCAAAGATTACAAGCTCCCTGAGGAGAAATACATAGAATTTAGAACACCAAGGCATAAAGACATATATAATGTGAATCTTAATGGAATTAAGATGAATAATAAAATGTCATGTTTTTATGCTAAAGCTTTAGTAGATGAAAGTAATCTTTGGCACAGGAGATTAGGGCACATAAACTTTAAAAATATCAATTGACTTGTGAGACTTGGTTTAGTTGATGGTTTGCCTGAAAAGGCTTTCCACAATGACCACTCTTGTGTTGCATGTCTTAAGGGCAAGTAGCACAAGGTCTCATTCAAATCTAAACAGGTGCACTCTAGTTCTAAACCACTTCACTTATTGCATATGGACCTCTTTGGTCCAACTAATATAGAAAGTTTGAAGGGTAAATCATATTGTTTTGTCATCACTGATGATTTTTCCAGGTTTACATGGACTTTCTTTTTAGCCAAGAAAAGTGAAACTGCCCAAAGTTTGATTAATTTCATTACCCAGATTGAAAAGAAGAGTGGTAATGAGGTCAAAATTCTTAGAAGTGACAATGGGGGTGAGTTTAGAAATCAATTGTTAGATGATTTTTGTGCCAAGAAAGGGATTACTAGGCAGTTTAGCATAGCTAGAACCCCACAGCAAAATGGGGTTGCTGAAAGGAAGAATAGAACCCTAATTGAAGCAGCCAGAACCATGTTGGCTGATGCCCACTTTCCTATAGCCTTTTGGGCTGAAGCTGTTAACACAGCTTGTTATGTTCAAAATAGGGCATTGGTCAAAAAATACACAATAAGACACCTTATGAGTTACTTTGGGGAAGGAAGCCAAATATTGGCTTTCTCAAGCCTTTTGGTTGTCATGTAGTTGTTTTAGAAACTAGTGATGACCTAGGTAAATTTGATGCAAAAGGTGATGAAGGCTATTTCATGGGTTATTCAGTGCAGAGCAAAGGATATAGGGTTTACATTAAAAAGGAAAAACGTATACTTGAAAAAGTACATGTTAGGTTTTTAGAGAGTAAACCTAGTGATCCTGAAAGTGGTCTAAATTGGTTGTTTGACTTGGAACCTTTATCTAGAGCTTTAAATTATATGCCTGTTACTAATCCAGACATTGTGAAGGTAACTTCAAGTGTTTTGGAAAAGAGAATTGGTAATGTTTCAGGTACACAGGTTGCTAAGAAGGATGGACCACAAGCAGTTGAGTCATCTCCCACACAAGAATATGTTACATTTCCTATATGGACAGATGAGTATTATGCTGCTGCTGCTGCTGCTGGAAAGGATAAAGGTGGTTCTTCAATACCACCAGTTGATAACATGCATGGTCATTCAGGCGCTGACAAGCACAATTCTAGCGCTGACAAGACCAATTCAGACGCTGATGGCTCAAACGTTGACAACAATGATTCTGGCGCTGACAAAAGTAATTCCAGCGCTGACAAGCAAACTTCCAACGTTGACAACACTCATGAGCATTTCGTATCTTCCACTTTTGAACAAGGTGAACCTTCAAGAATAAATGAAGAGGTTCAAGATGGAAGAGAGTCTGAAGAAGATATTAGCAACATGGAGGATGATATTGAAGACAACAGAATTCTTGAAAATGGAATTCCTAGATCTACTTTGAAGAATCATCCTCCCTCTCAAATCATTGGGAATATCATGACTCCTGTTCAAACTAGAAGATCTCACCAGACTCATGATAGCTTCATTGCTAATATCCACAAGAAGGTTGATACCCCTCTTGTACAAGCATGTTTGTTTGCTTGTTTTCTGTCACAACAGGAACCCAAGAAGATTTTTGATGCTCTCAAAGAACCTAGTTGGGTGGAAGCAATGCAGGATAAGCTTCACCAATTTGCTATACAGGATGTTTGGGAGCTGGTTGATTGTCCTAGATATGTGAGACCAATTGGGACAAGATGGGTTCTAAGGAACAAGAAAGATGAAAGGGGTATTGTGGTCAGAAACAAGGCACGTTTGGTAGATCAGGGATATACACAAGAGGAAGGTATAGATTATGAAGAGGTCTTTGCTCCTGTTGCAAGAATTGAAGCTATAAGAATTTTCCTAGCTTATGCCTCTTGTATGAACTTCACTGTTTATCAAATGGATGTGAAGAGTGCTTTCCTCTATGGAACAATTGTTGAGGAGGTATATGTCATGCAACCTCCTGGTTTTGAAGATCCTGAGAATCCAGACAAGGTTTATAGAGTGAAGAAAGCTATGTATGGACTTCATCAGGCCCAAGAGCATGGTATGGTACATTGTCCACCTACTTGGTGGAAAATGGTTTTAAAAGGGGCACCATAGATCAGACATTGTTTACAAAGAAGAAAGGTAAGGATGTCTTACTTGTTCAGGTCTATGTTGATGATATCATTTTTGGATCTACCAATCCAAAGATGAGTGAAGACTTTTCCAAGCTTATGACAGATAAATTCAAGATGAGTGCAATGGGTGAGATGAACTTCTTTCTAGGGTTACAAGTTCAGCAGAAAGAAGATGGTATCTTCATCTCCCAAGACAAATATGTAGCTGAAATCTTGAAGAAATTTGGTTTTTCTCCACATGAAAAGAGTGCTTCCACTCCTATGGATAGGGAACACCCTTGGGGAAAAATTGGAGCAGGAAAAGATGTGGATGTTAGGCACTATAGATCAGTGATTGGCTCATCGATGTATCTTACAGCCTCAAGACCTGATATCATGTTTGCTGTGTGTGCTTGTGCACGCCATCAAGTGAATCCCAAAGAATGTCACCTTTTTGTTGTGAAAAGAATCTTTAGGTACCAAAGATGTTATCCAGATCTTGGCTTATGGTACCCAAAAGATTCTCCATTGGAGCTTATTGCATATTCGGACAGTGACTATGGTGGTGACAAGTTTGATAGAAAATCCACAACTGGTGGATGTCAATTTCTTGGGAGTAGATTGATATCTTGGCAATGCAAGAAACAAATAGTGGTGGCAAACTCTACAACTGAAGCAGAATATGTGGCTGCAGCTGCTTGTTGTGGACAAGTCTTATGGATTCAGAACCAGCTGTTGGATTATGGGTATAATTTCATGCATACCAAGATTTTTGTAGACAAAAACAGTACTTTATGCATTATTAAAAATCCTGTACATCATTCTAAAACCAAACACATAGAAATTAGACATCATTTTATAAGAGATTGCTTTGAGAAAGGTTTAATACAACCAGATAGGGTAGACACAGAAGATAATGTGGCTGATTTATTAACTAAACCTTTTGATGCTGGAAGATTTCAATATTTGGTAACAAATATTGGAATGGTTAATCTTACTTAATATGTGTTTTGGAACTTTTTTGTAAAAGTATGTACAGGATAATGCATTGTTATTGGTCTTTGTGATGATTTAGATTTTTCCACTTTATTTTTCTAACACTGACAAAGGTAAATTTAACGCTGACAAGTGTTATTTTGCCGTTGTTAGAGATATTATTGTCTAACGCTGACAAGAGTTCCTTCAACGCTGATAAGTGTTGTTGGGGCGCTGTCAGCAACAATGTTAGTTTTGTGGTTTTCAATCTAAATGTGTAGGTGGTGGTAGCTTTATGCCTTTGGATACAAAGTTGCTTATGGATCTTTGAAGAGCTATTTGGACATGTTTTTGTTTATGGATGATGGTTGGAATATTTATATTCCTATCTTGACATAAATTTTTAATGTTCATATATATTTTGAGAAACTCATGTATCATCGTTTAAGGGGAGGCTTAAGGAACCTTTAGGACTCTTGGGTATTCTTATAATACTCTCATCACAATTCTAGATTGTATCCACAGGTGAGTATGGGTTAGTTTTACTAAACCATGAGGCACTGTAGCATGCAAAGTTGACAAACTATGCATGCTGCCAAGACATTTTTGGCCTAGAATTGGTTGTGGTCTGTTGGGAGACTTGGGAATATTTTTGTTATGGGTTTTGTGACACCCTAGAACCAAGGTCATTAACGTTACCCTAAATTACGCTAATTTTTGAAATTTTTAATAAATTTTAATTTCTATATTTATAAGTATTTTGGTTAAAGCCGATGTTCGAGGTTATAATTTTTACGATTGACGATTCAAGAAGGACGATGACGATTACGATCCCAATGGATGCCCAAGTTTTTATAATTATTGACGATTTATCGATAATGTAATTTTTCGAGAATTTTATTTACGGTTTGTGTTAAGTTGAGTCGGGTGAGTTTTATAGCCTTCCGAGTACATTTAAAGTATCCCAAAAATATTTTGGAGTGTTCGGGATGATTTCCGACTCCCGTAAAATTTTCTAAATTGACTAGTGAGTCAATCCCGCAAAGTTTTAATGGCGTTTTTACTTAAGGCCAAAAGAAATCAAAAATTACACTTTGGTCCCTCCCAATACCACAAAAAGGCATAAACACAAACACATAGAACATTTCACCAAAAACAAAATCAAAACTCTCTCTCTCTTGTCCTTAGGCCGACGGCCAAACCACCAAGAACCACCATTCCACCATTTTTTCTTGAGTTTTCACAAAAACTAACTTAAGACCACCTCTTAGAATCCATTGGTGAGTGTTAATCCATGGTTTAATTAAACATGCATTAACAAAAATTTTCCAAAATTTTCAAAAATCAATCAAATTCGTTTTTGAGGCTAATTGTATGGATGCATGTTGAATTCATGTATAATGGAAGTATAATCACCAATAAAACCCACCAAAATTAATTTGGTTGTGGTGATTTGGTCACCCAAACCCCACGGCACAAGGGGGTGTTTGGGGAGCCATGGTGGTTGATGATTTTGAGTATTATCTTTGTGTTTGGCATTGTGTTTAGTGATGTTTTAAATAGGTTTAAGTGGTTGCATGTTCGTTTTTAGATGTTAAGATTATGAGGTTGGTTGATCAATAGGGTTAGGACTGAAATTTGTGTTTGGATATGTTTGGGAATGCTTAGGATGAAGCCTAGTAGTGGTTGATAGGTTTGGAATCGAGTTTAAGCATGATTTTGGTGTAGTCAAATTTAGGCAGAAAGTTTGAGGTCTTTTTATAAAAATTATTTTTCCTACAGGTCTTGAAAACTAAATGTAGTTGTAGAGGGTCTTCTTATCTTTAATTTGGTATAAGGTAGAGCCCGTGACTCAAAACGAGCTAAAAGTTATGAGGTTTTAAAGATCGAGTACCGGGAGACGAGAACTTTCATAATCCGAATTTATGTATAGTTTTAGTCAAATCCCGAGGACCACAAGTATGAATTGGTAAATGGTCAAGGGTCAAAATTTGGTCACAAACCTGTGTAAATGAGTCTATAAGTTGACATAGGAGTCAAAGAAGTCAAAGGTACATTTCATATAGGTCAAAGAAGTCCAAGTTGGTCGAAGTACAATTTCAGCCCGTAAAATGTAGTTTTTGAAAAGCGTTGCGTAACGAGTCGTAGAAGTAAAAACTTTTATTGGGATTAAAAACATGTTATCTACAGGTCTTTTAGGATTTTTGAGAATTTTGTCAAATTTTATAAGTATGGTTAAATATGGTAAAACAGCCCGTACTTTCGGTGAGTACCGACGAAAATGAGTAAAAATGGATAACGTAAATAATAAGAGCGAATGATGTAAAATGAGTGATGCTTGTTGTTTTGTTTTTGGCGTGAGTTGTAATTGTCCTAAGTGACTTGTATATATGTATTTTATACAGTACCGTAAGGTATTTAAAATGAGATTACTCATTACGCGTTATTTGTTGATAGGTGTTGACTTACCCGGGCATCCGTATCGTCGTCAGTGATCATCTCTCGAACTACCGACTACTTAATATATAAGGTGTGAATTTATAGCCTCGCTTATATTTATTTCAAATTGTTTTACCCGCGAGGGAAATGCATGCTAGTTTTTAAAAGGAACGTATATCATGAATGATTGTTAGACCCGAATGTTGCCTTAGAAATTGTGTTGAGTACCAAGTTGCAAAAGTCCCTAAATTCATGAACTATTAACTATTGTCCTGCCCTCGAGTAGGGGGAAATAGCCGCTTATACAATTTGTAGTACTACGGGGCTAACGACCCAATGCTAGCCGAGAAGCTGTACGTTGAGTAAGTTCTGCGGTAGATTATCTTGTATGAGAGATAAGGTATAATTGCAACTGATGCCTTTAGAAGGGGCACTGGTTTCATCTGAATCACGCCGGTAATTATTACGCGGGTGATTGAGTTAACGGATTAGTGTCATGAGCTTAAACACAATTGTCAGTATCCTGAATATAGATTGTTTGATCGACAAGTCTATGAATGATCACGAATGGTTTTTATTTTATATACGTTCAAATGAATTGTAAAACCTATGAATTCCACTCAACGTTTTCGTTGACCAAAATTTTGGCATGTGTTTCAGGTAACCGCTGAAGTATAGCATGGAGCGTGCATGGGATGGATGTTGTGTGTATGGCTTGGAGTCTGCTTGTTTTTCCTCCCTTTTCTACTTAAACAATTTTAAGTTTAAATGTAATGTTGTTGTGAAACTGAAATTCTTGGGTTGAGATTCATGGGGACCGAAAACGCAAAACTCTGTTGTACCAATTGGGGTTGGAAAAACCGTGGACATGTATCATCTAACTATTTTTAATTTCAAGTTTTAAGTTGGCGTCTTTTTAGCGTCGTTTGATATATCTTGTGTGCAATGAATACTGTGTAGCACCCAATGTTGTAGTTCCGCTGCGCATAGCAATTGTGGGGGTGTTACAGATTTGGTATCAGAGCCATGAGTTATAGAGAACTAGGTCGTTTTTGAAAATCCTAAACTATAACTTTTGGTGTCGTAAGAAATGGTCCAAGCACACACAACTATCCTGCATGGCTCCGGTAAGATTTATTTTTGCATTCATGGCATTTGACGTATACTTTTGAGTGAAGTATATATGTGGGTAATTATTACGTAAGTATGGGAATTACTATATGTATACGTTGAATTATACGTGGAATATCCGACATCGTAATTTTTGTATTAATCATGCATGAGCATCGTATTATTACATTTCGGGCATATGTACCACCTTTGCATTGCATTTGCATGCATGTATTTATAAATATTGTATAATTACTTATGTACCCTCCGAAATTCGCTGTTATTGCAGGAATGGCCGAGGTACCGCCTAATGATAATGGAAATGATTACGTCGTAGGTCACGAAGGGGGACCGTTTCCTCCGAACCCGCCGGACAATGATAATGGATGGATCGCTCCAGAAGAGGAAATAGGACCGGATAATGACAATGATGAAAGTGAGGTGGATAATTTTAGCATCAGTAGTGACGAGAGTGAGGATTCTGAGGAAGAGCCCGAGGAACTAATGGATGATGGCATTCCCGAGAATGCTGTAGGCCAGACCGAACCCGATTTGTTTCAATCTCCGAATTCGCCAAAGGGTTATGAAGTACCACCAACCGGTCGATATGAGCAGCAACCCTTTAATCGCCCGATGGACAATTGTAAGGACTATTTGAGAACAGTGCCAGGATTTGTTCGAGTAAGTAATGGGAGCGGTGGAGAGTCCAGCAAATCATCCAAGTCGCCATCGATTCATGAGAATATTGCAAGGGTCTACTTTCCGAGACCAAGACACTACTGGGATCCCGCAGGTCGTTTGAGGAGGATGGAGAGGTTGATGTATGAGCGGTTTGTAGTTGAGACCAGGGTAATTAAGAGGTTTGATAAGAATGAAAGGGAACATCAAAGACTGTTGGAAAGGACTGCAAGAATTGAGTATGATGGAAATGTAAAAAAAAGTGACATCAACAGTTTAAGATCAATGGTTGCAAATTTAAGCGCTAGTCTTGACCGTGTTAGGGAAGATCAGGCGAGGTTGTCAAGGATGCAGAGTTGGGAGCATCGAGTTAGAGCATCATTGCCCCCGGATTGGAGATTCGTGGACGATTTGGAGATGGAGGCTAATGACTTCATGATTCAGCCGCCTACTAGAGGTGCTTGTATTACGGTGGGAAGTCAGGTAGCGATTGAGTGTGGATCTACATCAGGGACGAAAAAGGAGACGGAATGTGGGCCGGATGACAAAGGAAAGAGAAAAATGGATGATGTGGACGAGGACGATAGTGATGAGGAACCCGAGGAAGACGACGACGAACCGCCATCCAAGAGGCCGTGTGGATCACCACATGCCTAGTTGCTTGTTTTGTATTTTTCTTTGATCATTGTAATAGAACTGTTTTAGACTTTTGTATGATGGCATTATGACGAGAAACTTGAGGACTTAAGTTTTGTGGTGAACGATTGTAGTGGCAATACTTGTCACAATTTTGGTTAATTATCAGTACAATCCATGTTACCTTTCATGATCTGTGATATGTCTTAAATTTGATCTTTTGTGATGTGAATTGATGAATATTAGTAACTCTATAGTGATGTGTCGTTGTAGGTATATTATGTCTCGGAAACTTGATATGTATACTTACATTGTTTTTCTATTTTCCCTGTCTTGCAGAAAGAGATATTCGATAACACCATGCCTCCAAAGTTGACCGCCGATCGTGTAAACACAATGATTCAGGAAGCTATAGCAAATGCGCTGGAAGCGGACCGAGCCGGGAGAAATCAGGATCAGGGAAGGAACGCGGGGAGACAGCAAGCCTCGAGAGTGTGTACCTATTCTAGTTTTATGAAATGCGGTCCCACACAGTTTCGTGGAACGGGTGGAGCTTTAGAACTTAGACGATGGTTGGAAAAGGTTGAAAGTACTTTCGAAATCAGCGGTTGTGCAAAAGCGGACAAAGTGAAGTTTGCGACTGCTACGTTTCTTGATGATGCGTTAAGTTGGTGGAATACCCAGGTAGCCACGGTTGGATTGGCTGTAGCGAATGCAAGGACGTGGAATGCGACAAAAGCTCTGTTGACTAAAAAGTTTTGCCCGGAAGAGGAATTGGGGCAATTGGAGGATGAGTTGAGGCACTTGACCTTGAAGAACAATGATATCGCTGCCTACACCAGGAGGTTTAACGAATTAAGCCTTTTGTGTCCGGACGTTTTTGCCAATGATGCCAAGAAGATGAAGCAGTACATTAAGGGTTTATCTAGCAATATCAAAGGTGAGACAACTTCGTCAAAACCTGGGTCGTTTGATGAAGCGGTCCAGATGGCTCACGCATTGATGGACGTCAAGCTCCAGGACAAGCAGAACTCCATTGCCGAAGGGAACAAGAGGAAATGGGAAGCGGCACAAAGTAACCAATCCCAAGGCCAGAACCGAAGTGGAAATCGAAACAACCATGGTCCGAACCGAAATCAGCAGTTTAACCAGAGAAGGAATGAAGGGATGAGGGCAGTGACGAACCCTAGAGGAGTAAAAGTGAATCCCCATTGTGGTAGGTGCAATTTGTACCATGTTGGGAATTGCCCGCCTGCATGCGGCAAATGTGGGAAAGCAGGTCATAGGACGTCTGGTTGCCGAACGGGAGGAGTAGCCACTGGGGCGAATGCTATCAGGATGAGAGGATGTTATGGATGTGGAGAGAGAGGCCATGTGCAAGTGAATTGCCCGAAGGCAGGAAACAAGCGGGGAGGTAACAACGCTGCGACTGTGTATCAAGTGGGAACGGCTGATAAACCACAGGGTCCTAATGTGGTTACCGGTACGTTTCTGCTATACGCTTGTTATGCTAGTATTTTGTTTGATTCTGGCTCCGACAAGAGTTTTGTAGATGTTAAATTTAGTCGTCATATTGATAGAAAACCGGTGTTGTTAGCGACTAGTTATAACGTTGAGTTAGCCGATGGAAAAATTGTTAGTACGAATTCTATACTGAGAGGGTGTACCTTGAAGTTAGGAAATTACGCTTTTAAAATCGACTTGATGCCTATAGAACTAGGATCGTTTGACGTGATTGTGGGAATGGATTGGCTAATGGCGCACAGTGCTATGATCGTCTGTGGCGAGAGATTAGTTCAGATTCCGTTGAGGAATAAAGTTTTGACGGTAAAGGGAGACGAATGCACTTCTCGTTTGAAAGTGATTTCCTGTTTGAAAATGATGAAGTATGTGGAGAACGGATGCGATGTGTTTTTGGCACAAGTTTCGAGTGACGGTGAGTTAGAGGCAAGGATTGAAGAGGTACCTGTTATCTGCGAATATCCGGAAGTTTTTCCAGACGAGTTGCCAGGTTTACCACCTACCCGTGAGGTCGAGTTTCGAATTGATTTGGTGCCAGGAGCTGCGCCGGTTGCGCGTGCACCTTATCGCTTAGCACCATCTGAGTTAAAGGAATTATCGGATCAACTGAAGGAATTGATTGACAAAGGATTTATTAGGCCGAGCTCATCACCTTGGGGAGCGCCAGTGTTGTTTGTGAAGAAGAAAGATGGTTCGTTTCGGATGTGTATTGACTATAGGGAACTCAATAAGCTGACGGTTAAGAATCGGTACCCATTGCCGAGGATTGACGATTTGTTTGATCAATTGCAAGGTTCCAGTGTATACTCAAAGATCGATTTAAGATCAGGGTATCATCAACTGCGTGTAAGAGAGGAGGATATCCCTGTAACCGCCTTTCGTACGCGGTATGGACACTTTGAATTTCGAGTGATGCCGTTTGGGTTGACGAACGCGCCTGCTGTATTCATGGACCTCATGAATCGCGTGTGCAAGCCGTATCTAGATAAGTTTGTTATTGTTTTCATCGATGATATACTTATTTACTCTAAGAGTAAGGAGGAGCACGAGAAGCACCTGAGGAAGGTTTTGGAGTTGTTAAGGAAGGAGAAGCTGTATGCAAAATTCTCGAAGTGTGAGTTTTGGTTAGAATCAGTGCAGTTCTTAGGTCACGTGATTGATTGTAAGGGAGTTCGTGTGGATCCTGCCAAGGTCGAAGCGATTAGGGAATGGTCAGCACCGACAACGCCGACTGAAGTTCGACAATTCCTTGGTTTAGCATGGTATTATCGAAGGTTCATTGAAGGATTTTCGTTGATTGCAAAACCATTGACAAGGCTTACCGAAAAGAATAGGGTGTAGGAATGGGGAAATGAGGAAGAACTTGCTTTCAAAACGTTCAAGGATAAGTTATGTTCCGCACCGATATTGTCATTGCCTGAAGGAACCGAAGATTTCGTAGTGTATTGTGATGTATCTCGTAAGGGTTATGGAGCGGTATTGATGCAACGTGAAAAGGTGATAGCTTACGCGTCGAGGCAACTAAGGAAGAATGAGGAGAACTACACGACGCACGATTTGGAATTAGGAGCTGTAGTTTTTGCGTTGAAGTTGTGGAGACACTATTTGTATGGGACGAAGTGTGTTGTATTCACTGACCACAAGAGTTTGCAACACATTTTAGATCAAAAGGAGTTGAATATGCGACAGAGACGATGGGTTGAACTACTAAGTGATTACGACTGCGAAATTCGCTACCACCCTGGCAGGGCGAATGTTGTAGCGGATGCACTGAGTAGGAAGGAACGGGAGAAACCTTTGAGGGTTAGAGCTTTAGTGATGACTGAGAGCGTTGACTTAACCGAAACTATACTGAAGGCTCAAGAGAGAGGACTAATGAAAGGGAATGTTGAAGCTGAGAATTTGGGACGAATGTTGAAACCTCTTTTCGTGATTAGGTCAGACGGACTGAGATATTTTGAGAATCGGATTTGGTTACCATTGTGTTCATCTGAGGAAGGAAAGCCTGGAGTTCGAGAATTGATTATGAACGAGTCGCATAAGTCGAAGTATTCGATACATCCTGGATCGGATAAAATGTATCACGACCTGAAGAAAGTTTATTGGTGGCCGAATATGAAGGCGGATATTGCTCGTTACGTTAGTAAGTGTTTGACTTGCGCGAAGGTTCAAGCAGAACATAAGAAACCATCTGGATTGTTGGTACAACCAGAGATCCCAGAATGGAAATGGGAGAAAATCGCTATGGATTTCGTGACGGGTTTACCTAGGACTCCTAGTGGATGTAATTTGATATGGGTAATAGTGGATAGGTTAACGAAATCTGCTCATTTCTTACCGATGAAGAAGACGGACAGCATGGAAAAGCTAGCCAGTGTGTACGTGAAAGAGATCGTCTGTAGACATGGAGTGCCGTTATCGATCATTTCGGATCACGATAGTAGATTTACATCGGAATTTTGGAAATCGCTTCAACGTGCGATGGGCACTGAATTGAGTTTAAGCACGGCTTATCACCCGGAAACTGACGGCCAGAGTGAACGAACTATTCAGACGATGGAGGACATGCTCCAAGCATGCGTGATTGATTTTGGAGGAAGTTGGGAACGCCACTTGCCTCTAGTGGAATTTTCGTATAATAATAGTTATCATGCGAGTATCAAGGCGGCACCGTTCGAAGCATTGTATGGAAGGAAGCGTAGATCGCCTGTGTGTTGGAGTGAAGTAGGAGAAAGTCAATTGACTGGACCCGAAATGGTTTTAGAAACGACAGAGAAGATTGTGCAAATCAAGAACCGACTACTTGCTGCGAGAAGCCGACAGAAGAGTTATGCCGATAACAGAAGGAAACCGTTGGAGTTTGAAGTTGGAGATATGGTTATGCTCAAGGTATCGCCGTGGAAGGGTGTAATTCGTTTTGGGAAGAAAGGAAAGTTGAGTCCGAGGTATATAGGACCATTTAAGATCGTCGAACGAATTGGACCAGTAGCGTATAAATTAGAATTGCCGAGCGAGCTTAGTGCTATTCACAACACGTTTCACGTATCGAACCTGAAGAAGAGTTTGGCGGATAAGGAATTGGTGATTCCTTTGGACGAGATTCGACTAGACGACAAAATGCATTTTGTGGAAGAACCTGTGGAAATTATGGACCGAGAGGTCAAGAGGCTGAAGCGTAGTAGAATTCCTATTGTGAAAGTCCGATGGAATTCTAAGCGTGGACCGGAATACACTTGGGAACGTGAGGACTTTTTCAAGGAAAGGTATCCTCATCTGTTCCAGTAGAACGAAATGTGAGTACAAGAAGAGGCGAGCGCCGGGACGTCGCTCTCTTTAAGGAGGGGTGGATGTGACACCCTAGAACCAAGGTCATTAACGTTACCCTAAATTACGCTAATTTTTGAAATTTTTAATAAATTTTAATTTCTATATTTATAAGTATTTTGGTTAAAGCCGATGTTCGAGGTTATAATTTTTACGATTGACGATTCAAGAAGGACGATGACGATTACGATCCCAATGGATGCCCAAGTTTTTATAATTATTGACGATTTATCGATAATGTAATTTTTCGAGAATTTTATTTACGGTTCGTGTTAAGTTGAGTCGGGTGAGTTTTATAGCCTTCCGAGTACATTTAAAGTATCCCAAAAATATTTTGGAGTGTTCGGGATGATTTCCGACTCCCGTAAAATTTTCTAAATTGACTAGTGAGTCAATCCCGCAAAGTTTTAATGGCGTTTTTACTTAAGGCCAAAAGAAATAAAAAATTACACTTTGGTCCAAAAAGGCATAAACACAAACACATAGAACATTTCACCAAAAACAAAATCAAAACTCTCTCTCTCTTGTCCTTAGGCCGACGGCCAAACCACCAAGAACCACCATTCCACCATTTTTTCTTGAGTTTTCACAAAAACTAACTTAAGACCACCTCTTAGAATCCATTGGTGAGTGTTAATCCATGGTTTAATTAAACATGCATTAACAAAAATTTTCCAAAATTTTCAAGAATCAATCAAATTCGTTTTTGAGGCTAATTGTATGGATGCATGTTGAATTCATGTATAATGGAAGTATAATCACCAATAAAACCCACCAAAATTAATTTGGTTGTGGTGATTTGGTCACCCAAACCCCACGGCACAAGGGGGTGTTTGGGGAGCCATGGTGGTTGATGATTTTGAGTATTATCTTTGTGTTTGGCATTGTGTTTAGTGATGTTTTAAATAGGTTTAAGTGGTTGCATGTTCGTTTTTAGATGTTAAGATTATGAGGTTGGTTGATCAATAGGGTTAGGACTGAAATTTGTGTTTGGATATGTTTGGGAATGCTTAGGATGAAGCCTAGTAGTGGTTGATAGGTTTGGAATCGAGTTTAAGCATGATTTTGGTGTAGTCAAATTTAGGCAGAAAGTTTGAGGTCTTTTTATAAAAATTATTTTTCCTACAGGTCTTGAAAACTAAATGTAGTTGTAGAGGGTCTTCTTATCTTTAATTTGGTATAAGGTAGAGCCCGTGACTCAAAACGAGCTAAAAGTTATGAGGTTTTAAAGATCGAGTACCGGGAGACGAGAACTTTCATAATCCGAATTTATGTATAGTTTTAGTCAAATCCCGAGGACCACAAGTATGAATTGGTAAATGGTCAAGGGTCAAAATTTGGTCACAAACCTGTGTAAATGAGTCTATAAGTTGACTTAGGAGTCAAAGAAGTCAAAGGTACATTTCATATAGGTCAAAGAATTCCAAGTTGGTCGAAGTACAATTTCAGCCCGTAAAAAGTAGTTTTTGAAAAGCGCTGCGTAACGAGTCGTAGAAGTAAAAAATTTTATTGGGATTAAAAACATGTTATCTACAGGTCTTATAGGATTTTTGAGAATTTTGTCAAATTTTATAAGTATGGTTAAATATGGTAAAACAGCCCGTACTTTCGGTGAGTACCGACGAAAATGAGTAAAAATGGATAACGTAAATAATAAGAGCGAATGATGTAAAATGAATGATGCTTGTTGTTTTGTTTTTGGCGTGAGTTGTAATTGTCCTAAGTGACTTGTATATATGTATTTTATACAGTACCGTAAGGTATTTAAAATGAGATTACTCATTACGCGTTATTTGTTGATAGGTGTTGACTTACCCGGGCATCCGTATCGTCGTCAGTGATCATCTCTCGAACTACCGACTACTTAATATATAAGGTGTGAATTTATAGCCTCGCTTATATTTATTTCAAATTGTTTTACCCGCGAGGGAAATGCATGCTAGTTTTTAAAAGGAACGTATATCATGAATGATTGTTAGACCCGAATGTTGCCTTAGAAATTGTGTTGAGTACCAAGTTGCAAAAGTCCCTAAATTCATGAACTATTAACTATTGTCCTGCCCTCGAGTAGGGGGAAATAGCCGCTTATACAATTTGTAGTACTACGGGGCTAACGACCCAATGCTAGCCGAGAAGCTGTACGTTGAGTAAGTTCTGCGGTAGATTATCTTGTATGAGAGATAAGGTATAATTGCAACTGATGCCTTTAGAAGGGGCACTGGTTTCATCTGAATCACGCCGGTAATTATTACGCGGGTGATTGAGTTAACGGATTAGTGTCATGAGCTTAAACACAATTGTCAGTATCCTGAATATAGATTGTTTGATCGACAAGTCTATGAATGATCATGAATGGTTTTTATTTTATATACGTTCAAATGAATTGTAAAACCTATGAATTCCACTCAACGTTTTCGTTGACCAAAATTTTGGCATGTGTTTCAGGTAACCGCTGAAGTATAGCATGGAGCGTGCATGGGATGGATGTTGTGTGTATGGCTTGGAGTCTGCTTGTTTTTCCTCCCTTTTCTACTTAAACAATTTTAAGTTTAAATGTAATGTTGTTGTGAAACTGAAATTCTTGGGTTGAGATTCATGGGGACCGAAAACGCAAAACTCTGTTGTACCAATTGGGGTTGGAAAAACCGTGGACATGTATCATCTAACTATTTTTAATTTCAAGTTTTAAGTTGGCGTCTTTTTAGCGTCGTTTGATATATCTTGTGTGCAATGAATACTGTGTAGCACCCAATGTTGTAGTTCCGTTGCGCATAGCAATTGTGGGGGTGTTACAGGTTTACCTGGGAGTTACAAAGGATTTTATGAAATAACTTTGTTGGTAAGTATTTTGGTTAGCAAGGGACACTTGAGGACATTTGTGTCTATCTTGCTTAAGAAAGTGTGCATAAGTGGACAGTGCTTGCCACCCAGTAATTATTATCAACTTGCAAGATATTTCCCTTAGGATAAATTACTTTGTTAAGGTCTTTTTCTTTTTAAAATATTTTTATTTTTAGACGCTGATGTAGAAAAGCTCAATCGGATCCGGTGGTCTAATGTGGTGGTAAGGGGTGGTGGAAGCCATTGATGGCTTAGAGAGAGAGAAAGAGAGGTTGAATGTGAAATGTGTGTGTTCCTTGAATGAACAAAAATACAATCAACACCCCTCCTTGGAAGCTAAGGAGGGGTATATATAGTCACGCACTATACAAAGAGCCTAGTCTAGTCTAAATGTGCGTGACTATGATAACTAACGGGAATTCTTAAATGTCGTCACATAAAGTGAGTTTCCAACAATCTTCCCCCATGGGACGACGTGTAGAATTCCTTACAATATTCTACCTATCAAGTACAAAATAATTAAGAATAAGAGCTTTCTTGAAGCATCCAATGCTGATGAAGTCTTCTGAGGCCTTCGTCTTCAAAACGACTCATCTTTAAAGTAACTTGTAGTAGAAATACTGTAACGGCACGAGCTAAGTAACCCATACACTTCTGGTTAAGGAGAAGCTTCTGAATTAGCTTCCCCCTAATTCATGCCACGTAAACTTGATGTAGAAGCATTTTAAATAGCTTCCCCCAAGTAGATCAACAACTTTTCATCTCACACTTGAATAATTCTTATGAATTTTTCTTCCCCCTGAGAATTAAAGTTATGCATACCAGAAAGAATCATGACACTTCTTCCCCCACATAGTTGAAGAAGGTAAATCAATCCCAATTATGAAGCTCAAATACTGAAGTGGACACTTTATCCCATTCATGAAGTTAACATCGTAACACCAGAGTCAATCAAGTCCCGGAAATGCACACGTCTTCTTCCGGAGATGCACCAGAGTCAATTAAGTCCCGGGAATGCATATAGGATAATGATGATGTTTAATTGCAACAATCAAACAATTAAACCTCGAATCAGTAGTGTACCGTTTGGAGATTGATTGATAACGACACGAGTTAAAACACTGATTTTCTCTGCGGCTATGACAAATGTCATCCCGGAATATCTTCAAATCAAAAGAAGGTATGAAGTTCATCACGTGTACTCGTTGTGCGTTCAATGTGTCTGCTTCTTCCCCCTTGATGGTTTCGAAAGTCGGAACCATCAATAAATTGTACGCACGTGAACCTGAAATCTCGTGAGAATAATAAATAAGCAGAATTATATATTTTGTGAGAATCAGCTGTTGATCGAAAATCTCTTCTCATAAACTCTCCATGGCCACCTTTACCATTCCACGTGAAAGCAATTTGAAGTGACCACTGAAAGAATGAACCGGATACATCAAACGTGAAGCTGAATAAAAATCCTTCGATCTTGTGACTTAAGCTTGCACTATTGTTGAATGAAGAGCGGTGGAGAAATCTCTAAGTACTCAATGCATCACTGAAGAAGTCTATAAGCACAACACCTCTTGAAATTATCCACGTCGACTAAGCGCGTGACACTGAGTACAACAATGTAACCCCTTGAAGTGATAGTTATCCGAGTCATCAACCATCCACCCCGAACCCGGAAACCAGATAACCAAGTCTTCATTCTAGGATTAAGCACGAGCAAGTTATCTAGTCAAAGATAAAATAAATACACGCCTTCGAAAAATCCGTCTTCAACGTCACGTAATTAATACCCGATCAAACAAAATCTGAAGCCACTAAAAAAAATCGCCCATTCTTTCTTGGTCTCGTCTCAAATAAGTCCTTGTCACATTTATCACTTCAATTTTGTCGCGTCATATTTCTCGTCACCCAATCGGTGTCAAGAAAAAAATTAAAGAACCCCAAATGCGACAAAAAAACTACAAATTCAAAAAAGGAATTTGCTTGTTTGAGCATCTATTATCCTTAACAATTTCTCGACACTTTTTCACTTTGTCTCGACCCGATAAAGACCAAAGTTAACTTTAATACACACAAAGTTTATTTAAAATTTGTATTTAAAAAATTTGTGTGTATATTGTTAAAAACATGCGGCCCAATATGTATACCCGGTCCAAAACATGTCCAACAACCGGTCCAAACTTGTGTCCAGCCCAAAACAATCAAATAAACATATCTGGCCCAAATGCTTAGCACAACCCGGCCCGTCTGTGATAGAAATACCCGGTCCATCCAATGAACATTGTTTTGTCCGCCCCATTTAATTTGCTGGCCACGTGGTTCAATACCCGATCCATTGAAGTAAGTTAGGTACATACTCATACCCTAAAAATTAGGTCAAATTAACTCTAACCTAAACACATCTCAAACACTCCGCCCCCCAAATCCTCTCACCCCTCGTTTCCTCCGTCCCCATCACCAGATCATCTCCACAATCTTAATCAATCTCAATCTCAGCCTACACAATCCAAAACCATCAATCTTAAACCTGTTTAATACACCACCCGAAACCCCTAAATCGAATCATACTCAACCAATGGTGTACGAATCTGTTCAAATGTTACATCTTCAAGATCTTGTATAAGATCTCGGGTAAGTGTAATAGGTTGATAGCATGTTGTTTTAATTTAGGGAATCGAAACAAAATAATGATTATAACAATTTTGTTATTAATCTTATTTTAATTTCGTAGATTAATCTTGGTGCAAAACCAAACATGGATTTATGATGATTTTTGTTTCGTGTAAATGGCCTAAAATAGATCTCGGCATGCATGTTAAACACGAGAAGAATCTGAAATCATTTCATTTTCTGTTTTTAATTCGAGTCTTAGATGAGATGGGATTAAGTGTCGATGGGATAGGTTTTAGATTTGTGGTGTTGAGGCGATATAAGGATGGAGGTCTCGAGTCAACTCAGTGAGTTTGACTGAGTCAACTCGGTAATGACCGAGTTGACTCGGTTGGGATGGGCACAGTTTGGTCAGGTTGCGTTTTTGGCCCCGGGTCAGGTGTTAAACAAGTCAAGTCGTCGCAATGAGTCTTTTTGTAAACAAAAAAAAAATGCATCGCAATATCTGATCAACCCATCGCAAAGTCAACAGCCTCATTGCGATGGTACCCATTGCGATGGTACCCATCGCAATGGTACCCATCGCAATATAAAACATCCATCGCAATGTTGCAAGTAATCGGGCAGCATGACGTCTTGGCTGAGCCATTGCGACAGATCAGCCACCCATCGTAATGTGACTCATCGGAATGAGTCCATCGCAATGGGTATGGCCAACCTATCGGAATGTGAGAGAACACTCCATTGCAATAATGCGATTGTACCAAGAAGATAGATCCAAAAGTTGTCCTTGTTCCGTTTTTTCAGGGAGCACGTTTCTGGGCATATTTTCTGGCAGATTTTCTGAGTTTATCACCTTCATCTTCAAAAAATATAACCCAGAAAAATAGATATAAAAAATATACGAACACAGGTAACAATGATGACATAATGAGCAGCTTAACCATGATAATTTTTTGACCAGTGATATAGACTTTGACCAGTGAAAAAATAAGGTAACCGAATGGACAAAAAATGATATGGGTATGGACCAGTGAAAAAGATGATGAAACCGAGACACAACTTGTGATATTTTGGATAATTTGGACAAAAATAATGAGACGTGACACAAAAAAATTTTGTGATAAAGTGGACATAATTAATATAAACCGAGACACAAGAAAAAATTAGACCACTAAATCGAAAATATAATCACGATCCAAGGATGGAACCGTGGCTCTGATGCCAAATGTAGAAAAGCTAAATCAGATCCGGTGGTCTAATGTGGTGGTAAGGGGTGGTGGAAGCCATTGATGGCTTAGAGAGAGAGAAAGAGAGGTTGAATGTGAAATGTGTGTGTTCCTTGAATGAACAAAAATACAATCAACACCCCTCCTTGGAAGCTAAGGAGGGGTATATATAGTCACGCACTATACAAAGAGCCTAGTCTAGTCTAAATGTGCGTGACTATGATAACTAACGGGAATTCTTAAATGTCGTCACATAAAGTGAGTTTCCAACAATATTTTTCTTTTTAAAATATTTTTATTTTTAGACGCTGACAAGTTTTTCTCCAAACGCTGTTACGACCAATCGTGACGCTGACAAGGCTTTAGGCAAACGCTGACAAGAAAATATAGCCGTTGGGCGTTGATGGGCTATTTTTGACCGTTGACACCTAGTGGGCCCTACCCAGTTGTTATTTTTTACTAATATTTGGCCGTAATTTTTGGGGAGTTGTTACTTTTAATTAATGCATGAGATAAGTTATATTTGATTCAATATTTTCATCATTACTCTTTGAATATAATTGCCTCATTTTTGACCAATCATAATCATGCATCTCTCCTATAAATTTGGCTAACTTTTCATTTTGGGTATTCATATTTTCTTGTCTAACATTTTTCTCCTAGATTTTTCCCATATCACATAACCTAAACAGCTTTCAACATGGCACCAAAGTTCAACTCAAACAATCTGACATTGGAGTTCAAGAGCCAACATAATATGGTAGCTTACTTGGCCGCTGATAATGATTTGTTCCCTCAGTATTCACAAATGGTGGCATTTTTAAATGCATCCTCCATAAGGTATGCACTTTCTCATGAACTACTAGTCCCTGTCGCACACATTAGACAGTTTTGGAATAATGTCAGTTCCACAACAGCTAATGGAGTGACTACATTAACATCCACTGTTCATGGTAGAACATGGGTGGTCACTGAAGCTTTGGTTCGCCAAGCTTTGCGTCTTAATGACGCTGATGGTGTGACTACCCTTTTCA
The DNA here is from genome assembly GCA_025667525.1 of Glebionis coronaria. Classification (NCBI taxonomy): domain Eukaryota; kingdom Viridiplantae; phylum Streptophyta; class Magnoliopsida; order Asterales; family Asteraceae; genus Glebionis; species Glebionis coronaria. The sequence continues at coordinate 268,307,387 of CM046877.1, read as the reverse complement.
TTGCAACAATAGAACAAGGTCTTAGGGAATTGGGTTATCCTATTCCTGCTGATAAAACTTTAAATAAATATCATAAGCAGGAATTTCCCTCAGATTGGAAATATTTGATACATGTCCTTCTTCAATGCTTAAGTCCAAAATGTACTGCTTTTAATGAAATAAACAGGTCCATTGCAAGTGCTTTGGTTTGTATGTCACGTGGGCTTAGGTATAATTTTTCAAAAATGATTTTTGAAGGGATGTGTAAAAATAAGGGAAGTAAAATGACTTTGGCTTACCCAAGATTTTTGCAAATGGTGTTTGATTTACAAGAATATTGTCTTAGGGATCATGACCATTTTTATGAGCTCCCTAAGCAATAGAAAACCATTTTTGACAAAATGATCTCCACAAACAGACCTATACCTCTCACCCAAGCCATGCTTGAAGTAATTCAGGCTGCCCAACCACAACCAGACCCTGCACCTCAACTTGAGCCTGTCCTTGAACCATTACCTTCACCTGAACACATGGACGTTGACCAAGCGAATGTCAACGCTGACACTCAAAATGTTGGCGCTGACACAGCCAATCCCAACGTTGATGACATCCCTGAACAATCCCAAACACCCCTTAACCAACCAACACCCACACAATCTACCTCATCTTCCACCCTATTACAATCTAGGTTGAATAAACGCCAAAGGACTGCTGGAGTGTTCTCCTCTAGTGGTCCTAGCCTTGTTGCAGAGAGAACCACCTCCACAAGTGTGGCTGGTGACATGGACGAGGCTGGGGCTATTGGCACAGGCTTAGATGCTGGTCAAGACAGTCCCAACATCATTAAGACCTCATCCATGCCCTATGATTCTATTTTGGGAGGTCAAATCCCCATTCTAGCTGAGGGCAGATTGGAACCTATGACATTGAATGAATTGACGGCTGCTGTCATTAGCTTGCAAAAGTAAAATGTCAGCCTTGTACAAATTGTCAATAATCATGGCCGTGAACTCCAAGTATTGAGGGAGCGGGTAACTGTTTTGGAGAATCCTAGTAGCAGTAGTAGAATGGAGGAATCTTCCAAAGGGGAGGATGAAGAAGATGAGCTGATTCATACAGCCAGTGAGAAGAGTTCACAATTTAGTGAATCTTTAAATGTTGCTGAAGCACTCACCAACTTGAAGAAGCACCCTGTCATTGATACATCCAAGGTAACCCCTTTGAATTTGGATGGGTCATTTACAGCAGTGATGGAACATTTTACACAGGGCGCTGTCACAAGTAATCTTGGCATTGATAAGAGTTTGGACGCTGACACATCCAGCGCTGACAAGAGTAAACGGGGCGCTGACACAGGTAACTTGAACGCTGACAAAGTTGCAGGTGGTGTTGATGTATTCCAGTCATCAGCAATCATCAAAGATGTGTCCACATAGGTTTCTGTTGGGTCGAAATTATAAAGTATTATGAGTTGATGTGTCAAAACTAAAAGACAAGGACTAAATCTGACAAGTGAAGATTCTACAAGCCGGTGGACAAACTTGTAGAAGATATATTGCAAGAAGATAAAAGATTTAGTGAATATATTATTTAGTGAATATATTATTTAGTGAATATCTTATTTACTAAATATCTTGTTTACTAAATATCTTATTTAGTTTCCTTGTAACAAGGGTTTATGTGTAGTATATAAACACATACCCTACGTAGGTTTTATTCATAACAATCATTCACAATGTAACCTACAAGCAATTCGTGTGTCTAGACGTGGGATTCAATGTATACACGTCTAGGTGTTATTTGTGTTTAATAATACAAGTAACGTTTGGGAAAATTCATCTTGTCCACAACACCTTGTTCATGATTATTGTTCTAATTCCGCTATGTTAAATCATATGAATGATAATCATGCCTAGCAGCTTAAAGATCCGAATCTATTAGGTTTTATCAATTGGTATCAGAGCGGGTGGCTCTCGATGCTAGGATCAACGAGGTGTTCGTTCTTAGTGAAAAGGAAGAAAATCCCGTATTGGGTTTTTATGCAGTTTGTGTGCGCAGCAGTAGTACGAAGGGCATAACTTTTTATTGAACCGTTGGATCGCCACGAAATTTTTTGTGTGTGTGCTACACACATATATCTAGATATCCACCGGAGGGATTGTTGAGATCTATCCCCAAGAAAAAGTTATTAACCGTCGAAGTCAGCAGTGATCATATGCTGTTTTCTGTGAACAGTAATGGTAAAAACGCGATTTCTCCTTCGTTAACCGTTGGATCATCGTGAAATTTTTGTTGTAGGTTCTTGACACATGTGTCTAAGATTTCACCGAAGGGATCTTCGATCTGAGCTCTCATGAAGAAGATATTCAATGTCGAAGTTCGCTGCAGAATATGATCTTTACATAAAATCATGATTTAGGGTTTATAAAACCCTAGATCGATTAGGCGCGGATGTGTGTTATTTTGACGCTGATAGATGTTAGTGTCAGTGGATGTCGTTGACGCTGACAAGGCATGGATGACACGCTGATGGCCAGGCGCTGACAGGTTTAAAGATGGCGCTGACAAGTTATATGTAGGCGCTGACAGAAATTCATGTGTTGTCCGAGATATGGTTTTTCAAACGCTGACAAGTGTTGTCCGATATTGGACAACACACACTGATAAGATCTTGGACAGCGAAGGATATTGGACGACAAAGGATTCGCTGCTGTTTGGTATTTTGATTACGTTTTTGCACACAAAACGAGGTATTTACACACGAAGGTACATGGGATCTCCGTTTCTATACAGAATATCAAATTGATATTCATGGCTCGGATATTTTTTATAAAGTCGTATATGATTAAGGGGAAGAGTTCTTATGGTATTTTTGATGTTGAAGTTAGTTTTCACAAATTTGTTTTTCTTATTTAGGTGAGCAATACACCTTGTCTCTGTACTAAATATATTGTTACAGCGTACGACTGGCTCATAGTCGTGAAGGTTACCAGTACCCATGTAATAAAAACTGATGGGTGAGCAATACACCTTTATCATTGGATCTAAATATATTGTTATAGCTAACAACTGGCTTATAGTTGTGCGGTTTTTGTTGGTTTCAGTTCCCGTTCTTACCAATAAACTGAGCCCCCTTTTGTAGTGAAAGAGTTGCATTTTTCTCTAGTCGTTTCGACAACTAGGGGAAGAGTTTATCAACTAGTGAGAAATTGGGTGAAAGAAATACAAAGTTTGGGTTATTCTGCTTCTACATCAAAATTATTGTACTTATTTTTCTTCAAGATCATTACATAGAGCTACTTTTGGAGAATTTTCAAGATTGCATACTTTCACATATTCCCTATTGATGTGTCAAAAAGGGGAAGAATATGTGCTATACTTAAGGGGAAGCAATTTGAAGATCGTGTACCATATACAAAAGGTTTTGACATCATCAACTAGGGGAAGATTGTTGGGTCGAAATTATAAATTATTATGAGTTGATGTGTCAAAACTAAAAGACAAGGACTAAATCTGACAAGTGAAGATTCTACAAGCCGGTGGACAAACTTGTAGAAGATATATTGCAAGAAGATAAAAGATTTAGTGAATATATTATTTAGTGAATATATTATTTAGTGAATATCTTATTTACTAAATATCTTGTTTACTAAATATCTTATTTAGTTTCCTTGTAACAAGGGTTTATGTGTAGTATATAAACACATACCCTACGTAGGTTTTATTCATAACAATCATTCACAATGTAACCTACAAGCAATTCGTGTGTCTAGACGTGGGATTCAATGTATACACGTCTAGGTGTTATTTGTGTTTAATAATACAAGTAACGTTTGGGAAAATTCATCTTGTCCACAACACCTTGTTCATGATTATTGTTCTAATTCCGCTATGTTAAATCATATGAATGATAATCATGCCTAGCAGCTTAAAGATCCGAATCTATTAGGTTTTATCAGTTTCTTCTTCTACCTTACCTATTATTGATCCAAAAGACAAGGGTAAGGGGATAATGGTTGAAGAAGATGTTCCAAAGAAAGATGCAGCACAAATTGCATTTGATAATCAGTTGGTTGCACAACTTTTGGAAGAAGATTTGAAGAGGAGTGGTAGATCACCATTTATTGCCACTTCTGAGAGTGAGGAAGAGAGTGATGATGAAAGAGAAGGAGCTAGCTCAGATTCAAGTGTTCAAATCATTGAAGATCCAGAAAGACTTGAATATGGGGATGAGTTGGCAAAAGAAAGGTTGAGTGATTTGAAGAAGCAGGTTGATTTTGACTTTCCAGAAATCACCAGAATGTACCATGCTTGGGAAGATAAGGTAATGGACAACCCAGGGATGAGTTTGTCAGATCAAATTTGGGGGTTGGAAATTCTTCTCAGGGTACAAGATGATATAAAGGTGATTTTGAAGTATAATGCACAAGAGGTCAAGACTTGGCATAAAAGAGATAGAAGGCAATTGTATTACAAGTTGCTTAGATGCCATCAACCTGGATGGACATACAAGAAGTTGCTGGCTTTATCTTTTGAGGAGCTAGAATACATGGCACATCCTATTTGGAGGCATGTGCAAGAAAATAATGTCTTACAGTTTCTTTCAGAAGAAAGGAAACAAGAGCTTGCTGAGGAGATGCAGATTGAAAAGGAGATGAGGATTGCTCAAAGACCAGTGAAGAAAGGAGATCCTCTCCAATTTCCCAAAGATATGGATGTGTATCATCCAAGTGAAACTGTCATAAGGAAGCATCTCAAGCTTTCTCCATTGGAAGCTTCAGATTTGGTTAATGTAGTATCTCTAGATGCCAGAAATCCAATCATAAGTTTTGATGAAGATGAGTGTGGATTTTGGAAGATTGGCAGATTTGGGAAGGAGGTACACACTTTCACTTCGATTATTTCTATCTTTGCAAGCATAGACAGAGAAGACTTGGTGCATCTATGGAGATTGATAGAGGCCAAGTTTAAGGCTGAAGCACCTACTTCAGCAAATGGAATAAGACTATGGCACACATTTTTAACTTTGTGTGGTCCAAGGGAAGCAGATCCTGCCATATGGAAGGATCTTGAAGATGACCTCAGTGGTCTTCATTGGGGGCTTTATTCTACTTGTGGTGTGTTTCATTTGAGCTCTACAAAGTTTTCAGAGTATCTACTTGTGGATGCTGACTATTTCTTGTCCAAAGAAGTATTGGAGAAGATGAAGGAGACACCCTTGGAGATTGATTATACTAGTGACGTGGCCAAGGACTTGATTAGATATGTTTATCACCAACATAAGAAGTTTTTGTAAGATTCCTCCTAATCCTTAAGTATTTATTCAGAAACTTGATCATTGGAATAGATATCAAGTTTAGGGGAGGATTGTTGGGAATAAATTATGGGTCAGTTCACTAGACGCTGATAAGAAGAATTCAAGCGCTGATAAGATGACATTGGACGCTGACAGCCAAGCGTTGACATTTGAAGAGTCAACGCTGACAGCCTTGAAGACTAGCACTGATGGAATATATCTTCATACGAATCTTTTTGTTTATTTGTTTCTTTATTTGTATATGGTAAAGATAAGTTCGACATTGTATTTTTCATTATTATCTTTACCTAGAATAGTTGATTCGTAGCTTATTGTACAAGACTTCTTAATCTATAAAAGAAGATCTTTTAGGTTAATGTTTGACATCAGTTATAATAAGTTTTCACAAGTATTCGACTGTTAAACCTCTTTCATTGTAATCAAGTTCGATTATTCTAATACAAGTGAAAGTTTGTTTAACATCTTTGTGTTTTAGATTAAGTGTTAATTCCGCATAACACTTAGTTACTTCATTCATAAGCAAAGGTTTCTCTACGTGTATTACTTGATCTAATCTCGTTTACACAAAGCTTAATCGATCTAAGTTTGGGATCAACAAAGACCATAATTTCAAGAACGTCTTCCCAAGATTTGAAGTATGAAGTACATGCCAAATATCGGTCCGAGAAAGGTCTCAAATCGTGAAACGAGTTATGCCAAGATATGAACTTAAGGAGATACACGAGAAGCCATTTTAAAAGATTTTGTCCTTCGGCTAACTATCGATTAAATCGTGCTACTTTGCTTTCGGACTAATAACTACTCAAATAAGTCAATATGAATCACTTGTGATCCATGACAAATAGTTAAAAAATGCTAGTAACCCATTTCCTTTTATAATAACTAGGATTGCGGGGAGAAAAAGTATTACACAATTTGGACGTATGAGTAGTGTTAGCATTGTGACTTGTACCAACAATGATCTCGTTTTTTCACTTAGCATGGAATGTATGACAATCAAGGATGACGAAGTTTACTCTAAGGGACATTTACTTGTTTCTATTCTTTGACCCTAAAAGTCACATTTGTGATGAAAATCATACATTATGTCTTTACACATCTTCTTAGCATTGTTGCAAGTCTTTTACTCTTCAATAAAGGTTAATAAAATTGAACTTTGGTGATGCTTAGATACTTTATTCTAGCATTTCGTGAGGGCACGGTAATGGCTTAGTATAGGGAGTGATGAGATGGCATTTATACATGATCTCATCGTCCTTTTCGGGCTTTAAATGCACAAAAATGTCATAAAATACCATATATATGCTTGTGTTTGTTTACTTGTGTATTTTAGGTATGGATATCGCGAAAAAGACAAAAGATCACAAGAAACAAGGAAAAACGGACACGAGAAACGAAGCCGTACAAAGAACCGGGCCCTAGATCATGATTTATCCAACATTTACCCTTAAAGACTTGAAGATATGCAAGATTAATCCTCAATGAATGAAGAAATGACACTTAAAACCCTTGTGAAATCATAATTACAAGTTTGGTCCCTTAAGTTTGTCAAAATTACACAAATGGTCCTTCAACTTTGAAGAATTGGCAAGATTAGTCCCTCATCAAATCTAATTTGTTAATTATGGTCCCTCATGAAGTCAAAGATACATTGAAGACCTTTGAAGATCAACAAAGTCCAAAACCAGCCCTTGAAATATGGAAAAATGGCAAAAACAACCCTTGAAACACTTTTGCAAAAGTTTTGGGGCAAAAGTGTGAAAACCATAACTTCTATAACAAAGGAATGTGTTTGTTTGGACTGAAATACTTGCTATACAACGTTTCCCAAAAACAAAGGACCAAAAGTGACAAGCTGAAAGTTTGAATTCCTAATAATGCGGGTAACACTTACTGTTTGGATTTTACCATGAAGAACACCCCTTTTTACCCAGGATTAAAAAGAGGAAAACAAAGGGGAAATTAAAATTGGTTGTTCCCACGTGTAATTGACATCAAGACAATCACATCCCACACCAAAAACCTTAATCCCCACTACCAGAATGATACCCCCACTCCCACTCACATGACGACACCTGGCATTATCATGACATGGCAAGATCAACGAACCAAAACTTTTCCTTTGTCACCAAGCACTAAACAAACGTCCATGATTCACCAAACCAGCTGACAACACGCCTAAAAGATTCTGCAAGGACAAATGGGGAAATTCACTTCTAGGGTTTATGAACAGTGATTAGCTAGTATTTGCCTATAAAAAGACTCCTCAACATGTGAGAGAGCTTTTGTTCCAGTTTTAGGCTATCAATCTTTGTAATCCCTTTTTAAGTTAATAAAATTTGATTTTTAGAAATTTATGAAATCTTGTTCTTGTTTATTAAAAGTTGGTGTTAGAATAGCCTAATTCTGAGTTCCATTTTAATGTTTGAAGGTTTTTGAGGCAAGGTTTTAATTGATAAGGCTTGTGTTTCAAAAATCAGAAAGTATTGGTTATTTGATCTCACTTTATTGTTTGTTCATCTTAGCAGCATTTGAAGCTGGTACTTGTTCTGCTAGTACCTCAGCTCAAACAATCCAGGGCCTGGATGTAGGTCTTGGAGGTTTGCACCCTTCTCCTTTTTCATTTTCTCCTTTATTTTCTGAATATTTGTGATTTTGTTTGATTGTTCTTGAATCTGTGATTTTGTGGTTGAATCTGGTTTACTTGTGTTGGTTTGATGTTATTGAGGTGATGTTAGCTTGATTTGTGGGTTAAATCTTGATAATCCTTTGTAAACTTGTCAAAACAAGTTATTAAGGGGTGTTTGGGTTAACTACATAAGCAGGATTTGTGGTTTGTTGAGTGTTGGTTTTGTGTTGTTATCTGTTGGTACATGTGTATCTGATATACTTGGTCACTTATTTGCATATTTTGTGGTTTGAAACACCTAGATTCTAAATAGGGCTATAAAATCTTGTTTACTTGATAAATTTGGCTTAGGTTTAAGGGACACCTAGATCTAATAATAGACAAGGGTTAACAAGTGATTAAACCTAGTTAATAACATCAGGGAAGTAGGATTTGAGGTTTGAAATTAGATCTGTGGTCAATTAGATCAGCAAAGTGTGCATGAGTACTTGTAGTTCATATCAGTAACTTTAATCTGCTTTGATCTTGTTCTATACTTTGTTTCAGTGCTTGATATAAGTTTGTTTGTGCTTATTCATAGTTTATATAGCTTGTGTATGCATCCTGTTGAATTTGGTTGGCTTATTCATGCTATATATGCTTATTTGTGCATAACTGCTTATTTTCCCAAGTCTGTGCAATATCTGGTGACTGTTTGATTAATTTGAGCTTATTGTGTGAACCAAATTGTGATTTTCTTGTTGATATTGACTCTTGTGATTCACTGATCACAAGGGTGCCCTCGTTTCCAATTGAATCCAACTAAATCTCTCTAAAAAGCTTGGTCAAATAGTCAAAGCAGTGGGAACTCCTTTCCCCTGCTACTAGCCACTGCCAGTGTATTTTGGGTTTCAGCTTATCAATAAGCTATAATAGCTTATTTTAACCAGCAACAACTTGGATTTTGTAATAGGTGCTCATTATTTGACCCATTTGTTCATACTGGAGCATTTGGTGGGTTGACTTTAGGGTTTGACACGAAAACCAACTTAATTGACTTTTTCATAAGTGCTTATTGGTTCATTCTGGCTTATTGGTGTTGCTTATTGTAATTTTGTTGATTGATTTGGCTTATTGAGTTCATTTGTGACATTTTGCAAGTTGAATCAAGTTCTGAGGTGCCCTAAATCTCAAACCCGACTATTTTGTCGTTTTGTGGTTTTGTACTTTGCTTATTTCTGGCTTATTGAGTGTGCTTTTTCAAAATTTCTTTTTACAGATCTCTTAAGCATCCCAAAAGAAGGTTGTGTGTCAAATTAGAGCTTATGGCATTAGCTTATTGCTTAATGGGCTAAAAAGCCCAATAAGGATAAGCTGTTTGCTTAATAAGATGTGATAAGCTCACTTTCAGCTTTTGGGCCTTTAGAGTTTTGTGTTTAGAATCAAATTTTGAGTTAGATTGGGCTTTTCCAAGTCAATTGGGCCAAGTTTGACTTTTTGGGCTAAAAAGCCCATTTAAGTGGACTGTTTTTGGTTTTGGCCCATTTGAGGGCCCAATAGGGGTATTCTGGTCATTTTACTTTCATTTTCTGTTTATTTAGGTTAAAATAAACTAGTTTGCAAGTTTTTAGAATTTTTTTATAAATTTTGGATTTTTAATATTATTTTAATATTATTTTATTATTATTTTTCAAATTTCACATTTTTTTAACTTTTTACATTTTTATTAGCTCAAATACATTAAATTAGGATTTTTGCAACTCTTAGATTAATTTTATCACTTTTAGATTAATTTTTATAATTATTTTAAGTTTTAAGAGTTTTTAAATCATTTTAAATAGTTTTTTTAGTTTAAAAATTTCTAAAAATAGTTTTTAATCTTTTTAGGTCAGTTTAGAGGTTTACCAATTGAAAAATATTTATTTGGGCTTTTTGATAATTAATTTGATTTTTAGGGCTTTAATTAGCATTTAAAAATTGAATATTTAATTAATTAAAAGGTTTGAAAAAGTTTTGATCATTGGTAAACTCTTAGCTTATTTATTTTGATTTTTGATGAATTTTTTGTAATTTTTAGAATTAATTTTTATTTTAGCTTATTTTACGGTTTTACGTTTTGTCGTCGTAGTAATTAATTTCACGTCTTCGTTATCCTCTTTTATCATCCCCTTCTAAACCAATATTAATCTCAAATAAATTACATCTTAGTCACACACATATACCTCCTTGGGAAACGAACTTTCATATCATAAGGGTCATTAGTGCTTGATTTTCCTAAATCATCACTTAATACTTTTCCCTATTTTACCCTCTTTGTTTTCCTAAACAAGAGTGGTAATTTACTACAATCATTTTGGAGTCACTGTCGGGGAGGTGTGTCGTGATTAATTTGTCTTGTTGTTTTTAATATTAACCATAAATAGTATTTGTATTAGTAGAAATCCACTAATACGTATTATCGGTTTTCTTGGTTTTTCTTGTGAAATTATTATTACTATATTGTATTAAGTATCACAATAAATACAAAGTATCTCCAAAAGTGTGAAAACACAACCTTAATTGGGATTTGATCTCCGAATTATTGTATTCGAATCTCAAACAAAAAGAAAAAGGCAAAAATAGATAAATACTTTCGTGAAGCTCGATTTTGAAAAATACAAACTATAAGGTGGGTATAAGGCGGGTATTATAAAATATACCCTAAGGAAAAAGGCTCTTAAGTGCTTCGCGCCGCCTCGTTTCCCCGCTTGCTTGTGAGTATTTTGAGATTGAAGGCTAATCGAGGGTTTTGCCGCACAAAGTATTATTACGTATAATATATTTGATTGGTTTCTTTGTTATTAAACCCTCTTGAACAATTTGGTTTTCACCAAAGTTCTAAAGTCATTCGAAGGCGTTCACTCCACGTGATCGTTTTCATTCCTTTGAGGCTTCTTTAATCAAGAGTTCGATTCGAGGAGAGATTTGGTAGATTCTTGTCTACGAAGATACACCAAAATCCAAAAAATTTAAAAACAATCAAAAACACAAAAAAATTGAAAATCCACAAAACACCCAAAAAGAATCTTCTTTGCTCACCTCCCATTCTTCGTGAAGTTTATGATCACTCGTAATCAAGCAAAACGAGCTCGTAAACGTCTTCAAAAGCAATCCAATCAAGAGACGTTGATTGAAGAACAACCTCCAATTGTTGAACCTATTGTAGAACAAGAAGTCGTCATGGCTAATCGTACTATGATGGAGTTGCTACAAGCACCCACCGAGGGTTTTGGAGAGGCCATTGTGATACCCGCTATCCTTGCGGAGAATTTCGAGATTAAGACGGGTTTAATGTCGATATTGCAAGCTAATAAGTTTAGAGGTCATGAGAAAGACAACCCGCATTATCACATAAGGAATTTTAATCGTCTCACCACTACTAGCAAGTTTAAGGATGTTCCACATGGCGCCATTAAGATGATGTTGTTTCCATACTCGTTAGATGGACCCGCTAAAATTTGGCTTGAGAAAGAACCGTCAAATTCGATTTTGACATGGGGTGATCTCGTTTCTAAGTTTGTGAACAAATTTTTTCCACCATCTAAAACAACACATTTGAAAAATGAGATTTCAAGATTTTTGCAAAGAAACAATGAAAGTTTTGAAGGATAAGAGATTATCTCCCTCGAGGTTCGATAATTAATATCTGTTAGCCGTATTTAAAGTGATGGTCATATAATATACCGTTGTGAAGCTCGTGGAAAATGCTACATAATAGTGTTGGGAGTTCTAGTATAATGTTTGGTATGTAACATGAATTAGTCCCGAACACATAAATGAGGAAGGCCTTCTACTCTTACACTTGTAGTATAAAAGGCACTAAACACCTCATTTGCGTGTGTGTGTTTTCCATTTCATAGTTTGTAGAGAGAGAAACATTTGGCTTTCTCTCACTAGGAATTCACAACCTTTTTGTTTTCTTTTTATTCTTCATCTAACCTAATCTTTCTTTTTGGTTTAATCTTGTTCTTCATCATCTCTATTTCTTATTCTATAAGTCGTGTGTTACATTCCTACAAGTGGTATCATTCGCCAAGGGATTTGTGGATAGCTCTTGGGTGTTGTCCTTGTTTTTCTTGTGTTTCATGATTCATATATCTTCTAAGTAGTTGTGGTAGAGATTTGGTATATTCACTTTGGCTAAAAACACAAAATTTTTGGGTGTTTTAATCATTTTTTGGCTTAAAATCTCGAATTGGTTGGGTTTTGTCCGAGAAAAGTGGGAATTTGGTACTATTCCGACATGTTTCATCGGAAAAGGGTTTTATATTCCGATGGATATTCCGACAGAATTCCATCGGAAAAGGGTTTCTTCATTCCGATCGTTATTCCGATAGTCATTCCGATATGTATTCCGATAGTACATTCTGACAGGTATTCTGATAGTACATTCCGACAAGTATTCCGATAGAACATTCCGACATACATTTCGACAGGTATTCCGATAGCACATTCGGATAGGTATTCCGATAGCACATTCCGACAAACATTCCGACATGTATTTCGATGGACATTCCGACATGTATTCCAATGGACATTCCGATGGAAATTTTGTTCGAGTATTTTTTTAGACTTAGCCACCATCTAGACTAGTCCCGGGACATAGTTTACACGAATTAAAAAAAAAGAGTTAAAATTTTTTAGGTCAAGTAAAATCAAATTTTTTCCCTACTAGTTTTTGGCTATCTCTAACTCAATTCTAAAATTTGGCGACACAAAATTTTTTCAACTTACCGTTTTGTCGGACTAAGGAATTTATTGTCGGAATGAAAAAAAACAAAAAAACGGAAGTTTTGGAATTTCATCAACAACACACGCTTTCTACGAATTGAAATCATGTTTTTCACACGACTTCTACGATGACGTCTCAACAAGATATTTATGATGCAGGTACTGAGAGTCGTCCACCCATGCTTACCAAGGAGAACTACACTACATGGGCTAGTCGTCTCCTTCGTTATGCAAAATTTAAACCTCTGGGAAAGTTGATTGTCAACTCGATTCAAAAGGGTCCGTATGTTAGAAGAACAATTATTGTGCCTGGGAGACCCTACGAATGCTAACCCAGTGGCTGACTCTAGTCATGAGCAAACGGATGAAGAATTAACTGAAGTTGAATCCAAACAACTCGACGTTGATGATCAAGCAATTCAAGTCATTCTTATGGGACTTCCTGAAGATGTTTATGCTGCTGTCGATAGTTGTGAAACCGCACACGAGATGTGGCTTAGGATTCAGAAAATGACGAAGGCCAGTGAAATCGGTTTACAAGAAAAGGAAACTAAGTTGCTTCGTGAATGGGAGAAATTTACGTCTACTGAAGGGGAACAAATTGAACCTTACTACCATCGGTTTTCAACCCTCATGAACCATCTTAGAAGAAACAAACATGAACCTGCACAAATTGCTTCCAACATCAAATTCCTTGATAATCTTCCTTCTAAATTGTAACACCCCCAAATATTCATACTTTAGTTCAGCGGAAGAGTCCTTGGTGTTACGGGATAGCACATTACTCAAATCATAGACAACGCATAAAAATCGCGTCTTTAATAATAAATCATTTTCCATTCATGAATATCAAATTTACATAGGTCCCAAGTCATAGTATTTCATACAATTTTACAAAACATTTGAATGGAAATTGTTGTTTAAGTGCGGACCATATATTCTTGTCGTCTTCCCGAGAATTACCTTAAAGTACCTGAGATAAAATATATTAAAATAAAAGGTCAGCGAAAACGCCGAGTGAATTCATAGAGTTTAACTAAACCACTAATATATCACCGGTATAAATTTATTACCGAAAATCTTTTTGTACAAATCTTTGTAGTAGGCCATGAAATAGGCCAAAGACATTTTATACAAATCTTAGTCGTAAATCATAATATAGGCTCCAGTCTTCAAATCCATAATATGAACCATTGTCGTAAAAACATCATACGATACGTTTTATAACGTTGTATAGAGTTTAAAGAAAACCGTTAAGAAAAAGGTTATGTAAAACCAAAACACGAACAAAATATCAATAATAAGACGCCGTATTGCTAGTCAGGCAATATATCGTAATTCAATGCGTATAGCAGTATTTTCGTTATTGGATTATCATAAGCCGCATGACATTGCTACCTTACTATAATAAACAACGAGTAGCTAACCCGAAACTCATTTGCCCATCTAAAACAGCGTGTCGTCACAATAATCACGCTTATATAAATCTTCTCATACATAAATTCGCTTACCAATCAATGTGGCACTACGGGGATCAACCGTCAAGGCGCGAATTGGGGTGATCTTCCCCAAATGGTACTATTATATGCATAAGCGTTTACTAAAGACCGGTAGTTCACAATTCATGCTAATGGGACTTTTAGTGAAATAACCTAACTAATAATAATCCATTTCATTTCATTTATCAGGTCATATAATCATTCATCGAGTCATATAATAATTCGGGTCCAAATCAATAAGCAAACAATCGGGACAACTGGTGTCCTATTTTTTTTATTAAAACTAACATGTTATCTCCCTCGCGGGTTCATAAAACATTTCATAAAAACATTTAAAAGGGTGCGAGGCTATGAACTCACGTTGATTGGGAAAGGTGGGTTATCGGCGATTTGGATGTACGGTACGTGCTTCAATCACGGAAACCTAGACAAATAATACTCGTCTTAGACTCTTGTCCAATGACATTATAAAAACAATGGCTATATATATATATATATATATATATATATATATATATATATATATATATATATATATATATATATATATATATATATATATATATATATATATATATATATATATATATATATATATATATATATATATATATATATATATATATATATATATATATATATATATATATATATATGATGATATTATAAGTATGATGATGATCAAGTGGGTTTTTATATCTTCATTCAACATTATAGTATTATGTGTTAGTCAAAATTTTGACTAGTTACACTAGTTTCAATCTAGTTCCATATCAAGGCCCAATAAGCCCATTAAGAGTTCAACTCTTTATATTAGTCCATTTATACTATTAATATCAGGCCTTTACTCATATGTTGGGCCCAGGTACGTTAAGCCCAATTAGTAAGTCCATTAGTCTTTATCCAAACTAGTTGGGTCAATAGTCCAATAAGGCTACTTTGGCCCGTTAATGTCCATATGTTATAAAGCTTGGGTTTTATCGGTTTTTACTTTTCAAATATACTTATACATCAGTATATGAGTTATAAAAAATTTACATTATACGGGTCCGACCGTCTAAGTTTTAATTGACGAAAACGTTAATTTATCGGTTTTACCCGAAAAGACGTAAAACTTATGTATAGAGTTTTATAACTTATAACTTATCAAATTGCCATTTTTATAAAATGTCCCATTTATTTTCAAAGTAAATACTTATTTATATGTACTATATAAGTTAGTGTGTTTTAGTTAAACACTTTATATTAGTTTTATTTGAGTGCTCATTTTATAATATATACATTTATTTTTCAAATATGATTATTATTCTCACTTTCACCATTTTTACCATATCTTGAGTTCTACAAGGAGATAGAAGAACATTATTGGACACCACAAACAATATGATATGTGCTACAATTAACTCAGTTTTAGCTACTGCTCAATCAACCTTTAAATGTCTATAACAGTTCGTCCAAAACAGACTATACATATTTAGACTTCAATATTGTTTTGATCATATCTCAGTCATTTTATGGATTCCATTGAGTGGCCAACTCTCACATATGTACAAGTCACTTATCTTACTGTATATTAACATATCCAAGCTACTTTAACAAGTTATCATATATTTCTTTACTGTTTTATACAGCCTACACTTTTAGCCATGATTTTAACATCCTTTCATGTAGCTTTTAATCATTTTAACTAAATTTATCAACACATGATCCACACATAATACTTTTGATCATCATTCATAATAATATAAATATACATAAATAAAGAAAATACAAGATTACATAATCAAAATAACAAGAGGATAGGAAGAAACAATCTCTATACCACCAATAGTGATGAAAAGATGAGGTTTATGATGAACAAGGCTTGGTTCCTTGTTACCAAACCTTCAACTTGGTAAATGAACTTCCTGGGTCCTTCAAATGGATGAATATCTTCATGAAAATCAGCCTAGGATCTCCATGGAAACTCCTTTCCACATGTTATAACCACCTCCAATCTTCATATTTTCAATGGGTTTTCATCATATGTAAATTATACATATGATTTATGGTTGATTTTTTTGATCAATGGTGGTGTTGTTGATGAATGATGGACGTTCATAGGGAGTAGAGAGAGAGAGAGAGAGTGTCAGTTTTGCATGTAACAAAGTGAGTTGGTTGTTTATGTTAGCTTGTTTTTGAGGTTTAGTGGTTTTGTTGCAAGAATAAGACATGTGTCCTAGTTTTGATATAAGGTTGACACCTCAAAGTTTGTTGGTGAAGCTTGCCATTTTATTTAGTAGGGACGGGACAAGAGTTATCTTGTCTCATCCCTATTTATTTACGGGTATTCCTGGATTCTAGTTTCCTAGATTTGCGTGCCCTCGGGTCGTTTAACGAAAAACGTTTTTATAAATTATGAATCAACGGCACAAAACGAATCTAATAAAAATTGTCTCATAAAAATGGAGTTCAAAAACGTAAATTTGTAAACCTAGGGTTTCCGGTTTAGTCGTAAAGCACGTTAAATTATGCACGTAAGTCCCAATCTCTTCTCGAAAATTTGTGAGTTTATGAACCAACACAAATTAAAATTCCAAAATAATATTCAAGGATAAGTTTTATTTCCTAAAATGTCGGACTCTCACCAAAAACGGTGTATGTAAACGTAAGCACATAACGTAGAGTCCTCCAGTTTAGACGTAGTCGATGCTACTTTAAGATGTAAACTCAAATTCCTTCCCAAAAATGAGTGAGTTCATAATATAACATTAAAATAATGATTTTAAATAATACTTGAGAATAAAATATCGATCATAAATTGACGGATTGTCACAGCATTTACCCCTAAACAGGATCTTTGTCCTCAAAGATCGATTTATCTTACTACTCGCTTCTTATAGAGTTAAAGCCATGTGGGTATTTCCTCCACATTCGGTCCTTTCTCTCAAGTGTAATTCATTACAATACACGAGTTTCATCAAACTTAACTACGGGAATACGATCAGGCTTAATATTGACTTACTTTCTCTATCCATGATGTTCACGGGTTTTTGATGAATGCAACTTTTCACCGATCTAAACTTCATCTAGAAGTACTCAAATTTTCACTTGATAGACATTTTATCAAGTTGGATATACGAACATAATTCACGCAGCCGTTGAAGTCCTAGGGTAGATCCAGCTTATATGCCTTTCAAACCAACTTTTTTTTACATTTTCTCAATGGTCCCATACAACGGGGACTTATTTCCCATGATCTTTCAGATCATCAATTCATTTTTCCAAGGTGAAATTTTTTGGCATAACTTCGCTACCTGTCCTGCACTTCAAGATCTACATTTCATATTCACATAACCTCATGCCCACTACTAGCAATCAATAATTAGATCCTAGTTTCAACAATCATTTTTGGTCTCGCGGTTCGAGTATTTTGTAAGGTTAGGTTTGTCATCATAGACTACCTTAAACCTAAAAGACATGTCCAACTCACAATGGGTGTACGTCGGGTGTCTTCATCCCAACTCATGCTTACAGATGCTCTCATATTTAGATCCTCACAAGATTCAATCTCAATCATAATACTATAATTATCAATGATAATCTCTCCAAAGGAAAACGATATACGGTTTATTACCAAAGGTCAATTATTCAATCATAAAACAACACTTCTAGTGTTTTTTATCGTTACTTTACCTCGTCCCTTCGATTGGGGTGGTAAATAGTACTTTCATCAAGGTTCATCCCCAATGACTTCTGAGCATATCTCTAGAAATTCGATGCGAAACGAGGATCTTGATAGAGATGATCGATACAGGCACACTATGTTTACACAACTCCTTTAAATACAAAAGAGTCAATTTCTTCATCGAGAATCTATCATTAACAAGAATGATATTAACAAATTTGGTTAGTCTGTCGACGATGACCCAAATAGAAACAAATTCAAATGATGACCTTTGCAATAGTTAGACGTTTACTAATGTATGAGGCGATGTCTGCCTTCATAATTTGCCATCAGTTCAACTTCTTTAGATAAGATACATTAAATCAAAAATGGCATGAATAGAATACTTAATCTTATGAGATTTCAACATGACTAAATCTCGAAATCCTCTGTATTTAGGCAACCACAAGCGGCCTTTAAAACATTTACCGCCATCAGCTTCTTAATTCTAATGGTTCACATTAGCCGCGAACCCCTTATATTATCTATATTATCCTTCTTACAAGCCTCAACTATTTTTAAATTGTTCGGGTAATATATTTTGCACAGTCATTACAAAGGAACACATCCTAGTTGATTCTTTATCTTTTCTACATAATGCGTCAGTATTTACATTCACCTTTCCGGATGAAATAATTATCATGACCACAATTCACTCAGAAATTCTTTCTTCATATTTTCTAAGTTTTAGTTTCGTCTCAACTATCATTTTTATCAGTTTTGCTCAATCCGACGTCTAAAGCGCCGATAATTATTACAAGTAATTAAATAATAATATTTAATTTTTATGAAACGTAAAGGTAAAAATTTTAAATTTCTTAGTTCCACCAATTATATTAAAAAAATGTTCAAAATAAATTTGAATTTAATTAACACGATTTTTGTTGATTTATCAAAAATAATTAATAAGATCCGTAAATGTTCAAAAAATCTTTGTTTATACTTCGGTCAAAATTTTCTTAGTTGAAAAGCAAAAATTGTTGTTTCAATTTTCAAGTCATGGTTTAAATGGTTTCCTCAATTCCTCTTAGGTTGTCTTGAGGTATACACAAACATTTACCCCTAAAGGAGTCTAGTTAAATGATTTGGGTATGAGGGAATAATCCCTTAAAATTCCTTTGATAAATTATTTGTCAAAACATATTTCCACTTTCTTTTTTGGTAAACCCCAAAGCTTTAATGACTCTAATCTTTGAAGAGTCAATATAGATTCCATTATTTATTAATCACACGGTCAAATAATGTAAAGGACTAAGCCTTAAATCATATGTCAAATACTCAAGGTACAGGTTTTCATTGCTCGGCCAATTCTGGGCAGTCAATATGATTGTTAACTCCTTCCTATTCTTAGAAACAAACAAATGGTCCTTAATGATCACAAGCATGAATGTATCAAAATAGAGCCTACACACGTGATTCACCATATTTATGGATGCTACATGTGCATTGGTCAATCCAAACGACATAACATGAAACTCATAATGGTCATTACAAGTTCTGGATGTAGCGACTAGAATAGATAATCTTTTTCGCGGATGCGAAATTGATGATAACCATGTCGTGGATCAAATCTTTGAATATACGCTAGAACCTTGTAAATGATGGAACAAATCTATCATCCTGGGTAGTGGATATAAATTTTGATCGTCAATTTACCTAGTTCACGGTAAACAACAAATATAAGGAATGATAACACCATAGCTATTCATGATGACGAGCTTGGTAGAATAAAAGCTTTCTCCGACAACTCTCTCAGTTGTGCGGTAATTTTTTAATTCAGATGGTGCTGACGTACAGTGCACACGCCACAGGTACAGCACCGGGAATATAATCAATACCAAATTCAACTTGCCTTAGTGGCGAAAGTCTAGGTAATTTACCAGCAAATATCTCCTAAAATTTCAGATAACAGAAACATCTTTTAATAAGTTTACTTTAATTTCTTTCTAGATTACAAGATCTATGACTAGTTCATAACCATTCATGGTATAATTTCAAGTCTAAATGCAGGATATGGTCATCCAACAAGAATTATTTAGATCACTTTTGATAATCAACATCTTATCAATTAAGGGATTTCTACTCGAGTTCCCATCAATTAAAACAACGACATCATGTCATAATCAATCAATCCATTCTAATGGCACTACCAACTTTTCAGTTTTATTGCCGTTGATAAGATGTGAACTTCTCAAAAGACTAATAATAACTCATAATCCTTCACAAATTCAAGGGTATCTGGAGACATAACTAACCTTAAAAAGATTAAGGTTAACGCATGACCTACGCTAGAGAATTTCAAATTAGATACAGACGAAAACATTAACGAATATAAGTCTATCCCATGTTTTCATGAATTCAGTGCGCATTCGAAAGCTCCTCGGATCGTTACCTAGGTCATTCAAATGAAATCTAATCAAAGAAATGATAGGAACGTCGATACATCCAGTCGGGTATCAATACTTAATAATTAGATACTTTCCCAAAGAATCTCACTATGAGAGAATTGGACAAGAAGGGGAGGTCAATTGTCAAATAAGACAATTTCCACAGATGAGTAAATTCGATTCATAAATATAAATGGTACGGGCATATGTAGGTGTTCCTAATAATATGCCCCTAGTTTGCACTTCTTGCAGATCTCATAAAATTTAATCTTTCACAACTTCAAAGAAAATGTAGTGTTTATTAACACTTCCATGGTGACTACTAACCAGCCTTGCATGGTCCCTTCCAAATTGTATGTAGGCGCGCAACTATATACAATTTTAGGATTAACGATGCAATACTCAGTTCGTCAAAATTATATCATCATGTCTATAATAAAAATATTTTCATGCTCAATTCTTAAATAATAATCAAAATGAATTTACAGAGATGTTCTTCGTTATGGAAACAATTAAGTTTTCTAAGGTGTTTCATAAACAACTTTATTTCAATAATGGTTACTTATAAATCTCACTTTGAATAATCCATATGGTGATGAAAATTCAATTTTTCTCAAGGGATACTGTTTTAACTTATAAAAACAATGAGTGATCTGCAAAAGAGTGATGAAAAGTAGTTCACCAAGAACTAACTACAATATATCAGGAAATGAGCTTAGCCAATTAATCATGAGGTTCATGACCTCGATGGCACTCAAAAAGAACAATCCACGACGTAACTCAAATCGAGATGAGTACTTTTTCAATGGTTGCATCACTAATACGAACATTAGGATGAAGCAATAAAAGATAGATAACATCGATACATGTAGGACTTAGCAATCAAAGGTAGTCTTTTCATTAATCACAAACAAGTCAAAATTGTGTCGTAACACATTACGTGTTGCCATGTCATACAATTCCAAAAACTCATCCTACCAACTGATGTCTCAGTTAAGTTAGGGATTTTTAAAAGATACCACAATGAATACTAATCTACAAGAGTCATTAGGTGTTCCACCTGTCCCTGAAGATCCATCGGTCCCAATTCAGAAGAAGTTTCTTCAATTTATTTCTTGGACACTGGGTATCCTCGTTAGTGGACAATGGCCTAGGAACAACCCTTAACACGAACCAACAATAATTTAAAATCTTATAATTAAATCACAGGACTTAACGGATTCCTCTTAACAATCTCATATTACATACGAGTTAAATTTGAATTTATTCAAGTTTCAACCAGCTTATACTCAATTCGATATCCTACCCCATTCTCCAATACTTTCAACCTTATTCTTAGACCTTGAAAGGGCAATAAAATCTCGATCTGAACAACACTTAATTTCCAATCCGTTAGGTCCTTCATCAATAATTATCAAATGAGTCACTAGTAGTAAATGACTCACACATTCAATTAGACTTCTCGGAAAGGTACTAGTGGCATGAGGCTTTTGGGTAAAGGCTCCATTGACAGCCTCAAGTGCAACATTCACCCTTTCGATTTCAAATTTAAGAATTGGGTGACACCGAATCAGATGACATCTTTCTAGGTGGTAAGGTTTTGTCAAACTCCACTCTATAAGTAAAGATCGTCATGACATCGATATCAGATTTAATCTCGCCAATTCTTCTTCAAGATCATAATCAACTAATATCAACATTTCTACAAATATCAACCATTTGGTTGGGATCATAAATATCCACAACTTGTTTAGATCTGGAATAACTAGAAATCCTACGGGAATAGCTTCGATTGATTTTCTATGGGAGTTAGGGTTTCTTGTGACAATCTACGTCGTATAAATACCTCGTATAAGTATTAAAATAATCATCAAACGATCATATAATCAAATTACAACATATATATATAATCCAAGTTATATATATATATATATATATATATATATATATATATATATATATATATATATATATATATATATATATATATATATATTAAAATAACACTTCTCAGTTTGGCCTTGTCGGTAACTCAGGAATTCTTCGGCACCGTTATAGACAAAAGATTTTTAGACATTTTGAGAAAAATGTTTATAGTTAAAAGATTTTGAAATGTTTTATTCAAAACCTTGGTTTTAAAAATCGTTGGTTATCTATAACGAGAGCTCTGGTACCAAACTGTAACACCCCCAAATATTCATACTTTAGTTCAACGGAAGGGTCGTTGGTGTTACGGGATAGCACATTACTCAAATAATAGACAACGCATAAAAATCGCGTCGTTTAATAATAAAGCATTTTCCATTCATGAATATAAAATTTACATAGGTCCCAAGTCATAGTATTTCATACAATTTTACAAAACATTTGAATGGAAATTGTTGTTTAAGTGCGGGCCATATATTCTTGTCGTCTTCCCAAGAATTACCTTAAAGTACCTGAGACAAAACATGTTAAAAGAAAAGGTCAGCGAAAACGCCGAGTGAATTCATAGAGTTTAAATAAACCATTAATATATCATCGGTATAAATTTAATACCGAAAATCATTTTGTACAAATCTTTGTAGTAGGCCATGAAATAGGCCAAAGACATTTTATACAACTCTTAGTCGTAAATCATAATATACGCTTCATCCTTCAAATCCATTATACGAACCATTGTCGTAAAAACATAATACGATACGTTTTATAACGTTGTATAGAGTTTAATGAAAACCGTTATAAGAAAAAGGTTATGTAAAACCAAAACACGAACATAATATCAATAATAAGACTCCGTATTGCTACTTAGGCAATATATCGTAATTCAATGCGTATAGCAGTATTTTCGTTATTGGATTATCATAAGCCGCATGACATTGCTACCTTACTATAACAAACAACGGGTAGCTAACCCGAAACTCATTTGCCCATCAAAAACAGCGTGTCGTCACAATAATCACGCTTATATAAATCTTCTCATACATAAATTCGCTTACCAATCAATGTGGTACGACGGGGATCAACCGTCAAGGCGCGAACTGGGGTGATCTTCCCCAAATAGTACTATTATATGCATAAGCGTCTACCAAATACCGGTAGTTCACAATTCATGCTAATGGGACTTTTAGTGACATAACCTAACTAATAATAATCCATTTCATTTCATTCATCGGGTCATATAATCATTCATAGGGTCATATAATCATTCGGGTCCAAATGAATAAGCAAACAATTGGGACAACTGGTGTCCTATTTCTTATTAAAACTAACATGTTATCTCCCTCGCGGGTTTATAAAACATTTCATAAAAACATTTAAAAGAGTGCGAGTCTATGAACTCACGTTGATTAGGAAAGGCGGGTTATCGGCTATTTGGATGTACGGTACGTGCTTCAATCACGGAAACCTAGACAAATAATACTCGTCTTAGACTCTTGTCCAATGACTTTATAAAAACAATGGCTATGGATATATATATATATGATGATATTATAAGTATGATGATGATCAAGTGGGTTTTTATATCTTCATTCAACATTATAGTGTTATGTGTTAGTCAAATTTTTGACAAGTTACACTAGTTTTAATCCAATTCCATATCAAGGCCCAATAAGCCCATTAAGAGTTAAAATCTTTATATTAGCACATTTATACTATTAATATCAGGCCTTTGCTCATATGTTGGGCCCAAGTGGGTTAAACCCAATGAGTAAGTCCATTAGTGTTTATCTAAACTAGTTGGTTCAATAGTCCAATAAGGCTACTGTGGCCCGTTAATGTCCATATGTTATAAAGCTCGGGTTTTATCGGTTTTTACTTGTCAAATATGCTTATAAATCAGTATATGAGCTATAAAAATTTTACATTAGATGGGTCCGACCGTCTAAGTTTTAATTGACGAAATTAATTTATCGGTTTTAGCCGAAAAGACGTAAAACTTATGTATATAGTTTTATAACTTATAAACTTATCAGATTGCCATTTTTATAAAATGTCCCCTTTATTTATCAAAGTAAATACTTATTTATATGTAATATATAAGTTATTGGGTTTTAGGTAAACATTTTATATTAATTTTATTTGAGTGCTCATTTTATAATATATACATTTATTTTACAAATCTGATTATTATTCTCACTTTCACCATGTTTACCATATCTTGAGTTATACTAGGAGATAGAATCTCATTTTTGGAAACCACAAACTATATGATATGTGCTACAATTATCTCAGTTTTAGCTACTGCTCAATCAACCTTTAAATGTCTCTAACTGTTCGTCCAAAATAGACTATACAGATTTGGACTTCAATATTGTTTTGATCATATCTCACTCCTTTTAGGGATTCCATTGAGTGGATAACTCTCACATATGTACAAGTCACTTATCTTACCGTATATTAAATTATCCAAGCTACTTTAACAAGTTATCCTATAGTTCTTTACTATTTTATACAGCCTACACTTTTAGCCATGATTTTAACATCCTTTCATGTAGCTTTTAATCATTTTAACTAAATTTATCAACACATGATCCCCACATAATACTTTTGATCATCATTCATCATCATATACATATACATATACATAAATAAATAAAATACAAGATTACATAATCAAAATAACAAGAGGATAGGAAGAAACATTCTCTATACCACCAATAGTGATGAAAAGATGAGTTTATGATGAACAAGGCTTGGTTACTTGTTACCAAACCTTCAACTTGGTAAATGAACTTCTTGGGTCCTTCAAATAGATGAATATCTTCATTAAAATCAGCCTAGTAACTCCATGTAAACTCCTTTCCACATGTTATAACCACCTCTAATCTTCATCTTTTCAATGGGTTTTCATCATATGTAAATTATACATATGATTTATGGTTGATTTTTTTTATCAATGGTTGTG
Source organism: Glebionis coronaria (assembly GCA_025667525.1). Lineage (NCBI taxonomy): Eukaryota > Viridiplantae > Streptophyta > Magnoliopsida > Asterales > Asteraceae > Glebionis > Glebionis coronaria. Next base: position 268,282,233 of record CM046877.1, on the reverse strand, counting down.
TTGTTGATGAATGAGAGACGTTCATAGGGAGTAGAGAGAGAGTTTGTGAGTTTTGCATGTAACAAAGTGAGTTGGTTGTTTATGTTAGCTTGTTTTTTAGGTTTAGTGGTTTTGTTGCAAGACTAAGACATGTGTCCTAGTTTTGATATAAGGTTTACACCTCAAAGTGTGTTGGTGAAGCTTGCCATTTTATTTAGTGGGGATGGGACAAGAGTTATCTTGTCTCATCCCTATTTATTTATGGGTATTCCTGGATTCTAGTTTCCTCGATTTGCGTTCCCTCGGGTCGTTTTACGAAAAACGTTTTTATAAATTATGAATCAACAACACAAAACGAATCTAATAAAAATTGTATCATCAAAAACGGAGTTCAAAAACGTAAATTCGTAAACCTAGGGTTTCCGGTTTAGTCGTAAATGACGTTAAATTATGCACGTAAGTCCTGTTCTCTTCTCGTAAATTTTTGAGTTTATGAACCAACACAAACTAAAATTCCAAAATAATATTCAAGGATAAATTGTATTTCCTAAAATGTCGGACTGTCACAAAAAACGGTGTATGTAAACGTAAGCACGTAACGTAGAGTCCTCTGGTTTAGACGTAGTCGATGCTACTTTAAGATGTAAACTCAAATTCCTTCCCAAAAATGAGTGAGTTCATAATATAACATTAAAATAATGATTTTAAATAATACTTGAGAATAAAATATCGATCATAAATTGACGGATTGTCACATGAATGGTCATGATATGTCACTCTTGTCAATCAAACCAAGGATCTTCATGTCGTGGACTACACTCAAGTATATGACTATTTGAAGATGAATCAAGATGAAGCTAACGAAGTTAGGACTGAAAGACGTGTCAAAACCCAAGATCCATTGGCTTTTATGGCAAATTCTCCGTCATCTATGTCATATCCCATGGTACCCTACCATCAACCCTCATCAAGTAACTTCATGCCGCAACAACAACAACAACTCACCTCTTATGGATATCAACCTCCTGCTGCTGTAAATTACTTACAACAGCCTATTGCCTGTTTTGATGACATCACCGATCCTACTCATGCTATTAATACTAGCCTTGCCCTTCTTGCAAAGGCATTCAAATTCACCATTAACCCCACCAACAACAATAAGAGAATCTCCTCGAACACTAGAAATAGGCAGATTTCTCAACCTTTCATGCATGTGAATCAAGATCGCCAATTGTTAATTGCTGGGAGCACGAGGAATCATTTTCAACAATATGGTCAGAATGTCGGGCAGACCGTTGGCAATGCAGGAAATCAGTATGGTCAAAACCGTGGTCAGAATCCAAATGTTCCGAATGCGGGTAATCAAAATGGGTTAATAGTGGTGTCAGCGGTTGGTAACCAGATGGGAAACATTATGGCTGCAAGGGCTGAGAATACTGGTACGGGAAATGGAAACAACAATCGTCAGATTCAGTGCTACAACTGCAGGGGATTTGGCCATTATGCTCGCGATTGCACAGCCAAAAAGAAGAGGGATGCTGCTTATCTTCAGACTCAGCTTCTCATAGCACAAAAGGAAGAGGCAGGGATTTTACTTCAAGGTGAGGTATTCGATCTTATGGCTTCTGCTGCAGAATATGACGAGGAAGAAGAGGTGAATGCCAACTACATCTTGATGGTTAACTTACAACAAGCATCTACCTCAGTAATGCATGTTGACAGAGCTCCCGTTTATGATTCAGACGGTCCCTCTGAGGTACATCCACGTTTTGATGATAATTATATATATATATAGTAAGTCTAATCAGGAGGAGGAGTATACTGAGATGCTTGAGCCCTACATTGAGACACACGGGGATCAAACGAATAATAGTAATATTAGACTGAATGAGCCCAGTGTGGACCTCAGTGTGGATCAAGTTGCCCAGCCTACAACCCTTCCTGATGCGGTACATGCGTATTATAAATCTTTATTTGATAAGCTTGCTAAGGATGTTGACCATGCTACGGTGGTTAATAACAAGTTTAGAGATACTAATGCCAAATGACCACTGAGCTTGCGGGATATAAGGAACGGGAGAAAAATGCACATCGGTTTATCAAGAAAAATGCACAACTAATAAATTAAATTCCTTACATTTAAGTAGTGCTAAAAAGATAAGCGAATTGAATGATGAAATCACCTCACTTAATAAACAGCTTTCAACTGAAAAATCTACTATTTTGGATTTAAAAGAAGAACGGAAAAAGCTGAAACATGATTTCAAAATTCGAGAAGATGGGCTTCTTGAGGATTTTTTCAAAGCTCAGGATAGGATTAGAGAACTAGACAACCTTTTAGTAAAACGTGTCCAAACTATGCAGACGATAAATATGCTCGCACCAAAAGTGAATGAGATAAATTACACTCGATACAAATTGGCTTTAGGTTGTCCTCTTCCTCCTAATCCCGGATATATTAAGCAAGTTCAAGCCACTGATGAAACTTTATATAATGGTAGTGTGCTCTTGTCTAATTAGCATGATCCTCCTAGTGTGCATGATTCTGAGGAAACTACTGAACTTGCAGTAGAGACTTGTTTAAAAATGAAAAAGCTTGATAAAGAAGTGACACCCGTTTATTATCCAAAATTTAATCCTCCAACTATTTTTATTCGGTCTAAAACGAGTACTGAAATGCTTTTGCTCCCAAGTGAGGAATTGCCTGATGACCCTCCTAAACCGAGTATCACACGCCGATTTTTAAACGAGCTTAAAGATAACCTTGTCATCCTTAAACGTGTTGTTAATTCCAAAATCACTGGAGGAAATTTTACATCACATGTTCAGATTGAGGTTTAGAAAATTCTTGAAAACGATATTAATCTGATTATTAGTTAAGTTGATGCTCGGTTAGGCAATTTGGAAAACGCTTTTCTAAAAGAATTAGCCAACTTTGTTGAAGACTTTAAATCTTTGACGAAGGAAGCTGATGAATCTCTTGATAAAATCAAAGTTTTGGAAAATGATCTTGAATGCCTCTCTAAAGCACGTGATTGTATTAATAGTAGCCCTGTTGAGTTAGGTACCTCTATGTCGCATAATGAAAACCTCCAAACTGAGCTTGATCTTATGAAAGAGAAAATGGAATCTTATGTCATTAAAAAGGATAAAGAATTCACCGATCTTTGGAATAAATTTGTCAAAAAATGTGATGAATGCAAAATGACAATATTTCTTACAAAAAAGCTTACAATGAAATGAAACAAACAATCGTACGTTTGACAGCTCAGTTGGGAGGTGCTCAGGGAACCAATCTAGCTTCTTCAGGGTTAGAGAATGTTAGTGATGGAAATGCTCAGAAGCTTAAGGCTAAAATTGCAGATTTAGAATCTATTATTGTTTCATATAAGCGGGATGTTGAACAAAGTAAGTCTGTCAATCAGAAACTTATTGATAAAATATGTGTGAACTGTAAGTTAAAAGCTTTATTAAAAGATACGACTTTTGAGCCTAGTACGATTCAAACACCAGCAACCTCGGGACCCACTCGTATTGCTGTGACACCTTTTACCAAGGTTGCTGGAACAAAACCTGCTGTGATTGCCCCAGGAATGTTTCGTGTTAGTTCTCCCTCTGTGCCTAGCAAATAACGTAAAGCAAGCGTTAGGACAAAACCGATTACTATAACTCAACCACATGTCATTGATTTAAAAAGTGCTAATTCTAATAGACGCGTGTATTCTTCGACAGGAATAAACAACTACACTAAGAGCAGAAGGCCACAGCCTACGAGCAATACAAGGAATGATAGGGTCCCTTTTGCCTCTTGAAGTAGTCGCCCCAACATCAATAATGTGGATGTAGAAGAACACCCTAGGAATTTACCGCTTTTTAATCATAATCAGAAACTTAATTCATCTGAATGTAATGACTTTAAGCTTGCTATTCGGAATGAAAAATCTAAAGTTATTTGTGCTAAAGGTAATAAATGGTTCTTTACTTTTAGTCATGATGCTTGTGCTTTGACTACGAATGGTTTGAATTATGGTGGTTACACTCGAATTGACAAGCTGTCAGTGTGTGAACAACAACGCACTCCTAAATCTAAGGTGTATGTTCCAAAAAGTACGCACGTAGGGTCCACATAAAGTCTTGCTAAGCCTAGTAGCCCTAGATTCACCTCTAAATGGTTGCCTACTGGTAGAAATTTTGACTGTAGTGGCAAAATTATCGACACTAGTAGATCTCATACTGACAGTGAAATGGTATATGATACGGCTTAATTATCATCTAATCCTACAAGAACCTACTTCATCGGTTGCCAAAATATTTTCTTCTCTTATCATTGGCAGGCTGTTGAAATTTATCTCTGGTGCGTGGACTCAGGCTGTTCCAAACATATGACTAGGAATCGAAGCCTTCTCAAGAACTTTGTATGACGTTTCATGGGAACTGTTCGATTTGGAAATGATCATGTTGCGGAAATTCTAGGCTATGGTAATCTTCATTAGGGAAATATAATCATCACCAGAGTCACTTTTGTTGATGGCTTGGGACACAATTTGTTCTCGGTTGGGCAATTTTATGATTCAGACTTGGAGGTTGGTTTCAGAAGTCATACATGTTTTGCAAGAGATTTTGAAGGAATTGATTTGTTGAAAGGAAATCGTACCACCAACCTTTACACCATTGATCTTTTTCAAATGTATGCTTCTTCTCCAATTTGTTTCATGGCCCGGGCCACTTCAACAAAGTCATGGTTATGACATCAAAGGTTATCTCATCTCAATTTCGCTGCCATCAACCAACTTGCGAAAAATGATCTCGTTACCGGTCTTCCAAAGTTTAAATATACAAAAGACCACATTTGTCCTTCATGTGAGCAAGGTAAAAGTAAGAAGAAGCCTCACAAACTCAAACCTATTCCAAATTAGACGAATAGGTTTCATCTCCTTCATATGGATTTATGTGGCCCAATGACAATCAAAAGCATTAATGGAAAGCGGTATGTCCTTGTAATTTTGGATGATTATTCTCGTTACACATGGGTTCATTTTCTTGCATCAAAAGATGAAGCCCCTGATGTAATTATTAACTTCTTGAAGAAAACATCAGTACTACTGCAAGCCCCTGTCATTATTGTGAGAACGGATAAAGGCACATAATTCACCAATTTGAAACTGAAAGCTTATTTTGACGAAGTTGATTTCTCATCAAACTTTGGCTGTAAGAACTTCAGAGCAGAATGGAGTTGTGGAACGGAGGAATCGTACGTTAGTTGAAGCTGCTCAGACGATGCTTCTCTCCTCTAGTGCACCGTTATTCCTTTGGGCGACGCTATAGCAACTGCATGTTATACTCAAAACTGCTCCATTATTCACATCCATTTCAACAAAACACCTTATGAGATCATTAATTGTAGAAAACCAAATATTTCATTTTTACATGTCTTCGGTGCATTATGTCATCCGAAGAATGATCTTGAAGATATCGATAAACTTGAACCTAAAGGTGATATTGGGTTTTTCATTGGTTATTCTTCAACTGCTTGTGGTTACAAGGTTTATAATCGAAGGACAAGAAAGGTAATGGAGACTATGAATGTTACCTTTGATGAACTCTCGGGTATGCCCTCTCAACATAGAAATTCACATCCTGAGCTTCAAGGTCAGACTTCTGGACACGTAAGTTCAGGACTCACGCTTCAATTTACACCATCAGCAATCTCATCGTTACAACCCTCGGAACGTGACTTGGAAGTTTTATTTGGGCCAATCTATGATGAATATATGGAGGGTCCTTCGTCTTTTGGTGTTCCTTAAAATGCCCCGGCTGCGCCTGCTACGGTGGTTCCAGAACCACCAATTGCATCTACACCAACGGCATCCGTTCTTGCACCATCTACGTCAACCTCAACCATATTGACTCCAAATTTTCCAACCACTTCTCCGACTGCTGACGCAACTCAACAACATTCTCAGCAAATTCATACTCATGTTCATCTTCAGAATGAAATAGTTGCTGAAAATGCAAACAATGCCATGCTCAACGAACACGAGTTTGTTAATCCATTTACGGTTTCCAAAAGTTCTACTCAGCCTTCAACACCATATGTGGATCCGTCGAGCTCGCATCAAGTTTCTCATACACTTCCACATGAACACAAATGGACTAAGAATCATCCTTTGGTTCAAGTGATTGGCAATCTCTCACGACCAGTCTCAACACGAAATCAGCTGCGTAGCGACGGTGATATGTGTATCTATGCACTATCAGTCAACACAATGGAACTAGCAAGTGTGAAAGAAGCAATGACCGATGCATCATGGATTGAGTCTATGCAAGAAGAACTCAATCAGTTCATCCGGCTTGATGTATGGGAGTTAGTACCTCGATCGGACAATATCGACCCCCTTACTCTGAAATGGTTATTCAAAAACAAGATGGATGAGGAGCAAACGGTCATTAGGAACAAGACTCGGTTAGTCGTGAGAGGTTATAAACAACAGGAGGGAATTGATTTCGTATAATCCTTCGCCCCGGTTGCTCGAATGGAAGCTATTAGGATTTTCTTAGCATACGCGGCACACAAATCATTCACCGTGTATCAAATGGACGTGAAGACGGATTTCTTGCATGGGCCGTTAAAAGAAGATGTGTATGTATGTCAACCTGAAGGTTTCATCAATACCGAACATCCAAGCCATGTCTACAAGTTGAAAAAGGCAATTTATGGTTTGAAACAAGCACCGAGGGCATGGTACGACAAATTACCATCATTTCTTCTACAAAATCACTTCAGCAAAGGAACCATTGATCCAACGTTATTTATCAAGCACTACGGCAACGACATCTTAGTGGCTCAGGTCTATGTAGATGATATTATATTTGGTTCTACTAACCCAAAATATTCCATATTATTTGCCGACCTTATGAAAAGTCGATTCGAAATGTCCATGATGGGGGAAATGACGTTTTTTCTTGGTCTCCAAGTTCACCAATCCCCCCGTGGTATTTTCATAAATCAGTCCAAGTATGTGCTAGAGATTCTAACTAAATTTGGCATGGAAAACTGTAATCCTATTGGTACTCCAATGGACACTAAACACAAGCTTGATTTGGAATAAAAAGGGACATTTGTAGATGCTACAAAATACCGAAGCATGATCGGGTCCCTTATGTATTTAACCTCAAGCAGACCGGACAGTGTGCAAGCTACTTGTTTATGTGCTCGGTACCAGGCGAAGCCAACCGAGAAGCACCTCAAGGAGGTTAAAAGGATCTTTCGTTATCTTCGGGGAACCATTAACATGGGTCTCTGATATACGAAGGATTCTGGTTTTAATCTCACTGGTTTTTCAGATGCCGACCTTGCAGGGTGTCATGATACATTCAAGAGCACTTCCGGTGGAGCACAATTCTTAGGCGAGAAGCTAGTGAGCTGGTCATCAAGAAAACAAGAATGTACGGCGTTGTCCATCGCGGAAGAAGAATATGTGTCTCTATCCGTGTGTAGTGCTCAAGTCCTTTGGATGAGAACACAACTCACGGATTATGGCTTTCACTTTAACAAAGTTCCTATTTATTGTGATTCACAATCAGCCATAGCCATATCCTGCAACCCGTTCCAACACTCCAACACCAAACACATAGTTGTCTGATTCCATTTCATAAAGGAGCATGTGGAAAGAGGAATGATCGAACTGTACTTTGTCAAGACGGACTACCAACTAGCCAACATCTTCACCAAAGCTCTTTCTCAAGAAATATTTGAATTCTTGGTTCGTCGACTTGGTATGCGTAGTTTCACTCCAGATGAACTTGAACGTCTTGCACATTCGCAGTAACCTTGTATATATCTTTCAGAAAATCAAAATACAAAAATATAAAACCTATAAAAACAAAATAAAAAATGAGAAAATCTTTCAAAAATACCAAAAATATTCTTCTCCGACATGTCTCTCAGCATCGATAATATGGACGTACTTAGAAATGTCGCTCAATAACGACACGGGTACGTACATAAAGTTTGAATGAGAGTTCAAATGTTTTCAAAACATGTCTTTTTCTAATTTCTTCTCATAATGGCTTATAGTCACATGTCAGACTATAATCCGGTCCCTAAAGAAAGGAAAGCCTATGACTTACCTCATCAACGGGAAATTAATTTTTCTCGGTCATGGGCTTATATTAAAACAATGCAAAGTTTTAAGCTCATGAACTCAAGGAAAATGTTCATTTATGTACATCTTTCCTCAACAATGGGAAATTCAGTTTTCTCAGGTTTGAGCACAACTTTTCAAGGTATTTCAAAACTGTGTGCTCATATACTCCCCTATTTTAATTAGAATTCCTTTTCGAGGGGGAGTACAATCTTTCATGCAACATTATTCTCTCCATGTTTCATCACTAGTTTCACAAAAAAATCAATCACATGCAATTTTTGAGGGGGAGAATAGTGATTAAAATGTGTCATCTTGGATAAGATCTTTGATATAAGGTCTTTCGCTTCCTAATATGTGCAAAAACCTTTCATTTTATGATGCACATATGTAGAGGGAGCGTTTTGGTGACATAGAAAACTTTCACGGTGTAAACATTGATTTCATCAACACCTTGATTGCATTTTCAATTTGTTTTTTCTGGTTACGATATCTATGCCCTTCAACACATTAATACACGATGGTATTGGTGTCAAAAGGTGGTTAGGTATTCGTCCTATGATCCAACCAGAACCGGATGGATCTTCCAAGGGACAATCCATTAGAACCTAGAATGTCCTTAGGAAAGATGGAGTAGTAGTGTGTACGGGAAAATTGTCGACCAAGTACTTAAGCTAGCACTGGAATAATCACAACAAGGTGGTAGTTATGACGTATTGGTAAGCATTAAAGGGGTTGAAGAATGAAAAATAAATGTAAGGATAAAGGGTGTAAAGAAAGAAGCCCTCCATAAAACTTAGGCATAAACCGGGTCAATACATCTACTATCAGAATCACGTTGATGATTTATGGTATTGAAGACAAAGCATCATGGACCTAGTGATGCAAGGCACAACCCCTCCCAGCCTACCCAAGCTTCTCTCAATAGAAGTTTGTTTTATTGTCACGGAGTTCAACTGATTTCTATCAACTTTCTCACTCCAAGATAGTAGATATTGAATAGGTGGCAGTCTGCTCCAGCCTCCGATCACCAAATAAATTTGCACTTATAGAGTCTAGAGCCAACGAGATTCATCAAAAATCTCATTAGGACACTTATTACATATATCAATTATTGTTCATCATTAGAACACAAGAGATTATTTACAGAGTCCTACGCTCTATCCTTGTGATATTGCCAGAACATTCAGAGTGATACTCTTTAGTATTCACAGTGATGAATGGAAATCCTTCCAGTGTTAACATCAAAAAGCACTACGATAGGTCATGTGTAAGATTCACTTAAATTGAACATATGTTAACTGGAAAGCAACAGTGGTTTGGTTCTTTTGTGACTCAAACTCGTTCCAGGTCTCGACGCAATATCTTTATGATCGTGCCAGAACATTCAGAGTAATACTCCTGAGTCTTTGCAGTGACGAATGGAAATCCTTCTAGTGTCATCATCAAACAGCACTACGGTAGGTTACTTGTGAGATTCTATTTGAATCAAACTTGTGTCAACTGGAAAGCAACAATGGTTTGATTCTAAATTGAATCAAACTTGTTCCAGGAAATTGAATTGACGACTTAATCAGTAGAATGGAACTGCTTGATTCACTCTTTACTATGAACTATCTTTCAAGATATTCAAGTACTGAGAACGACTACCACAGCCGGAAACCTTGTCAAGGAAGTTCTTTGAACATACCTAATCACATGTACAGTATTCGTACTGTATAACGGGAAACCGAAGGAATTCAAATGGTGGTGTAACTTCAAGAGTCGTAATTCAAGACCACATGCTCATGTAACTGAAGAAAGCACAAGAACATCTAAAGACAAAGACTTCCGCTACTCTGCTAATCAAGGGAGATTGTTACCAAGCTTTCAAGACAACACAAAGTTTGAGTATGTGGGGAAAGACACAAGAATACAAGATGGCAAAGTTTTAAGATCAAGTCAAGGCAAAGATCAAAGATCCAAGATCACAAGTCATGAAAGGAACTATGAAAGAACTCTCAAGACAACGAGCTTCAAAGTCAACAACACCAAAGAAGTGAAGTCACATATTACATGACCACCCCTAGGGGGAGATTGTTAGCCGTATTTAAAGTGATGGTCATATAATATACCGTTATGAAGCTCGTGGAAAATGCTACATAATGGTGTTGAGAGTTCTAGTATAATGTTTGGTATGTAACAGGAATTAGTCCCGAACACACAAATGAGGAAGGCCTTCAACTCTTACACTTGTAGTATAAAAGGCACTAAACACCTCATTTGTGTGTGTGTGTTTTCCATTTCATAGTTTGTAGAGAGAGAAACATTTGTCCTTATCTCACTAGGAATTCACAACCTTTTTGTTTTCCTTTTATTCTACATCTAATCTAATCTTTCTTTTTGGTTTAATCTTGTTCTTCATCATCTCTATTTCTTGTTCTATAAGCCGTGTGTTACATTCCTACAATATCCACAAGAAAATATAATATATGTAAATACTAATTCGATGGCACACCACTCACCACTATCACTCTTGAAAGACCCACAAGGAAGCGGAGAAACGAGGCGACGGGTAGCACTTAAGAGTCTGCTTCTTTAGAATGTGTAATATACTCGCCTTATACCCCCCACACATTGGCCTCTTTCTCAAGATCAAGTAGATTGCAGTATTGATCTATTGTGCCTTACTTAAGTTTGATCTATACACGTGTTAAGAACCGGAACGCTCCCAAACACGGTGAATTGCCTCGGCAATACTTATAGAAATAGATGTATTGGTTGTTCGTATCTACGTATACGTATCTACATATAATAATATAGAGAAAAATATTGTTGTATATATTGGGTTTTTTTTAAGAAAATACTATATGTACGTAAAAACGATGAAAACCGATATAATATATATTTTTGGGTGTAATCTTTTAGGAAAAAGATTACTTTTTTTTATTTTTTTACTTTTTTTGGTTCAATTCTTTAGGAAAATAATTGATTTTGTGGTTTTTTAGTTTTTATATTTTTATCTTTTTGATTTTTTATGTTTTTGATTTATAATACGTAAAAATAACGTTCACAAAGTGAACGGATCCCAAAATCCAATCGTCTCACTCGAAACCGTTAATCTTCACGAAAAGAACCGGCAGCGGCGCCACTTAATAATTCATTTTTTAGTTCGTTTTCTCTCGGTCTATCGAATTGATATAACAATCTCAAGTATGACCTTATTGTTTTTGGTGATAAAAGGTTGATTGATAACTATTTTTACTTGGCAAAAAAACAATCAAAAAGGTAAAAATGATAATTATACTACATAATACGTACTAATCTAAAACATTTTTCAAATGCTACATCTAAATGCACAAATGTAAAAAAAAAGTAAAATACCATTTATACTACTAATTCAACATTTGAAAATAAAAATAAAACTAACATTATTATCATTATTATAACACTATACAATTTTTTTAAACTATACTATCTTTAATACTAACAACAATAAGTAAAAAACGTTTATTTCAATTCAAAAACTAATGTTACGAATTTTAACAAGAATTCAGCACAAGTAAGCCCAATAACTAATAACCTGCCTATTGAATTACTACTCTTAACCAAACGTAGCTATGACAATTTACTTGTCTATTTTTTTAACAGCTATTAATAATATTTGCTTTAAACTACCATTATCATCTACTGTGAAAAAACTCTTACTATTGCTCCTAGAAAAATCAATTTAACTCATTTATTTAGCTATTAAGGCTAACGTATAAAATCTACCTACTATATTAACTCAAAGTAATTCTTGGTTATGATAACAAATTCAACTAAAATCCTCTTCTTTACCTATTTGACTATTTGGACTACAAAACCTTTACTTTGACTTTTCTAAGGGCTATTATGTAAAACTTATACTTCTAAACTTATTATCTGCAATCTATGAATCATTTTATCCAAAGCGTACTTAAACCAAATTCTAGTGTTCTGCCTAAAAGTTCAGTTACCAACTATTAGCTATTCCGTTTCATCTTATGATACAGAATATTAAGCAACTCCATTAATTCCAACACTAGCTAACAAATTCTCATATGAATTAAAGAGCAGATTCAAATGGAACTATTTATGAACTCATAACAGGTAACAAGTATTTTACAAGTAACTACTAAAACAAGGCACACTACAATTTACACAACTAATAACAGCTAATTGATTTATACTAAAATGCTGAAAATGAAATAAGTGCTTAACCAAAACATCCGTCGTTTAGTCCACTGATGCCGAAGCGCGACGCTGAACCGGCTTGAAACAAATAACATCTCTTAAAATCAAACACAGCTATTGAAATTTACTTTTGTTCTGCTACTTTTTCTCCCGCGAATTCAAACACCTGCCAAATAAAATCAAAGCAAGAAACCAAACAAATCCTTCTAAACTAAAACCTGCAAGAACTGAAAGTAATCCTGCAAATCATCAAACCTACAACCTATCCTACTGAAAGCTAACTCTATTGATAGAAACATTCATGCCTTATTCATTGTCGAAATTACACTACTACTAACAAACCTGATCCACGGACTAAAATCAAAGATTTGAATTAAACTCGGACTTAACCGAATCAAACAATCATGAGCTAGAGTGTACCTATAACTAAACAATTTCTAACAATTCACTACAACTGATTCTATGGTTAACGAATCCAGATTCAAGAATTCACAAAATTTACTATCATATGAACAGTAACAGAAACCATCAGTAATGAAAAGAATTTGTGACTCAAATCAAATACTCACTAATTTTTGAATTATGATCAGTCTTACGGATAAAAAAATGAACAATGTTTACACCTAAACAAAACTGATCCGAAAGAACAGATTATATCACTAAAATTCTTTCAGTAAATCACTCGAATGATCAGTAACAAACAGTTTAAACTGAAATGGACAACATCTTACTCTTTTACCAAAAGATTGAAAGAAAGTAATAAGAGTTTCAACAACAAACTAACTAGCTATGGTAACATATCATAACAACAATATAAAGAACGTAACAGAAAGAATTTAAGTTCTTCATCAATGAAGAAAAGTAACTTTCAATTATGATAAGAATCAGTAAAGAAGATTAAGAAATCTTAATATTTCATTAATGGTGGAAAATAAAGCATTCGGTTACAACTACTTCAACTGAAAAACAGATTTCGTTACAAGATTTAAAAGGAAAATTGAAAGACTGAATATCTATCTACTCCTACACCTACAACTATGTGAACTACTCCTAAGCTAACCATCTGAAAATGAAGTCTTCATCTTGTATTTATAGGCGCTAAAGAAGAGTGGTTTGACGTATCTTGTCCAATCTAGTGAATCCATGTGTAAAATACGAGGTTAGGGTTCTTCATATCAAATTGGGGGTTTCTTCGTCTTCCACTTTTGATCTAATTAAATCATATCTTCTTGAAGAGGAGAACAAGAGAAGCGTTTTTGCTGTTTAGATCCTCGCCTGAATCTTTGTGAATCATCCTTGAAATCGAATTACAGGTTTGATGGTGGAAAAAGATGAAGTCGACCATTTCTTTCTCTCTCTTCTTTCGATGAAGGAGACGTATATGTGTTTGTTGTTTTGACCAGCTTGGTCAATTGACCGAGTATGAATGAAAGTTAAGTAACTTTCATCTATTTCCTTTTTGGTCCTTTACTTTTTTTATTTAATCACAAGTGTATAAAAGCTTTTTAAGCCACTTTCTTTTTCATCCTTTTATTATAGAAAGTTACACTTTCAGTCCTCGACCTTTGAAATAATGAAAAGTAAAGTCCGTGAAGCTTGATTTATCCTTTTCTTCGTCTTTTCGTCAAATAAATCCTTGAAAACGCGTGTTTGTTCCAAAATGCATCTTGTTTACCTGAAAACACATAAACACAAATACCCACGTAATTATGATATTTTTCAGTTAAATATAATGTATTTGGCTGTGTTTTATGTGGTTTTTGGATCATAATTGATGAGTGTTTTCACACTTATCAGTGCAACTTTTGATGATATCTACAATAAGCTGAAAATTATGGAAAATGAGATCTTACTTGAACATAGGAAGAAGTCAACATCTGGAAACATGGCCTTCTTCTCACATAGTGACACTCAAGCCATTGACAAAGATTTATATGTTAATGGATTGAATGTACATCGTGTTACTAGATCAACCCTTGTCAGCGGTGGATCAACTTTTGTCCGCGGCTCAAATTTTAACGCTGACACATACAATGTTGGCTCACCAAGTCTTAAACCTACTGGTATTGATTTAGATACAGTATGTGCATACATTGCTGCATTGCCCAATGGTTCCATAGTTACCTATGAAGATCTGGAGCAAATCAGTGATGCTGAACTAGAAGAGATGGATATTCAAACACTCCCAATTTACCTTGCGCAGCAGAATATAACAATTGGGTGTTAGTCAAAGAATCATCCCACACAAGCCATATTGAACGAGTCAAAAGAGACGTTTTAAACATAAGTAAATTAAAAACTTGTTAAATTACAACAACAACATAAATTGTCTAAAAGTTTTCCACCCCAAAATATAACAGAGTAGCGTTAGGTCCCCACAAATCTCAACCTATTTAAAACACACCCCATTGTTAACAAAACATACAAAAGATACAAATTATTTTTGTTAAAAGGTAGGAAAAACAAGTTAGACCATCCACAAGCCACAACAACATCCATTGCATGCTTCGCTTCTATCATCCTCGATTATCTGAAATACATGCTTAAAAATCGTCAACAAATAATGTTGAGCGAGATCTATCGGTTTTACAAAATCATAATTGAAAATAAGTATAAAATTCATTCACGATCGTTCAATAGTATGCAGATCATTACAACTATTATCAGGTATTACTCATTATAGCATAGGCTATTTAATTATGTTAAGCTCATGACACCGACCCCATAAACTAATCACCCGCGCCAAATGCCGGCGTGATTTAAGTGAAACCATTGCCCATCTTAGGTATTCGTTGCCAATCATACCTTTTTCTTGACACAAGTTATCCAACCGCAGAGGGTACTCAACGTACTACTCTCGTCTAGGATAGGGTCGTCAACCCAATAGTACTATCAATTGTTCAAGCGGCTATTTCCAATCCACACTAGGATCAAACAATAGTTAACGGTTCATGAATTTAGGGTCTTTGGCAACCAGCTACTCAGCATAATTCATAACATCTTTCGGGTCCAACAATCATTCATGACTTATGTTCCTTTTTCGTTTAAATAGCATGTATCCCCCTCGCGGGTAAAATCATTTAAAATACAGTAAAGAGAGAGGCTATAGACTCACCTTAAGTAGTAGTAGTAGTATTACGAAGACGTAGACGGAAAACAATCACCGACGATGAGGACGCCCCTTGAATTCAATTTCAATACCTAGCAAACAAGTCGCGCAATGAATCAACACTTTAAAGTACCTTCAAGTATTGTATTTACAAAATTAAGAACACTAAATGTTCATACAACTGACACCAAAACCTCAACCAAGTGATATTTACTAGACACATCCATTGTTCTACGTTATTAAAGCATTCACTCGATTTATAATTCTGCCGGTACATACCTAATGTACGGACTGAATTTTCATACTTTAACATCACGAATTTTTACAAAACTCACTGTAGACTTCATTTATATCATGTAAAAAGCACATAAAAATTTTCATAAAAAGATATCACTTTTAAGTCATGCTGCCCAACACATTTCCAACCTTGAAAATCCGGACAGATTTGCACTCTTACGTTGTAAAACTAATTTGACTCACTTAACCATTTCCGTTTGTAAAACCAAAATATAACTTTGAAAATAGACTCACAAACCCAAGTTTTGAACTAAAGAACAGCCCTCAATCATTTTTAAAGCTCTATTTATAGTCCCCGAGATTTGACCTAAAATCGAACATAAATTCGGATTACGTCGACCTTCATCTCCCGGTACACAAAACTTTAAACTAACGTAACTTTTGACTCGTTTGGAGCTAAAAGCTCTATCTTATATCAAATCGAAGCTAAAAAGAGTGTCCACAACTCTATCCTATAATAAAAATCTGGACTCAAATTTAAATTTAGGAAAAATGGCCTTGAAAAATCTGATTAAAAATAACGCTTTGCAAATCACGTTTCTACCCATTTTCAACCCATCCAAACTACTCCTATGATCCTAAAATCATCTATAAACTACCCTAAAATTTCAACAACATCCTAAATCACTAGGATAATTCATTCTTACAAAAACCCATTTAAAAAAATGCACTTGCAATCTAACCAACAAAAAGAAAAATCATTTAAACAAGTATTTAAATACAAACCCATAAGGTAATTACATCAAAAATCAAAATCAACAAACACCCCCTTTTTGCTGTGGGTTTAAAGAACAAAGACACCAAAAAAAAAATTTTCTAACTTGTTTAATTGTTTCCTTTCACTTATACACACACATTAAGAACATGCAAAAAAGAATAATAGATCAAAACCCAATTAATCAAAAATAATTTTTTTTGAAAAATCAAAGATGATGCATGTATGATTAAATTAGTTAGAAAGACTTACAAAGGTAATTGGAAGAATGGTCTTTTATTAGCTTTTCTCAAAACAAGAAAAAAATGGTGATGTGATGGTGGTGGTGGTGTAGGCCGACGGCCAAAGAGAAGAAAGAAAGAGAGTGGGAAATTTTTTTGGGGAAAAATGATTTAGTGTGTGTTTGTTTGTTTGTTTTAAGAATTTGGGAGGGACCTTTTTGAAAAATTGGCTTTCTTTTGGCCTTAACGGCAAACTAATATATAAAGAGCGGGAATTTAACCCAAATGTCGGTTTTGATTTTTTGCGGGAGTCAGGGTTCATCCCGGCTACTCCAAAATGATTTTAAATGGGTCAAACGCACCCAAATGGAATAAAAATGGTTCCGACTCGACTTAACACGAAATAAAAATAAAAACTTCGAAAAATCCAAATATAGATCAATCGATAATAAAAGATAAATTTCGGGCATCCGTCGGTATCGTAATCGTCATCGGTTCCTCTTAAATCGTGAAACGTTAAAATTAAGACCTCCAACCTTGGTTTCAACTTAAACCGTCAAACATATAATCCACAAAAATTCGAAAGTAAAATAGGATTAAATAGTGACGTCGATTTCGGGGGTGTTTCATCCTCCCCTCCTTAAAGGAACGGCGTCCCGACGTTCTCCTCTTCTTATACTCACATTTCATACCACTAGGTCAAATGAGGATACTTTTCCCTAAAGAAGTCCTCACATTCCCACGTATATTCAGTCCATGCCTAGAATTTCATCGTCACAAGAAATTCTATGAGAGTCCCATCCATAATCTCCACCGGCTTCTCTGCTACTGCAATCTATCATCGAATTGAATCTCATCCAGAGGAATCTCCAATTCCTTATCCGCTAAGCATTTCTCCAATTTCAACACATGAAACGCGTCATCTCCTTTAGTAAATCCAACATATATGCGATCGCCCATTTCGTTAACGATCTTCGATGATTCGATAAACCTCTAATTCAACTCCCCATCCTTTTCAAACAAATTGCAAAATACAATTACCTATCCCATAGGAAACGCGAATTTCTTCCGTCGATCTCTCACAACAAACAAATGGTTCTTGATTCGCACCACCTTCTCAGTAGTCTCTAGATTCATCTACGGTCTAGTCAAATAACGTCATCTTTCCTCCCTCCAATATGCCGACGTTCAACGTTTCTCATCCATTCGAAACCTCCAAAACAGCGCTGCCTTAATCCACATATGATAACTGTTGCTTCACGATTTCACTGAAAACAAACGGCATTCCTGTTTTCCTCCAATTCAGTAGCACTCGTTCGAACACTTCTTCCACAATTTATAAAAAACATTCGGACTCTTGAAGAATAATCCTTTCGCTCTTGCCATCGGTCTCGAGTTGATAGGTCGCACTCAGTCTCACCCATTGTCTAACACACACTGAAGAAATATTCAAAACTCAGAAGCAAAACTACTGGCGCGCTCCAAAACAATCAATAGAGGTACTCCATGTCGACACGCGATCTCCTTCACATACAACTTCAAAATCCCTTCAATCAAATCCACATCCTCCGCCGTCATCGAAACCCTAACTCTAAGAGGCCTTCTCCTTCCCTTACTACTAAGTACCATAGTAGTGGACGTACTCACATCCCGATCCTTCTTAGTAAGCTTAGTCATTGGCGTCGCTATCAACAAAAATTCTTCGATGAATCACCAATAATAACCAACTAAACCAAGAAATTATCTGACTTCAGTCGGCGTTGTTGGTACCGACCAGTCCTTAATTGCCTCAGTCTTGGCAGGATCTCAACAACATCTTTGTTGTCAATCTCATGCCCAAGAATATCGTACCGAACCCAACCATCATGTCTTAATCTAAGTGCGAATAATGGTTCACTCCGAGAAATTCAGCATACAGCTTCTCTTCTACCAACAATTCAAAATTATTTTCAAATGATCCTAAATTTCTTCTTTGCCCTTGGAATAAATAAGGATATCATCACTAATCATAATGAAAAACTTATCCCATTTATGACTTGCACCCATCTACACGGTTCTCCAATTCCATAAACACATCTGGCGCATTCTTAAGACTAAACGACATCTCCTGAATCTCACACGATCACACTAGATATGGAAAATCAGTTATAGGAATGTCTTCCTCTCTAACTCATAGTTGGTGATAGTCCTGATCTCAAGTCGATCTTGTTGGGAATAAATATAAGTATATTAGTTACCCCTACTAGTTGGTCATTTGTTCCCCTGCTAGAGTAAGTTCCCCCTGCTAAATAACAAAGGCAGAGGGATTGGTTCCCCTGCTGAAGTCAAAGGCCCTACCGCTAGAGATAAACTTGGAATAGATTATTACGCGTTTCTGTTACTACTTCGAGATACTTTCCAAGTTTGTTAGTAGTAATCTTGTACGTGAGTCCTTATGCCTATAAAAGGACTCACTAGGTTATCATGCAAAGTGTTTCTTTCTCTATTGTCTTTCATTTCATACTTTAAGGTTTTTGTAACCCTAATACCATTATTGGGTACTCGTATATCTTTGATATATTAAAGTTTAACGTTTGTTTTAATCATTTGTTCTTGTGCTAAACACTACATTCCGCATCTTGTTTAGTTACTTTGTGTTGCAAAGTTTCTCTAGTGTTAGATTGATTTTATTCTTTCTATCACAACCCTTAAACAAGCTATAAAGGTTTAAGATCTGAGTTTGGGATAAACAAGTGGTATCAGCGCTTGTTGAGAAACTTTTACTAAACTAAGAACAAAACCCTCACTGCAACCATGTCTTCAGACTCTTCCTCAAACAACAATAACCACAACAACCTTAAACTACCCATGTTGGATCCTGAAAACTTCGAATTATGGGAGTTCAGGATCCAACAATACCTCAAAATGGAACACTATGTTCTCTGGGAGATCATAAAGTTTGGTGATCAATTCCCCAAAACAATGAAGGTTGAAGATGGTGGTAAGGGAAAAGATAAAGCTGAAAGTTCCAAAGGTGGTGAATTCAAGAAGAAATTTGTTGCTCTTTGTGACAAGGAAATACTGGCCATAAGGCATGATGTCAGAGCTCACAATTCATTGCTGTTGGCTCTACCTGATAGACATCAGCTAAGATTCAGAAAGTACAAAACAGCTAAGGAACTCTAGGAAGCAATAGGCAAAACGTTTGGAGGAAATGAAGCCACAAAGAAGAAGAAGAAGAATCAAATGCTTGATCAATTTGCTTCTTTCAAAGCAATTGGTGATGAAGCAATTGGGGTTATTTACAATAGGCTTCAAGATATGGTGGCTCGGTTGGAGTTCTTTGAAATTGAAGTGACAAGAGAGCAGGTGAATACCAGGTTTCTTAACAGCCTTAAAAAAGAATGGTTTGTCTACAAAGCTATTTGGCAGAATAAGGATGACTTAGATAACAAGAACATGGATGACATATACAATAACTTGAATGTTTTTGAACCTGTTGTCAATGAGATGAAGTCAAAAGAACAATTCCCACCAATTCAAGTGGATCTACTGATTCCCCTGCTAACATGACGTTCATATCTCAAGGTAGTGGAATCTCCAAAGGCAGTGGAATCGAAGTTGGCCCTGCTACTCATTCCTTTGCTACTAGGTCTGGATCATCTTAAGATGAAGAAAGGCCTGCAACATTCAGTTTTGACACTGCTTGTGCTTTTATAGCATCCCAAGGGCCACAAGGATCTACTGTGTTACACGAAGATCTGAGTCAAATAAGTAAGCAAGGACTGGAGGAGATGGACATCAAGTGGAACATGGCTCTGCTTAGTATGAGAGCTAACAGGTTTTATAAGAAGTATGTGAAGAAGATCTCCATCAATCCCTCTGATGTGGCTGGATTTGACAAAACAAAGGTTGAATGCTACACCTGTGGCAAGAAAGGTCACTTTGCTAGGGAATGCAGAGGACCTAAGACTGGGAACAGCTATAGGAAGGAAACCAGAGATGATGATTCTGGTGCTAAGGCTATGGTAGCCATGCAGGGGATAGATGGAGCAGGTGGATGGGATTGGAGTGCCATGACAGAGAGTGTTGAAAGAAATCAAGCCTTGGTTGCTGAGGATAAAGAGGAAGATTTTGCTCTTATGGCCATGTCAAGCTCCAACTCAGACAATGAGGTATATGATGATTCATATTGCACTAAAGCTTATAGGAAAAATATTGAGTCATTGAATGATCAAATAAGAAAGATAAAAGTTGATTATATTAATTGTGACAATGACCTTGATAATTACAAACGTGATTTAGAACAGCTAGAGTCTACCATAAGAGTGTATAAACAAAGAGAAAGTGATTATAGAGATCACATTGTGATTCTAGAGAGAGATGCTAAGGAAAATAATGATTCCATTAAGGAGTTGACTGCTGAACTTGAAGTTTTTAAATCTAATAAAAAGATAGATGATGAAACTATTGAAAAATTTGGAAAAGCTTCTAAAGATTTAACTAAAGCAGTTGAAATTGGACAATCTCCCAGGGACAAAACAGGTTTTGGGATTAAAAATGAGCATGCTACCATACCACCACCTCCTACCAATATTCATGCACCTTTTCCTAGAAAAGACTTGTCTTGGACTGGTCTCTCTTGTTTCCAAAAACAGGAAGATATTGAATTTGACTTGAGTGCTTACATACCTAATAGTCTTGAAACAGGAGAGCCACTAGTGAAAACTAGTATTGTTAGGGACTTTGAAAAGGAATAGATTGCTTTAAAACAATGGAAAATTGATAACCCTGTTCTCTTTTTAAGAGAAGGACTTTTTGGTAGTGATTCTAGTTCTAAGAGTAGTTCACCCAAATCTAAAACAGGATCAAAGTCCTCTAAGTCCACTGTTAAATATGCTGGTATGTATAGGTCTGTCATAGGTAATTAGAGAAATTAGAATGACCAAAAGTCTCACCAATTAGGAGAGGACTTTGTGATAAATACCAAACCTTGTTTCACATGTGGCAGTTTTGATCATACTTATCAAGAACGTCGGGCACCAATGGAAGTTGTGGCTACAAATCCTTTAAAGGATATGCAACCTAAAGCCATTCTTCTAAATGCAGGGTTAAAATCCTTTTCTCCTGCCAAGTATGTTGCCCCTGCTTTGAGAAACAGGGTTTCTGATAAATATGTTCTTCCTGCTCTAAGAAAGGTGAATGATGCATATCCCAAGACCAGCTCTTCCATGACCAACCAAGTACCTAATAATGCATATAGATCTGTCTCTAGACCTTACCAATACATCAATAGAGGCCAAAACAAAAGATGGGTTCCCTCTGCTAAGCATAGGGATTCCCCTGCTAAATCTTGGGTATCCCCTGCTAGCAAAGTTTTGCCCTCTATGAACATGGGCAGATAGGGAAAAGCTGTGAAAGCCTCAGATCGTTGGGTTTGGGTACCCAAAAGGGATGCTCAGTCTAATGGTGTATCTCTAGTTTTTGATAAGCTATCCTATATTGATACACGAGGTAGATCCAAGTCTGTAATGGCTTGGGTCCCCAAGAAAAACTAATTTTTTCTTTTTGCAGGAGACAAAGAAGACCAGGGATGATAAAGAATATTGGGATAGTGGATGCTCAAGGAGCCTGACTGGACAAAAATCTTATCTGTCTAACTTTGTTCCCCTGCATGACAATGATTGGGTTTCTTTTGGAGATGGGCATGGAACAATCACAGGAAAAGGAACTATTGTCACCAATGGGATGTCCTTTGACAATGTCTACTTGGTGAAAGAGCTCAAGTACAATCTCTTCAGTGTGTCATAGATGACTGATAACAAGAATTTTGTCTTGTTTACAGATACTGAATGTCTGGTGTTAGGAAAGGAGTTTGCCTTACCACCAAACACTCCTATTGTCCTCAGAACACCAAGACAAAAGAACATGTACACAATTGATCTCAAGGACATTTCTCTTCAAGACAATGAAACCTATTTCATTGCCAAAGCCTCAGTTGATGAATGTAAGAAATGGCATAGAAGACTTGGTCATCTTAATTTTATGAAAATGAACAAACTGGTAAAATATAATCTGGTTCATGGTCTTCCTTTCAAGTCCTTTGCCAATGAGCATACTTGTGCTGCTTGTCTGAAAAGGAAGCAACATAGAGCATCTTATAAATAAAAAAAGTATGTCCACTACCAAACCATTGGAACTACTACATATGGATCTTTTTGGTCCTACTTCTATGGCCAGCATAATGAAGAAATGGTACTGCCTAGTGATTACTGATGATTTTTCAAGGTTCACATGGACATTCTTTCTGTTTGAAAAGAGTGACACAGTTGATGTAGTCATTGGGTTCATCAATCAGATTGAGCTATCAAAAAGCATGAGGGTAGTGACCATGAGATCAGACAATGGTGGTGAATTTAGAAACCAGAAACTGGACACTTTCTACATAAACAAAGGAATCAAGAGGTAATTCAGTATTACAAGAACACCTCAACAGAATGGAGTTGCAGAGAGAAGGAATAGGACACTCATTGAAGCAGCAAGAACTATGCTGTCTGATTCAAACTTCCAGTTATCTTTTCGACTGAGGCTGTATCCACTGCTTGTTATGTTCAAAACAGGGCCTTGGTGGTTAAGGCACATAACAAGACTCCTTATCAACTGTTTAATAGAATAACTCCTTTAATTGACTTCTTTAGACCATTTGGATGTCTTGTGATCATTTTGAACACAATTGAAAATCTAGGCAAGTTCAATGAAAAGGGGGATGATGGGTATTTTGTTGGTTATTTATTAAACAGCAAGGGATACAGAGTCTTCAACAAGAAGACAAGCAAAATAACAAAAAATCTTCATGTGGATTTTCTTGAAGATAAGCCTGAAGATGTTCAAACAGGTCCTGATTGGTTCTTTGATATTGAGGTTCTTTCAAAATCTATGAATTATGTACATGTTGCATTGCAGAATACTAACATTTCAGGTACTCAAGAACCAACTAGTGTGGAGAAGCCACCATTAAGGTACATGAATGTACCCTCACTATTTCCCATTGAAGATGCTTCAAAGACAGGTGAAGAAGATGATACCTCTCAATGGAAACAACAGACAATCTCTTCCCCTGCTAAGTCAACTTCTGAAAGCAGTGGAATGGCTGAAAGTAGTGGAATCAAGGACTCCCCTGCTAGATAAATTGCTTCCCCTGCTACAAAGGATCCAGCTGTCAATGACAATAATGATGAAGAAAGAGAATCCCCACTCATTTCCTCATCTTCACCCATATCTGATGGTCCTCTCATATCCAGCAGTGGAAGCAGAATAATTAAGAGTGGTGGTCCAAGCTATTCAGAGCTGCATTCAGTTGATCAGCACCCATCTGTAGGTCATGCTGTATCATTTGGAAGCTCTTTTGAGGAGTTCTTTCCCAATAAAGATAGCCCCATCAATTCTGACTTGGAAGAGGATGAAACAGAAGTAATCATGAGTATGCAACCCACCTACAGAATCAATAAGGATCACCCTATATCACAAATCATTGGTGATCCTAAAGCCCCTAGACATACAAGGTATACAGCAAAGGAGCACAGCTTCATTGCAAACATTACCATGAAGTTTAATCATGACAACATGCAATGTTGTCTGTTCACTGCATTTTTGTCACAAGAAGAGCCAAAGAAGATTTTTCAGGCTTTAAATGATCCAAGTTGGGTTAAAGCTATGCAAGAGGAGCTCATACAGTTTGACATTCAAGAGGTTTGGATTCTGGTAGATTGTCCAAAATGGGCAAGGCCTATTGTGACAAAGTGGGTGCTCAGGAACAAAAAGGATGAGAGAGGTATAGTAGTCAGGAACAAAGCAAGACTTGTGGCACAAGGATATACACAAGAAGAAGGCATTGATTATGAGGAAGTCTTTCCTCTAGTGGCCAGGATTGAAGCCATTAGATTATTTCTTGCTTATGCTTCATTTATGGACTTCACAGTGTTCCAAATGGATGTTAAGAGTGCCTTTTTATATGGCACAATTGATGAAGAAGTCTATGTTATGCAACCTCCAGGGTTTGATGACCCAGAACATCCAGCCAAGGTATACAAGGTGAAAAAGGCTATGTATGGACTTCACCAAGCTCCCAAGGCCTGGTATGGAACTCTTTCTAAATATTTTTTAGATAATGGTTTCAATAGGGGGGAAATTGACCAGACCTTGTTTATCAAGAAAAAAAGGGTGACCTTCTTTTGGTACAAGTCTATGTTGATGATATCATCTTTGGATCCACAAACTCTATGCTTAGCAAAGAGTTTTCCAAGCTGATGCAGGACAAATTCCAAATGAGTGCCATGGGTGAGCTAAAATTATTTTTGGGGTTACAAGTTCAACAGAGGAAAGATGGAATATTTATCTCACAAGACAAATATGTAGCTGAAATTGTGAAGAAGTTTGGCATGTCGGAGGGAAAGAAGGTTTCTACACCAATGGACAAGGATTATCCATGGGGAAAAGATGGTCCTGGAAAGCTTATTGATGTCAGGAATTATAGGTCTATGATTGGATCTCTCATGTACCTTATAGCTTCATGACCTGACATCATGTTTGTAGTCTGCTTATGTGCAAGATACCAGGTGGCACCAACAAAGTGTCATCTATTTGCTGTGAAGAGAATTTTTAGGTATCTTAAGTGTCATCAAACTTTAGGACTTTGGTATCCCAAGGAGTCACCATTTGAGCTGATATCCTACTCAGATAGTGATTATGCTGGTGACAACAATGATAGGAAGTCTACAACAGGTGGATGCTAATTTTTGGGAAGCAGGCTTATATCGTGGCAATGTAAGAAGCAGACTATTATGGCCACATCAACAACTGAAGCTCAGTATGTAGCAGCTACTGCATGCTGTGGTCAAGTTCTTTTGGTTCAGAATCAGCTGCTCGATTATGGGTATAATTTTCTTAAAACCAAGATATTTATTGACAACAACAGCACCATTTGCATTATTAAGAATCTTGTTTTCCATAGCAAGACTAAACATATTGAAATAAGACTTCATTTTATTAGAGACTGTTTTGAAAAAGGGCTAATTGTCCCTAAGAAAATTGATACAGAACTTAATGTTGTTGATCTTTTGACAAAAGCTTTTGAAGTGGGGAGGTTTCAGTACCTGGTTGCAGGTATTGGAATGGTTTCTCCCTAAAAATTGATGTCTAGTGTGTTTTGTATATCCAGGGTTGCTTTATTGTTGTTGTTGTATAAATGTTAGTCAATTTTTCCATCATTTTTCATTCCACTGCTTTTGAACAAAAGATTCCCCTGCAGGGGTTCATTCCCCTACTTAAAGAGTTTTTCTCTATAGCTGGGTTTGTTCTTTTTAAAAGTGGTTATATGTGGTTTTAGACTAACAATGCAGAGATCCATATGATGCATACTATACTCATGGGTGAATCAGGTATATGCTCTATGTTTTAGGGAGGTTAGGTCACACCTTTAGGTCTTAGGGTATCCTTAGGATACTCATATATGATTCTAGATCATATCCATTGGTGAGTAAGGGTTTAGAATGATGAAGACTTGCTGCAAAGCTTGTCAGAATTCTGAAACCTTGAGGCACTGTAATGTGTACTTGTACTTCTTTATTAACACAGCTTGCTGTCTAGATCAGATGTTTGGTACATATTGCCAAGACTAACTGACCATAGGTAAGGGAAAAGGTAGGGCTGGTTACTAGGGTATGCCTATTTTCTTGGGTTGACCAGGTGCAGGGTGACTTATGTGTTAACTTTTTATGCTTAGACCATTGCTGAAGGGAGGACTCTTGTGTTTCTGTGTATCTACCTTGTGCATACAAGGGTGTGCATTAGAGCAGAGCTATTTAGCATTGGTCTCTTCATGATTAGTTTAATACCCCTAGGAAAGTTTCCCCTGCTTTCGCCTTTTGATTCCACTGCTTAATCAACATTCCCCTGTTTGACCGTTGACCGACAATACCGTTACCCTGCTTATAGCCGTTGGGCCTGCTTGCTAAAATTTTGGTTAGGGAATATTTTATTCTTTTCAAAAGATATTTAAGGCGCTTTCTTCGCTGATTGGTAATCTTTTCTTTATTATTTCAAATAAATTACTTTTTTATCAAGATTTATCTTTGATATTTTTGCAAGTAGAAAAATTCGGTCCAATCACAGCTATTCAATTCACCTATAAAAACTTAATTCCCTTCACCAGCAGGTCCATCTCTTTCCTTCGATCAAATCCCACTCTCACCATTATAACCTTCAAACGTTTTCAACCTTTATCATGTCTCTCAAAATTGCTGCTAATCATAATCAAATTGCTTTATTACACGATGAACCAGCAAAATATGTTGATGATGTGGCTTTATTAAAACCTCGTATTTTAGAGTGGCTCTTCTCATCAACCCTAGGATTTACACCTCACACATTCAGCAGTTTTGGTCTAAATCTATGACCAAAACAGTGAATGGAGAGGTAATAATTCAAAGCACAGTAGATGGTCATCCCAAGGTGATTACACTTGCCTCCATTAGAGACAAACTTCTTCTAAATGATAAGGATGGGATAACCAATCTACCTGAGGCTGATATCTTTGAGGGTCTTGTTAAATTGGGGTATACTCTTTCTGATGATCAAAAATGTAAGTTTGCTAAAGGTTAGTTTGCCCTACATTGGAAATATTTAAGTCATACAATTTTACAATGTTTGTCACCTAAAACTAATGCTTTTAATGAATTTGGTAGTGAAGTTGCATATGCCCTGATTTACTTAGCAACAGGGAGGAAGTATTGTTTTTCTTAAATGATTTTCAAAGGAATGGTTAAAAAGGTTACAAGCAATTCAAAATTTTGTATGTACCCAAGGTTTACAGAACTTTTGCTGAATATGAGTGAACATGGTCCTATCACACACAAAAACTACTTTTCAGCAACCAAACATACTACTAAACTGTTCACCACACTTCTTGCACCATCTCTACAATTTTCTGGCAGGGCTATTCCACTCACTTCAATCATGATGAAACAAATCAGACAGAAGAAGCCAAGACAAAAACAGCCACACACAAACCTTCTGATTCCCCTGCCAAAAAACTACCCCCTGCCAGTACTCAACCCCCAGCTGATCCAAAACATGAAAGGAGAACTAAATCCAGGTTTACCAGGTCTCCCTTGCCTGGTGAATCTTCACAAGTACCAGAGAGGAGAGCCTCCAAAAGGTTAGAGCACACTGAGGGTTTGGCTACAAATACTGTCTCATCCTCAAGGGGTGAGCAGGATAGTGACACCATCAGTAAGTCCTCTCCCTCACTCAATGATACCCAAAAAGGGGAGAAATCCCCTTCTAGGGTTGAGAGCAGCATGCAACCAATGACCATTTTGGAATTGACGAATATGTGCATGAGCTTGAAAAAGCAGAATGCACAACTTGTACAAACTATCAAAAAGCAAGGCCTGGTTATCAATTATTTGGAAACCAGACTTGCTACACTTGAGGGGAGGAGAAAGCCCAAGCTTATCATATCTACATATGAGGATACTTCCAAAGGGGAGGAAGTTCCTAATACAGAAGAATCTACTCAGTGGTATGAATATCCTGGTGGTCAGGGTTTAGAGCAAGGAAAGATAGCAAGTGCTGAGAAAGGGACTTAGAAAGGAAGTGCTGAGAAAGGAAGTGATAAGGGGAGTGCAACAAAAGAGATTTCTCAAACATTGCTAACTATGGGCAATCAAGAAGAAGCTCCTACTTCAAAAATTTCCCCTGCTATTGCTGATCCTACTGCTGTAAGTCATTCCCCTTCTAAGTCTATCACTCAAACTTTTGTTAGAAAGAATAGAAGGCAAACAACTCATAAGGGAATTACAATTAGAGAACCTGCACCTAAAGCCAAACCAGCACTAGTAGTGGATCCAAAAGACAAGGGAAAGGAGATCATGGTTGAACAGCCCAAGAGGAAATACAGGCACAGAACTCCTGAACAGCAGAGGGCTCAAGAAGAACATCATGCACAGGTAGCTCTCAGACTTCAACAAGAATAGATTGATATGCAGGATCAGAGAATGCAAAAGATGAGGCCCAAAGAAATGCTTAAGCATGTTGAAATTATGCATAGAGAGTTGGATGAAAGGGTGCCTCATGTTCAAGAATTTCTAGACCAATGGGAATAGGAGTTAGTAAATGCTCCTTTGGAAGACAGGTATGAATTGATTTGTCTAGTTTACAAATATCAAAATGAATATCTGGAAAGAAGGGCAAATCATATTCAGAAGGAGAAATACTTGAAGTCTGAGAAGGGAAGGCTTGCACACTACAAAGTTTTGCTCAAGAGACATAAGAAGTGGAAGGATGGTGATTTCACAGACATGACTTTTGGGGATATAGAAAAGACAGTCAGACCAGTTTTAAGAGAATTGGATGTGGAAGACTTCATGACTATTAACTCTCCTAAGGAAGCTGAGTATCTTAGGAGGCAAAATGAAGTGTTACAAAAAGCTAGGGAATCCAGAAAAAGAAAGACTGAAGGAATAACATTGGAAACTACACAAGCAGATGCATCATCCCAAGACGGTGCATCATCACAAGCAGGGGTATCACATCAAGCAGGTGAAAGTTTTCCAGCAATTGAGAGATCTGTACTCAATGCACAAAGGGTAGCCAAAAGACTCAAGAGGATGGAAAAATTTGGCATAGTTACTAAGGAGTCTCGACGTCCCTTAAATGAAGAAATTGATAAACAGCTAATTGTGCAGGAAAATGATGAAATCTCACCTAGTGAGCTTGGGAAGAAATTTGCCATAGTAGAATATGTTGTTTATGAACACAAGGGGAGGACTTGGTGGAAGCTTACAAGAGCTGACAATACAACACAAACATTTCTATGTCTAGATGTCATGTTTCAAACCTTGTATAGCGAGGACTTAGAAGATCTGTGGAAGATTTTGAAAAAGATCTTTGCTACAAAGCCTTCTACTATGGATGGTGTAGAGAAGGATTGGGTGATATGGGAGTGCATGCATAGGATGTATGAGCATGAATTATTTGATCCCATATTTGTTGCATTGAATGGAGGAAATTTGTTGTATTGGAAGCTGTTTACCAATTCTGAGGTCTATGAGATAGTTATGGAAGGGGTAAGTGTTTATTTGATCAATCATCGTTACTATCCTTTCAATCAGGAGACCTTGAAGAAATTAGCAAAGGCTGACTTGATTGTAGATGCTAAAGCACCTGTTGCTTATGAGCTGGTAAGGATGATGTATAGTCAGCTTTGGCCAGGAAGTTTGTAAGCACCCTCATCAGCTAGTATTTATTCAGAAACTTGTCTTTAGGTGAAACCACAAGTTTAGGGGAGGATTGTTAGGAATCAATATAAGTATATTAGTTACCTCTACTAGTTGGTCATTTGTTCCCCTGCTAGAGTAAGTTTCCCCTGCTAAATAACAAAGGCAGGGGATTGGTACCCCTGCTGAAGTCAAAGGCCCTGCCGCTATAGATAAACTTGGAATACATTATTACGCGTTTCTGTTACTACTCCGAGATACTTTCCAAGTTTGTTAGTAGTAATCTTGTACGTGAGTCTTTATGCCTATAAAAGGACTAACTAGGTTATCATGCAAAGTGTGTCTTTCTCTATTGTCTTTCATTTCATACTTTAAGGTTTTTGTAACCCTAATACCATTATTGGGTACTCGTATATCTTTGATATATTAAAGTTTAACGTTTGTTTTTATAACACCCCCAAATCATATGCGCAGCGGAACTACAACATTTGGGTGTAGGCAGTTATCATCACACATAAGCTATTTCGAACGACTCAAAGAGACGTAGAAATTTAAACATAAATTAAAGATTGTTTAAAACAACAAAGTCTACTGTTTTTCAAACCTCAAAGATAATACAAAACATATTCGCGTTTTGGTCCCCATTGAATCTCAACCCAAAAGTACATTTTCGTTCACATGACATAATAATTAATATTTAAGTGCTAAAAAGGAGGAAAAACAAAGTAGACCACCAAGCCACAACAACTTCCATCCTCGCATGCTCCGCTGCTATCAATCTTGGTTACCTGAAACACATGCTTAAAACCGTCAACACAAAGGTTGAGCGAATCTATAGGTTTATCAAATCATAAGATGAACATAAGTATTAAAACCAATCATGACCATTCAATAGCATTGTCGTACTCACAATCTATTATTCAAGGATATTATCTTTAGCAATAGCTAATAATTGTGTTTAAGCTCGTGACACTAATCCGTTAACTCAATCACCCGCGTACATATACCGGCATGATTTAAGTGAAACCAGTGCCCCTTCTAAAGGCATTAGTTGTAATTATACCTTATTTCTTATCACAAGTTATCCGTCCGCAGAGGGTACTCAACGTACTATCTCTCGTCTCGGATAGGGTCGTCAACCCCATAGTACTATCAATTGTATAAGCGGCTATCTCCAACCCACACAAGGGCAAGACAATACTTAATAGTTCATGAATTTAGGGACTTTTACAACTAGGTACTCAACACAATTCAAGGCAACATTCGGGTCCAACAATCATTCATGACTTATGTTCTTTTCATTTAAATAGCATGCATCCCCCTCGCGGGTAAAAACGTTTGAAATAAGTAAAGAGCGAGGCTATAGACTCACCTGGCGTAGTAGTGGTTCTAGCGAAGACGTAACGAGAAATGTCACCGACGACGTGGATGCCCGGGAAAATTTAACACTTGACCTAAAAATCAAGGTACGAAAACCAAATCAATACTCCACGTACATTATTGTACTAAACACACGCATATGCAAACACACTAAATGCTTATGAAAACTCACGCCAAAAATCCAACAAGTAGTTGTTACTAGACTTATATCATTTATCCACGTAATTAAAGTTGATTCCCATTTTATAAATTTGTCGGTACTTACCAGAAGTACGGGCTGTTTGCTATGACTTAAGCACCTATATAAATTTCAAGAAAATTCACAAAAATACCTCATGACCTGCATAAAACTCATATTTAATGCCATGAAAAGTTTTCACTTCTTTAACTCGTTACACATCACATTACTAGACGTACACATTTAGGACTGATTTTGCTCTTTGACCATGTTGGACCTGTTTGACCCATTTAAAATACACCATTGACCAATCCAACACCTATGTCTAAAAATAGACTCACAATTGCAGGTTGGAAACCAAAAATTAACTTTCAATCATTTACCAAACTCTATCTATGGTCCCCGGGATTTGACCCAAAACCAAACACAAATTCAGATTGTGTTGGTTCTCATCTCCCGGTACACCTATTTTCAAAATTGCATAACTTTTGACTCGTTTGTAGTCGTAAGCTCTACCTTATACCAAAACGAATCTAAGACAAAGTTCTACAATTACATCCTATGTTTATGACCTGTTTACAAAGTTAAACCCACGAAAAACATGCTTGAACAATCTGCCTAAATTTTCCTCTTTCAAAATCAATTCAAAACTTGTTTCCAATCCAATCCAACATTACCTAGACCTATGCTAACCACTTGTAATCATACCCAATCATCCCAACAGCCTATAACAATATGAAAATCGAATCCTCAACAAAACCTAAAGCCTAAATCATACATGCAATTAGTGTAAATCATTTAAAACATCACAAACATGATCCTAAACATAACCCACAACACATAAGCATCAAAATCATCAAGCCACCACCAAACCCATTTGGCCGTGGGTTTGGTGTAGCCAAAACACCCAAGAAAACAGCCCCTCCAACTTGTTTTATTGACGATTTAACATTATAAACACATGAATTAAACTTGTATACCATTTAATTAGATCAAAATCCATTTTTGAAAAATCATAATTTTTGGAAAAATCAAGTTGTTGCATGTTTGTTTTTGTTGGTGGGATTTACTTACAAGATGATTATAAAGGATGGTCTTTGATTAGATTTGTCAAAAACCTAAAAAAAATGATGGTGGTGGTGGTTGTGTGGTGGGTGGCCGGCGGCCTAGAGAGAAAAAGAAAGAGATGATGTTTTTTTTTCAAAATGAAGTGTGTGTGTATGTCCTTGTTCCTTTTTGTAAAAATGGAGGGACCCAAGTGGTAATTTTTGCTTTATTTTGGCCTTACTAATAAACGACCATTTAAAGAGCGGGATTTTGGCTAAATGACGGGTTTTGAAAATTTACGGGAGTCGGGGGTCGCCCCGGACACTCGAAAATACTTTTAGATGGTTCAACGCACACAAAACGAATATACACATGGTTCCGACTCGACATAACACGTAATAAAAATAACATCTCGAAAAACTCAAATATCGATCAATCGATAACAAAAGATAAATTTTGGGCATCCGTCGGTATCGTAGTCGTCATCGATTCTTCTTAAATCGTCAAATGTTAAAATTACGACCGTAAACGTTGGTTTCAACTTAAACCGTCAAATATATAACAAACGAAATTTCTTAAAAATTTCAAAAATATTCGTAAAATAGGATTAAATAAATGACGTTGGGCTCGGGATATCACATCCACAAGTGAGGTACAACTTAAGAGTGGTGCTCATACTGAACAGCTCTTGAGACAATAACTTAGCATTATATGACACATTCACGGGTATTACATCCTCCCCTCCTTAAGGGAGCGACGTCCCGGCGCTTTCCGGTTCTTATACTTGCATTTATTACTACTAGAAAGATGAGGGTACTCCATCCCATAGAGGTCTTCATGTTCCGATGTGGACTTCGGTTCACGTCTCGGATTCCATCCCTTCACGATGAGTATTATTCCTCGCTTCAATCTCTTAACATCACGATCCATGATCTCCACTTCAATTTCTCAAATTATTCCTATGGGATCAACACATCTCTTACCACAGCTTCTCGCGGTTAACAAGTGATTCTAAATCTGCACCATCTCTTTCGTAGTCTCTCGAATCATCTCAAGTCCATTCAACTGACTTTTTCCTACTTCACTCTATCCAACTGGCGATCTACATTTTCATCAACATATTTCTTCAAATGTTGCATCTTTATTGTTAACATGGTAAATGTCGTTGTACAAAGGTACTACCAACGGCAAGTGTCGATCTCAACAACTATCAAAATCAATCACACACGCTCGGAGCATGTTTACCAACTTTTGAATCGTCCTTTCACTTGGTTCATCGTCTCATAAAAATAATTAATCATAAAGAAAATCACACGGATCACACATAACCCCATCGAAAGCGTTCGGAATATACAAAACGAAGTAATTAATACTAGTCGTACAAACCTACTTATTGCAATATTACGTACATAGATACCTATTTCGTCAAAAACGAATTCATTGATACGAAATCATCCAACGTATACATAACTCTCTCGAAATCATCACAATCCAATCAAACACAAAAGTCATAATAAAACACATACAACCACATTACGACATGTTTGCAATATAGCCAAACCATCCCAAGTCAATCAGTTCAATCGAGTTAACTCTTGCTTGCTAATTAGCCAAGCCAGGATAAAATAAGGATATTTGAGATGATTCTCGGATGAGTCCAGTCAAAAAGAATATTGCAAGTTTAAGAAGGTCACAGGCTTGCTAGCTATGGATGCATATCCAAAAAGAAATAAAATACAAACATATGCCATCGCAGGGTGCTCACACATGGATCCATACCCAAAAAATAAACATATATATATATATATATATATATAATTCAAGAACACGATCTTACTTCCGTCAAAAACGTGGTCAAGATCTCAATAAGTGATACATGCATTTTGCTAGGGTTCAATTTTCTCTCGATATCCTCTCGAATTGATCTCAGTTAAAAGTGGAATGATTTGTTCTTGGTTAATAAAAAGTGATTGGTTTGTTTATCTATTTTAAACTAACGATAAGAAATTAAGTGTCGAAGAGTAAAATTAAAGACTTAAATGATTAATTGTGAAAAGACGAGTTTAAAATTAATTGTTTGAGAACTAAAAGATTATATTAGAAAAATAAATGGACATTTAATAAAAACTAA
The DNA here is from genome assembly GCA_025667525.1 of Glebionis coronaria. NCBI lineage: Eukaryota > Viridiplantae > Streptophyta > Magnoliopsida > Asterales > Asteraceae > Glebionis > Glebionis coronaria. The sequence goes on along the minus strand of CM046877.1, from coordinate 268,247,582 downwards.
CACTTGGAGAAACTTTGTGAAAAATAAGGACTTAATTGGAAACTACTAAAAGAAAGTAAGAACGGAGAATACCAAAATAGGCTAAATCGTAATAAGGGAAAATTTCCCTCAATCGGAATATTATTCCGATCGAGTGATCGGAATGAGGGAACGATTACCAATCGGAATATCACAAAGTTCCACAATCGGAAAGCATGAAATGATCAAATCGGAATACATCCAAAATTTCCCAATCGGAATACCAAGGATGGCATCAATCGGAATACGGGGCAATCACTACAATCGGAATAATCAAAATGAGCACAATCGGAATAAGACTTGGAGGGACAAATCGGAATGTTGCCAAACTGGAACCAATCGGAAAACAAAACCCTTTTCCGATTGGACTCAATCGGAAAGGGTGGGGTGCTGCTGGTCGGAAAAACTAGATCGGAAAAGGGAGTTACCCTTTCTGAAAATGATGCAATTTCGAGTAAAAAGCCAAGGAAATAAGCTTATGGAATAAGCTAACTCCTAAACAAGCTCGAATCCACAACTAAGCTGATCAAATAAGCACTAAAAACAACTTTTCTAACTTTTAATAAGCAAACTTATTAATCTACCACATAAAGAAATGAACTTTTTATAAAAACTTTAAAAAGTAAATGAGCAAAACAACAAATAAGCCAATAAGAACAAGGATCTCAAAGCTTATTAGTGTATAAACTTAAGGAAACATAAAAAGTAATCAACTTTTTAAGCACAAATCATTGATTAACAACACGGATCACACGAGATTTGTACCAAAATCAATAAAAGTAAAAGAAAGGAAGAATGAGATTAAAGATTAAAAGGTAAAATCTTGAACTTGATTAATGAAAGATAATACAAAAGTTTGAATTTGAAAGAGAAAAAGATGAAATCTAGTGAGAGAAAGTTCTAAACTTTCTCTCTCTAAAACTAGAGAGAATGAAAACTAAGCTAAGCTAAGTCTGTGAAAATTTGTAAAGTAAGGGCTTTATATAGGCGTATGTATGGTGGTGATGGGCTTTTGATTGGGCTTTTATTTGGGCTTCTTTTTCTTCTTTCTTCTTAAGTCTTCATGCGTCTTTAAATAAACGTTTCCGACTTGGATTTGAGAAGTGTCGGTGAATAATTCCAACTCGTCTTATAATCTTCTATTTAATAGACTCGAGTTCTGCGACAAATATGAATCTTCCATCTTTGGCTCTATTCTTCAATAAATCTTCAAATAGGCACAATGACTTCAGTTCTTTTGCATCTCTTGGACAATAGACTTCGTCTTGAGTCTTTTTCCTTGATAAAACCCGTGCAATCCCATGTTTTCTTCAATACTCTCCCGGTTGACTCTGAAAACACAATAAACACAAAAACACGCATAATTCCAAACAAATGATATTAAATACGTGTTTTGGTCTTGTTTTAGCCAGAATTAAGTGGTAAAAGGATGGGGGTTTTCACACCTATCAATAAGCATCATCGTTCACAGTAAAAAAAAATATATTACATGGCACGTGTTCTCCATGATCGGACTTCACTGGACAAAGTCGTCTCAAGTTCTCACAACTTACGATCACTCGACCAGATCACTTACCACATAAATACATAAAAGACAAGGGTTTACCACAAAAACATCAACTATGGCTATCTATCGTTTAACCATCGATGATCAAAGAAAATCTAGTCAAGCAAAGAGGATTCCTTACTTCGAATAAACGAAGGGGGAAAATGGAATTGTCTTCCAACTACCGATGCACAGTTGGTAAACTTCAACAATTTATCGCGTGTCGTTAAACATATCAAAAGAACGAGAAAAGAAAATAAATAAAGTACGATACGTTTGATGTAGGAGAAGTCGTCGTCATTCCCCTCAGAGTCACTCGAACTCTGATTTTCTCTACTTTGACAGTTTTCTATTTTTGTTTAAAATTTCTTCTCAGTGCCGGTACCAGCTCCTTTGGGATTTCATCAACACCCTCGTGATTCTGATGGAATTCACACGTTACTTACACTACTTAAAAACATTTTCCATAATTACTCGGTCACGGTGACTTACTAAGTCAACGCCAAATGAAAAGAAAAGATTTCAAGGAACACAAGAAAATTTAAAATTTTCTTTAGGAATCAAGGAGAATACGATTACTTGCATAAGGATCCACCATTTTTTTTAAAAGCGTTCTCATCCAAACATTTATCAAAACACTACAAGTTTCAAGATGACCAATTTATTTGACACAATAGTGCTCTTCCTAAACTATGCATAATTAGCTAGATCATGCATACTTGAGGACCAAGCAACGACAACCAACAAAACAGGACTCTACTTAAATTATGCATAGTTAGCTAAGCTGTGCATAATCGAGGATCGATTTACGACACAACATTATTATTACATACCAAATATGAATATGAAAGTTTTCGACCAAATATTCAAAATATTTAAATCATTTGAAATGGGAAAATATTGTCACTATTGTTTTAAGAAACACATCAAACATTTTTCGTCCAGTTTGGAAACATACTTTTGCTTTGCTTGTTTATAAGGAAAATAAATAAATCATTAAATAAATAAATCATTAAATAAATAAATCATTAAATAAATAAATCATTAAATAAATAAATCGACACAATTTGCATTTGATTGAACGAACCATTTAACACACTCATACATATTTTCAAAATAGACTATTCACAAAATAACGGTAAGGTGGTTCAAGATTAAAGATCATTGCAGGCACAACAAATAATAAGATCAAAAATCAATGAGATCAAACGAGGTAAACGAGAAATATATTTTCCAACGGAAATTAACTACATTAGAAAATTAAAATACTTCAAATATATGACAAAAGTATCGGGATAACAACAACGATCTACGAATACATAGAGTAAAAATTGAATATCAAAACAAGCGTCAAAAATAAAATAACGATCATAATTCCCATCGTCTCGAGTTGCACACACATTCCACCAAGGGTATACGGGGAGAGGAGAAGAACCACCTGGTCGAATATAAACAATTTCACAAGGAAGATCGAGTTCTCTCACCTCTACTATTCGGTAAAGCGACTTCGCCTCCTCGCTTTTGTTCAATATAAATAAATAACCTCTTTAATGAAGATTTATAGCATCAATCAAGTAAATACAGGATTTTAGGTTCCATTAACCGAAAGAAGAAAAGTCACGGCGTCCATGAAGAGGACAAGAATACACCGGGGGACATACCCTTATTATCATGTACTAGCGATGTAGCAATTTAAAAATAAATAATAGTCTCGTACCATAGACAATATTAAAATGTACAATTTCGGGCTACCCAAGTTCAGATACAGACCCCCCAAATCAAAGAAAGGATGCCGTACGATCGAACCATCGTGACTCCAAACATTATGTCTTAAGAGAATAATACAAGTATGTGTGTGTTGTGTAATCCATTTGCATTTTCTAATTAGTGTTACCTTGTACATTGTAAAACCTAATATTTTCACATTTTCAATTTGGGTTACACCATTAAAGAATCTATACCTTTCATTTTTGTCATTTTTAACTTTACAAAGTTTTTATTTCTAGAAAAATTTCTAACATTAGTTGATTCGGCGACTCGATTATTATAGTTGGTAAAATGATTAATTTTGAAAACCTCGATACTCGTGTCAAAATCTCATTAATGCTCATATCTTAAGTACCAAAAACGTTCATAATAAGAATTTTCAAAGTTTTACGTTATTATTATTACGACTTATCTTATCACATATATATAAATATCCAACTCAACTCGAATTTGTCCAATTGACTCTTAAAATTAACCTCGAATTTTTATTATACACATGTCTTCCTTTAAACTTATTTGTTAAATCATATTCGCGCAATTCGACCCAAATGCTAAAGAGGTTTCACGTAGTATTATTCCGGACAACTTACTTATTCTAGTCGAGACTTGAATCTCGATAATAATAGAATAAATAATCAAATTGCTTATTTCAAATAATTCTAAAATATAGAAAATGCAACTTTTAATCCTTAGCCCATTATCAAACGATTTTAAAATTAACACATGTCTCAGCGGAATAAATTAACGTTCCATTAACATTTAATAATTTGTTTCAAGCATTATAATTTCTCACTTAAAGTGTATATTCCGATTTTGTCCCACGTTAATCACTACAAGGAGTTATGGGTTCCATTTTATACCAATGCATTCGTAAATATAACTTGACCTTATGTTTAAAATAAAACAAATTTTACAAAGTCTCTAGCTCCAAAATACGAGGCCAATTTTTCTACTCATTTTCTATATTAAAAGATACGCCAAGAGTTTACCATAATGACCTAAAATTAATCCGTATTCAATCCAAAGTTGCATATACTCAATAGTCATATCGTTAATCTTTAATAATAACTCCTATTTGCAAATTACATAAGCAAATTTTGACAGTTCCATCACAAGCTTTTAGTATCAAGTCATTAATGTGTGAAAGCAAAGATTTTACGAGTAATATAAATTACTTATTACGATTTAACAACCAAGGTTGAAGGAAAAATAATTTCACTTTATCCATTTATTCTCTACACAAATTCTACTTTGTTACAAGACACACCATAGGTCATTTTTATCCAAAAGTTTCATTCACCATTTAATATGTAAAACACTTTATGTTTAAATCATTCGATCACAAAGTTTAATGCTTATTTAACTCACACAAATGCCGGACCTCGTCATGTATAATATCGAATTCAAAATAATGAGACAACAAGACAAATGCAATAAACGAAATGAGAATACGTATGTCAACTAAGTGTTGTTATCGGCCTCGGATGAGTCTCGAAATCGTAAACCACAAAATTAACACAAACCAGCCAAACTTCAAGATATCTCGCTTGATCACAAAGCTAGTCTATTTTTAAAATGCATTTTTAAATTCGAGTAAAATGGTAAACAACGATTATGTAAAACCCGCATGCTTTTACCATGCATAGTACCCTTAGGATCGTACGTACTAGTTAAAACTTTCCTAATATAGCATGATTACGATTACGTGTTAGGAGTTTACGTATTACGTACGTGTTAGAACACGATAAGTATTTACTATGCACGATCACGTAATAATTATTTAACAATAATTAATCACGAACATGCGATCATGAAATCATGAACGTTATTAAAACATGAGCTATTATTAATTACGTATATATATTTATTACGAGCGTAATTAAATATAGTAGATCACGGTATTTACGTAACGAGAACAATTAAAACACGAACATAAATAAACACAAACGAGTAACTAAATAACGAGACACGGAAAAAGGTACGGGAACCCCAAGTGGGGTCCCTACCCGCGGCCAAAAAAGGACAAATGGGCCAAGCCCATTTGTAAAATTTACTAAAGGGGGTTTTTACTTTTTACACTACACAAAATAACTTTACAGAAGATTTCAAGAAAAACCTAAAACCCTCTTCTTCCTTGTTCTTTGTGCCGCCACCCTAAAACCACCATACAAGGTGATTTTTGATCTTTGATCCTGAAGATCTGGTGATTGATCGTGTTTGTTCTTCGTTCTCTTGATCCACGAATTCGGTAAAACTTTTTTTAAACCTTTTCTTTTAAATTTAATCTTTTTATTAAGTATGAACATGTGATGTTTTTATAAAAACATAATAATTAATCATAGATCTACATGTTTTGGTGTTAAATTAAATCGAAGGGTTGTTTTTAAGGGGTGTTTGCTTTGGCCGCCGGCTTCACCGAACCCAAAAGGGGTCTCGGCTTGCCAAGCCGACCACCACCAAGACCATATGGTCTTAGTTGGTGCGTGTGGGTCCTACGGCAGCAAGGGGAAACACGGGGTACCCCGAGTTGGTTCGGGGTACGGTGTCGATTCATGTCCGATTCATGTTTTAGCCTAGATCCGGTTCATGGTGTATGTTAGTTTTTTTTATGTTATAAACTTATGTTAAAATTAAATTAATAAAAGATGTGATTAATTTAATAACATGACTTAGGTTATTTAATTATAAATGATCATGAAATTATTTTAACCTAAGTATTTATATATTTAAGACTTATAATTAATTAATTATTTTAAAACCATGGATATAATTAATTAATTAACAGACTTAGGTTATATTATTAATATATAATAATACATATTTTAACCTAAGTATTTAACTTATTTAATTAAAAACATGTTATATTTTAATTAAATATTATAACCTATAGTTTAATTAAATTACATGAAATAATTATTAAACTATAGAATATACCATATGACTTAGAAAATAATCATGAAAAACACTTAGGCTTATATACTTAGCTTATTTAACCAGCTTATTTCTAATTATGGAAACTTTCTATTTTTAGAAACTTAAGTAAATAAGGCAGCTAATCTATTTATGGAAACCAGCTATTTTTAGAAACTTAATTAAATAAGGCAGCTAATCTATTTATGGAAACCAGCTATTTTTAGAAACTTATTTATTTAAGGCAGCTAATCTATTTATGGTAACTTATTTAATTAAGGCAGCAAATCTATTTATAGAAACTTTCTATTTTTAGAAACTTATCTATTTTAAGCAGTAAATCTATTTTTGGAAACTTTCTATTTTTGGAAACTTTCTATTTTTGGAAACTTTCTATTTTTGGAAACTTTCTATTTTTGGAAACTTTCTATTTTTGGTAACTTTCTATTTTTGGAAACTTTCTATTTTTGGAAACTTTCTATTTTTGGAAACTTTCTATTTTTGGAAACTTTCTATTTTAGGAAACCTGCTATTTTTGGAAAGTTACTTATTATTACACAGTAAGTATAATAACACATGAAATACCAGAAATACTTAATCAGATTAAACAGAATATAAGATTTAACACAGTTTAAGGCTTTAAAATAGTAAAACATAGTAAGAACACATAAAATAAGCTAAGACATGACATAAAACCAGCTATGTATTTAGTAAGCAGATACTTATTCATGTACGTATTTATGTAGCACTAGTGATTCGGAAGTAGGATTCTCGCAGTTCGTCTTTCTCGTTCACTGGACATAAGGTACGGATTCCCGTCCTTTCAGTATGGACATTCTTTCCTTATTAGGATTCCCCGTATACAGCCAACTGTTTTCTCGTAGTATAAGTTATGAGTTTGATTGCTTATGTTTAATTAAGATTACCTATAGCCATATACATGCATGACCAGTTTCACCTAGTTATGGAGGTATCATAACCATAACATTAGAGGCACTGATGTTATGACTTCACCACGGCGGAGTGATTGCTCGTGGCGTCCCTTCAGCTTTTGGCCATCTATTTATATTTATCATGTGGGGCGTATGGGTGCATCCTAGTTACATGTTTTTATCCAGGATTACATGGTGAATGTGGTGTGTGCCTTGCATCCTTCATAAGGAGCTGATCCCTCCTACCCAAAAACCAGTATATTAAATTAGAGGCAGCCCCTCTAATTTGCATGATGAGGTCACCCCTCCAATTATTCATGCACGGTGGATTTTCATGACCTATATTGGCTAATGGTAAAATATGACAAACAGTTTTTATAAGATAAACATAAGACTTTCAAACTATAAAACCAGTTTTATTAAGATTTAACCAGGTTACTCGGGACTTAGTTTTCTTCCGATGTTATTATGTTATATGCTATCCTATTCATGCTTTATTGTACATCCGTGCACTGAGCGTATTTGCTCAGCCGTTTTCCTTTCTATGTTCCAAAAACGGCAGGTACTCAGGGACGCTCGTAGACACTAAGAGTACGTGCATATGGACTGGAAGCTGTCTAGCCTCCTTTACATTATGCATTTCCTTTCTTTTGATACTTATGCTTTGGACATTGTTTAGTCCTTTTCCTTTATTATACTATGTTTGTGTGTGATGAGCTTTACTTTTGGACTACCGATGTTTGATTCCGGTATTTTCCTTTTTATGGTCAAGTAATGTTTAGACATTTTACCTTGTATGCTTTGATGACACGCCATAATTACTGTGATATTTCCATTTCCAAAATGGGGTGTTACAATTATGGTATCAGAGCCAAGGCTTCGACCTGTAGGCTCTCAAATATGACCTGTGATTAGTGGGTAGTCACTACGGTCTTCCTAGAACTGACAATTGTTTTCATGCATTCATCATTTTTAAGCATACATATACATGTCATTGTTGCAGGGTTTTTGACTAAGTAATGGTTGGTACAGGACTGGCCCTATTTAGTCGCATGTGTTTTATCGAAACTTTTAGATTTGGGACCGACCCATAGGCGTCCCCTCGCTATGTCTTTTGTTTTGGGTGAACTGACCAGAGGCGTTCACTCTCGAGCATACAAAAGTTTTCATAAAACTGCATCATGCATTCATACACAAAATTTTCTTGCATAAAATTTTTCTCGTGAAATTTTAGTATAAAATTTTTTCATGTATATATTTATATTTTATGTTTTGAACTGTTTAATCATATGTTTTATGTTATACTATCAGATGGTTCTCACACGCGAACAGGAGCAGCTCAATGCTACAATTCAGGCTGCCATGCAAGCCTTGCTTCCTCAACTGAGGAATGACATCCAGGCTGAAGTTCAAGCTGCCAACAATCAGCAGCACAATCAACCACCTCCTCCTCCTCCTCCAGTGACATTAGCAGTATGGCTGGAGAGATTCAACAAGCAGCGCCCTCGAGCTTTTGAGAAGACAGATAGCCCCAGCGATGCTGAAAGCTGGTTGGCTCACATCAAGAAGATTTTCAACGCTATGGGCTGTGACCCCGCATACAAGGCGAGGTTGGCATGTTATCGGTTCGAAGGCGATGTACTCAACTGGTGGTTAGCATTGATGCAATCTGAAGGTGGTGATGAGTGGGTTGCTGGTTTGACTTGGGCTCAGTTCAAGGACAGGGTGATGGAGCAGTTCTTTCCCAAGGCTGAGCAGGACAAGCTCAAGAGAGAGTACCATGGGATCCGTTAGAGAGCTAGGGAGAATAGCAACGAGTTTATGCAGCGCTTTCTTCGCTTAGCTGGTTTCCTTGGTGCGGTAGCAGGTACTCCTGAAGAGCAGGCACATCACTTCAGATGGGCTCTTCGCACATCGGTCGCAAACAATCTAGTGTGTGCTACGTTCAACACTGTAGCACAAGTGGCCGATGCAACACGAAAACTGGAGATGCTACAGGAGAGGGATGAGTTCGGGGAAGCTGAAAGACCCGACAAGAGGTAAACATTCGTATTCAAGCGGTGACCAATCCGTATAATTTCCATATGTCAATTATTCATCTCTTAAATGTATCTTCCAGGCAGAAAACTAGGGACCGGTCTCAGCCGGCTACTCAGCATCAGCCTCATCAGCCCAAGGGAAACGGTCAGACTAACGACCGTTCTGCTACGGATAGGCGTGGCGGTAATGACAATTACCGTAACAACGCCGGGCACTCCAACAACAGCAGGTCCTAATTCTTACGAAATTCCTTATGTTTTATGTTATAACTCATATTCTGACACTTTATCAAACTTCTACCAGGAACCATGGAAATGGTAGGGACCAGAACCAGAGAGGTTCGCAGCCTAGCCGTCCAGCTATCACTGGTATTCAATCTTACGATTATCCGCTTTGTCCTTTGTACCCAATTACCATGTCTTATGTAAAATGTTTTATCAGGTTCCCAACCAGCTAGAGCACCTGCTGGAGGATACACTCATCCTCTTTGCTCTACTTGCCACCGTAGGCATCCAGGACCATGTCGCCGTAATACTGATGCGTGCTTCAAGTGTGGTCTTCCTGGCCATATTATGAAGGATTGCTGTAAGGGCGAGATGGAGGGTACATCGGGACATGCTGATACCAAGCCGCCTCCTACTGCCGGGCGTGTCTACATGACATCTCGAGACCAGGCCAACAAGTATACAGGTACCATCACTGGAATCTTGTATATGTATGGTCGCGCTGCATGTGTTCTTTTCGATACGGGTGCTACTCACTCGGTTATTTCTACTGCTTATGCTAAGAACATTAGGATGCCTCCCTTGCCACTAGAAAATAGGCTTACTATTTCCACGCCTTTGAGGGAATCTATATTAATCACCCATGTATACAAGAGTCTTCCCCTAGAATTTGATGATAAGGTTCGACCTGTCGACGCACTTCCGCTGGACATGAATGACTTCGACATGATTTTGGGCATGGATTGGCTATCCAAGTATCATGCTACCATAGACTGCCATTCATATCGAGTTATCTTCGGTGATGTCAATGCACCAGAGTACATTCATAATGGGTTCATACCTGGACGGTCTGTACAAGTCATATCCACCCTGCGAGCGCGTGCACTACTTTCACATGGCTGCGAGGGTTATCTAGCTACGGTTCACGACCTGGATGCTGAGTCTCCATCGATTCAGGATCAACCAATAGTGTCAGAATTCCAAGACGTGTTTCCAGCAGAACCTCCGGGCATACCACCTACACGAGAAGTGGAAATTCAGTATCGAGCTGATTCCAGGAGCTGAACCAATCTCCAAGGCTCCTTATCGCATTGCTCCCATAGAGCTGAAGGATCAACTACAAGAACTTCTTGAACGAGGTTTCATTCGACCGAGCGCATCTCCATGGGGCGGATCGGTTTTGTTTGTTAAGAAGAAGGACGGCAGTATGCGTCTTTGCATAGACTATCGCGAGCTCAACAAGATTACCATTCGGAATAGATATCCACTGCCACGCATTGACTATCTGTTTGACCAACTCCAAGGGGCCAAACACTTCTCCAAGATTGATCTTAGGTCAGGCTATCATCAGCTATGGGTCAAGGAGCAGGATATAGCTAAGACTGCCTTTCGTACTCGTTATGGCCACTACGAGTTTGTAGTTATGCCATTTGGCCTGACAAATGCTCCAGCAGTGTTCTTGGATCTGATGAACAAAATCTTCCATGAATTTCTGGACAAATTCGTCATTGTTTTCATCGATGACATCCTGATTTTCTCAAAGTCCAAGGAGGAACACGAAGACCATCTTCGTACGGTACTACAGATTCTTCGCCAGAAGTAGCTGTATGCTAAATTCTCCAAGTGTGAGTTCTGGTTAGACAAGTTGGCATTCTTAGGTCACAATGTATCAGCAGAAGGAATCACTATGGATCCAGCGAAGGTTGAGGCCATTACTAAGTGGCTAAGGCCGACATCAGCGACGGAAGTCCGCAGTTTCTTAGGCTTAGCTGGCTATTACCGTAGGTTCATAGAGAACTTTTCCCGCCTAGCACTACCATTGACCAAACTGATGCGGAAAGGGGAGAAATTCGTCTGGACTGAAGATCGAGAGAAGAGCTTTGAAGACCTGAAGCACAAGCTAGTATCTGCACCTATTATTACTCTACCATCTGGTACGGGTGGATTTCAAATCTACAGCGATGCATCGGGGAAGGGACTTGGCTGTGTTCTCATGCAACATGGGAAAGTGATCGCGTACGCTTCACGGCATCTTAAGCTTTATGAAGAAAATTACCCCACGCACGATCTGGAACTTGCTGCAGCCGTGTTTAGATTAAAGATATGGAGGCACTACTTATATGGAGAATCATGTGACATTTTCACGGACCACAAGAGCTTGAAGTATATCTTCACTCAGCGTGAATTGAACATGAGGCAGAGGAGATGGTTAGAGCTGTTGAAGGATTATGACATTAATCTACAGTATCATCCCGGAAAGGCAAATGTAGTAGCAGATGCTCTTAGCAGGAAGTCCGGAATGATCAACGGCATTAAAGTCGAAGAGGAAATCATCAGAGACTTGGAGCGACTAGACATCGAGATCATGGTACGTGGACAGCACGGTTACTGGGCTAATCTTAGAATAGAACCTGAGTTACTATCTAAGATCAAGGAAGCTCAGAAGGATGACGGAGAAATCTGGGCGATAGTACAGAATTTGGAGAAGCAGACAGAATTCAGAGTAGATTCAGATGGTATCGTATGGCAGGGCACTAGACTTTGTGTTCCTGATGACCAAGAACTCCGGGAAGCTTTGTTAGCTGAAGCTCATAGCTCCCCATTCTCAATACATCCTGGTTCGACTAAGTCGTACCATGACATCAAACAGTACTTTTGGTGGAGTGGTATGAAACAGGATGTGGCCACTTACGTCTCCAAATGTCTTACCTGCCAGCAGGTTAAGATCGAGCATCAGCGATCTGGCGGTCTCCTTCAACCGTTAGATATTCCAGAGTGGAAGTGGGACAAAATCACCATGGATTTTGTTACCGGTCTTCCGCCTACCAAAAGGAAGCACGATTCAATTTGGGTTATCGTTGATCGACTTATCAAATCAGCTCATTTCTTACCGATCCGCAAGGAAGATCCGGTAGGTAAACTCGCAGATACGTATAGACGAGAGATCATGAGACTCCACGGTGCACCATCCAGCATCGTCTCAGACAGAGATCCTCGTTTCACTTCGCGCTTTTGGAAAAGTCTGTAGAAAGCTTGGGGTACACAACTTAAGCTTAGCACGTCTTTTCATCCTCAAACAGACGGACTGTCGGAGCGAACCATTCAGACATTGGAAGATATCTTGAGGTCATGTGCGTTGGAATGGACGGGTGACTGGGACGAATACATCTGTTTGGTGGAGTTTGCATTCAACAACAGCTGGCACGCAAGCATCAAATGTGCCCCATTTGTTGTATGGCCGAAAGTGTCGCGCCCCAATCTGCTGGGATCAGGTTGGCGAGCGAACACTCGAAGGACCGGAAATCATAGAGATGACAAATGAGAAGATCGCAGTAGCTAAGCAGAAGATTCAGGAGGCACGGTCACGTCAGAAGAGTTACTCCGATAAGCATCGTAGGGATATACACTTTAACATAGGAGATCACGTCTTCCTTAAGGTTTCGCCGGCACGTGGTGTTAGACGCTTCGGGATTAAAGGGAAGCTCAGTCCTCGTTTCATCGGACCATTTGATATCATTGAACGAGTCGGTGAAGTATCTTACCGATTGGCGTTACCTCCGCAGCTATCGCATGTGCACAATGTGTTTCATGTGTCCTTACTAAGAGGGTACCAGTATCATCCCCTTCACATGGTTCAGTATCCACTGGAACAGATACGTGAAGATCTCACTTTTATAGAAGAACCCGAACGAGTTCTTGACAGACAAGAACGAGTCATGAGAAAGAAGACGATTCCATTCGTCAAAATTCTATGGAGGGATCATACCGAGCGGGAAGCCACTTGGGAAACGGAGGAGTCTATCCGGGCTTCTTACCCTCATTTCATATTTTGAATTCGGGTATGTTCTTCTTTTCCAGTTTACTTTATCTATAATTCGGGGACGAATTATTCTTTTTAGGGGGGAAGAGTTGTAAAACCCGCATGCTTTTACCATGCATAGTACCCTTAGGATCGTACGTACTAGTTAAAACTTTCCTAATATAGCATGATTACGATTACGTGTTAGGAGTTTACGTATTACGTACGTGTTAGAACACGATAAGTATTTACTATGCACGATCACGTAATAATTATTTAACAATAATTAATCACGAACATGCGATCATGAAATCATGAGCGTAATTAAAACATGAACTATTATTAATTACGTATATATATTCATTACGAGCGTAATTAAATATAGTAGATCACGGTATTTACGTAACGAGAACAATTAAAACACGAACATAAATAAACACAAACGAGTAACTAAATAACGAGACACGGAAAAAGGTACGGGAACCCCAAGTGGGGTCCCTACCCGCGGCCAAACAAGGACAAATAGGCCAAGCCCATTTGTCAAATTTACTAAAGGGGGTTTTTACTTTTTACACTACACAAAATAACTTTACAGAAGATGTCAAGAAAAACCTAAAACCCTCTTCTTCCTTGTTCTTTGTGTCGCCACCCTAAAACCACCATACAAGGTGATTTTTGATCTTTGATCTTGAAGATCTGGTGATTGATCGTGTTTGTTCTTCGTTCTCTTGATCCACGAATTCGGTAAAACTTTTTTTAAACCTTTTCTTTTAATTTAATCTTTTTATTAAGTATGAACATGTGATATTTTTATAAAAAACATAATAATTAATCATAGATCTAACATGTTTTGGTGTTAAATTAAATCGAAGGGTTGTTTTTAAGGGGTGTTTGCTTTGGCCGCCGGCTTCACCGAACCCAAAAGGGGTCTCGGCTTGCCAAGACGACCACCACCACGACCATATGGTCTTGGTTGGTGCGTGTGGGTCACACGGCAGCAAGGGGAAACACGGGGTACCCCGAGTTGGTTCGGGGTACGGTGTCGATTCATGTCCGGTTCATGTTTTAGCCTAGATTCGGTTCATGGTGTATGTTAGTTTTTTTTATGTTATGAACTTATGTTAAAATTAAATTAATAAAAGATGTGATTAATTTAATAACATGACTTAGGTTATTTAATTATAAATGATCATGAAATTATTTTAACCTAAGTATTTATATATTTAAGACTTATAATTAATTAATTATTTTAAAACCATGGATATAATTAATTAATTAACATGACTTAGGTTATATTATTAATATATAATAATACATATTTTAACCTAAGTATTTAACTTATTTAATTAAAAACATATTATACTTTAATTAAATATTATAACCTATAGTTTAATTAAATTACATGAAATAATTATTAAACTATACAATATACCATATGACTTAGAAAATAATCATGAAAAACACTTAGGCTTATATACTTAGCTTATTTAACCAGCTTATTTCTAATTATTGAAACTTTCTATTTTTAGAAACTTAATTAAATAAGGAAGCTAATCTATTTATGGAAACCAACTATTTTTAGAAACTTAATTAAATAAGGCAGCTAATCTATTTATGGAAACCAGCTATTTTTAGAAACTTATTTATTTAAGGCAGCTAATCTATTTATGGAAACTTATTTAATTAAGGCATCAAATCTATTTATGGAAACTTTCTATTTTTAGAAACTTATCTATTTTAAGCAGTAAATCTATTTTTGGAAACTTTCTATTTTTGGAAACTTTCTATTTTTAGAAACTTTCTATTTTTGGAAACTTTTTATTTTTGGAAACTTTCTTTTTTTGGAAACTTTCTATTTTTGGAAACTTTCTATTTTAGGAAACCTGCTATTTTTGGAAAGTTACTTATTATTACACAGTAAGTATAATAACACATGAAATACCAGAAATACTTAATCAGATTAAACATAATATAATATTTAACACAGTTTAAGGCTTTAAAACAGTAAAATATAGTAAGAACACATAAAATAAGCTAAGACATGACATAAAACCAGCTATGTATTTAGTAAGCAGATACTTATTCATGTACGTATTTATGTAGCACTAGTGATTCGGAAGTAGGATTCTCGCAGTTCGTCTTTCTCGTTCACTGGACATAAGGTACGGATTCCCGTCCTTTCAGTATGGACATTCTTTCCTTATTAGGATTCCCCGTATGCAGCCAACTGTTTTCCCGTAGTATAAGTTATGAGTTTGATTGCTTATGTTTAATTAAGATTACCTATTGCCATATACATGCATGACCAGTTTCACCTAGTTATGGAGGTACCATAACCATAACATTAGAGGCACTGATGTTATGACTTCACCACGGCGGAGTGATTGCTCGTGGCGTCCCTTCAGCTTTTGGCCATCTATTTATATTTATCATGTGGGGCGTATGGGTGCATCCTAGTTACATGTTTTTATTCAGGATTACATGGTGAATGTGGTGTGTGCCTTGCATCCTTCACAAGGAGCTGATACCTCCTACCCAAAAACCAGTATATTAAATTAGAGGCAGCCCCTTTAATTTGCATGATGAGGTCACCCCTCCAATTATTCATGCACGGTGGATTTTCATGACCTATATTGGCTAATGGTAAAATATGACAAACAGTTTTTATAAGATAAACATAAGACTTTCAAACTATAAAACCAGTTTTATTAAGATTTAACCAGGTTACTCGGGACTTATTTTTCTTCCGATGTTATTATGTTATATGCTATCCTATTCATGCTTTATTGTACATCCGTGCACTGAGCGTATTTGCTCATCCGTTTTCCTTTCTATGTTCCCAAAACGGCAGGTACTCAGGGACGTTCGTAGACACTAAGAGTACGTGCATATGGACTGGAAGCTGTCTAGCCTCCATTACATTATGCATTTCCTTTCTTTTGTTACTTATGCTTTGGACATTGTTTAGTCCTTTTCCTTTACTATACTATGTTTGTGTGTGATGAGCTTTACTTTTGGACTACCGATGTTTGATTCCGGTATTTTCCTTTTTATGGTCAAGTAATGTTTAGATATTTTACCTTGTATGCTTTGATGACACGCCATAATTACTGTGATATTTCCATTTCCAAAATGGGGTGTTACAGATTAAATGACGACGCGCCTCAACCACGTTTCATAATATACACACGTAATTGCCGCTAAAACGTACACATCGTTGATTATACTTCGGTTATGTTATAGTTACACGAACTAATATATCAAACCCATACGGGATAAAGGAAATACAGTAGTACGTGAGTACTTTATGTTCCAAAAAGAAGATGTCCCAAAATGACACACCACCGTGCGATAACGACAATCGAGATCAATCTAGTCGATATACAATATGTTACGAAAATTATTTACGTATCTATAGTATCAAACGAGGTTCACACTCGGTTATTCGATCAATAAATTAATTATCAAGATTGATAATTGGCCGTAAGGCCGATTTCTCAACAAAACCGCATTTTAAATGTACGATAACCATGTAAGGACCATTGCTTCACGTGCAATGCCTTTAAATACAATAGTATATACATACCTATACATACAATCATTCCTACATACACGTAGGGTTATAAAGCAGTGTTGCCATGTAATGCAATGTAGCCCGTATGCCAATTACATGCAACATATATGATAGTCGTATAAATGTTTGCAAATTACGATATTAAGTACTCGACGTACACAACAATATATCTCAATATATATCATAGTATTTACTTACTAAATACTAGGGAATTCATGTCAGTTTAAGGGATACATCTAAAATATAAAGCAATGCTAAAGAAATCTTACCGGAGCCATGCAGGATAGTTGTGTGCTTGGACAATTTCTTACGACACCAAAAGTTATAGTTTAGGATTTTTCAAAATGACCTAGTTCTCTATAACTCATGGCTCTGATTACCAGTCTATAACACCCCCAAATCATATGTGCAACAGAACTACAACATTTGGGTGTTAGGCAGTTATCATCACACATAAGCTATTTCGAACGACTCAAAGAGACGTAGAAATTTAAACATAAATTAAAGATTGTTTAAAACAAAAAAGTCTACTGTTTTTCAAACCCCAAAGATAATATAAAACAGAGTCGTGTTTTGGTCCCCATTGAATCTCAACCCAAAAGTACATTTTCGTTCACATGACATAATAATTAATATTTAATTGCTAAAAGGGAGGAAAAACAAAGTAGACCGCCAAGCCACAACAACTTCCATCCTCGCATGCTCCGCTGCTATCAATCTTGGTTACCTGAAACACATGCTTAAAACCGTCAACACAAAGGTTGAACGAATCTGTAGGTTTATCAAATCATAAGTTGAACATAAGTATTAAAACCAATCATGACCATTCAATAGCATTGTCGTACTCACAATCTATTATTCAAGGATATTATCTTTAGCAATAGCTAATAATTGTTTTTAAGCTCGTGACACTAATCCGTTAACTCAATCACCCGCGTACATATATCGACATGAATTAAGTGAAACCAGTGCCCCTTCTAAAGGCATTAGTTGTAATTATACCTTATTTCTTATCACAAGTTATCCGTCCGCAGAGGGTACTCAACGTACTAGCTCTCGTCTCGGATAGGGTCGTCAACCCCATAGTAATATCAATTGTATAAGAGGCTATCTCCAACCCACACAAGGGCAAGACAATAGTTAATAGTTCACGAATTTAGGGACTTTTACAACTAGGTACTCAACACAATTCAAGGCAACATTCGGGTCCAACAATCATTCATGACTTATGTTCTTTTCATTTAAATAGCATGCATCCCCCTCGCGGGTAAAAACGTTTGAAATAAGAAAAAAGCGAGGCTATAAACTCACCTGGCGTAGTAGTAGTGGTCTAGCAAAGACGTAACGAGAAATGTCACCGACGACGTGGATGCCCGGGAAAATTTAACACTTGACCTAAAAATCAAGGTACGTAAACCAAATCAATACTCCACGTACATTATTGTACTAAACACACGCATATGCAAACACACTCGATGCTTATGAAAACTCACGCCAAAAATCCAACAAGTAGTGGTTACTAGACTTATACCATTTATCCACGTAATTAAAGTTGATTCCCATTTTATAAATTTGTCGGTACTTACCAAAAGTACGGGCTGTTTGCTATGACTTAAGCACCTATATAAATTTCAATAAAATTCACAAAAATACCTCATGACCTGTATAAAACCCATATTTATTCCCATGAAAAGTTTTCACTTCTATAACTCGTTACACATCACATTACTAGACGTACACATTTAGGACTGATTTTGCACTTTGACCATGTTGGACCTGTTTGACCCATTTAAAAAACACCATTGACCAATCAAACACCTATGTCTAAAAATAGACTCAGAAATGCACGTTTGAAACCAAAAATTAACTTTCAATCATTTACCAAACTCTATCTATGGTCCCCGGGATTTGACCCAAAACCAAACACAAATTCGGATTGTGTTGGTTCTCATCTCCCGGTACACGTATTTTCAAAATTGCATAACTTTTGACTCGTTTGGAGTCGTAAGCTCTACCTTATACCAAAACGAAGCTAAGATAAAGCTCTACAATTAAAACCTATGTTTATGGCCTGTTTAAAAAGTTAAACCCACGAAAAACATTGATAACTAGATTTTACTAGGTTCAATTTGTTGTTCTCGGAATCTTAACGAATTGATCTAGGCTCCTATATGTGACTAAGTTGATCTTTGGTGAAAAAGAATATTTTTGGGTGATTTTAAATTTAAATGCAAATACTTAAAAGTAAAGTGCTCTTAAAGTAAATCTAAGTCTAATTAAAGTAAAGTGCGAGTATTTTAAAACGTGACTAAAATTAAAGGGCACTACAGTACAATGACGTAAACTTAAATCTATCTAAGGCAAACTTAAAGTGCGACTAAAACTAAGGCAAATAATTTAAAAGTGCAATTAAATAAAAAGGCAAGTAAAATAAAGCTTGAAGATAAAAATTAAAGATAAAAGCTAATAAGAACCTGAATACAGCTCATTCGGAATAAACCTTCGTTTGGAACAATCACTCGTCCTAAATGTCACCTTTGGTTGAAATGATTCTTCTTCACTTGGAATATTACCAAAATCCTTGATCCGGAACAAACTTGTCTGAATATGTCACTTATCCAAAACAATCCTTCGTTCGGAACTTGCTGATGCGGAACTTGTAAATCTTGCCTTGATTCGGAAGTTTTGGTCACCCCCTGATTCGGAACTTTCCGGATGAAGATCCTTGATTCAGAACTTTTGAAGTTCCGAATGAAGGCCCTTGGTTCGGAACTTCTGGAATTGGTTCGGAAGTTATTGATTCGGAAGGTTCCGAATGAAGTGTCTTGGTTCGGAAGTTTTGACTTCCGAATGAACAAGTTTGGTTCGGAACTTTTGAAGTTCCGAATGAGCAACCTTGGTTCGGAAGTTTTGACTTCCGGATGAAGCTCCTTGATTCGGAAAATTATAACTTCCGAATGAAACCTTCTATCCTATCCTTGGTTCGGAACTTTTTCTGGAAACACAGAAACAAAGCAATACTTCCGAAGAACAAGGAAGATGTGTACAGTAGCAGTTATAAACAAAAAGTAATCAAAATCAAACACACGTATCAATTTAAACAGTAACGATTCAATGAATAAGCATCAACAAACAATTAGAAACATGAAATCAAACAACTTTTACCACAATAATCAAAAACCACTTTGGATCAAATCAAAGCATAAACATGAACATAACATAAACTCATGAATCAAAGAAGAAGAAAGGTAGATAAGAGATTGACAAGATAAAATAAAGATTTGACAAGAATTAAAATGAAAACTTACTTGGAATTAAATGGTAATTAAGGTGCATAACATGAATTAAAATGACATGAAAAATAAATGAACAAGTATTTAAATGGTGGAAGACTAATTGTCACCTTAGCCAACAAGAGTGAAATGATAACTAATCTAATCTATTTATAGGGGAGACTAAAGCTTGCTTAGGAAGCTTCCTTAATTGCATACTTAGTCCCTCCTTCTTTAATCTTCTTCTTAATTGCAAGATTAAGTCCCTCCTTCTTTAAATCTTCATTAAATGTGGACTTAAAGGACTTTTAGCTTCGGGATTTCTTTGAACTCGTCTTTAATTTCTTCAATAAATAGACTTGAATTCTTCGGCTTTTAATAAACTTCCGTCTTTTGACTATTTCTTCGATAAATCTTTAGAATTGGTCGTGGACTTCCGTTCTTTTTGCACTCTTGACTTCTTGACTTCGTCTTTTATCTTTTTCTTTAATAAAAGTCCATAAATGCCCGTGAATGTCCGTATCTTATCCATTTTTCACCTTTTCATCCTAAATCACAACAAAAACACCAACCACGCATAATTCCGACATAAAAGACATAAAATACACGTTTTGGTCCGGTTATTATTGTAGTTAAGTGGTAGAAAAGATGGGTGTTTACACACCTATCAAATCCCCTACACTTGACCATTGCAATGTCCTCATGCAATGCATTAGTTATAAAGCAAGATTACACTTTTCATCATAATCGATCCACGTTGGCCTTTATTAAAGAGATAGAAAATTAAAAACATACAAGATAAAGAAATCAAAAGCATACCTTGGGTTTTGAAAATTGTTATGAATAATCATCATCCTCAAGTTTTTACTTTCTCCAAACCAAGCTTAAAAACGAGATCATTGTTATTATAAGTTAGTAAACTAACACGAACTAATGTGGGCCAATTACTCACTTAGACTCCCTTATTCCTAGGTGTATCTCTTATATTTTATTATTTGTCTTGAATGATCATGAAGATGCATTGTTTGACTTATTTCGATAGTTATTTAGTCTGAAAATAAAGTGCACGATTTAATCAATAGTTAGCTAAAGGACCAAATCTTTTAAAACTGCTTCTCGGGATATCAGAAAGTTCATATCTTGGCATAACTTGGTTCGCGATTTGAGACCTTTCTCGGGCCGATATTTGGCAGCGACTTCATACTTCAAATCTTGAGAGACGTTCATGAAATAATGGTCTTCTCTTCATAATTGGAATTTCTTCACTTGGAATTTTTGAGAGATTCTTCATACATTGACCACGACTTCTTCATTTTTCTCCAATCTTTATTATGGACTTTGATATACAACGATCCGCCTCCTTTTATGACTTGGATCTATTTATCCTCATACCTTGTTAGGGTCTTTTCGGATACACTTCTCCATGACTTTTGGGGAGTTTTGCTTTACGTCGTGTGTCTCGATCCTTCATATTGATTTTCGATAAATGATTCTTCACATCACTTTGGATCTTTAGCAACAAAACATAGCCCTCATGCCTTGTTAGGGCCTTTTCGGACTCGCCAATCTTCGCGCCCCGCTTCATAAGTTATGCCTTGGCTATGAACTCTCGTCATTACCGAGCAACTTTTAAACGATCTGGGGCTAGAAGCTAAGTAACTTTTCAAATCGTACAACCTTATTTATTAGCAAATAAATTATTAGCAAGCGATGGGAGAATAGGCTCATAATTAACTCACATAAATTCATGAAAGAATACCGAACTTATAATTGGCTCTATCATCTCTCGTTCTCCACAGTTTAAAATCTCAAGTAATGAGACTCGTGGATACTTAGCCTATTAAATCAAAGTTTTGGGTTTTCGAGTCGCCTATAGGATCTTGCAAATTCTTAGACTCTTTCAAGTTTAGAAATCGCATCTTAAAGTTCCCTTGATAAACGACTCTCTAGGATCAATTATAGGAACTTGCGAAAAGTTCTTGTTCTTAACCCGTGAGAGTTAAGACTTTCGCGTTTTATAGCTCCCTATATAAAAGCCTAGCAAAACTTGACTTAAACACGTTAAGGATACTAGCTAGAGTAAGTTCGGATTGAGTCAAAAGATTCATAACGTTTGAAAATTAAACCACTTATTAAGCATTTATTCAAATAAGGAAAGAAAATATCTATACAAAAGGGAAAAACTAATAGGCCAAAATAGATCAAAAATTTTGAAAAATGTCGAAAAATTGATTTTTCGGTTAAAATGAGGACAAATACAAGGAAAAGACCACTTAACTTCGATAGAAGTCCCCCCTACACTTAAGATAAACATTGTCCTCAATGTTTAAGCATGTGGGAGTAAGCTCCCCTACACTTAGGACATTGTGCACGTTGTTTAAATCTCGCTAAGGAAAAGACAACTAAAGAGATTTATATTTTAATATTGAGAAATATAAAATAGTGAATCTAAAAGAGTTTAGGATAGAACCGGGGAGACGTAGAACACGGAATCACGGGTCGTCAAGAATCATCAAGAGTGGATCATTGAAGCTCGAATCCCTGATTAAGAAGTGAGGAGAGGAAATAACAATCCAAAGGGTCCCCCCTACACTTATGGTAAAGAAAGCGAAAAGATAGATGCATGGGTTGCCTCCCAAGAAGCGCTTGGTTTTTGTTAACCGAGTCGTGAGCCTGACTCGACCTTGATCATCAACGGAAGTAGCATGAAACAAATCCACCAGGATCAAAGACATAGTTTTCATCCATCAATAAGCACGAGCTTAAGGCGAACAAGGCAAGCCAAAAGAGAAATGGCAAGGTTCCCTTAAGCATCGATGGAGCACGGTGGAAGCAAAGTTGAAGTGGAGCAAGCATGTCTTCAAAAGTTCCAAAGATATTTCCTTTTATTTCATCAGGTGGATACTGAGATGGCTTAAAGACTTCAATACCGGGGTCGAACACCTTTTCCTTTAGGGGAAAATAGCACTCAGGCTCAGCCGAGTGGGAAGAAGATCCGTAAAGAAGCACAACCTCGTCCTCAAAAGTGGGACAAAGAGGTGTCAAATCATACGTGCAACGGATTTCGGTGTCGATCGGTTTCTTCTCCTTTGACAAAATGCTCTTCAAATCCAAAGTAGGATCAAGACGATAATCTTCAAAGTCAAAAGGAGGAGCATCACTCTCATGAGGGAAGTATGTGTTGAGAAATTCAGCGAAATCTTCCTCAAATGAATAATCATCCAAAGTAGGATCGAGTGATGGTGGAGGATCTTCATCATGTGAAGAATCGCTTGATAAAGTATCAGCCTCATCGAAATCATCGAAAGTGGGCAGCTCGGGATACTCAGAAGTACAATCAAAATCATCCGAGTCTGAGCTAGAATCATCATCATCATAAGCATCGAAGACCGGTGGAGAATCATAAATGGGAGGAGCTTCCAAAGTAGGAAGAGAATCATCCACATCATCTTCAAAGAGTGGATTATCAGTGGAAGACTCGAATAAAGGATTATCGTAGACGGTAAAGTCATCGAGCACATTTATCATATTCACTGATTCTCGGCCTCCAAAGGATTTGCCTGTAAGCTTCCCCATTCTAAAAATTTTAGAATCATCCCCGACTCGTAAGATTAACTTACCTTCGGTCACATCTATTAAAGCACGTCCGGTTCTCAAGAATGGCCGACCAAGTATTAAAGGAATACGAGGGTCCATTTCATAATCAACTACGACAAAGTCGACCGGGAAAGTAATTGTGCCAACTTTAATAAACACGTCTTCGGCTATACCAACGGGGTAAGCGAGAGTGCGGTTTGCAAGTTCGAGAGTCATCTTTGTTGGAATGAGATCGGGCAATGATAGTGTTTTCCAAACACTGAGTGGCATCAAATTAATACTAGCCCCGAGATCAGCAAGGGCAGTAAATTCTTCAGTTTTGTTGAATACGCAAGACAACACAAAACGACCGGGATCTCCAAGCTTTTCCGGAAGTTCTCTAAGAAGGACTGCAGAGCAGTTTTCATTTAAGCGTGTGTTGGCGAGTTCAAGCAACTTCTCCTTCTTGCTAAGCAATTCCTTGAATGCTTTGACAAATTTTGGCATGTGGCAAAGTGCTTCAACAAGGCTAATGTTGATGGTCATTTTAGATAGCATATCCACATATTTCATTACATTACAGTCATTCTTGGTTAGCTCGTTGGTCTTGCCTATGCGAGAAGGGTATGGGATTCTGGGCTGATAAGGGTTAGGTGGGGGTGTAGTTGGTGAAGGTTGTGATGTTGAGGGGTCCTTCCGAGATACATCGTCATGACGAGGCGGAGACGGTAATGGTGTGCTATCACTAAGTGTAAGAGGAGTAGGGATACATGGTGGTGGAGGAGGTGTAGATAATGGTGGTGAATCAGGTGGATTGACAATGGTAATTCCACTACGCGTAGTTATAGCAATCACATTAGTTCGCGGATTGGTGACGGTGTTTGAAGGTAGAGAACCGGAAGAAGAAGAAGATTGAGCTTCGGGCAAGAAACTAGCCAATAGATTCTTTAATTCAGTTGTTTGAGTGATGAAGGAGGATTGAAGGTTTTCACGAACCTCGGTTCTGATGTCATTACCTTGCTTCAAGATATCTCCTTTCAAATTGATTATTTGGCTCTGTAGATTCTTGATTTGCTCACCTTGAATTCTCATGATTGTGTCAACATCGGGATTAATGGGTGGGTGTTGTTGGGTGGGTGGTTGATAAGGGTTAGAAGCACGAGGTGGGATTTGGTTGCTTCTATTGTAGTTGTTGGGGGGGGTTTTGGTTTTGAGGAGAAAAACCGGGTGAAAGGTAATTGTTGGAACGGTAGCTCAGCAGGTTTCTATCCCCTTGTTGTCTAGCTTGGTAATTTTCTGGTGAATAATTACCGTAAGCTGCATACACATTTTCCGGATTTCCTTGTGTCGAAGGACAATCGGTGTATGAGTGAGGACCGCCACATGTTTCACAAGGATTAGCGACCGCTTTAACTTGTTGTTGTTGGTTTGAAGCGAGAAGCGTAATACTTTTGCTCATTTCAGCCATCATGCGGGTGAGTTCGGTCATCTCAGGGTTTGATGAGGTAGAAGAAACATTGACTCTCGTGTTGTTTCTAGAAGAAGCAGAAGAATCCCAGTTCTTATGATGAGTAGTCATGTTCTCTATTAACTCTCTACACTCCTCGGGTCTCCTTTTCATGAATGTGCCACCGGCGGCTGCATTAATCGTATCACGATCTCGAAAAGTCAATCCGTTGTAGAAAGTATCGATCAAGGTGACCGGAAGCATGTTGTGGTTTGGACAACGGTCGATCAAGACATTATATCTTTCCCAAGCGTCGAAAAGAGATTCATCAGGGTCTTGCATGAAACCGCTGATCTGATTGCGAAGGCTTGTGACCATGGATGGTGGAAAGTAGCGCGAAAGAAAGCGTTGAGTCATATCATCCCAAGTGTGAATAGAATTCTTCGGGAGACGATCAAACCATTTCTCGGCATGATGCGATAAAGTATGTGGGAAGAGTTGTAGGCGGAGAACATCCATTGTGGCCCCAGGCAACTTCATGCTTTGGGTGATTGTAATGAACTTGTCGAGGTGTTTGTTGGCATCATCATCAGGCAATCCTCTAAATGGGTTTGTTTGTACTTGCTGAATCATGTGGTGCTTCAACGAAAACTCAGGAGCGTTGATTTGCATCGGTGCAATCGGTCCTCCTCGTCCAAACATTGTTGGTTGACAAAGTTCCTCCATGGTCCGAAGATCGGGCTGTGGAAGAGCATTGTTGTTATTATTATTATTCAGGTTCGGTGGAATGTTGTTGTTAACACCTGCCATATCTAAATCTTCTTGAGGCTCGGGCTCTTGATAATTAGAAGATCTAGTACGCATACACCTGAAAATGCAAAAGAGAAAGAAACCAAACACAAAGACAATATATATACACAATAAAGATAAAATCTTTTTGGATTTTTGAAATTTTTAATTTTTATGGTTTTTTATCAATTTTTAATTTTTATGATTTTTGAATTTTTAGGCAAGAAAATTAACGTTCACAAGTAAACGGATCCCAAAAAGCAACGAGTCTAGCACAGAAAACTGTTGATCTTAACGAAAAGAGCCGGCAGCGGCGCCATTTGATAACTAGATTTTACTAGGTTCAATTTGTTGTTCTCGGAATCTTAACGAATTGATCTAGGCTCCTATGTGTGACTAAGTTGATCTTTGGTGAAAAAGAATATTTTTGGGTGATTTTAAATTTAAATGCAAATACTTAAAAGTAAAGTGCTCTTAAAGTAAATCTAAGTCTAATTAAAGTAAAGTGCGAGTATTTTAAAACGTGACTAAAATTAAAGGGCACTACAGTACAATGACGTAAACTTAAATCTATCTAAGGCAAACTTAAAGTGCGACTAAAACTAAGGCAAATAATTTAAAAGTGCAATTAAATAAAAAGGCAAGTAAAATAAAGCTTGAAGATAAAAATTAAAGATAAAAGCTAATAAGAACCTGAATACAGCTCATTCGGAATAAACCTTCGTTTGGAACAATCACTCGTCTTAAATGTCACCTTTGGTTGAAATGATTCTTCTTCACTTGGAATATTACCAAAATCCTTGATCCGGAACAAACTTGTCTGAATATGTCACTTATCCAAAACAATCCTTCGTTCGGAACTTGCTGATTCGGAACTTGTAAATCTTGCCTTGATTCGGAAGTTTTGGTCACCCCCTGATTCGGAACTTTCCGGATGAAGATCCTTGATTCGGAACTTTTGAAGTTCCGAATGAAGGCCCTTGGTTCGGAACTTCTGGAATTGGTTCGGAAGTTATTGATTCGGAAGGTTCCGAATGAAGTGTCTTGGTTCGGAAGTTTTGACTTCCGAATGAACAAGTTTGGTTCGGAACTTTTGAAGTTCCGAATGAGCAACCTTGGTTCGGAAGTTTTGACTTCCGGATGAAGCTCCTTGATTCGGAAAATTATAACTTCCGAATGAAACCTTCTATCCTATCCTTGGTTCGGAACTTTTTCTGGAAACACAGAAACAAAGCAATACTTCCGAAGAACAAGGAAGATGTGTACAGTAGCAGTTATAAACAAAAAGTAATCAAAATCAAACACACGTATCAATTTAAACAGTAACGATTCAATGAATAAGCATCAACAAACAATTAGAAACATGAAATCAAACAACTTTTACCACAATAATCAAAAACCAATTTGGATCAAATCAAAGCATAAACATGAACATAACATAAACTCATGAATCAAAGAAGAAGAAAGGTAGATAAGAGATTGACAAGATAAAATAAAGATTTGACAAGAATTAAAATGAAAACTTACTTGGAATTAAATGGTAATTAAGGTGCATAACATGAATTAAAATGACATGAAAAATAAATGAACAAGTATTTAACATTACCTAAATTTTCCTCCTTCAAAATCAATTCAAAACTTGTTTCCAATCCAATCCAACATTACCTAGACCTATGCTAACCACTTGTAATCATACCCAATCATCCCAACAGCCTATAACAATATGAAAATCGAATCCTCAACAAAACCTAAAGCCTAAATCATACATGCAATTAGTGTAAATCACTTAAAACATCACAAACATGATCCTAAACATAACCCACAACACATAAGCATCAAAATCATCAAGCCACCACCAAACCCATTTGGCCGTGGGTTTGGTGTAGCCAAAACACCCAAGAAACCAGCCCCTCCAACTTGTTTTATTGAAGATTTAACATTATAAACACATGAATTAACCTTGTATACAATTTAATTAGATCAAAATCCGTTTTTGAAAAATCATAATTTTTGGAAAAATCAAGTTGTTGCATGTTTGTTTTTGTTGGTGGGATTTACTTACAAGATGATTATAAAGGATGGTCTTTGATTAGATTTGTCAAAAACCTAAAAACAATTATGGTGGTGGTGGTTGTGTGGTGGGTGGCCGGCGGCCTAGAGAGAAAAAGAAAGAGATGATGTTTTTTTTTTCAAAATGAAGTGTGTGTATGTCCTTGTTCTTTTTTGTAAAAATGGAGGGACCCAAGTGGTAATTTTTGCTTTATCTTGGCCTTACTAATAAACGACCATTTAAAGAGCGGGATTTTGGCTAAATGACGGGTTTTGAAAATTTACGGGAGTCGGGGGTCGCCCCGGACACTCGAAAATACTTTTAAATGGTTCAACGCATACAAAACGAATATACACATGGTTACGACTCGACTTAACACGTAAGAAAAATAAAATCTCGAAAAACTCAAATATCGATCAATCGATAACAAAAGATAAATTTTGGGCATCCGTCAGTATCGTAGTCGTCATCGGTTCTTCTTAAATCGTCAAATGTTAAAATTACGACCGTAAACTTGGTTTCATCTTAAACCGTCAAATATATAACAAACGAAATTTCTTAAAAATTTCAAAAATATTCGTAAAATAGGATTAAATAAATGACGTTGGGCTCGGGATATCACATCCACAAGTGAGGCACAACTTAAGAGTGGTGCTCATACTGAACAGCTCTTGAGACAATAACTTATCATCATATGGCACATTCACGGGTATTAGAGTTTTAATCATTTTTTCTTGTGCTAAACACTACATTCCGCATCTTGTTTAGTTACTTTGTGTTGCAAAGTTTCTCTAGTGTTAGATTGATTTTATTCTTTCTATCACAACCCTTAAACAAGCTATAAAGGTTTAAGATCTGAGTTTAGGATCAACAGATCTTTGAATACGAATACGAATCAAATCAGTTATAAGAATCAAATAACACAGATGTGTTAATTCATTTGATTTAGTCCTCAATAATTGATACACAATTTGAATAATCCGGCCTTCTTCATACAATACAACACTGGCGCCACACAAAACTAACTAGTCTATCCCAAAAATTGCATCGAACAATCTTGATTCTAAAAGCGTCAATCCACATCAAACAGATAATTCCCTAACTTCAAGGAAACCCCTTTTAGTATAGAATTAGTGCTAACTCTCTTTCCATCGGCTAATTATACATTACACTTAGTTGCTAACTTTATTGGTTCTTAACCGATAAGGCGACCGAATTTGTCTATCTACAAAACTCCTATCTGAACCAGAATTAATCAATATACTAGCATAACAAGTATGTAGCAAAACGTACCGTTCCCCACGTTAGGACCTTGAGGTTTGTCCATGTTTCCTACAGCATAAGCTGAAGCAGCAGCGTTTCCTCCTTGTCGATTTCCAGCCTTAGGACAGTTTCCTTGTTTGTGTGCCTTCTCACCACATCCAAAACATACCATCACTCTTATGGCATTTGCACCTGTCGCCACGCCTCTTGCTCGACATTCCACCGCCCTATGCCCTGCCTTTCCACACTTGTTACACGCGGGAGGGTAATTCCCCACGTGATACAAACTACAACGGTCACATTTTGGATTGACCTTGTTTCCTTTTGGCACTGTGGCAACTCTTACTCCATCATTCCTCCTCGGGTTAACCTGCTGGTTTTTGTTGGCTACTTGGGTGTTATTGCGGTATCCACCACGATTATGACCTTGTGCTTGACTTGCTTGAGTCGTCTCCCACTTCCTCTTGTTACCTTCAGCCACACTATCTTTCTTGTCTTGCACCTTCACATCCATTAGAGCATTAGCCATTTAGACAGCTTCATCAAAATATTTCGGCTTTGACGAAGTAGTATCACTCTTTATGTTGCTTGACAATCCTTTGATGTATTGCTTCATCTTTTTACGGTCATCCGCAAAAGTATCAGGGCACAGCAAGCTCAACTCATTAAATCTCCTTGTGTAAGCAGTGATGTCATTATTTCTCAACACTATATGCCTTAGTTCATCCTCTAACTGACCCAACTCCTCTTCAGGAAAGAACTTCTTAGTCAAAAGTTCCTTCGTAGCATCCCAAGTTCTCCCATTGGCCACTACCAGCCCAACAGTAGCTACTTGATTATTCCACCAACTCAAAGCGTCATCAAGAAAAGTAGCAGTCGCAAACTTCACTTTATTAGCCTCAGAGCACCCACTTATTTCAAACGTACTCTCAATCTTCTCCACCCAACGACGAAGTTCTAAAGCTCCTCCAGTCCCACGAAATTGCGTAGGTCCGCACTTCATAAAACTAGCATAAGAACACTCCCTTGGGACTTGTGGTCCTCCAGCATTTCCACCAGCATTGCCACCTTGGCCTTGAATTCTAGCTGCACGATCCGTCTCAAGAGCATTAGCAATCGCCTCTTGAATCATAGTGTTCACCCGCTCAGTTGTCAACTTTGGAGGCATGTTTCACAATTAGTCACACAATGGTTTGGTGATAACAGAACAATGCCCACAAACTCCTCCCCTTACACGTCTCTGCGATGACAGGTAAAGAAAACAAAGTAAGTATACATATCGAGATTAAGAAGGATTTCTTTTTCAATACATAATATAAGTATCACAAGCACAATCAACGAGTGCTACAAATATTCATCAACCCAATCACAAAAGAGCTAGTAAAGACACATCATAGATCATGAGAGGTAAACCTTGATTGCATTGATATCAACAAATATGTGACAAGATATGCCACTACAATCATTCACCAAATAAAACTTAAAGTCATCAAGTTCTACCATAATGCCATAATATAAAAGTCTGAAATAGTTCCATTACAACGAGGAATAAAAATGAAATACAGTAACTAATCACGTGATGATCCACATGATCTCTTTGATGGCCGTTCGTCCTTGTCATCTTCTTACTCTTCTTTTGGCTCTTCCTCAAGATCCTCCATCTTTTCCTTACCCTTCGAAGTAGTTCCCTCTTCAACCTTCCTTTTTCCCTTCGAAGTAGAGCCTTCACCCGATGGAACCATACGCTGAGCCAAATACAACTTATCCTCAAAAGTATAGTACTCTCCAACTTCTGGTGGTTGGACCATGAAATGCGTGTTCGCATACTTTGGATCACTTCGAAACTTCCATGCATTCATCAATAAAGGTCGTACTCGAGCCTCCCAACATCGAAGACGATCAAACATGATACGATCTCCCTTGATTCCTTCAAACTCAGCACACAGATTCTCTACAATCATTTTCAGCTTTGCCATCTCTATGCTTTCACGATCCCTAGTTTCGTTAGCCCTCTTCACACCCGAATAGAATCTATCAAAAGCCTTCTCATTCCTATGAAATCTCTTAATCACCCTTGTCTCTACCACATACCTTTCGTACAACAGTCGATCGAACATCTTCAAACAATGCTCCGTGTTACTGTAGATCCTTGGTCAAGGACAGTTGACCCTTGCTATGTTCTCGTGGAGAGAACGAGCATTAACCGCAGTACTAGAATCAGCTTGATCATCATCACTACTATCACGAGCAACCACTGGCAAACCCCTCCAATAAGCATCACATGTAGGTGTAGCAGAACGAGAACGAACAAGTTGTTGCCCAGTCTGTCCAACTGCAGCCACAAGAACTTCATCCTCCTCCGAATCCTCTTTCGGTTCCTCATCACTGTCAATCTCATCTTTTCCAACTTCATTCCTTTCAACCTCATCCGGTTCAATCCATCCATTTTCGCCTTGCGGGTTAGGATCATTAGGTCCACCTTCAGCCCCTATAATGTAATCGTTTCCATTATCGTTCGGTGGTAAATCTGCCATTTCTGCAAAATACAGAAAGTTCGACGGTATATAAGGTCATTATCCCAAAATTACATATACATGCATGCACATGCAATGCAAATGTAGTACGTAAGCCAATATGTATCAAAATGATAGCCATGCAAATGCAATGTAAAAATTATGATGTCAAGTACTCCGCGTACGTTCACAATACCTCCATATAATACCATAATACCATAGTAATTACTTAATAAATATTCAGGAATCATTTCACTTTCAAAAGGGATACATCTCGAAATAAAACAATACTAAAATCTTACCAGAGCCATGCGGGATAGTTGTGTGCTTTAGAAACAAAATACTTACGACACCAAAGTTATAGTTTAGGACCTTCTTCAAAACGACCTAGTTCTCTATAAATTGTGGCTCTAATTACCAATCTCTAACACCCCCCAATTTACCTTGCGCAGCGCAATATCACAATTGGGTGTTAGTCAAAGAATCATCCCACACAAGCCATATTGAACGACTCAAAAGAGACGTTTTAAACATAAGTAAATTAAAAACTTGTTAAATTACAACAACAACATAAATTGTCTAAAAGTTTTCTACCCCAAAATGTAACAGAGTAGCGTTAGGTCCCCACAAATCTCAATCTGTTTAAAACCAACCCCATTGTTTACAAAACATACAAAAGATACAAAAAAATTTTGTTAAAAGGGAGGAAAAACAAGTTAGACCATCCACAAGCCACAACAACATCCATTGCATGCTCCGCTTTTATCATCCTCGATTACCTGAAATACATGCTTAAAAATCGTCAACAAATAATGTTGAGCGAGATCTATAGGTTTTACAAAACCATAATTAAACATAAGTATAAAATTCATTCACGATCGTTCAATAGTATGTAGATCATTACAAACTATTATCGGGTATTACTAGTTATAGCATAGGCTATTTAATTATGTTACACCAACCCCATAAACTAATCACCCGCGCCAAATGCCGGCGTGATTTAAGTGAAACCATTGCCCCTCTTAGGTATTCGTTGCCAATCATACCTTTTTCTTGACACAAGTTATCCAACCACAGAGGGTACTCAACGTACTACTCTCGTCTAGGATAGGGTCGTCAACCCAATAGTACTACCAATTGTTCAAGCGGCTATTTCCAATCCACACTAGGATCAAATAATAGTTAACGGTTCATGAATTTAGGGGCTTTGGCAACTAGCTACTCAACATAATTCATAACATCTTTCGGGTACAACAATCATTCATGACTTATGTTCCTTTTTCGTTTAAATAGCATGTATCCCCCTCGCGGGCAAAATAATTTAAAATACATTAAAGATCGAGGCTATAGACTCACCTTAAGTAGTAGTAGTAGTAGTAGTATTACGAAGACGTAGACGGAAAACAATCACCGACGATGAGGACGCCCCTTGAATTCAATCTCAATACCTAGCAAACAAGTCGCACAATGAATCAACACTTTAAAGTACCTTCAAGTACTGTATTTAAAAAATTAAGAACACTAAATATTCATACAACTCACACCAAAACCTCAACCAAGTGATATTTACTAGACACATCCATTGTTCTACGTTCTTAAAGCATTCACTCGATTTACAATTCTACCGGTACATACCTAATCTACGGACTGAATTCTCATACTTAAACATCACGAATTTTTACGAAACTCTCTGTAGACTTCATTTATATCATGTAAAAAGCCCATAAAAGTTTTCATAAAAAGATATAACTTTTAAGTCACTCTGCCCAACACATTTTCAACCTTGAAAATCCGGACAGATTTGCACTCTTACGTTGTAAAACCAATTTGACTCACTTAACCATTTCCGTTTGCAAAACCAAAATCTAAGTTTGAAAATAGACTCACAAACCCAAGTTTGGAACTAAAGAATAGCCCTCAATCATTTTTAAAGCTCTATTTATAGTCCCCGAGATTTGACCTAAAATCGAACATAAATTCGGATTACGTCGACCTTCATCTCCCGGTACACAAAACTTTAAACTAACGTAACTTTTGACTTGTTTGGAGCTACAAGCTCTATCTTATATCAAATCGAAGCTAAAAAGAATTTCCACAACTCTATGCTATAATAAGAATCTAGACTCAAACTTAAATTTAGGAAAAATGGTCTTGAAAAATCTGATTAAAAATAACGCTTTGCAAATCACGTTTCTACCCATTTTCATCCCATCCAAACTACTCCTATTATTCTAAAATCATCTATAAACTACCCTAACACTTCAACAACATCCTAAATCACTTGGATAATTAATTCTTACAAAAACCCATTTAAAAAAATGCACATGCAATCTAACCAACAAAAAGAAAATTCATTTAGACAAGTATTTAAACACAAACCCATAAGCTAATTACATCAAAAATCAAAATCAACAAACATCCCCTTTTTGCCGTGGGTTTAAAGAACAAAAACAACAAAAAAATATATTTTTTTAACTTGTTTAATTTTTTCCTTTCACTTATAAACACACATTAAGAACATGCAATGAAGAATAATAGATCAAAACCCACTTAATCAAAAATAAAATTTTTTGAAAAATCAAAGATGATGCATGTATGATTAAATTAGTTAGAAAGACTTAAAAAGGTAATTCGAAGAATGGTCTTTGATTAGTTTTTCTCAAAATAAGAAAAAAATGGTGATGTGATGGTGGTGGTGGTGTAGGCCGACGGCCAAAGAGAAGAAAGAAAGAGAGTGGGAAATTTTTTTGGGGAAAAATGATTTAGTGTGTGTTTGTTTGTTTGTTTTAAGAATTTGGGAGGGACCTTTTTGCAAAATTGGCTTTCTTTTTGCCTTAATGGCAAAATAATATATAAAGAGCGGGAATTTAACCCAAATGTCGGTTTTAAATTTTTGTGGCAGTCGGGGTTCATCCCGGCAACTCCAAAATGATTTTAAGTGTGTCAAACGTACCCAAATGGAATAAAAATGGTTTCGACTTGAGTTATAATGAAATAAAAATAAAAACTTCGAAAAATCCAAATATCGATCAATCGATAATAAAAGATAAATTTCAGGCATCCGTCGGTATCGTAATCGTCATCGGTTCCTCTTAAATCGTGAAACGTTAAAATTAAGACCTCCAACCTTGGTTTCAACTTAAACCGTCAAACATATAATCCACAAAAATTCTAAAAATTTCAAAAATATACGTAAAATAGGATTAAATAGTGACATCAATTTATGGGGTGTTTCAGATATCAAGTGGAGTATGGCACTTGCAAGCATAAGGGCCAATAGATGGAACAGGAGGTTTGGTAGAAAGATGACTTTTAATGGCAAAGACACAGCTGGATTTGACAAATCCAAGGTTGAATGCTATAATTGTCATAGGATGGGACACTTCATGAGAGAGTGTAGATCTCCACGAAGTGATGATGTTGGAAAGAACTCAAGACAGATGGTTAGTATAAGGATGTTGAGCCAAAGGCTATGGTCGACATGCAAGGTATTGATGGCATTGGATGGGACTGAAGCTTTATGGCAGATGAGGTGGTAGAAAATCAAGCTTTGGTGGCTGAAAAGGAAGAGGAAAAGAACGTTCACTTTGCTCTCAAGGCCAACTCCTCCTCTTCATTACATAATGAGGTATATAATGATGCCTTTTGTAGTAAAGGTTGCAGGTTAAACACTGAAAAACTTAACAAAGAAATTTTGAAATTAAAATTAGTTGTTTTTGATGTAGATTTTAGACTTCCAAACTATAAAAGGGGGCTTGCACACTCTGATGGAATGGTAGGAGAATATAAGAAAATGGAATTTGACCTAAAAGATTAAATTAATGTTTTAACTAGAGATTTAAATGTCAGCAATGAAGCTAGAGAATCCTTAATGAAATGTAGGGTTGACTTGCAACTTCTAAGTTAAGTGAAGCCATTAAGGATAAAGATAATGTAGGGCTTAAAATTGAAAATTTTGATAAAGCCAACCAAACCCTAGAAAAATGTGTGAGTGAACAAAGAAACCCTAGGGACATGCTGGGAATTGGGATGAAAGTGTATGCTGCCATTCCACTACCTGTTGGGGACTTCTATGGTGTCCTGAAAAAGGATCTCTCTGGGACTGGTATTCCAGAACTCCAAGAAAAGGAATTTCTTCCTCCACCTAGAGTGCTTTCCCCAGTTGAAGAGTATAAGCAGAAAGTGACTTCCCTTGAACAGTGAAAGAAGGAAAACCCTATGTTGTTTGTTAGGGGGGGCTTCTTAGTGATGAAGAAAATAAAGTTAAACCAATATCCATCACTAACCCTACCACTGGAAAACCTATTGACCTTTGCTCTACAACTAAGACCAAATCTAGTGTTAAATATGGTGAAATGTATAGGAAACCTAGATCACCTCAAAGTCAAGAAAGTGTTAATGGGACAGATTTCTTTCAATCTAGACCTAAGGTTACGTCTAGAAAGGCTTATTACACATGTGGGAGCTTTTCTCACTTGGTTTATAAATGTGTCAGCGGCTCTAAATCCACCAATGACAATAAGTCAACCATGGTCAAACCTAGACCTTTTGTCCAAACTAGTCCCAGGCCACTAGAGAAACTCCTTTCTTTTCTAGAGGGACTAACACTCATGAACAAAGACCCTTTCAAAAGACCAACACTTGGTCTAACAGACAATGGGTTCCTGTAGCAAACCCTAATTTAGACGCTGACAAGAACAAATTGTCCGTTGTTAAGACAAAATCAGCCGCTGACAGATCTGGGTTTGGTATTAAAATGCCGCAACTGGCTTCTGTCAGACCTTATGTTAGACCAAGCAATCGGTACTTAAAACCCAAGGGTTCAGGGTCTAAAGCTTCATCCTGTTTGACATGGAGACCTAAACAAAACCAAAACCTAAATTCAGATGGAATTTCTATGACCTGTAACAGATTTAACTTTCTTAAAAAGGTCATCACTAAACCTATTGGGATAAATTGGTTGTTTAGACCACAAAGGGATGAATAGAGGGTTGTTACAAGGAATAATTCAATTCTTGTTGAACAACCAGATAAATCCAAGTCTGCAAAGGTTTGGGTTCCCAAAGAAAACTAATTTGTTTTCTTTATGTGTATGGTATTCACAAGCAAGTCAATGATAAAGGATATTGGGACAGTGGATGCTCACGGCACATGAAAGGGAAGGAAGACTATCTTACCAGTTTCATTCCTATGAAGAATGGTAATAAAGTGTAATTTTGAGGAGGTTATGGAACCTTCTTTTGAAAAGGCACTCTCATCTCCAACAACCCAAGGTTTGATGAAGTCTTCTTGGTAAAAGAACTTTACTATAACTTGTTTAGTGTGTCACAAGTTTGTGACAACAAAAATAAAGTTCTTTTTACTAATACTGAATGCTTGGTGTTAAGTAAGGATTTAAGATTACTGATGCGAAGTTTATTGAGTATAGACCACCTAGGCATAAGGACATTTATAATGTTAATCTAAATGGAATTAAGATGAACAAAAATATGTCATGTCATTATGCTAAAGCTTCAGTTGATGAGAGTAATTTATGGCACAGAAGGTTAGGGCATATTAACTTTAAGAACATTAATAGACTTGTGAGACATGATCTTGTGAGAGGATTACCTTCAAAAGCATTCCACAATGATCATAATTGTGTTGCATGCCTTAAAGGCAAACAACATTAGGCCTCATTTAAGTCTAAGTTAGTTCATACCAGTCCTAAGCCACTTCACCTGTTACACATGCACTTATTTGGCCCAACCAATATAGAAAGCCTAAATGGTAAATCTTACTGTTTTGTTGTCACCGATGATTATTCTAGGTTTACTTGGACTTTCTTTTTGGCTGTAAAGAGTGATACTACTAAGACTTTAATTAACTTCATCACAAAGATTGAGAAGAAAATGGGTAATGAGGTTAAAATTCTTAGAAGTGATAATGGTGGTGAGTTTAGGAACAATCTTCTAGATGCCTTTTGTGTTAATAAGGGAATTTCTAGGGAGTTTAGCATAGCTAGAACCCTACAGCAGAATGGTGTAGCTGAAAGAAAGAATAGAACTTTAATAGAAGCAGCTAGAACCATGTTGGCAGATGCAAATCTACCCATTGCTTTTTGGGCTGAGGCTGTGAACACTGCTTGCTATGTTTAGAATAGGGTCCTGGTCAATAAGTTTCATAATAAGACTCCCTATGAATTACTTTGGAATAGGAAACCTAGTATAAACTTCTTTAGGCCTTTTGGGTGTCATGTAGTGATTTTGAATACTGGTGATAACCTAGTTAAGTTTAATTCAAAGGGTGATGAGGGACTTTTATGGGTTTTCCACAAATAGCAAGGGGTACAGGGTTTATAACAAGAAGACTAAGATTCTAACAGAAAATATTCATATTGACTTCTTGGAAAGTCAACCTAGTGATCCTAAGTTTGGACCTAATTGGTTGTTTTATTTGGAACCATTATCTAGGACTTTGAATTATATGCCTGTCACTAATCCAAACGTTATGGAAAAGGATCCAAATGTTTTGGAAGAACCTATTGTTGAGATTTCAGGTACACAAGTTGCTAAAGAAGAAGGATCACGTGCAGTTGAGCCACCTCTCATATTTGATTATGTCACCATACTTATATCGACTGACGGGTTTGTGCAAGCATCTGCTGCTGCTGGAAAGGAGGAAGAAGGGCCACAAGAAAAACTAGTTGATAAATCCATGCATGCATCTTCATCCGCTGACAAAGCCAATTCAGACGCTGACACGTTGAATTCAGCCGTTGACAGTCTGTTTGGAAATTTATTCTCTTCCTCCAACAAAAATATTTTTGAACAAGTTGAAGACCCCATAGCTAATCAAGATGTCAGTGGACTAGTTCCAAACACTTACAACATACCTTCAAGTTCAAGTGAGGATGTGAGTAGCAATGAAAATGATACCGGCAACATGGAGTCTACTATACATGTCAACTCACTATTTGGGGGAGGGATACTTACAAAGGTGGCCAAAGATCACCCTCCTTCCCAAATAATTGGTGATATTCAGACTCTTGTTCAAACAAGGAGGACTAAGCAGACTCAAGGTGGATTCGTTGCTAATATTCACAAGAAGGAAGATACCCCTCTTGTGCAAGCATGTTTATTTGCCTGTTTTCTGTCACAAAAGGAACCCAAGAAGATTTTTGAAGCTCTTAAAGAACCAAGTTGGGTTGAAGCAATGCAGGATGAGCTTCACCAGTTTGCAATTCAAGATGTTTGGGAGCTAGTAGACTGTCCTAGGTATGTCAGACCTATTGGGACATGTTGGGTTCTAAGGAATAAAAAGGATGAAAGAGGAATTGTGGTCAGAAGCAAGGCACGTTTAGTTGCTTAGGGATATACACAAGAAGAAGAGATAGACTATGAAGAGGTTTTTACACATGTTGCTAGGATAGAAGCAATAAGGATTTTCCTAGCCTATGCTTCTTGCATGGGTTTCAAAGTTTATCAAATGGATGTGAAAAGTTATTTCTTATATGGCACAATTGAGGAGGAAATGTATGTTATGCAACCTCCAGGTTTTGAAGATTCAGAGCATCCAGTCAAGGTGTATAGAGTCAAGAAAGCAATGTATGGACTTCATCAAGCCCCAAGAGCATGGTATGGTATATTATCCACTTACCTTGTGGAAAATGGATTCAAGAGGGGCACCATAGACCAAACTCTATTTACCAAGAAGAATGGCAAGGATTTTTGTTGTCCTATAAATATGTGATGATTAAACAAGAAAATAGATAGAAGATAGATGATTTATAGAGAGAGAAAGTAAAGAGAGAAAAGAGAGAGAATGGTTGGAAAACTTGGTGAATATTGGATTGAGAGAGAATGAATAATGAACCAACACCCTTCCTAACATGCTAGGATGGGTATTTATAGTCCCCTTACATGTGGGCTTGATTATGGACTATATTGCTTGGGTTGGGCTTTCCTTTTAGGCTTTAGTTACTTATGAATGAACTTTAGCTTAAAGTTAGGCCCGTAAAACACGACTAATCTACTACCTATTACAACGTTCTAAAATACGATACATAATAAACATATGACCGGACATTCTTGTTTGACTCAATATTTTGAGGATAACAATCTCCCCCAATGAGAGGTCATTACCCTATGTCATTTGGAGATTTGTATAGATTACTAATCTCTCCTTAAATGAGTCTTGAACGTGTAATAGTAGTATTGTTCCTTGATAGGTGTGAAAACACCCATCCTTTTACCACTTAATTACAATAATAACCGAGCCAAAACGTGTATTTTATGTCATTTATGTCGGAATTATGCGTGGTTTGTGTTTTTGTTGTGATTTAGGACGAAAAGGTGAAAACTGGAGAAAACACGGGCATTCACGGGCTTTTATCGATGAAAAAGACGAAAGACGAAATCAAGAAATCAAGAGTGCAAAAAAGAACGGAAGTCCAAGACCATTTCTGAAGATTTATCGAAGGAAAAGTCAAAAGACGGAAATTTACTAAAAGCCGAAGAAGTCAAGTCTAATTTATTGAAGAATTACAAGACGAGTTTGAAGAAATCCCGAGACAAAGTCATTAAAGTCGAAAGATTAAGAAGATTAAGGACTTAATGATGCAATTAGAGAAAGAAGAAAGAGGGAGGAATCTTCCACTAAGCACCTCCCTAATCCACTATAAATAGTTTCATTTCATTTCATTTGTAGTTGTTGGGTGGCTTGACAAACCACCTCTTCCACCATTTTCATTTACTTGCACCTTAATTCTTCCACTTTAATTTCTTGTATTACACTCTTTGATTCAAGTAAGTTTACTTTTAATGTTATTGAATCTTTATCTTTTCTTGTTGATCTCCTATCTACCTTTCTTGTTTATGTTTAATCTTTGTGGTTGTGTTCTTGATATTTTTATGGTTTTTAATCAAGTGGGTTTTGATTGATTTGGCTTTATTTGTTAGTTTTGTTGATTTGTTTTGATTGATTATTGTTAGTTGATGTTTATTAGTTGTTTTGGTTTAATCTTTTGGTTTGATTTGGCTAGTTTTGTTTAGATTCGTCCTTATTTTCATCCTTATGTTCTTTGTGTTCATCTTACTGTTTATGTGCCCAGATTCCGCATCATAGTCTTTTATTCCGAATCAATCGTTTCAGCAGTTTATTCCGGATCAAATCTCTTTATTCGGAATGTTTGTTATTCCGGATCAATCACTTCATTCGGAATACTTTGTTATTCCGGATCAAGTCTTTCATCCGGAATATTGATTATTCCGGATCAAGTCTTTCATCCGGAATAATATTCCGGATCACCAATTTTATTCCTAATCAACCCTATTTTCTTTTTATTCCGGATCAACTGGTTTATTCCGGATAAGTGACATATTCCGGATGAGCTTTGTTATTCCGGATAAGGGTGATATTCCGAATGAGTTTTTCAGTTTTTTTTGTAGTTTTATATTTTTAATTCTTAAGCTTTACTTTTCCCGCCTTTTTCCTTATTTGCATTTTACTTCCCTTCCTTTTAGTTTAAGTTTTAGTTTGTATCATTTACTTTATTTCCCTTTTAATTTCTCTTCATTTATTTTCCGTCAAGTTTTTATCTTTCAGTATTTCTTTTTATCGCATTTACTTTATTTTAGTTTGTTTCGAGTCTTTATTTTTTTTAATTTGTGTAGACAACGACAAAAAATCTATTTCTTTTCCTCCAAGAACAACTGAGTCGCACAGTTAACCAGAGATCAATTCGAAGAGATACCGAGAACAAACTAGCAAAATCTATATATTAAAATGGCGCCGTTGCCGGCTCTTTTTATCTTCCCGCGTCTTTAACTCCATCCGTCACTACCGTTGAGAATAATGACCCATTGCTAGAGGAAATTGACATTCACTCAATACCTCCAGGTATTGAGGATGATGACACAGAGGGGGATATCCTTTTTGATAATTTGCTACTTGATGACATTGTCCCAAGTCCCCCTCCCGAGCACCTTTCATCCTCCCCTTTAGCCACTATTACGGAGGATGAGTGCTTTGACCCGGAGGTTTCATTGATTATATTATGATTGATAACATTACGGCTTTGCCGAGTTCTCAGCATCCATTGTCTTTGGGGGATGACAATGTGCTTACTTTACCCAACCCACCTCCCGTGGATCTTGATTTAACATACTTTTCATATGTTGAAAGGACTTTTCTCCCATTTAAGACTTATCCCCCCGCCTCTCCTTTATTGATGTCCTCCGGGAACGAGGACAAGGTCTTTGATCCCGGTATTACATTCGAGGCTTCCCCATGGACCATTT
The DNA here is from genome assembly GCA_025667525.1 of Glebionis coronaria. Classification (NCBI taxonomy): domain Eukaryota; kingdom Viridiplantae; phylum Streptophyta; class Magnoliopsida; order Asterales; family Asteraceae; genus Glebionis; species Glebionis coronaria. The sequence goes on along the minus strand of CM046877.1, from coordinate 268,205,582 downwards.
AATTCGGGAACGAGTCAGGCTCGTGACTCGGTTAACATAAACAAGCGCTTTTTGGGAGGCAACCCAATTATCTATCTATCTTTACCATTAGTGTAGGGGGAGCCCAGTTGGTGTTTCTTGTTTTCTTTCTTATCATGTGCAGGGATTAGAGCTTCAAAGACACACTCTTGATGACTTTTGACGACCGTGATTCCGTGTTCCCTTCTTCCCGGTTCTATCCTAAACTCTTTTCGATTCACTATTTTATATTTTTCAATATTAAAATAGGAATCTCTTTAGTTGTCTCTTCCTTAGCGAGATTTAAACAAAGTGCACAATGTCCTAAGTGTAGGGGAGTTTACTCCCACATGCTTAAACATTGAGGACAATGTTTATATCAAGTGTAGGGGGGACTTCTATCGAAGTTAAGTGGTCTTTTCCTTGTATTTGTCCTCATTTTAACCGGAAAATCAATTTTTCAACATTTTTCAAAATTTTTGATCTATTTTGGCCTATTAGTTTTTACCTTTGTATAGTTATTTTATTTCTTTGCTAGAATAAATTTTTAATAAAGTGATTTTAATTTTTAAACGTTGTGAATCTTTTGACTCATCCCGAGTTTACTTATCTAAGTTACTCTAGCTATTATCCTTAACGTGTTTAAGTCAAGTTTTGCTAGGCTTTTATATAGGGAGCTATAAAACGCGAAAGTCTTAACTCTCACGGGTTAAGAACAATAACTTTTCGCAAGTTCCTATAATTGATCCTAGAGAGTCGTTTATCAAGGGAACTTTAAAATGCGATTTCTAAACTTGAAAGAGTCTAAGAATTTGCAAGATCCTATAGGCGGCTCGAAAACCCAAAACTTTGATTTAATAGGCTAAGCATCCACGAGTCTCATTCCTTGAGATTTTAAATTGTGGAGAACGAGAGATGATAGAGTCAATTATAATTTTGGTATTCTTTCGTGAATTTATGTGAGTTAATTATAAGTCTATTCTCCCATCGCTTGCTAATAAATTTATCTGCAATAAATAAGGTTGTACGATTTGAAAAGTTACTTAGCTTCTAGCCCAAGATTGTTTAAAAGTTGCTCTGTATGGATTAGAGTTCATAGCCAAGGCATAACTTATTGAAGCGGGATGCGAAGATTGGCGAGTCCGAAAAGGCCCTAACAAGGCATGAGGGCTACATTTTGTTGCTAAAGATCCAAAAGTGATGTGAAGAATCATTTATCAAAGATCAATATGAAGGATCGAGACACACGACGAAAAGCAAATACTCCCGTAAAGATCATGGAGAAGTCTATCCAAAAAGGCCCTAACAAGGTATGAGGATAAATAGATCCAAGTCCAAAAAGGAGGCGGATCGTTGTATATCAAAGTCCAAAATAAAGATTGGAGAAAAATGAAGAAGTCGTGGTCCCAATATGAAGAATCTCTCAAAACTTCAAGTGAAGAAATTCCCATTATGAAGAGAAGGCCATTATTTCATGAACGTCTCTCAAGATTTGAAGTATGAAGTCGCTACCAAACATCGGTCCGAGAAAGGTCTCAAATCGCGAAGCCAGTTATGCCAAGATATGAACTTTATGAGGTCCCGAGAAGCAGTTTTAAAAGATTTTGTCCTTTAGATAACTATTGATTAAATCGTCCCACTTTATTTTCGGCCTAAATAACTATCGAAATAAGTCAACAATGCATCCTCGTGATCATTCAAGACAACAATAAAATATAATAGATACACCTAGGAATAAGCGAGTCTAAGTGAATAATTGGCCCATGATACTTGTATTTTGATTGGGTTCTAATTTTTTCTCTCGGAATCCTCTCGAATTGATCTCGGCCTTAAGTGGAATGATTTGTTTTTGGTTACTAAAAATGGGTTTTAGATTTCTAATCTACTAAAAAGTTTAAATGTATTAAAATGAAAATTTAAATCAAAAACAATTAATTTAATGAAAACTAGAATTAAAATCAAAATTAAAATAAAGAAACAGTAAGAAACAGTAATACAGTAATTCTTAAAAATATTCAAAGAAAACTGATTCGGAAGTTTAACCTTGATTCAGAACTTTTCACCCGGAAGTTGGTTCGGAACTCTTGATCCGGAACTTTTCACCCGGAAGTCTTCATTCAGAACTTTTGGAAAATCCTTCACTCGGAACTTTCTTCGGAAGTTGATCCGGAACTTTCTTCGGAACTTTGATTCGGAAGTTTATTCGGAACAATCAATTCATTCGGAACTTTTAAACAAAAAACTCATTCGGAACTTTTAAACTTAAATTGATTCGGAACTTCAAAAACAAGCGTTCATTCGGAACTTTTTGAAAATAATATTCATTCGGAACTTCGGTTCATTCGAAAGATTGGGTTCATCCGGAACTTTCAGTTCGTTCGGAAGTTTTGTTCATTCGGAACTTTTCAACTGATTCGGAACTTTTAAAGGAAAACTCATTCGGAACTTTTTAACAAAGGAATTCATTCAGAACTATCAACTCATGCGAAACTTATGTTCATCCGGAAGTTTTTAGCTCATTCGGAACCTGGGGAACTTCAAGAACAGTAACTTTACCCCGAAGAACAAGGAAGACGATTTTAATCTAAAATCAAACTAAATAATCAAAAAGGTTTTACCAAATTAACCACAAATCATCTAATAACCATAAGCAACAAATCCCAACAGTAAAAACACAAATTCAACAACTTTTTAAAGATCAAATCAATCAAATAAAAACTTGAAAACTTGAATAAAAAGATGATGATGAACAAGATGAAATGGAAAGATTAAACAAGAACTTGTATTGATGATTAATGTTTTAACAATAAAAAAACAAGGATTAAAATTACAAGATTGAAAAAACGAAGATCAAGATCACCAAACACCCTAGTGGTGTTGGTGATGCTACGAACTAAAAGGGAGAAAAAGAAGGAGAAAGAAAAATTAAAAAAACTAACTGCCTAAATGTGTGAGGGGTGGACTATATATAGGTGTTCCCCTTGGCTGGTGAGTGGGCTTTCTCCCGTTCTTCTTGTCTTCTCGTCTTTTCAGAAAAGTTGACGATTTCGATTCTGATTCGGGATTTGTCGTCGATTAAATTCAACTCGTCTTTTAATTTCTTTGTTTAATAGACTTGAGTTTCTTTGACTTATGTAAATCTTCCATCTTTGGTCCTTTTCTTCGATAAATCGTCAAATAGGCCCAGTGACTTCAAATCTTTTGCATCTCTTGGACAATAGACTTCATCTTGAGTCTTTTTCTTCGATAAATCCCGTGCAATCCCATGTTTTCTCCATTATCCATCCGGTTGGCTCTGAAAACACAATAAACACAAAAAACCACGCATAATTCCAAACAAATGATATTAAATACGTGTTTTGGTCTTGTTTTAGCCAGAATTAAGTGGTAAAAGGATGGGTGTTTACACACCTATCAAATCCCCTACACTTAACCATTGCCATGCCCTCATGCAATGCTTAGTAATAAAGCAATTTTACACTTTTCTCATAATTAATCAACCTTGGCCTTATTAAAATACTACTAAACAAAAACAAAAATTAAAATACTAAGAGAAATTAAAACTTTAAAGTAAACAAAAGGATGGAAATAACTTGTAAAGAAACCAAGGACTTACATTAGGGATTTGGTGCTGCGAAGATTTATCACCCTCAAGTTTCACGTTCCCCAAACTAAGCTTAAAAACGAGATCATTGTTATTATAAGTTAGCAAATCAAACACTACATGGCTTAATTAAATGCTTAAACTCCCTTATTCCTAGGTGTATCTCTTATATTTTATTTTTGTCTTAGAATGATCATGAAGATGCATTTTTGGACTTATTTCGATAGTTTATTTAGGCTGAAAGCAAAGTAGGACGATTTGATCAATAGTTAGCTAAAGGACAAAATCTCTTAAAACTGCTTCTCGGGATTTCAAAAAGTTCATATCTTGGCATAACTCGGTTCACGATTTGAGACCTTTCTCGGGCCGATATTTGGCATGTACTTCATTCTTCATAACTTGAGAGACGTGCTTGAGATAATGGTCTTCTCATCGTTAACAGAGTTTCTTCACTTGGAGACTTTTGAGGGGTACTCCAACTTTGTTGACCACGACTTCATGATTATTTCTTCAATCTCTATTTGGGATTTTGAGATACAACGATCCGCCTCCTTTTCGGACTTGGATCTATTATCCTCATACCTTGTTAGGGTCTTTTCGGATAGACTTCTCCATGATCTTTATGGGAGCTGATTGCTTTTCGTCGTGAGTCTTGATCCTTCATATTGACTTTGGGAATAATGCTTTTCACATCACTTTGGATCTTTAGCAATAAAATGGAATCCTCATGCCTTGTTAGGGCCTTTTCGGACTCGCCAACCTTCGCGCCCCGCTTCATAAGTTATGCCTTGGCTATGAACTCTTATCATTACCGAGCAACTTTTAAACGATCTTGGGCTAGAAGCTAAGTAACTTTTCAAATCGTACGACCTTACTTATTGCAGATAAATTATTAGCAAGTGATGGGAGAATAGGCAAATAATTACACCAAGTGAGCTTGCGCAAGAATACCGACTTATAATTGACTCTATCATTTCTCGTCCTCCACAATTTAAAATCTCAAGTAATGAGACTCGTGGATACTTAGCCTAATAAACCAATTAAGGTCTACATGGTTAAGGATACTAGCTAGAATAAACTTGGATAAGTCTATTCGGGTTGAGTCAAAATAAACGCAACGGGCCTAATATGTCAAAGATTTCTAAACTAGCTACACCACTTTATTAATATTTTTGACTTTATTGCGGGATATATACATATGAAAGCAAAGATAAAAATTTAAAAATTACGACTAAATGGCCAAAGTTAATAAAAAATTTGAAAAATGTTGAAAAAGATGATTTTCCGGTTAAATGAAGGCATTTTCATGGAAAAGTCCACTTAAAACTTCGATAGAAGTCCCCCCTACACTTAAGATAAACATTGTCCTCAATGTTTAAGCATGTGGGAAAAGTCTCCCCTACACTTATGACATTGTGCACGTTGGTTAACTCAAGTTAAGGAAGAGACGACTAAAGTGATCAATTTCAAATGTGAGTATGAAGAAAATTGAATCACGATAGTTGAGAGATAGAACCGGATGTCGGATAACACGAGAGCACGGTTCTTCAAAGATTCCAAGAGTGCACTAATCCCTGTAATCACATCACCACACAAAGACAAACACGTATAGAAGTCCCCCTACACTTAGGAGGTTAAAACATAAAAGGATAGATATTCGGGTTGCCTCCCGAGGAGCGCTTGTTTTTTATAACCGAGTCACGAGCCTGACTCGACCCAAAATTAGTTTATGGGGAACGTGGTGAGGGATGGAATCACCTCCTGAGAGGTGTCCTCACCAAAGTACAACTTCACTCGTTGGCCATTCACCTTAAAATTAGGTCCATTAGGTTGAGCGAGCTCGAGAGTACCATATGGAAAAATTTGGGCAATGGTGAATGGGCCGGACCAACGAGATTTGAGCTTTCCCGAGAAGATTTTCAACCGAGAGTTAAAGAGTAAAACTTTGTCTCCAACATGGAACTCTCAGTTTTTGATCTTGGAGTCGTGAATGAGCTTAGTTCTTTCCTTATAGATCAAAGAATTTTCATAAGCCTCATTCCGAAGTTCATTGAGCTCATTGAGTTGGATCTTGCGTAGGTCACCGGCTTTGTTAATATCAAAATTAGCACACTTCAAGGCCCAGTAAGCCTTGTGCTCCAACTCAATGTGGAGGTGGCACGCTTTCCCGTACACAAGACGATAAGGCGTACAGCCGATCGGGGTCTTGTAAGCAGTACGGAAAGCCCACAGAGCATCATCAAGTTTATCAGCCCATGAGGCACGATGCTCTCCCACGGTCCTTTCAAGAATTCGCTTAAGACCTCGGTTGGATATTTCAGCCTGGCCATTAGTTTGTGGGTGGTAGGCTGTGAAAAGACGATGATTTACACCATACTTAGCCATTACTCTTGCGAATTGGTCATTGCAAAAATGAGTCCCACGATCACTAATAATGGCACGAGGCACACCGAATCTAGTGAAAAGAGCTTTCAAAAAGTTACAAACCACCCTTGCGTCATTAGTGGGTAAAGCTTTGGCTTCAACCCACTTTGAAACGTAGTCAACGGCTACAAGGATGTATTTGTTTCCTTTAGAAGAAGGGAATGGCCCCATAAAGTCGATACCCCAAACATCAAAGATTTCACACTCTTGAATGAAATTTTGAGGCATCTCGTCTTTATGTGTGATCGTGCCTTGTTTTTGGTAAACATCACATCGCTTAACCATATTGTGAGCGTCACGATATATGGAGGGCCAATAAAATCCCGAATCAAACACTTTTTTGGCGGTGGAGTTGGGACCAAAGTGACCATCGGTGGGTCCTATGTGGCAAGCATCAAGGATTTCTGACGCTGCCGGTCCGTCAACACATCGGCGGATAATCAGGTCGGCACATTGTTTGAATAGGTAAGGGTCGTCCCAAAAGTAAGTCTTAATGTCGGTGAAGAACTTTTTCTTTTGTTGAGACGTCAACCCTTCCTTGAGAATTCCACCCGCCAAGTAGTTTGCAAAGTCCGCAAACCACGGGGTTTCATCAGAATTCGAATTTATAGACATTAAGGTCTCCAAGGGAAAAGAATCAATGATTTCTTTGTTTGGATGATCCCCTTGGTAAGGATCCTCAAGTCTGCTGAGATGATCCGCGGCTAGGTTTTCTGCTCCTTTTTTATCACGAATGTCGATTTTAAATTCCTGGAGCAGCAAAATCCAGCGAAGAAGTCTTGGTTTGGAATCTTGCTTTGTCAACAAGTACTTCAACGCGGAATGATCGGTATACACAATTGTTGTAGAAAGGACAAGATAGGGGCGGAATTTTTCAAAAGCATAGACAACAGCTAAAAGATCTTTTTCGGTTGTCGTATAATGCAATTGTGCCCCCGTCATTGTCTTGCTAGCGTAATGGATTGGTTGGAAGTGCTTGTTCACTCTTTGTCCCAGAACCGCTCCAATAGCAAAATCACTAGCATCGCACATCAACTCAAAGGGAAGCTCCCAATTAGGGGTAACCAAGACGGGTGCCTTAGTTAGCTTATCCTTAAGCGAGTTGAAGGCTTCAAGACACTCTTTGGAAAAGATAAAAGGAGTATCTTTTTCCAAGAGGTGGGTCATCGGGCGAGCGATTTGAGAAAAATCTTTGATGAATCGTCGGTAGAAGCCCGCATGACCCAGAAAACTTCTCACACCCTTCACGGTTGAAGGTGGAGGCAACTTGGCGATAACATCAACTTTAGCACGGTCTACTTCAAGACCGGCTTTCGAGATCTTGTGTCCTAGCACGATGCCTTCTTTTACCATAAAATGGCATTTTTCCCAATTCAGAACAAGGCGAGTGTCTTCGCACCGCTTAAGAATACGTTCCAAATTGGCAAGGCAAGAAGAGAAGGAATCCCCGAAGACCGAGAAATCATCCATGAAGACTTCCATGGTTTGTTCAACCATGTAATGGAAGATAGCTAACATGCACCTTTGGAAAGTCCCGGGGGCATTGCATAAGCCAAAAGGCATTCTTTTGTAAGCAAATGTGCCATAGGGACAAGTGAATGTTGTCTTCTCTTGATCTTGGGGATCGATGGGTATTTGAAAATAACCCGAGAAACCATCAAGAAAGCAGTAATATTCATTACCCACTAAACGTTCAAGCATTTGGTCCATAAAAGGTAGAGGGAAATGATCCTTTCTCGTGGCATCATTGAGTTTGCGGTAGTCTATACAAACTCTCCACCCAGTAACGAGACGAGTGGAAATCAACTCATTGTGTTCATTGGGAACAACGGTTATTCCGCCCTTCTTGGGCACACAATGGATTGGACTAACCCATGGTGAATCCGAAATAGGGTAAATCATACCCGCGTCAAGAAGTTTGATAACCTCTGTTTTGATGACTTCATGGATTTTTGGATTCACCCTTCGTTGGCTTTGAATTGTGGGCTTAATTTCATCCTCCATGTGAATTTTGTGTGTGCAGAAGTGAGGATCAATTCCACGAATATCAGAAATCTTCCAAGCAATAGCCTTCTTATGATCGTTCAACATGGTGATAAGTCGGGCTTTTTCTTCTTGCTTTAGGTCCTTAGCAATGATGACTGGCGACTTCTTCTCTTCTTCAAGGAATACATACTCGAGATGGGGCGACAACTCCTTAAGTTCTAAATCCGGAGGATTTTCGACGGGAGGCATATTCAAAGTCGGAGTATCGATAGCACTGACCGTGGGAGATGGAGGCAAAGGATTGTCTTCGTTGAGAAGATTGTCAAAGAAATTCATGTCTTCATCCCCATCGGTGGGAGAATCATTAGTAGCTAAATTTACATCTCCCATGGTGTCTTCAAGATTGTTCCAAAATAAATCACTTTCTCCAAATAGAGACAGTGATGAATCAATAGAGGCAACGGTTTCAACATTGGGAAGAGAGGTAGGAATACTTTTGCAAGCATCTTTGAAGTGTTCTTCACAAGCCTCATCAAGAACGTCAATACAATTAACACTCTCGTTTGAATAAGGTTGTTTAGACAACTTTCCCATGTTGAAAACGATTTTATCGTCACCCACTCTCATGATAAGCTCACCGGCTTCAACATCGATAAGAGTGCGACCGGTCCTCAGGAATGGACGACCCACAATCAAGGGAACACGAGGGTCCATCTCGTAGTCGACGACGACGAAATCAGCAGGAAAAGTGAATTTGTCGACTCCTACAAAGACGTCTTCGGCTATCCCCACTGGATAAGCAACCGTACGGTTAGCTAATTCCAAAGTCATTTTGGTGGGGACTAGCTCTGGGAGAGATAATTGCTTCCAAACGCTTAGAGTCATAAGATTAATACTGGCACCTAGATCGGCTAGGGCCATGCAATTCTCTACTCCCGGGAAGTTGCAAGGGATTAAGAAACGACCCGGATCACCAAGCTTGGTTGGCAATTTCCTTATGAGCACTGCAGAGCAATTCTCATTAAGTTGGGTGTTGGCAATATCGAGGAGCTTTTTCTTGTCGCTCATAAGATCTTTAAACATTTTTGCGTACTTAGGCATGTGAGCGAGAGCCTCAGCGAAGGAGATATTGAAATTCAGTTGTTTAAACATCTTAAGAAAGTTCGAAACCTGAATATCGTCCTTGCTTTTGAGCTTCTCTTTCCTCAACCAAGATGGATAAGGTATATTGGAAGAAGAGGAAGGCTTTGGAAGAATAGGATCACTCACATCCTTGGGTGGAGGAGGGGTAGAAGGAAGAGGTGGAGAAATTGGGGAAGGAGAAGGATGAGGAATAGGAGCAGGTGACTCGTTCTCCTTAGTCACAATCACCGGTGGAGGTATAGGAAGCTCGGGTTCCTTGGTACCTTTACCACTGCGAGTGGTGATTTCTTTCATCTCCCCTCTTGGATTCGCAACGGTGTTACTCGGAAGAGTACCCGAAGAAGAGGGTTGATTACCTTGGAAGAAACTAGCCATCATGTTCTTCAAATCATTAGTTTGGCTATCCAACGTATTTCTCATGTCGGCTCTCAAATTGTTTCCTTGCTTGACCAAGTATGCTTTCAGGTTGAGCACTTCTCTCTGAAGATTTCCCACTATCACATCGTTAGTCCTTATATAAGTTTCCACTTCTTGGTGAAGAGCGGTGGGTTGGTTGGGAGGAGCATTGTATGCGGGTGGTTGATAAGCAGGTTGTTGGTAAACTTGGTTGTTACGTTGAGGTGGTTGTTGCTGCTTGTGAGGAGGGATGTATGGTGTACGAGGTTATTGTTGTTGTTGAGGAGGGCGGTTGAGGTTTTGTTGTTGGTTTGGGTTGTTTGGAGGAAAACCGGGTGGTGAGAGGTAGTTGTTGGAGCGGTAGCTAAGCAAATTACGGTCACCTTGAGGTCTAGATTGATAAGCAGGTTGAGGATAGGTGCCATATGCTGCATTCACATTCTCAGCAGGGTAGTCTTGGGTGGTGGTACAATTGGTGTAAGAGTGAGGACCACCGCATATCTCACAAGGTTGGCTGACAGCATTGACTTGAACATTTTTAGCGTTGTTGCTGTTGGTGTTGTTGACGGTGTGGGTAACAAGCGATTCAAGAAGCGTAGTGATTTTGTCAAGTCGCTTGTCGCTGTCACTAGTGCTAGCACTAGCGACATTGGTCCGAACACTCTTAGTTTGCACACGAGACTTATTCTCAATGATATCCCAAGCAGCATTGGAAGTCTTAGCCAAAAGATTACCCCCCGAGGCACTGTTTAGTGAATCTTGGTCACTCATGCTTAAACCATTGTAAAAAGTATTGATTTGATGTACTTTGGTAAAACCATGTTGTGGGCATTTTCTTAAAAGATCTTTAAAACGATCCAAAGATTCACTGAACGACTTATCGTACTTTTGTTCAAAATTTATGATTTCATTCCGCAAAGCGGTAGTACGAGAGGGTGGGAAAAAGTAATTGATAAACTTGGTCTCCAAATCCGTCCCCGAGAGAATACTCTGTGGCGGTTCCTTAGCAAGCCAATGCCGGGCTTGTCCCTCTAAAGAAAAGGGAAAAAGTTGTAACCTGATAACCTCTTGTGGAACACCATTGAATTTGACCGTGTTGGTTAGTTGCAAGAATCTCTTGATATGGTCATGTGGGTCATCAATGGTACGTCCCAAGAATGGTTGAGCAGAGACCATCTGGATAAAGCCTGATTTTAGCTCAAAGTTGTTGGCGGCAATTGGGGGTATGACAATTGGATCAGTGTTGCCATCTACATGAGCTTGCAGCAGTTCAATCATCGGGCGATTATCCGGAAGAGGCTCATTGTTGTTGTTATTGTTCATGTTGTTGAAAGGTGGGTTGTTGTTGTTATTATTATTGTTTGGAGGTGGTATGTTGTTGTTGTTTTGTACACCGGCCATGTCTAAGTTATCGAGAGGCTCGGGCTCTTGATAAGACGTGGATCGAGTGCGCATACACCTGCAAAAAAAACGAACAAAGAAAAACAAAGCAAAAATATTTTTGGTTTTTATGTTTTTTAATTTTTTTGTATTTTTGAAAATTTTATATTTTTTAGGATTTTTTGAAATTTTTTATGAAAAGTAACGTTCACGGGGAACGGATCCCAAAATCCAAGTTCTCACAAAAAACTTCTGATCTTAACGAGAAGAGCCGGCAGCGGCGCCATTTGATACTTGTATTTTGATTGGGTTCTAATTTTTTTCTCTCGGAATCCTCTCGAATTGATCTCGGCCTTAAGTGGAATGATTTGTTTTTGGTTACTAAAAAGGGGTTTTAGATTTCTAATCTACTAAAAAGTTTAAATGTATTAAAATGAAAATTTAAATCAAAAACAATTAATTTAATGACAACTAGAATTAAAATTAAAATTAAAATAAAGAAACAGTAAGAAACAGTAATACAGTAACTCTTAAAAATATTCAAAGAAAACGGATTCGGAAGTTTAACCTTGATTCGGAACTTTTCACCCGGAAGTTGGTTCGGAACTCTTGATCCGGAACTTTTCACCCGGAAGTCTTCATTCGGAACTTTTGGAAAATCCTTCACTCGGAACTTTCTTCGGAAGTTGATCCGGAACTTTCTTCGGAACTTTGATTCGGAAGTTTATTCAGAACAATAAATTCATTCGGAACTTTTAAATAAAAAACTCATTCGGAACTTTTAAACTTAAATTGATTCGGAACTTCAAAAACAAGCGTTCATTCGGAACTTTTTGAAAATAATATTCATCCGGAACTTTGGTTCATTCGGAAGATTGGGTTCATCCGGAACTTTCAGTTCGTTCGGAAGTTTTGTTCATTCGGAACTTTTCAACTGATTCGGAACTTTTAAAGGAAAACTCATTCGGAACTTTTTAACAAAGGAATTCATTCGGAACTATCAACTCATGCGGAACTTATGTTCATCCGGAAGTTTTTAGCTCATTCGGAACCTGGGGAACTTCAAGAACAGTAACTTTACCCCGAAGAACAAGGAAGACGATTTTAATCTAAAATCAAACTAAATAATCAAAAAGGTTTTACCAAATTAACCACAAATCATCTAATAACCATAAGCAACAAATCCCAACAGTAAAAACACAAATTCAACAACTTTTTAAAGATCAAATCAATCAAATAAAAACTTGAAAACTTGAATAAAAAGATGATGATGAACAAGATGAAATGGAAAGATTAAACAAGAACTTGTATTGATGATTAATGTTTTAACAGTAACAAAACAAGGATTAAAATTACAAGATTGAAAAAATAAAGATCAAGATCACCAAACACCCTAGTGGTGTTGGTGATGCTACAAACTAAAAGGGAGAAAAAGAAGGAGAAAGAAAAATTAAAAAAACTAACTGCCTAAATGTGTGAGGGGTGGACTATATATAGGTGTTCCCCTTGGCTGGTGAGTGGGCTTTCTCCCGTTCTTCTTGTCTTCTCGTCTTTTCAGAAAAGTTGACGATTTCGATTCTGATTCGGGATTTGTCGTCGATTAAATTCAATTCGTCTTTTAATTTCTTTGTTTAATAGACTTGAGTTTCTTTGACTTATGTAAATCTTCCATCTTTGGTCCTTTTCTTCGATAAATCGTCAAATAGGCCCAGTGACTTCAAATCTTTTGCATCTCTTGGACAATAGACTTCATCTTGAGTCTTTTTCTTCGATAAATCCCGTGCAATCCCATGTTTTCTCCATTATCCATCCGGTTGGCTCTGAAAACACAATAAACACAAAAACCACGCATAATTCCAAACAAATGATATTAAATACGTGTTTTGGTCTTGTTTTAGCCAGAATTAAGTGGTAAAAGGATGGGTGTTTACACACCTATCAGCCCACATGAGTTCGTGTTAGTTTTCTAACTTATAATAACAATGATCTCGTTTTTAAGCTTGGTTTGGGGAACGTGAAACTTGAGGATGATGATCATTCATGACATTTTCAAAACCCTAAGGTATGTTTTTGATTTCTTTCTTCCTTTAAATGTTTATAATTTCCTATCTCTTTAATAAAGGTCAAGGTGGATTATTTGTGATGAAAAATGTAAACGTGCTTTGTAACTAATGCATTGCATGAGGAAATTGCAATGGTCAAGTGTATGGGATTTGATAGGTGTGAAAACACCCATCCTTTTACCATTTAATTAAAATAATAACCGTGCCAAAACGTGTATTTTATGTCATTTATGTCGGAATTATGCGTGGTTTGTGTTTTTGTTGTGCTTTAGGACGAAAAGGTGAAAAGTGGAGAAAACACGGGCATTCACGGGCTTTTATCGAAGAAAAAGACGAAAGACGAAATCAAGAAATCAAGAGTGCAAAAAAGAACGGAAGTCCAAGACCATTTCTGAAGATTTATCGAAGAAAAAGTCAAAAGACGGAAGTTTACTAAAAGCCGAAGAAGTCAAGTCTAATTTATTGAAGAATTACAAGACGAGTTTGAAGAAATCCCGAGACAAAGTCATTAAAGTCGAAAGATTAAGAAGATTAAGGACTTAATGATGCAATTAGAGAAAGAAGAAAGAGGGAGGAAGCTTCCACTAAGCACCTCCCTAATCCACTATAAATAGTTTCATTTCATTTCATTTGTAGTTGTTGGGTGGCTTGACAAACCACCTCTTCCACCATTTTCATTTACTTGTACCTTAATTCTTGCACTTTAATTTCTTGTATTGCACTCTTTGATTCAAGTAAGTTTACTTTTAATGTTATTGAATCTTTATCTTTTCTTGTTGATCTCCTATCTACCTTTCTTGTTTATGTTTAATCTTTGTGGTTGTGTTCTTGATATTTTTATGGTTTTCAATCAAGTGGGTTTTGATTGATTTGGCTTTATTTGTTAGTTTTGTTGATTTGTTTTGATTGATTATTGTTAGTTGATGTTTATTAGTTATTTTGGTTTGATTTGGCTAGTTTTGTTTAGATTCGTCCTTATTTTCATCATTCTGTTCTTTGTATTCATCTTACTGTTTATGTGCCTAGATTCCGGATCAAAGTCTTTTATTCCGAGTCAATCGTTTCAGCAGTTTATTCCGGATCAAATCTCTTTATTCGGAATGTTTGTTATTCTGGATCAATCACTTCATTCGGAATACTTTGTTATTCCGGATCAAGTCTTTCATCTGGAATATTGATTATTCCGGATCAAGTCATTCATCCGGAATAATATTCCGGATCACCAATTTTATTCCGAATCAACCCTATTTTCTTTTTATTCCGGATCAACTAGTTTATTCCGGATAAGTGACATATTCCGGATGAGCTTTTTTATTCCGGATAAGGGTGATATTCCGAATGAGTTTTTCAGTTTTTTTTGTAGTTTTATATTTTTAATTCTTAAGCTTTACTTTTCCCGCCTTTTTCCTTATTTGCATTTTACTTGCCTTCCTTTTAGTTTAAGTTTTAGTTTGTATCATTTACTTTATTTCCCTTTTAATTTCTCGTCATTTATTTTCCGTCAAGTTTTTATCTTTCAGTACTTCTTTTTATCGCCTTTACTTTATTTTAGTTTGTTTCGAGTCTTTATTTTTTTAATTAGTGTAGACAACGACAAAAAATATATTTCCTTTCCACCAAGAACAACTTAGTCGCACAATTAACCAGAGATCAATTCGAAGAGATACCGAGAAACAAACTTTCAAACTAGCAAAATCTATATATTATTCCTTCATGCTGTGATCTTTGAGCCTTTGTCATTGTCTTTCGACTTTGTCTTTAATCTTGAGATCTTCAAATCATCCTTGACTTGTCTTTTACATCTTGCGATCTTGTGTCTTTATCCACATGCTCACACTATTAATTGTTGAATATGTCTTTAGGCATGAGTATGTGGTTTTGAATCTTTGACTTTGCTGAGTACACCGTAACGCCGCCTTCTCGAGACAAAACATAGACACGGACTGAATGTCTTTGACATTCGTCCTAAATCGGTAGCATTTTACCTCTGGTCGGTGAAGACCGTTACACGATATTAAATATCGTACCTGTGATTAGGTAGATTCAATTAAGAATCTCCTTGACAGGGTTTCGCGGCTGTACTAGTCGTTCTCTTTACTCGACCGTGTCAAAGCAAGACTGCGAACATAAAGAATGAATCAGTTGGATAAATATCCGCTTGATTAAATTCCTCAATTCAAATTCCTGGAACAAGTGTGATTCATAAAGAATCTTACCATTGTTGCTTTCCAGTTGACACAAGCTTGATTCATAAGAATCTCGCAAGTCACCTACCGTAGCGTTGTTTGAGTTTGACGCTAGAAGGATTTCCATTCGCCACTGTGAAAATTAATGAATATCACTTTGAATGTTCTGGAAAGACCATAAAGATATTGCGTAGAAACCTGAAACGAGTTTGAATCAATTCATAATCAAACCACTATTGCTTTTCAGTTTTACACATGTTCAATTCACAAAGATTCTTACATATGACCTACTATAGTGCTGTTTGATGTTAACACTGGAAGGATTTCCACTCATCATTGTGAATACTAAATAGTATCATTCTGAGTGTTCTAACAATATCACAAGGATATAGCGTAAGACTCTCTTTATCGTCATTCTGTTTGTCCTAACGAGATTTGATTGATCTCTTGGCTCTAGACTCGATTTGTGCACTTTTAGTGGTCAGAGACTGGAGCATATGCCACCTATTCAATATCAACTATCTCGGAGTGAGAAAGCTAATAGAAATCATGTTGTTCTCCGTGAAAATAAAACAAACTTCTTTTGGAAGAAGCCTGAGTAGCTAGGTAGGGTTGTGCAATACATCACTCGGTCCATGATGAGTCGTCTTCATGATGTTTTTGACCCGGTTTCTGCCTAAGTTGTATGGATGGCTTCTTTCTTTACACCCTTTATCCTTACATTTCTTTTTCATTCTTCAACCCCTTCAATGCTTACCAAGACATCATTACTAACACCTTGTTGTGATTGTTCCAGTGCTAGCATTAGTACTTAGTCGGCATTCAGCTACATTCACATTCTACTCCATCTTTCCTCAGGACTTCTAATAATCTATTGGATTGTCCATGGGAAGATCCCTCCGGTTCTGGTTGGATCATATGACTTAAACCTAACCACCCTTTTGACACCAATAACGTCATGAATCAAATATGTTGTGGGTATGAGATCGTAACCATAAAATCACTTTAAATTCTAACAAAGTGTTTGAAAAACATTTAACACCTTGCTAGTTTTGTCGTTTCAGAAATGCTCCCCCTTCACATGTGCATCTATAATTGAAAGTTTTTCACACATGTGGGTAAGAGTTAAAAGTGCCTAAGTCTTGCAAAATAGATCACATTTTAATCACATTTTCTCCCCTATTTCTAATATATAAAATCTTTTGATATTAGAGATACCAAATTTGATTAAAATTTATCATGAAAAATAGTCTTGAAAATCTTCGGGAGAAAGATGTGTCAAACTTAACATGAATTTGGAAAGGTCCCCTTTAAAAATTGGTCCAATTGAATTGTCATTACGAGGATATGATCCACATTAAAATTTTAAGGATATGAGTTGTTGAACACACAATTTTTGAAAGATTTTGAGTAATCATTGAAAAATTCTTGAAAAAATTGTGTTCGACGTTTTTTGAAAAACTCTATTTCTTTTTGGCGAAGAGGTTTTTCTAAAGCATAAACTTGAGTTCATAGACTTTGAATGTCTTGACGAATCCACTTAAGTGTAAGAAGATTTCTCTTTTTTGCTGAGGGTAAGCGCACTAAATCGTACACTCCCCCGTGAATATCGATCCGGGTTGCAACCTGAAAGTGATTACAAGCCATCGTGTTAAGCTCAAAACGTTGAATGTTTTGTGACAAGCTCAACCCAAGATAGATTGCTCTACCCGCTGTTGGAAAAATTGTCCAAAAATAGACAATTTTCTTTATTAAGAGAAGAAATGACATGTTTTGAAAAAAAATTACAACTTTCATTCGAACATTATGTACACACCCGTGTCGTTATTGAGCGACATTTCTAGGCACGTCCATATTATCGATACTGAAAGACATATCGAGAAGAATATTTTTGAATTTTTAAATATTTTTTATTTTGTGTTTTGCTTTTATATGTTTTATATTTTTTGTATTTTGCTTTTTCAATGATATTACAAGTAGATGTTTGATAGACGAATCAAGCAGACACCATTGCCAGAATCTCCAGGTCTGCTGGAGTCAAACATCTCATACCAATTTGCCTCACGAGGTAATCAAACCTATCTTTCGACAGGGCTTTCGTAAACAAGTCGGCTAATTGGTAATCCGTTCCAACAAAGTATAGTTCAACGATACCTCTTTCAACTTGTTCCTATATGAAGTGATATCTGACATCGATGTGCTTTATGCGGGAATGCTGTACCGGATTGCAGGAGATGGCTATGGCGGACTTTGAGTCACAATACATAGGTACTTTATCAAAGTGGAAGCCATAATCCGTGAGTTGTGTTCTCATCCAAAGAACTTGAGCACAACACACAGATAGAGACACATACTCCGCTTCGGCTGATGAAAGTGACGTGCAATCCTGCTTCTTGGAAGACCATCCCACAAGCTTATCTTGACCTAGAAATTGTGCACCACCAGAAGTACTTTTTCGTGTATCAAGACACCCTGCATGATTAGAATTTGAATAGGCCGTTAGAGAGAAACCGGTTTCCCTCGGATACCAGAGCCCCAAATGAATGGTATTCTTGAGGTACCAAAAGATCCGTTTAACCTCCTTGAGGTGTTTTTCAGTAGGTCGTGCTTGATATCGTGCATAATAACACGTAGCATCTGATATATCAGGTCTGCTTGCTGTCAAGTACATGAGGGAGCCGATCATGGAATGATATCTCGTTTGATCTTTGGCAATTCCCTCCAAGTCAGCATCTAGTGATGTGGTTGATAATGTAGAATCACGTTTTCTTATGATTGTTACAAGTGTTGTAATGATCTAAATAGTGGGAGAGGGATTTAGATCTAGAGAGAGAAAGGTAGAGAGAGAAAGGAGAGGATTAGAGAAAGAAAGATGTATTAATGAAATGTGTGAAACAAACAATGAGAAACCCCTCCTAACATGCTAGGAGGGGGTATATAAATAGCCCATCCTACATGCGGGCTATATGGACTATATTGTTTACATACTGGATCACGAGCCTAATACTTGAATATATCATTGGAGTGACCGATCCTTTCTAAATACGTAAAAACGTATTTCTAACAATCTCCCCCTAAGGGAGGTCACTCCAAGTTATAATGTCCTAAATAGTCTATAGCTCGTGATCTATGCTAACAATGATGTGACCGAGACTTTCCTTAGAAAAACGTATTTCCAACAATCTCCCATAAGGGAGGTCACACCATTTTACAAAATCTTAAACCTAGCATACTATGCTTGAGTCTTCGATCTTGTTCTTGTGAATATGTAGATGAGATCTTTGACTTTAGTCTTGAGCATGTTTTCTTGCCTTGACCTTGTGCATTCATTACTTGTGAAATTTGCCTCCTCGTGACTTCATATTCCACATACTTATACTTTTATAAATTCTTGAAAGCTTCAGAGTTTGATACAGCGAAAGACTTGACTTTTAGACTTTCTTGGATTTGTTGAAGTATTAAGTGCCAGTATAAGCATGTGTTGATGACTTCTTCTGGATTTTACACCGTAATGCCACCTTCTTGTTATGCTGCGTAAGACAGTTAGCAACAAAACATATACACGGATGAAATGGACTTGAACATTTCATTCTAATTCGGTAGCATTTTACCTCTGGTCGGTGAAGACCATTGGACGATATAAAATATCGTACTTGTGGCAGGTAGTTTCAATTAAGAACCTCCTTGATAAGATTTCGCAGTTAAACCTGTTCTCTTTATTCGACCGTCCAAAGCTGACTGCGAACATAAAGAGTGAATCATTTGGATAATAATATCCGCATGATTTGAAGTCGTCAATTCATGTTCCTGGAACAAGTGAAATTCAATTAAGAACTACACCATCGTTGCTTTCTAGTTGTCACGAGCTTGATTCGTATAGAATCTTGCAAGTTACCTACGAAGTGCTGTTTGAGGTTAACACTAGAAGGATTTCCACTCATCACTGTGAACACTAAGGTATCACTCTGAGTGTTCTGAAAAGATCACTAAGATATTGCGTAGAGGCCTGGAACGTGTTTAAATTCAGTTAAGAATTAAGCCACTGTTGCTTTCCAGTTATCACAAGTTTGATTCATAAGAATCGCACAAGTCACCTACCATGAGCTTTTTGATGTTCGCTCAAGAAGGATTTCCATCTTCATTGTAAATACTTTTGTATTACTCGGATGTTCAGGCAAGATCATGAAGATTTTGAGTAGGACTCTTAAGATCTTTCTTACTTTTCACAGTGTGTGAAGAAGTAAGGAATTATGAAAGTGTGTCCTAATGAGATATTTGATGATCTCAAATGGCTCTAGACTCGATCGTGCATTTTGGATTTTTAGTGATTGGAGGCTGGAGAGGAGTGCCACCATTTCAATACCAATTTATTTGGAATGAATAAATCAATAGATAATGCGTTGTCTCCGTGTGATTAAAACAAATATCTTTTAAGAGATATCTGAGTTAGCTGGGATGGGTTGTGCATTGCATCACTGGGTCCATGATGTGTATCTTCAATATTGAGCATCATTAAAAATGATCTCAATAGCATATGAATTGACCCGGTTTCTGCCTAAGGTTGTAAGGAGGGCTTCTTTCTTTACACCCTTTATCTTTACAATTCTTTATCTTTCTTCAACCCCTTAAATGCTTACCAATACGTCATAATTAACACCTTGTTGTGATTGTTCTAGTGCTAACTTAAGTACTTGGTCGGCATTCAGCTACATTCACAATCTTTCTCCATGTTTCCTAAGGACTACTATTTCTAGCTATGGAATGTCCTTGGGAAGATTCCTCCAGTTTTGGAAGAATCATTGGACTTAACCTATCCTACCATCCTTATGTCACCACAATCTTCATTGTCGTGAAATAAATGGGTTGTGGGTAAGTATAAATCACCATGAAATCCATTTTGATATCCAAATCCATTTTGCTCCCCCTTAACATATGCCACGATATTCGAAAACATTTTGCACATGTCGGGATGAGCCATCACATTAAGTCAAAACCATTTTTGATAAATCATTTCCCATATTAAATCACATTTTCTCCCCCATATTAAAAATATTAACCCAATCGATATTTTTAATATCAATTGATTTAGTAGCATTTAAAGAAAATTTGGGAAGAAAAATGCGAATCCAATTATCTTCGTGATTTTCACAAGCCCCCCCCCCCCCCCCTCAAATTAATAAGGGTGTACTTGAAACGTAAATAAATACCTTTTAAACACAAGTGTAAGGTATTTATCACGTGAAAAGATCATATATGATAATGTATTCACAAGATTAGCAATTTACGAGGTTGGACCTGAATGATGGAGAACATCATATGAGAGAATCACATGGTTCTTGTTCATGAATGTTGGTCGCCTCGTCACGTCGGAAGTTATCTCCTGACTCCATGTCTACGATTGATATCGTTGTCTTGACACCAATATGTGAACTTGGCACTTTAGGCGTCAAAGATTCTGAATGCTGGACAAGTGCTCCCCCTTAATTGTTTACCCGCGTTCTATTGAAAGAGTTGTAGTCGCCGTTTGAGTAGTCGCATCGTCGAGTATATAGATATCAATTGTAAATTGCTATGATTGGTGGAGATGATAACTTCATAAAAACAAGATTTCTCTTGTTTTAACAAATAAATGCACTGACACGTACATATATTCGTGTTAGATTATGTTATTTGGTAAACACAATCCCTTACATGGTTATAAAATAAACCATGCCCGAGAAACTTGATGAGACTGCTTTTATACATAGTCTCATCGTCCAAAACGGGCTTTAAACGAATTAAATATCATGAAAATGGCCAAATATATGCTTGTGTTTGTTACTTGTGTATTTAAGTATGGATATTGAGAAAATGACAAAAGATCACAAGAAACATGCAAAAATAAACACGGGAAACGAAGCCGCACAATGAACCAAGCCCTAATAAAGATTTTCGAAGAAAAACCCTTGCAGATTTGAAGAGTATGCAATAAGGGTCCTCCAATATTGAAGAATTGACACTTTAAACCCTTGTTTATTCATAATTACAAGTTTGGTCCATAAAGTTTGTCAAATTTGCAAAAAGGGCCCTCCACTTTGAAGAATTGGCAAGAATTGTCCCTCAACAATCATGACTTGTCAATATTAGTCCTCCAAAAATTCAATCATACAAGTCAAGACCATTATCTATGAAGAAAATGCTAAAACAACCCTTCAAGAATCAACAAATGCCAAGAAATACCCCTAAAAATACTTTGAAAAAGTATTTGTGGCCAAAGTATGAAAATTAAAACTTTACTAAAAAGGAAATCCGGTTTTGTTTTAATAAACAAAGAATGAAGAAGAAATGAAAGAAGAGGGGGCAAAACTGGCAGACAAGGATACATACCTAGACCACTTATGGCTTGACAACTGTCCCACTCACCAAAACCCACCAATCACAACCCTCCCTGCTTCCACCTCACCATCCACTCACACCTGCCTTAACTAACTTAATTTATTAAGTTTAATTAAGGCGCTAAACACCCATTTAAAAAACAAAAATGATTAAACACATGTTCTTGGTGTTCTTGATACAAATTGGGCATTTATTAATTACCAACAATTAAACCCTAATCTTCTCCAGAATTAAGATTAGGGTATCCCTAAACATAACCCAACTTCTAAAACCCTTGCCACGTCACTCATGTGATCACATGATAAACCCTCCTTTGTCGTTTTTGGGGAAAATGCCAAAGCTTGCCAGGAAATCAACACTCAGGATTCAAGCTTACTTTTTAAGCTTCCTTTAGGCCTTTGGATGAAATTGCAACCTGCCAACTCATACAAGAAGCCAAAAATCATTCACATGATTCCAAGATATTCAAACCCTTCAAAGGCAAAATGGGGACTTCATCAGCTTAGGTTTTACGTTTTTAATGCATTGTAGTAGTTCATTTGTAGCCTATATAAGGCATAGAAGCTACACCATAGTAGCTTGCTCTTGATTTTTCCTTGTTCATTTTTCTGTAAAGCCATTTTCAGGTTTAATGAATTGTGTTTGAATTTGTGAAGAAAAACCAAGTTACAATCATTATATCAACTTGTCACTGTTTAATGTTAACTAATCTTGAATCTCAAAACATGTTTTAAAATCTTGTGCAAGAAATTGTACAAGAACTCAGATTTTGATATTTTGCTAAGTCTTGGTTTAAACCTTGGAATTCTTAGGCTATAAGTGGATCATAGCATCCTGATATTGTGTTATCAAGGTGTTGTGAGGCTTATAACTTGGGGATAATCAAGTGCAGGAACAAGGTTGCATCAATCAAATTTATTTTCAAAGTTGTCACCTTTATGTTTTTGATTTTATTGTGCTAACCTTGTTCAATCTTAGCAGCTTGTTTGTGGAAGCTTATGCTTGTTCTTGCTAGCACATCAGCTCAAATATTCGTAGGTGTGGATGTACATCCATGAGGTTTGAACCTTTTCTCAAAAATCAGTCAAAGTACTTGAAATTTGTGATTTTGTGTTCTGCTTGTGTTCTTGTTGAATTTGTGGCTTAATCTTACTTGATATTGCATAATAAATCTGTTATTGTGTTTGATTGGGCTTGGGTAACATTGAAATACACTTATACTTGTTTAAATCTTGATTTGAAAAAGATAAGGGGTGTTTGGGTTAACCTGTTTAAGTGCATATCTTGTTATTGTTTTATAGGAAGTTGTTTGTTTGGGTTTGTATCTGCTATTCACTTGGTTGAGTGCTCATTGCTGCAAGTTATTGGACTTTAAACATATAACCTAAGATTGTGCTATAAAAACTTGAAATCTGCTTGTTTTCACCTAAGAACTTGGTAACACTTAGTTTGTATGCATGCTTAGGGGTAACAAGTGATTAAACATAGTTTATACAACCTGACTAAGAGATTTGAGTGTTTGAATCTGGCCTTGTGGTCAAGTATATCACCAAGTGTTCATAATTGCATGTTTTTTGTTCATCAGTAACTTTTGTATGCTTGAATCTTGATCTAGACTTTGAATCAATGCATGAAACCTGTTAAAATTTGTTCATTTAAGTTTATTATAGCTTGTGTATGCTTTTGGTGCAATTTGGTTGGCTGGATCTTGCTAAAACAGCTTATTAAGTTCATAACTGCTAGTGTTCAAGTCTGTGTCTAATCTGGTGCTTAATTGAATTAACTGTATAATTTGGCTGATTGGAAGTGTGATTTCTTTGTTGTTCTTGACTCCTTGTGATTCACTGATCACAAGGGTGCCTTTTTTGTAACTTGAATCCACAAAAAAGCCACAAAAATACAAAAAGTCAAAAAGGTCAAGCAGGGGGAAAAGTTCCCACTGCTCAACCTCCAAAACTAGCCCCTGCTAGTGTAAATCTTCAAACAGCTTATTCATAAGCCATATTGGCTTATCCAGACTTGCAACAACTTATTTTTTGTGATAGATCTTCCTCATTTGACCCATCTATTTGATTTGGAGCTTATTAGACTTTGACTTTGACTTTTTACTAGAAAACTCATTAAGTTGACTTTTAAACAAGTACTTATCTGCTTATTCTGACTTATTGCTTGTGCTTATTTGAAAACTTTTTGATTATTTTGCTTATTTAAGTCATTTAAAAGCTTTTGAAAGTTGAATCAGCACTTGAGGTGGTCTAGAACTCAAAAACGACTATTTTGTCATTTTGTGAAGAGAGTCTTGGCTTATTTCAGGCTTATTTCTTGTGCTTTTTCCAATTTTCTTTTTACAGATCTCTTAAGTAACTCAAAAGAAGCTTGTGTGTCAAATTTTAGCTTATGGCATTTGCTTATAGCTTAATGGGCCAAAAAGCCCATTAAGAATAAGCTGCTTTGAAATAAGCTAGCTTAACTACATTTTCAGCTTTTGGGCCTTCAGAGTGTTGTTCTTAAATACAAATTTTAAGTCAGATAGAAGATTTTGGGCTTATTTGGACAACATTTTTCTTATTGGGCCTATTTCAAGCCCATTAAGGGACTGTTTGGACTTTTAGCCCATTTCAAGGCCCAATAGGGGTATTTTTATAATTTCAACTTCATTTCTGCTTTATTTAGGTTAAAATGAACTAGTTTGCAACTTTTTAGAATTTTTTATAAATTTTGGATTTTTATTAATATTTTATTATTATTTTATTATTAAAAATTAAAATTTAGATTTTTCAAAGTTTTTCATTTTTCTTAGATCAAATACATTAATTTAGGAATTTTAAAATTTTTAGAATATTTTTATTGTCATTAGATTAATTTTTAGAATAATTTAAATTTTAATAGTTTTTAATTGTTTTTAAATAGTTTTAATTAATTTTAAAATTTTCAAAAATCGTTATAAATTAAGTTGAGTTATTTTAGAGGTTTACAAGTGAAATAAATCTCATTTTGGGCTTTTTATTAATTAAATTGATTTTTGGGCTTTAATTAGTATTAAAAAATTATTATTTAATTAAATAAAAGGTTTGAGTGATTCTTGATTTTTTTTAAACTCTAATTACATTTTTTAGGATTTATTGCAAATTTTTAGGAATTTTTAGGGTAAATTTTTAGTTTGGTCACTTTTTACGGTTTTACGTGCACGACTATTCGTCTTAGTTTAATCCATAATCGTAACCGTCATTCTCTTCTAATCTCTTTTCTTCTTTTCATTTCTCATCAATATAATCATAAACCATTAATCAATTCTTAACACAACGCACTTGCCTCCTTGGGAAACGAACTTGAACTTCATTGGTCATTAGTTCTTGGTTTTCCTAAACTGACACTTAATACTTGCCACTTTTACGCTCTTTTCCTAAAGAGTAGTAAAAACACTACATCATTTTGGTGCCACTGCCGGGGAGGCATGATGTGTTTTGATTTAAACAATTGTTGTTTTTATATAGCCATAATAGCTAATTGTATTAGTAGCACTCTACTAATACGTATTATCGGTTTTTCGTTTTTTGTGAATACTATTACTATATTGTATACGTAGAACAATAAATTCACAACTACTCCAAAAGTGTGAAAACACAACCTTGATTGGGAGGTCATTACTCAATCATTGTATTCGAATCTCAAACAAGAAAGAAAAGGCAAAATAGATAAATACTTTCGTGAAGCTTAATTTTGAAAAACACAAACTATAAGGTGGGTATAAGGTGGGTATTATAAAATATACCCTAAGGAAAAAGACTCTTAAGTGCTTCGCGCCGCCTCGTTTCCCCGCTTGCTTGTGCGCGTTTAGATAAAAAGGGCTAATCGAGGGTTTGCCAACCAAAGTATTATCTAAGTATCATATATATTTTCTTGGTTTCATTTGATTAAACCCTCTTGAACGTTTTGGTGTTCCACCAACGTTCTAAAGTCATCGAAGGCGTTCAGTTCACGTGATCGTTTTCATTCCTTTAGGCTTTTTTAATCAAGATATTTGATTAAGGAGGAGATTTGTAGATTTTTGTCTACTTAATACAATCACAAAAATCCAAACAAAGTAAAAACAATCAAAAACCACAAAAAATTGGAAAAATTAAAAACACCAAAAAGAATATTATTTGCTCATCCCCACGTTGTACGTGACGTGTATGCTTACTCGTAATCAAGCAAGACGTTCACGTAAACGAAAAAACCGAAAGGAGTCAACACCTACTCCTAATCTTTCTAGTGAGGAGTCTCCTATTGACAAACCTATCGTATAAGAAGAACAAACCATGACAAATCAAACTATGATGGAGTTACTTCAAGCACCCACCGAGGGTTATGGAGAGGCTATTGTAATTCCCGCTATCCTTGCGGAGAATTTTGAAGTGGAAACGGGTTTGTTGTCGATGATCCAAAACAACAAATTCCGTGGTGATGAAAAGGACAACCCGCACAACCATATCCGCCAATTCAATCGTCTTACCGCCACTTGCAAATTTAAGGATGTTGCTAATGACTCGATTAAGATGATGCTTTTTCCGTATTCCTTAGCGAGGCCCGCTAAAATTTAGTTAGAGAAAGAGCCACCCAATTCTATATTCACGTGGAAGGATCTCGTTTCTAAGTTTGTGAACCAATTTTTCCCGCCCTCTAAGACTACGCATTTGAAAAACGAGATTTCAAAATTTTCACAAGAATTTAATGAGAGTTTTTCAACGGCTTGGAATAGGTTTAAGGAAATGTTATATGAGTGTCCTCATCATGGTTTTTCCGACTTGCATCAAATTGACACGTTTTACAATGGATTAAATGATCATGAAAGGGATTATTGCCGCCGCGGGTGGTAATTTTTTGTGTAAAACGGATGAGGAAACGTTGTTGATAATTGAGAATAGATCTAAGGTGTATAGTCCTCGTAACACATCGAGTGTTCTAAAGGCTTCGTCTTCGGCTTCACCTTCTTTGTCCAATACCATCGATGCTTTCCAAATTGAGGCGAACTTGGAAAACAAAATCTCTGATAAGCTTAAAGGTCTTTTAATTGAATTCAAAGTTGGAGAACAAAGTGCTCCCGCTACGGCTAAAGCGGTTGAGGTTTCATGTATGTATTGTGGTGGAGGTCATGATTTCTCCGAGTGCATTACCAACGGTGGTAACACTTTGAGTGCCTACGTGGCCACGAGAACTTACAACCAAAACGGTCAAGTTACCCGCTCCAATTAATTGACTCCACCGGGTTTTGCTCCCAATCAAAATACTAACAACAACTATCCAAACAATCAAGTTGGTTTTAAAAACAATTACAAAGGAAACTATGGGAATCAAGGGGCTAATAATCAAGTTACAAACAAAAATCAAACAATGATTTTCAAAATAACAAGGGTTTGCAAACTTTGAAAGATCTTCCAAATGAATTTGTTGAATACGCTAATGGAAACGATGCTAGGTTTGACAACATTCAAAGAGAAATCATTAGCCTAAGATCCGAGTTTAAGAATGACTTGAAGAAGGAGTTGAAAAACGAGTTACAAAATGAGCTTAAAATACATACAAACAAAATGGAAGGGAATGTAACTAGGTTACAAAAAAACCAACAAAAAATGGAACAAGGGCAACATGAAATAAAACAAGAGATGATTAAGGCCGAGAAGAGGCAATCCATGTTTGAGGATAAAATTTCATCTATGTTTGAGGCTATAATGTGCAAACCATCTTCGAGTAGTCTTCCTAGTAACACCATATCGAACCCTAAGGGAGAGATGAAAGTGATTACCACACGAAGTGGTAAGACATTTAAGGAACCAACTCTTCAACCAATTGCTCCTACAGAGGATGCAATTGAGGAAGAACCCGAGGTGGTGGTCAAAAAGTAGCATGTCTCAATCCCACGAAGTACCGCTCATGCCACACCTACGGTTGACCCATTATCACATTTAGAACCGGAGATTCCAAAGGCTATGCCTATGCCTCAACCCACACCACCTTTGCCCTATCCATCGAGACTTAGAAAGGTGAAACGTCAAGAGCGCGACAATTACCAATTTGAGATTTTTATGAAAATGTTTCGTGGCGTTCATTTTAATGTGAGTTTTGCCGATGCTTTGGTCATGATGCCTCAATTTGCCGCTAACTTTAAGAGTATGTTGAACAACAAGTAGAAATTGCAACAATTGTCTAGTTTTTCATCGGTTTATCTTAATCGCATACCTCAAAAAGTCGGTGATCGCGTTAAATTATTGATTCCGTGTGCAATCCAAGATATGGAAGAATGTTATGCCTTGGCCGATCTTGGTGCTAGTATTAACTTGATGCCACTTACAATCTTCAAGTCGCTCAATCTTCCTAATCTTACTCCTTCACTAATGTCTATCGAGTTGGCCGATCATCCCATGATTCCCGCATGTGGATTGGCGGACGACGTTTTTGTGAAAGTGGGAAAGTTCTATTATCCGGTAGACTTCATCGTTGTCGATATTCCCACGGATCCTCAAGTTCCTCTCATTTTAGGTCGTTTGTTTTTAGATATGTCTATGGCTTTAATCGATGTGCATGCTAGAAAGATCACCTTACATTTCAACGACGAGGAACTTGTTATAAACGTAACTCAAAATTCTCAACTTTCTCATGTTTATTCCGTTGCAACCATAAACCTCGTTGATATTATTGACGTTGTTTGCGAGGAATTTTCACAGAAGTTCTAGGTTTTGGTGATGATGAAAATAGTGGCAATTCCACTATGCTAGATCCCATTCTTGATAACTCGACACCAACCTTCACTCCATTTGAAGGTAGTGGTTTTACGTTGGAAGAATTTGATGTTCCACGTACTAGTGACGAAGACCTCGACAATGATGAGGACTTCTCGATTATCAAGGATTTTCTTAACGATTTCCCATTTCCACCACCCGAGGAGGTTATGAGTATCAAGCCCAAATCTTCAATTGAGGAGCCACCAATCCCCGAGTTGAAAGATTTACCTCCTCATCTCGAATATGTATTTTTGGAGGAGAATGATAAGTTGCCGGTTATATTGCGAAAGATCTTTCGGATGATGAAAAAATCGCACTTGTCGATGTTCTAAAGGATCACAAAGGGGCAATTACGTGGAAGTTATCCGACATTAAGGGGATCGATCCCAAATTTTGTACGCACAAAATCTTAATGGAGTAGGATTACAAACCCGCAATCCAATGTCAAAGGAGGGTGAACCCCAAAATTAACGACGTCATCAAAAAGGAAGTCCTAAAGCTCCTTGACGCGGGAATGATTTACCCTATTTCTGATAGCCCTTGGGTGAGTCCTATTCATTGTGTCCCTATGAAGGGAGGAATGACCATTGTGCCAAACGATGCCAACGAGTTAATTCCCACTAGTCTAGTGACCGGATGGAGAGTGTGCATTGACTATCGTAAGTTGAATGACACCACTCGAAAAGACCATTTTCCCTTGCCCTTCATGGATAAAATGTTAGAGCGTCTTGCGGGAAACGATTTCTATTACTTTTTAGATGGTTTTTCCGGTTACTTCCAAATCCCCATTGATCCTCTTGATCAAGAAAAACTACGTTTACGTGTCCATATGGAACATTTGCCTATCGTAGAATGCCATTCGGACTTTGCAATGCACCGGGAACCTTTCAAAGGTGCATGATGGCTATTTTTAATGATATGATCGAGGAGATGATGGAAGTCTTCATGGATGACTTTTCCGTTTTTGGTAGTTCGTTCACTTCGTGTTTGTCGAATCTTGAGAGAATGTTGAAGAGTTGTGAGGAAACCAACCTTGTGCTTAATTGGGAAAAATATCATTTTATGGTTAAAAGTGGAATCGTCTTAGGGCACAAGGTTTCGAAAGCGGGGATTGAGGTAGATCAAGCTAAGGTAGACGTCATCGCCAAATTACCTCATACCAAAACCTTTAAGGGAGTTAGGAGTTTCCTAGGCCACGCGGGCTTTTATCGTCGATTCATCAAGGATTTTCAAAGATTTCTAGACCTATTACACATCTCCTAGAAAAAGATGCACGTTTTGTCTTTGACGAAGATTGTGTACGATCCTTTGAGATCCTTAAGAGGAAACTTATAGAAGCTCCCATTCTTGTTGCTCCTAATTGGAACCTCCCATTTGAGCTCGTGTGTGACGCTAGTGACTACGCTCTTGGGGCCGTATTGGGGCAACGTCATGAAAAACACTTCTTGCCTATTCACTATTTTAGCAAGACGATGAACGAGGCTCAACTAAAATACACTACAACGGAGAAGGAACTCCTTGCCGTGGTGTATGCATTTGAGAAATTCCGACCTTATCTCGTCTTGACTAAATGCATAGTGTATACGGATCATTTGGCTATCAAGTATCTTATGGCTAAACAAGATGCAAACCCAAGATTACTTGGTTAGATTCTCCTCCTTCAAGAATTTGATCACAAAATCATTGACAAAAAAGGAGCCGAGAATCTAGCGGCCGGTTATCTTTCTCGTTTAGAAGATCCTCACCAAAGTGTTTACGAGCCCAAGGAAATCACCGAAATATTTCCGCTCGAGACACTTGGTGTAGTGAATTCTAAGCTTGATTCTTCTACCCCATGCTTTGCGGACATCACAAATTACCATGGGGGCAACTTCATCATCAAAGGTATGACGACTCAATTAAACGAAAATTCTTTCGTGACGTCAAGTTCTATTTTTGGAACGACCCTTACTTGTTTCGAACTTGTGCTGATCAAATTATTCGACGTTGTGTCTTTGGAAACGAAGCTTCTAACATCCTTATAGCTTGTCACGAGGGACCCACGGGTGGTCACCACGGTGCTAATCTCACGGCTAAGAAGGTTTTTGATGCTGGTTTCTTTTGGCCTACTATTTTCCGAGATGCACATGCACTTGTGAAGTCGTGCGACTCATGCCAATGACAAGGAAAAGCCTCACAAAACGATGAAATGCCACAAAATATCATCCAAGTGTGTGAGATCTTTGACGTTTGGGGCATTGACTTTATGAGCCATTCCCATCATCTCGTGGTAACAAGTACATCCTTGTCGCCGTTGACTACCTATCTAAGTGGGTGGAAGCTAAGGCTTTGCCCACCAACGATGCTCGTGTGGTAGTCAAGTTTTTGAAAAGCTTGTTTTCTCGGTTTGGAACCCCTCGTGCGATCATAAGCAATCATGGAACCCATTGTTGTAACGACCAATTCGAAAGGTTCCTAAGGAAATATGGGGTTACACATCGGCTTTCTACGGCTTATCACCCACAAACGAGTGGGCAAGTGGAGGTTTCAAACCGAGCTTTTGAAGAGGATCTTGGAGAGATCTATTGGGGAAAACCGACAATCTTGGTCAGATAAGTTGGACGATGCTTTATGGGCCTTTCGGACCGCTCATAAGACGCCCATCGGGTGCACTCCTTATAAGCTCGTGTATGGAAGAATTGTCACTTGACAATTGAACTCGAACACAAAGCTTATTGGGACCTTAAGCATTGTAATGATGATATTGAGACTGCGGGAAAACACCGGAAAATGCAACTTAATGAATTAGATGTATTAAGAGACATTTCTTATGAAAATTCATTGATTTACAAAGAAAAAACTAAAGAGTTTCATGATTCAAAAATTAAAAACTTGGTTTTTAACATTGGAGGTCAAGTGTTGCTTTTAAACTCTCGTTTGAAAATATTTTCTGGTAAGTTGAAATCCCGTTGGTTCGGTCCATTCACCGTGACTCAAGTTTTTCATATGGGACCATCGAGCTAGCTCAAAATTATGGCCCCAATTTCAAGGTGAATGGACATAGGTTGAAGCACTACCTTGGTGGGGAAGTTCCATCCTTGAACTACCTCGACCAAATCACGTTCCCCAATGATAATTAGTATTGAGGGGATCGAGTCGAGCTCATGACTCAGTAATCAAAAACGAGGTGCCTCGTAGGGGAGTCCCATGCTTATCCTATGTACATATTATCACTTTCTAATGTAGTAACGTGTGGGGATTTGTGCCCTTCCAACCTTTGTTCCGTGGTTGTTTGTGAATTGTGGATTTTAGGTGATCATTATCTTCACGATTGGAGCCTCTCGTGTTCGTTTTATGGGAGCACTCGATCGTTTGCTTTGAAGAATTTCTCAATATCCATGATATATCCTTTGATGTTCTAACCTTAGGTTTTTAGCACACTTTATAAACGGCTTAAAATTTAACGGTTACACCCTTTCCATGCTAGATTAAGAATTCGACTACGTCTCTAGTATGGGGGTATCCAACCCTTAGACTCGAAACATTAAGGACAATGTTTAACTTTAGTATAGGGGGTGAATAGATACTTGCCTTGCCAAACCTTCACGCTTTCCAAAGTTTATCTTTTTGCTTATCGTTTTGTTGCAAAATAAGGCTTAAAATGGCCAAATTTTAAAAGATTTCTCATGTTTTATAAGTGTTTAAGACATGAATGTAGATTTTCCGATGGCGAGAATAAGAGTAATTTTTTACTCGACCGTGTGTGTGAGCACTTAGCTTCGATTCCTTAACGTTATAGTAGGTTAAGTCTCTTAAATGAGGACGAGAAACGATAGAGTTAATTATAAGTTACTATGCTAAACGTAGAGTACTCGTATTCTTTCAAAAACTCATGTGTTCTCGTTGTTTGCTTATTCTCCCTTCGCTTGTAAATATTTTTAGCTTAATAAATATTGACTTAGCGGTTTAGTCTTGATTGTTGGTTTCTAGTCTTTTCTAGTAGCTTCTATGTAATTAAATTAGGAAGACATTAAGGTATCGCTAGCATCACAGTTTTGAAGTATTGGCAACCCGAATAATCGAAAGCTTCACCCAATAATAAGATTTCAAGTGCTCACCTAAATCAAGCAAACAATTTGAAGCTCACAAGGCCGAAAAAAATATGCAAAATATAAAGTGAATCAAGCCTTAATATTTGAAGCTTTAGAGATCCAAAATTCGCTTTTAGCGTGAGGATATACGTCTTTCGCCACAATAAACACCTCATGGCGAGGTTAAATAAAAGGCAAGGCAAGACCGAAGTCATAATAAAAGCTTCATGGCGATGTTGAATAAAAGATGGAGGTAAACCTATGATAATAAGGCCCTTCCGTTAGGGGGCATATAAAAGTCTTGGTAATAAGTCTCATGTTCAAAACCGTTATAAAACCGTGTTTATCGATCCTTCTTATTGACTTAATTTTTTGACATCGTTGTCTATTAGGAGGGGTTATTAATTCGATGGTTTTGGTTACACCGTTAGGACTCTATTTTTAGACCTAAATCTCTATCATCGCATAAGTCAAACAATGTATCCTCGTGAAACATTCAAGACAAAATAAAATATAAGAGATAAAACTTAGGAAAATGGGAGGATAAGTACGTGATTAGGGCATATGAGTAGTGTTAGCATTACTAACTTATAATGACAATGATCTCGTTGCACGCTTAACATGGAATTGGGGTGAAAATCAAGGACGACGGAATTATTTCAAACGAAGCGTTCATGTGTTCTTGTTCTATGAACCTAAACGTCCCGTTTTGCGATGAAAATCATACATTATGTCTAAAACACAAGTAGTAGTAATAGTGGTAGTGTAGCTAGTTTATCATTCAATAAAACTGAATTAAAATGAATATTGGAGGTGCTACGATACTTTATTCTAGCATTGCGTGAGGGCACGGCAATGGTTTACTATAGGGGAGTGATGAGAGTGCTTTTATACATAGTCTCATCGTCCAAAACGGGCTTTAAATGCATTAAATATCATGAAAATGGCCAAATATATGATTGTCTTTGTTACTTGTGTATTTTAGGTACGGATATTGAGAAAATGACAAAAGATCACAAGAAACATGCAAAAACGAACACGGGAAGCGAAGTTACACAATGAACCAAGCCCTAATGAAGATTTTCCAAGAAAAACCCTTGAAGATTTGAAGAGTATGCAAGAAGGGTCCTCCAATATTGAAGAACTGACACTTTAAAACCTTGTTTATTTATAATTACAAGTTTGGTCCATAAAGTTTGTCAAATTTACAAAAAGGGCCCTCCACTTTGAAGAATTGGCAAGAATGGTCCCTCAACAATCATGACTTGTCATTATTAGTCCTCCAAAAAGTCAATCATACAAGTCAAGACCATTATCTATGAAGAAAATGCCAAAACAACCCTTGAAGAATCAACAAATGGCAAGAAATACCCCTGAAAATACTTTGAAAAAGTATTTGTGGCCAAAGTGTGAAAATGAAAACATTATTAAAGAAGGAAATCCGGTTTTGTTTTAATAAACAAAGAATGAAGAAGCAATGAAAGAAGAGGGGGCAAAACTGGAAGACAAGGATACATACCTAGACCACTTGTGGCTTGACACCTGTCCCACTCACCAAAACCCACCAATCACAACCCTCCCTGCTTCCACCTCACCATCAACTCACACCTGCCTTAACTAACTTAATTTATTAAGTTTAATTAAGGCGCTAAACACCCATTTAAAAAAACAAAACGGATTAAACAAATGTTCTTGGTGTTCTTGATACAAATTGGGCATTTGTTAATTACCAACAATTAAACCCTAATCTTCTCCAGAACTAAGATTAGGGTATCCCTAAACATAACCTAACTTCTAAAACCCTTGCCACTTCACTCATGTGCTCACATGATAAACCCTCCTTAGGCGTTTTTAGGGAAAATGCCAAAGCTTGCCGGGAAATCAACACTCAGGATTCAAGCTTACTTTTTAAGCTTCCTTTAGGCCTTTGGATGAAATTGCAACCTGCCAACTCATACAAGAAGCCAAAAATCAGTCACATGATTCCAAGATATTCAAACCCTTCAAGGGAAAAATGGGGACTTCATCAGCTTAGGTTTTATGTTTTATGCATTGTAGTAGTTCATTTGTAGCCTATATAAGGCATAGAAGCTGCATCATAGCAGCTTGCTCTTGATTTTTCCTTGTTCACTTTTCTGTAAAGCCATTTTCATGTTTAATGAATTGTGTTTGAATTTGTGAAGAAAAACCAAGTGCCAATCTTTATATCTGCTTGTTATTGTTTAATGTTAACTAATCTTGAATCTCAAAACGTGTTTTAAAATCTTGTGCAAGAAATTGTACCGAACTCAAAATTTGATATTTTGCTAAGTCTTGGTTTAAACCTTAGAATTCTTGGGCTATAAGTGGATCATTGCATCCTGATATTGTGTTATCAAGGTGTTGTGAGGCTTATAACTTGGGGATAATCAAGTGTGGGAACAAGGATGCATCAATAAAATTTATTTTCAAAGTTGTCACCTTTCTGTTTTTGATTTTATTGTGTTAACCTTGTTCAATCTTAGCAGCTTGTTTGTGGAAGCTTATGCTTGTTCTTGCTAGCACATCAGCTCAAACATTCGTGGGTGTGGATGTACATCTATGAGGTTTGAACCTCTTTCTCAAAAATCTGTCTAAGTACTTGAAATTTGTGATTTTGTGTTCTGTCTGTGTTCTTGTTGAATTTGTGGCTTAATCTTGCTTGATACTGCATCATAAATATGTTATTGTATTTGATTGGGCTTGGGTAACATTGAAATACACTTATACTTGTTTAAATCTTGATTTGAAAAAGATAAGGGGTGTTTGGGTTAACCTGTTTAAGTGCATATATTGTTATTGTGTTATAGGAAGTTGTTTGTTTGAGTTTGTATCTCCTATTCACTTGGTTGAGTGCTCATTGCTGCAAGTTATTGGACTTTAAACATCATATCTAAGATTGTGCTATAAAAACTTGAAATCTGCTTGTTTTGACCTAAGAACTTGGTAACACTTAGTTTGTATGCATGCTTAGGGGTAATGATAGGTGTGTAAACACCCATCTTTTCTACCACTTAATTACAATAATAACCAGACCAAAACGTGTATTTTATGTCTTTTATGTCAGAATTATGCGTGGTTTGTGTTTTTGTTGTGATTTAGGACGAAAAGGTGAAAAGTGGAGAAAACACGGAAATTCACGGGCATTTACAGACTTTTATAAGAGAAAAGGATGAAAGACGAAGTCAAGAAGTCAAGAGTGCAAAAAGAACGGAAGTCCAAGACCAATTCTGAAGATTTATCGAAGAAACAGTCAAAAGACGGAAGTTTATCAAAAGCTGAAGAATTCAAGTCTATTTTATTGAAGAATTTAAAGACGAGTTCAAAGAAATCCCGAAGCCAAAAGTCCCTTAAGTCCAAGTTTAAAGAAGATTAGAAGAAAAGGACTAAGTATGCAATTAATGAAGATTAAAAGTAGGAGGGACTTAATGACGCAATTAAGAGAAAAGGAAAAAGGGGAGGAAGCTTCCTTAATCCTCCCCTATAAATAGTCATTAGTTGTAATCTTTTCATTTTGTTGGCTAAGTGTGACAATTAGCTCTTCCACCATTTACTTACCTTGTCATTTACTTTTCTTATCAAATTTAATTACCTTGTCTTGCACCTTAAATTCATTTAATTTCAAGTAAGTTTTCATTTAATTATTGTCAATCTTTACTTTATCTTGTCAATCTCTTATCTATCTTTCTTAATCTTTGATCTTTGTGTCTATGTTTATGTTCATGTTCATGCTTTTATTTTGATCCAAATGGTTTTTGATTGTTGTGGTTAAAGTTGTTTGATTTCTTGTTTTTAATTGTTCGTTTATGTTTACCGTTGATTCGTGGATAGTTTTATTAAATTGTTTGTGTTTATTTTGGTTGAATTTGTGTTAGATTGTGTTTATTTTTGATCCCCTGTTCTTCGGAAAGATTGTTTCTGTTTCTTGGTTTCAAGGAAAAGTTCCGAGCCAAGGCAAGGAGAGGAGTGTTCATTTGGAAGTCCCAAGTTCCGAGCCAAGGGGTTTCATCCAGAACTTCAAACTTCCGGATCAAGAGTGTTCATTCGGAACTCCAAAAGTTCCGAATCAAATACTTCCGAACGAAAGTCCGACTCAAGCATTAGTTCATTCGGAACTTGAAAGTTCCGGATCAATTCACTTCATTCGGAACTCAAAAAGTTCCGGATCAAGGAGATTCATTCGGAACTCAAAAGTTCCGAATCAAGGGGCTTCATTCGGAACTTCTTAAAAGTTCCGAACCAACTTCCGGATCAAGGGTAAGTTCCGATTCAAGAAGTGTTCATTCGGAAGTATGAAACTTCCGAATCAAGGAGGCTTCATTCGGAATCTTCCGAATCAAGGGGTAATCAAAAGTTCCGAATCAAGGCAAATTTTAGAAGTTCCGAATCAGTAAAGTTCCGAACGAAGGATTGTTTTGGATAAGTGACATATTCAGATCAATTTGTTCCGGATCAAGGATTTTGGTAATACTCCGAGCGAAGAAGAATCATTCCAACCCAAGGTGACATTCCGGACGAGTGATTGTTCCAAACGAAGGATAATTCCGAATGAGTTGTATTCAGGTTCCTATTAGCTTTTGTCTTTGATTTTTATTTTCAAGCTTTATTTTTCCTGCCTTTATTTTAATTGCACTTTAAGTTTATTTGCCTTAGTTTTATTTTAGACTTGCCTTAGTTTTAGTCGCGCTTTAAGTTTGCCTTAGATAGATTTAAGTTTACGTCATTTACTTTAGTGCCCTTTAATTTCAGTAACGTTTTAAATACTTGCACCTTTACTTTAAATTAGACTTAGATTTACTTTAAGAGCACCTTTACTTTAATTGTTCCGCACCCCTTATTTTAAACACTACAACGACACATCTTTGTTCCACCAAAAACAACAGAGTCACATAGAGAGCCTAGATCAATTCGATTAGATAGGAACAACGATATATTTTTAACAAGGTAAAATCTTAGTTATCAAATGGCGCCGTTGCCGGCTCTTTTCGTTAAGATTGACGGTTTTCTGTGAGAGACACGTTGCTTTTTGGGATCCGTTCACTTGTGAGCGTTATTTTTCTTGCCTAAAAAATTCAAAAAATCATAAAAATTAAAAATTGATAAAAAACCATAAAAATTAAAAAAAATCTCAAAAATCCAAAAAGATTTTATTTTTATTGTGTATATATATTGTCTTTGTGTTTGGTTTTGTTTTCTTTTGCATTTTCAGGTGTATGCGTACTAGATCTTCTAATTATCAAGAGCCCGAGCCTCAAGAAGATTTAAGTATGGCAGGTGTTAACAACAACAACATTCCACCGCACCTCAATAATAATAATAATAACAACAATGCTCTTCCACAGCCCGATCTTCGGACCTGGAGGAACTTTGTCAACCAACAATGTTTGGACGAGGAGGACCGATTGCGCCGATGCAAATCAACGCTCCTGAGTTTTCGTTGAAGCACCACATGATTCAGCAAGTGCAAACAAACCCATTCCGTGGATTGCCTGATGATGATGCCAACAAACACCTCGACAAGTTCATTACAATCACACAAAGCATGAAGTTGCCTGGGGCCACAATGGATGTTATTCGCCTACAACTCTTTCCACATACTTTATCGCATCATGCCGAGAAATGGTTTGATCGTCTCCCGAAGAATTCTATTCGGACCATCTTTTCCCCATGGATGATCCTTGTCCATGGGTGTGGAAACCTTCTTCCCCTCACACATGCCAAACTTCTTCACAATTTCAGCCACATATTTGTCTTGTGAGATAAATACTCCATCTTTCCTCTGCTGAACTTGTAACCCCAAAAAGAAGTTTAGCTCACCCATGGCACTCATTTGTAATTTGTCCTGCATCAGCTTGGCAAACTCTTTGCTAAGCATAGAGTTTGTGGATCCAAAGATAATGTCATCAAAATATACTTGTACCAAAAGAAGGTCACCCTTTTGTTTCTTGATAAACAGGGTCTGGTCAATTTTCCCCCTGTTGAAGCCATTATCCAACAGATATTTAGAAAGAGTTCCATACCAGGCCCTGGGAGCTTGGTGAAGTCCATACATTGCCTTTTTCACCTTGTATACCTTGTCTGGATGTTCCGGGTCTTCAAACCCTGGAGGTTGCATAACATAGACTTCTTCATCAATTGTTCCATATAAAAAGGCACTCTTAACATCCATTTGGAACACTGTGAATTCCATAAATGAAGCATAAGCAAGAAATAATCTAATGGCTTCAATCCTGGCCGCTGGAGCAAAGACTTCCTCATAATCAATGCCTTCTTCCTCTGTATATCCTTGTGCCACCAGTCTTTCTTTGTTCCTGACTACTATACCCCTCTCATCCTTTTTATTCCTGAGCACCCACTTTGTCCCAATAGGCCTTGCCCATTTTGGACAATCTACCAGAATCCAAACCTCTTGAATGTCAAACTGGAAGATCTCATCTAGCATGGCTTCAACCCAACTCAGATCATTTAAAGCCTGAAAAATCTTCTTTGGCTCTTCTTGTGACAAAAATGCAGTAAACAGGCAACATTGCATGTTGTCATGATTAAAATTCATGGTGATGTTTGCAATGAAGCTGTGCTCCTTTGCTGTATACCTTGTATGTCTAGGGGCTTCAGGATCACCTATGATTTGTGATAGAGGGTGATCCTTATTGATCCTGTAGGTAGGTTGCATACTCATGATTACTTCTGTTTCATCCTCTTCTAAGTCAGAATTGATGGGGCTATCTTGATTGGGAAAGAACTCCTCAGAAGAGCTTCCAAATGATACAAAATGACCTAGAGATGGGTGCTGATGAGCTGAATGTAGCTCTGAATAACTTGGGCCTCCACTCTTAATTATTCTGCTTCTACTGCTTGATATGAGAGGACCATCAGATATGGATGAAGATGAGGAAATGAGTGGGGATTCTCTTTCTTCATCATTAATGTCATTGAAAACTAGATCCTTGGTAGCAGGGGAAGCAATTGATCTAGCAGGGGAATCCTGGATTCCACTGCTTTTAGACATTCCACTGCTTTCAGAAGTTGACTTAGCAGGGGAAGAGATTGGCTGTTCTTTCCTTTGAGAGGTATCATCTTCTTCACCTGTTTTTGAAGCAGCTTCAATGGGAAATAGTGAGGGTACATTCATATACCTCAATGGTGGCTTCTCCACACCAGTTGGTTCTTGAGTATCTGAAATGTTAGTATTCTGCAATGCAACAGGTACATAATTCATAGATCTTGAAAGAACCTCAATATCAAAGAACCAATCAGGACCTATTTGTACATCTTCAGGCTTGTCTTCAAGAAAATCCACATGGAGATTTTCTGTCACTTTACTTGTCTTCTTGTTGAAGACCCTATAACCCTTGCTGTTGAATGAATAACCAACAAAGTACCCATCATCCCCCTTTTCACTGAACTTGCCTAGATTGTCAATTGTGTTCAAAATGATCACATGACATCCAAATGGTCTAAAGAAGTCAATTAAAGGAGTTCTTCCATTGAACAACTGATAAGGAGTCTTGTTGTGTGCCTTAACCACCAAGGCCCTGTTTTGGATATAACAAGCAGTGGCTACAGCCTCAGCCCAAAAGATAACTAAAAGCTTGGAATCAGATAGCATAGTTCTTACAGATTCAATGAGTGTCCTATTCCTTCTTTCTGCAACTCCATTTTGTTGAGGTGTTCTTGCAATGCTGAATTCCCTCTTTATTCCTTTGTTTGTATAGAAAGTGTCCAGTTTCTTGTTTCTGAATTCACCACCATTGTCTGATCTCATGGTCACTACCCTCATACTTTTGGAAAGTTCAATCTGATTGATGAACCCAATGAGTACATCAGCTGTGTCACTCTTTTCAAACAAAAAGAATGTCCATTTGAACCTTGAAAAATCATCAGTAATCACTAGGCAGTACCATTTCTTCATTATGCTTGCCACAGAAGTAGGACCAAAAAGATCCATATGCAGTAGTTCCAATGGCTTGGTAGTAGACATACTTGTTTTTTATTTGCAAGATGCTCTATGTTGCTTCCCTTTCAGACAAGCAGCACAAGTATGATCATTGGCAAAGGACTTGGAAGGAAGACCATGAACCAGATTATATTTTACCAGTTTGTTCATGTTCTTAA
Organism: Glebionis coronaria; assembly: GCA_025667525.1. NCBI lineage: Eukaryota > Viridiplantae > Streptophyta > Magnoliopsida > Asterales > Asteraceae > Glebionis > Glebionis coronaria. The sequence continues at coordinate 268,165,064 of CM046877.1, read as the reverse complement.
AATTAAGATGACCAAGTCTTCTATGCCATTTCATACACTCATCAACTGAGGCTTTACAATGAAACAAGTTTCATTGTCTTGAAGAGAGATGTCCTTGAGATCAATTGTGTACATGTTCTTTTGTCTTGGTGTTCTGAGTACAATAGGAGTGTTGGGTGGTAAGACAAACTCCTTTCCTAACACCAGACATTCAGTATCTGTAAACAAGACAAAATTCTTGTTATCAGTCATCTGTGACACACTAAAGAGATTGTACTTGAGCTCTTTCACCAAGTAAACATTGTCAAAGTTCATCCCATTGGTGACAATAGTTCCTTTTCCTGTGATTGTTCCATGCCCATCTCCAAAACAAACACCATCATTGTCATGCAGGGGAACAAAGTTAGACAGATAAGATTTTTGTCCAGTCATGCTCCTTGAGAATCCACTATCCCAGTATGCTTTATCATCCCTGATCTTCTTTGTCACCTGCAGAAAGAAAAACAAATTAGTTTTTCTTGGGGACCCAAGCCATTACAGACTTGGATCTACCTCGTGTATCAATATAGGATAGCTTATCAAAAACTAGAGATACACCATTAGACTGAGCACCCCTTTTGGGTACCCAAACCCAACGAGCTGAGGCTTTCACAACTTTTCCCCATCTGCCCATGTTCCTAGGGGACAAAACTTTGCTAGCAGGAGATACCCCAGATTTAGCAGGGGAATCCCTATGCTTAGTAGAGGGAACCCATCTTTTGTTTTGGCCTCTATTGACGTGTTAGTAAGGTCTAGAGACAGATCTATATGCATTATGAGGTGCTGGGTTGGTCATGAAAGAGCTGGTCTTGGGATATGCATCATTTACCTTTCTTAGAGCAGGAATAACATATTTGTCAGAAACCTTGTTTCTCAAAGCAGGGGCAACATACTTGGCAGGGGAAAAGGATTTTGCCCCTGCATTTAGAAGAATGGCTTTAGTTTGCATGTCATTTAAAGGATTTGCAGCCACTACTTCCATTGGTGCCTGACATTCTTGATAAGTGTGATGAAAACTGCCACATGTGAAACAATGCTTGGTATTTATCACAAAGTCCTCTCCTAATTGGTGAGACTTTTGGTCATTCCAATTTCTCTGATTACCTTTGACAGACCTATACATACCAACATATTTAACAGTGGACTTAGAGGACGTTGATCCTGTTTTAGATTTGGGTGAACTACTCTTAGAACTAGAATCACTACCAAAAAGTCATTCTCTTGAAAAGAGAACAGGGATATCAATTTTCCATTGTTTTAAAGCAATATGTTCCTTTCCAAAGTCCCTAACAATACTAGTTTTCACTAGTGGCTCTTCTGTTTCAAGACTATTAGGTATGTAAGCACTCAAGTCAAATTCTATATCTTCCTGTTTTTTGAAACAAGGGAGACCAGTCCAAGACAAGTCTTTTCTAGGAAAAGGTGCATGAATATTAGCAGGAGGTGGTGGTATGGAGCATGCTCATTTTTGACACCAAAACCTGTTTTGTCCCTAGGAGATTGTCCAACTTCAACTGCTTTAGTTAAATCTTTAGAAGCTTTTCCAAATTTTTCAATAGTTTCATCATCTATCTTTTTATTAGATTTAAAAACTTCAAGTTCATCAGTCAACTCTTTAATGGAATCATTATTTTCTTTAGCATCTCTCTCTAGACTCACAATGTGATCTCTATAATCACTTTCTCTTGTTTATACTCTCTTATGGTAGACTCTAGCTGTTCTAAAGCACGTTTGTAATTATCAAGGTCATTGTCACAATTAATATAATCAACTTTTATCTTTCTTATTTAATCATTCAATGACTCAGTATTTTTCCTACAAGCTTTAGTACAATATGAATCATCATATACCTTATTGTCTGAGTTGGAGCTTGACATGGCCATAAGAGAAAAATCTTCCTCTTTTTCCTCAGCAACCAATGCTTGATTTCTTTCAACACTCTCTGTCATGGCACTCCAATCCCATCCACCTGCTCCATCTATCCCCTGCATTGCCACCATGGCCTTAGCACCAGAATCATCTTCCTATAGCTGTTTCCAGTCCTAGGTCCTCTGCATTCCCTAGCAAATGACCTTTCTTGCCATATTTGTAGCATTCAACCTTTGTTTTGTCAAATCCAGCTACATCAGAAGGATTGATGGAGATCTTCTTTCCATATTTCTTGTAAAACTGTTGGCTCTCATACTAAGTAGAGCCATGTTCCACTTGATATCCATTTCCTCCAGTCCTTGCTTACTGATTTGACTCAGATCTTCATGTAACACAGTAGATCCTTGTGGCCCTTGGGATGCTATGAAGGCACAAGCAGTGTCAAGGCTAAAAATTGCAGGCCTTTCTTCATCATAAGATGATCCAGATCTGGTAGCAGGGGAATGAGTAGCAGGGCCAACTTCGATTCCACTGCTTTTGGAGATTCTACTGCTTTGAGATATGAAAGCCATGTTAGCAGGGGAATCAGTGGTTCCACTTGAATTGGTAGGGATTGTTCCTTTTGACTTCATCTCATTGACAACATGTTCAAAAAGTTTCAAGTTATTGTATATGTCATCAATATTCTTGTTATCTAAGTCATCCTTATTCTGCCAAATAGCTTTATAGACGAACCATTCTTTTTGAAGACTGTTAAGAAACCTAGTATTCACCTGTTCTCTTGTCACTTCAATTTCAAAGAACTCCAACTGAGCCACCATATCTTGAAGCCTATTGTAAATAGCACCAATTGCTTCATCACCAATTGCTTTGAAAGAAGCAAAATGATAAAGCATTTGATTCTTCTTCTTCTTCTTTGTGGCTTCATTTCCTCCAAAAGTTTTGCCTATTGCTTCCCAGAGTTCCTTAGATGTTTTGTATTTTCTGAATCTTAGCTGATGTCTATCAGGAAGAGCCAACAGCAAAGAATTGTGAGCTCTGACATCATGCCTTCTGGCCAGTATTTCCTTGTCACAAAGAGCAGCAGATTTCTTCTTGGCTTCACCTTTGGAGCTTTCAGCTTTATCTTCTCCCTTACCACCATCTTCAACCGTCATTGTTTTGGTGAATTGATCACCAAACTCTATGATCTCCTAGAGAACATAATGTTCCATCTTGAGGTATTGTTGGATCATGAACTCCCATAATTCGAAGTTTTCAGGATCCAGCATGGGTAGTTTGAGGTTGTTGTGGTTGTTGTTGTTTGAGGAAGAGTCTGAAGATATGGTTGCAAATGAGGGTTTTGTTCTTGGTTTAGTCAAAGTTTCTCAACAAGCTCTGATACCACTTGTTGATCCCAAACTCAGATCTTAAACCTTAGCTTGTTTAAGGGTTGTGATAGAAAGAATAAATTCAATGTAACACTAGAGAAACTTTGCAATACAAAGTAACTAAACAAGATGCGGAATGTAGTGTTTAGCACAAGAACAAATGATTAAATCAAACGTTAAACTTTAATATATCAAAGATATACGAATACCCAATAATGGTATTAGGGTTACAAAAACCTTAAAGTATGAAATGAAAGACAATAGAGAAAGACACTCTTTGCATGATGACCTGGTGAGTCCTTTTATAGCACAAGGACTTACGTACAAGATTACTACTAACAAACGTGGAAAGTATCTCGGAGTAGTAATAGAAACGCGTAATAATCTATTCCAAGTTTATCTCTAGCGGCAGGGCCTTTGACTTCAGCAGGGGAACCAATCCCCCTGCCTTTGTTATCTAGCAGGAGGGAACTTACTCTAGCAGGGGAACTATTGACCAACTAGCATGGGTAATGAATGTACTTATATTTATTCCCAACATGAACAACCACGTCCTTGATTACCCCGATGCTCCGGCCTCCCCCTTACAAATAACCCATCACCAACATCCTTTGCATCTGCCCCTTCTTCAACTCTCGTGTATTTAGGGTAGATAAGACATCTTCCAAAGTGAGTGACTCCCTTCCATAAAGCAATGTCTCCACAAAGTTATCATATGAAGATGGTAATGATGTAAGTAACATGAGTGCCTGATCTTCGTCATCAATATCAACGTATATGTTTGCCAAGTCACCGATCAACTTATTAAACTCATCTATATGTTCATATAGTTTCTTACCTGAATGCATGTAGAAAGTGAACAGCTTCTTCTTCAAGTACAACTTATTGGCTAAGGACTTTGTCATATACAAAGTTTCCAACTTTAACCAAACCCCCACAGCAGAATTTTCTTTGTTGACTTCCCTCAACACCTTGTTATCCAAGCATAAGAGTAAGGCACTGTGTGATTTTCTGTAGACATCCGTCTTCAACGCCGCAGTCTTATCAGCATCCGTCATGGTATCTAGGAATGGATCTAACGCAGCCTCCCAACCATGTTGAATTAATAGAAACCGCATATTCACACGCCACAACCCGAAGTTATTAGACCCGTCGAATTTTTCGACGTCAAACTTCGCTATCAACGACATATTCTTTTACCCCTCGTTGTTTAGTAAACCCTTCATGCAAAATGGAATTTCACACAAAAACGTGTCCACGATGTAGACCAAACCCTAATCGGAGAACTTGAAAAAACCAAGTGATATACGATTAAGTATTATTGACCCACAAGACTAAAAAACCAATAACAAATATTGCTAAATGATTAGAGCATAATCTTTTATCTTATTTTCTTAGAAAATGTGCTCAAAACGGTCATATAATCATTAAATGTGCCCAATATACTTGTGTTTGTTATTTGTGTATGTGTAGGTACGGATATCAAGAAAAGACAAGAAAAACGATCAAGTCAAAGACAAAACGAACACAGTATTAGAAGAAAAGCACAAAGCCGAAGCCGAGATATCAAAGAAACGGAGTTTGAAACCCTAAACCCAAATTTACCGAAACACACTTGAACTTTCACTCATAAGTACCAAGCAAACTCTTTGATAAAAAACCATAGGGGCCTTTTATACCAAAAATAAAACTAATGGATGGTCAAAATTTAGTCAAACAAGGATAAAAAAATAAAAAAATCCAATGTTAGATTACCCTTCTTCTCCAGCTCGTTCTTTACCAAGAACACAATTTGGGGACTTTTACCTATCAAGGTAATACTCAAATTAAATCAATCCCAAGCATTATTAATCAACCAGTGAAGGCACCCTATGTGTTAGAAGGTCAGAGGCTCAAAGGAATGGTCCCCCCACCATGCCATGTTGGCAATCCAAGCTTCCTAAAGAAAGAAACACAACTTTTCAAAGAATTTACACTAAATCTAGTGCAAAAGAAACACAAAAAGCTGCCAAAAGAATGCCACGCTGGCAATCCGTGTGTGGAAATAGCAGATTGCAAAATGATCTAAAGGCCAAAATCTTTGCTTCAATATTAAGCAATATCTAATGGACGAAATTGAAACCATTGGAGAGAGAAGATGGAGCTGGAAGAGCTTGTAATAGGCTTCATCAATAAATAGAGGTTGTAATTTTCTCATGGTTCATGTAATTTCCTTAGTAGAATTTTAGTTTAATTTCTGTTTTTAAATTTATGTTTTGAATTTCAGTTGTAATGTTCTTTTTATGAATTAATGAAAGTGTGATTTGGCTCAAAAATTTGTCTCTTAATCTTGTCTTATTTTAATTGCTTTAATTTCTTTAAATCTCTAATAAGATCTTAAGTCTTAAAAGGTTTTATAAGCTCTCATATCTCACTTAAGCTCTAAACAAGCCTAAGTGAGCTTGATTTTCATTAAATTGCTAAGGAAGTTACTCAAATCTCACAAAAAAAACTTGAAAAGGATTTAAGTTGAAGGCTGCCTCACTAGGAGAGTGAACAGCGGGTATTTATTGAAAATAAACTGAAATAAGCTTATATTATGTTGAAATTAAGATTAGGTTGAAGATATAGGTCTTTTGGCAAAGGCTTAGCATGGATAGGAGCTTCGCTAAGGTCTATGAGCTTATTTACTTTTCCTCTCAAAGTTTATTTTAAATATACAGCTTATCATATATGCTTATCTGTGGCTTATTTAATCATTATGTGTGTTATTATTGTTCTTAGTTGTTAATCAGTTTTATTTTGTAGCCTAATCTCTTTATTTCACTTTATGCCATCAAACTTGGAAAATACAAAAATATTTTGGTAACTTAGCTTATTTACTGTTCATCTAGCTTAATCTTGTTTTAATTCAGCTTATTGTAGGTTATTATTGTTATTCATCACTAAAAAAATTCATTAAAAGTCACTTGGAATCATAAACATAGAATAAGTTTGAAGACTGTCTGAAAATGGTGTTTGGATTAGTCGATTGCTGCTATTGTGTTTGAATTTATAGGTTAGAACCACTTTAGATAGTTGCATTAGGTCTTAGTTAGTGGTAATCAATCATTGGTTTGGTCTAAATATACAAAATACAAAAAATATTGGTTCACTTAAAGTCTATGTGAAGATTTACTAGTTTTTAGTAAATGTGGATCAAAACATGTTGAATTGGTGTTGTTGCTGTTACAAGTCCACTCTAGTTCCCTTAACAAGATTTAGAAATTGGTTTGTGGGTTGGAAGTAATATGCTAAAAAAGTAGTGTTTTTAGAAAAGGTTCAACAAAAGTCTTTTTTTTCTGCCTAAAATTATCAGCAAAGATTTGAGGCCTGATTTGAATGTTTTTAGGTCCGATTCTGATAGCACAATTAGTCTAGAGGTTGATATAAGTCTGCAAAGTGATTTGGAGTATGGATTTTGCTTATAAAAAAGGCTAGTAGGTGTTGAAATCTGCATATTAAGTTCATAGGTGCACAAGAAATACTAACAGTGGCTAGTGTTCATTAGTTCAAGATTATTTGCTTAAATTTGATCATTGAGTGCTGTTAAATGTTTCTTTGAGTTTGTTATTGCTTATTAATGTTACGCCAACTACTTATGTGCTTATTAATGTCCAAAAGGAAAATCTGTTGTTCACATTTGCATTTTCTGTGTGTTATTGTTGCTGATTATTATAGCATATTAGGCAACTGCCAAAATTTCTCCTGTTCCATTAAAGCCATATACCAAATAATAATAAGAAAAAAAATTGCTTACTGTTCCATTAAACCCATATACCAAAATTGCTCAGCAGACGCAACACCACAACATACAACCAGCTGCTCTACTTAGCATTTTTGTTTAAATATCCGTTTTGCTTTATCTTAAACCTTTTTTGTCTCTGTCTTATTTAGCTATTCAGCCCGTATTCATCTTTTTTTCTTATTTTGGTGAGTATTAAACGTGCAACGACTTTGGATTCGTACTCAATATTATTTTTTCTTATATCTTTTACTAGTTCTCAAGGTTTAAACGTTTTCAGTAAATGTTTTATTAGATTTTCGCTACATAGCTTATTTTCTAAAGTGCTTATTGAGATCATATATGCTTATTGGTGATGCTTATTTCACGTTTGTTTTTACGTTCTTTCTATCTAAATTCTAGCTAGCGTGTCGATTTTCAAATCAAATAGTCTAGTATTTTTCTCATTCGACTAAATTGTTTTTTTTCTCTAAAAACATCTTTTTACTTATTCCAACTTATTCTCAAAAGCCTTTTCAATTTTTATTTTTGCTGTATTTTAATAATTCAAACAAAATTAGTTCTTGTAAAATTTTAGCGTCTCTCTTTACGTATTTCTCTTATTGGGCTTTTCGGCCCAATAACACGTTTCGTTCAATTTCGTACATTTGGGCTTTTTAGCCCATTTGTATTTTTAAATAATTTGTATTTTTCTTTTTAAGTTTATTAAGTTTATTTTTATTTAAGATTTCAAAATTTTAATTTTTGTAGTTTTTCGCCATTTTCTCGATTTACGTGATTTCCGTTATTTTACGTTTTAAGTCATTTTACGTTTACGTCTTCGCTTTTACTTTTCCAACAACTTTCTTCGATCATTAATTCAAAATCGAGTTGAGAATCTCAAATTCACAATTTCCTCGTCGAACAACGATCTCGGGTCTCTTTCGTGATTTTATACGTTTTTGGTAGGCCGTTTTCGACTTACTTATTTCGCGTCTATTTTTTATGTTAGCAAAACCAACATCACTAAATCACAAAGACGTGCCTTAAGCCCAAAAACAACAATAACAATATATGTTGTTTTTCTTTGTTAATGTTCTACTAAAGTAACTTCTGTATATCTTATCCACTCCCACGTGATCACTTGATAACCAACCAATAAACAAACAACTCTTATTTACTGGTTACTTCACGTGGAGATACAAGAATACACACCTTCGTCTTCTCCGTCTAAACCTGCAACTCCAAGAATATTCGATTCGACAAACCCCAAACCTCCTTTCTTCACGACACCTTCTTGATCTAGCACCGATCTTCAAAGCCCAACGAACCTTGAGCTCTGATACCACTTGTAGGAATCGACACCAACAAACCTGAAGATTGATATACGGGAACCTAGATCCCTTAAAGAAGATCACAGAGATGTAATAGCGAAAACCCAGAAGAACGAATACTACAAAGGTAACGAATGATTACTTTTATTGATATAGATCGTTACAAGAAAGAATAAGAAGCTACAGTTTGTTTTGTGCATCACCCTCACCTCCTTTAATAGGGTGAGGGGGTCGGTTACAAACTCGGGCCAAGCCCACTCGACACACTTACCATACAATAAGGAAAGAAACCTAATCGAGATGCTAACTATCTTAGGAAACTATATTCAACATCTACTAGTGCCCAAGCTTCTAGTACCCTTGAAGTATTCAACATGACCCTCACTAGGACAGAACTATTTTTGTAATTATAACTAAATGACTTCTCTTTTGGAGTAATGACTATATTGTATATTATTTATATAGGTTTCCGTGATCGAAGCACGCCCGTCATCGGTAACCCGCCTTTCATAATCAACATGAGTTCATAGCCTCGCACTCTTTTAAATATTTTATAAAATGTTTTGTAAACCCGCGAGGGAGATAACATGCTAGTTTTTGATAAAAATAGAACACAAGTAGTCCCGATATGAGATTCGAGAGTGTTACAATTTGGTATCAGAGCTCTCGTTATAGAGAGCGAAACATTTTTAAAACCAAGGTTTTGAACAAGACTTTTCAAAATCTTTTAACTATAAACATTTTCTTAAAATGTTTGAAAAATCTTTTGACTATAACGGTGACAAAGAACTTCGACGTTACCAACAAGCCTTAATGAGAAGATATATATTTTGATATATATAAATTAATTTTTATATATATGTATAAATCATGGTTTCAGTATGTAACTGTTTAATAATTATTATTATGCTAATACGAGATATATTATAAATGCAGATTGTCATGGCTGACCCTAATATTCCTGTAGAGAACCATGCTATTCCCGAACCTAATGTAGATGACAACCCTTATTTAGACTTAGTGGATTATAATGTAGATGAGGATATGGATGATGAAGAGGAGGAACCATTCGAGGATCCCGAGCCCGAGATAGGACTAGGAGATCAGATTGCCCCTCAGGTTGATGTTGTAGAGAATGATAATGATAATGTTGATATTGAGAATGATGATGAGATTAGGATAGATAATGTAGGTAATGAGGATGACGACGAGGATGTCAAGGAGTAGATAGGTATAGATGACGAGGTTGATGATGATGATGAGGCTGAGCTTAGTTTCCCTTATGATGTAGCGGAGGGTGAGCCCTTACCCCTCCAGTTGATTGGTCTTATTCTGAGTTTGAGCTACTTAGAGATGAATTGTCTGAATCTGATTCTGAATCAGAGGATGATGAGGATGATGATGCACCTGATGGTACCGATGGGATTGCTACTCGTAGGCATGTGATTGGAGAGTCATCTAGGGTTCGAGAGGCTACTCATATTGATGGACTTGCACCTTGAGCCTTGAGACGTGATTTAGATGCTTCCCGTGTTCGAGGTAGTATGACAGAGGTTGGTTTAGGTGTTGTTCAGACTCATGTTGCTTATTTGGAGTCGAAGACTAAGGTTGGTGAGAAAGAGCGGGAGTTGCTTAATTTGGATTTGACTCATGTGGAGCGTGGTTTGAATGAGGCGTTTAGGAGGTTAACTGTGTTGGAAAGTGGTGAGTTTGCTGAAATAAAGAAAAAGGTGAATATTATAGAGATCAGTTGAGTGTATCTCGTGCGATGCGTGAGAAGGCTGAAAAAGAGTTGAATATATTTGTTGGTTGGAACAGTTGGTTTTATACAGAGATGGTCGAGAAAGGAGTGATTCGTAAGCGCCCAGCTGAAGATGTGTCTTGTGATCGTCCGACGAAGATACCGAAGACGATGGATGATGGACCATCTAGCAGTTCTCATTAGACTAGTATGTATTTAATAGTTATCTTTGTATCTTTTGTATCTTTTGTAACTTTGACTGAACCGACTTATTAGTTAGTAGATCTGGCACGAATTTTGGGCATGTATAGTGCTAGAAACTTTGAGGTGGAATGTAAATTAAGGCAATGTGGTTGTTTCTAATCTAATGAAATATGTATCTTTGTCTTGAATTCCATATCGTGCCTTATTTGTATCTTGATTATGAATTCAATCCATCTTATATGAATCCCTTGTTGGGTGAATGCTTAATATACTTTGAAATTGTGAAATTATAGAACCATGCCGCCCAAGAAAGCTGTGACTGAGGATGATGTACGTAGGATTATTGCGGAGCAAGTTGCCGCATCTATGACTGAATTTATGGCAAATGCTAGAAATGGAGCTGGCAGTAGTGGAGCTGGCGGTAGTGGAGCTGCCGATATTGGAATTGGTGGTACTAATGTGAATGTGAATGCTAATAATGTGAATGCTAATGCTAGAGGAAATGTAGGAGGACTTGGACCTAATGCACCTGAAGTCAGTGGTTGTACTTATGTGACGTTCATGAAGTGTGAACCTCTACCTTTTAATGGAACTGAAGGTGCTGTAGGATTAAGCCAGTGGATTTAGAAGATTGAGTCGGTGTTTCGGATTAGTAAGTTTAAGGAGGAAGATAAGGTGACTTTTGATATGGCTACTCTTAAAGGTCGTGTGTTGACTTGGTGGAATGGGAGAATTTCTTTCATGGGTATTGATGTTGCTAATGCTACTCCTTGGGCTGAAATTAAAAAGTGGATGACTCTGGAGTTCTGTCCCCGTAGTGTGATCATTAGGTTGGAACAAGAGTTGATTCATTTGAGAATGAAAGGTGTGGACATCGATAGCTACACAAACCGATTCCATGAGTTGGCCTTGTTGTGTCCTCGATTGGTGGAACCCGAAGAGATCCGAATTGAGCAATATATTAAAGGGTTGACCAAGAACATCCGAGGGGACGTGACATCATCAAAACCACTGACCATTGATGATGCTGTTCGAATGGCTTACCCACTCATTGGGCAAATAATTTAGGATAAGGAGGATGAAGCACGTACTAGTGAGAAAAGAAAGGGTGATGGCGATCGTGGAGATCGAGGTGATAATAGGAAGAATTTCAATCGTCGTCAAAACCAGAGAAGGGGGAATGCAAATGCTCTTACCAAAAACACACCGCACAATGATGAAAAGTGTCCTAAGTGTGGTAATAAGAGGCATGCTGGCGACTGCTGGAAATGCCGAAATTGCGGAAAGTTTGGACACAAAGTAGAAAAGTATAAGAGGGGAGTTATTTACTTCAACTGTAATGAAGAAGGTCATAAGAAATCGTATTTTCCTAAGTTGAAAGCGATTGGACCTGGAAGAAACCCCCAGGGTGGTGCTTATCAACTTGGAACAGTTGAGGTTAAGAAATAGGATCCGAATGTCGTTACTGGTACGTTTTTACTCAACAATCATTATGTTGTTGCTTTATTTGATTCGGGTGCTGATAGGAGCTTTGTATCCACTAAATTTAGTGCCCTTATTGACATTGAACCTGTTGAGATAAATACGAAGTGGAATTGGCTGATGGTAAATTAGTGAAAACTAATAAGCTGTTAAAAGGATGCTCTCTAAATCTCTTAAACTATTTCTTTCCGATTGATTTGTTGTTGATAGAACTAGGTAGTTTTTATATTATTATTGGTATGGATTGGTTATCGTTGAATAATGCTACTATTTTATTTGGAGAAAAGAAGGTTAAGATTCCTCTTAGGAATAGGACGTTAGTAACTGAGGTAATCGAGGTGAATCCCGTTTGAAAATCGTTTCATGTATTAAAGTCCAAAAGTACATCAGGAATAGTTGCGAGCTATTCTTAGCTCAAGTGACCGGGAATGAGTCTAAGGAGAAACGATTAGAAGATGTACCTATTATCTGTAAATTTCCTGAGGTATTTCCAAATGATTTACTCGGACTTCCGCCGATAAGGCAAGTCGAGTTGCGAATCGATCTAAATCCTGGTGCTGCACCAGTGGCACGTGCGCCTTACCGCTTAGCACCTTCTGAATTAAAGGAATTATCTGAACAACCCAAGGAATTGTCTGATAAAGGTTTTATTCAACCGAGCTCGTCGCCTTGGGGAGCTCCAGTCTTGTTCGTTAAGAAGAAGGATGGATCTTTATGTATGTGCATTGATTATAGGTAACTGAATAAGTTGACGATTAAAAATCGATATCCTTTACCAAGGATTGATGATTTTTTTGATCAACTACAAGGATCTAGTGTAACACCCCCAAATTTATACAACTCAATACAGCGGAAGACTCGTTGGTGTTACGGGATAACACATTACTCACATCATAGACAACGCATAAAAATCGCGTCGTTTAATAATAAATCATTTCCATTCATAAATATCAAAGTTACATCGGTCCCAAGTCATTACAGTTCATACAAAGTTTTACAAATATTTGAATGGAAAATATTTTTTAAGTGCGGGCCATGAATTCTTGTCGTCTTCCCGAGAATTACCTTCAAATACCTGAGATAAAACATGTTAAAAAAAAGCTCAGCGATAACACCGAGTGAATTCATAGAGTTTAATAAATTCCATCAATATAACTTTGGTATAAAATTAGTACTAAAAATCAATTCGTACAAATCATTGTAATAGGCCGTAAAATAGCCAAAATCATTTTATACAAATCTTTGTAATAGGCCATAAAATAGCCAAAGTCATTTTATATAAATCCTTCGAAAATCATAATATAGGCATTTGCCTTAAAAATTATTATACGAGCCAATGTCGTAAAAACATCATACAATACGTCTTATGACGTTGTATGAAACCAAAAACCGTTATATGAATATGGTTAAGAAAACCAAAACACAAACATAATATCAATAATATGACCCAGTATTGCTAGTCAGGCAATACATTGTAATTCGGAGCATCTAGCAGTATTTCGTTAGTTTTGGATTATTATAAGCCGCATGACATTGTTACCTTACTAAACCAACAACGGGTAGCTAACCCGATCCACAATTTGCCCATCTAAAGTAGCGTGTCGTCACAAAGGTCACGCTATGGAAATCTTCTCATACATAAATTCGCTTACCAATCATTGTGGCACGACGGGGATCAACCGTCAAGGCGCGAACTGGGGTGATCGTCCCCAAATAGTACTATTAAATGCATAAGCGTCTACCAACTCCCGGTAGTTCACAATTCATGCTAATGGGACTTTTAGTGACATAACCTAACTTTAATAATCCATTTTTATTTCATCTATCGGGTCCTTTAATCATTTATCGGGTCATACAATCGGGTCATTCAATCATTCGGGTCCAAAATCAATAAACAAACAATCGGGACAAATGGTGTCCTATTTTATAAAAACTAACATGTTATCTCCCTCGCGGGTTTATAAAACGTTTATAAAAACATTTAAAAGAGTGCGAGGCTATGAACTCACGTTGATATGGGAAGGCGGGTTATCGGCAATTCGGACGTACGGTACGTGCTTCAATCACGGAAACCTAGACAAATAATACTCGTCTTAGACTCATGTCCAATGACTTTATAAAAATAACAATTATGTATACATATGATGATTTTATATATATGATAATCAAGTGGGTTTACATATCCTCATTTACTCATTTTTGTGTTATGTGTCGATAACTTTTATACTAGTTTTCTCGTTTTACCTATTTACGTGTTTTTAGGTCCAATAAGCTTATTATAAGTTCTTTAGCTTGTTTTAGTCCTTGTTATACTTATTTTATTAGTATGTATACTTTCCATGTTGGGGCCAAATGGGTTAAGCCCAATAAGTTCTTTTTACAAGTTTTTATCTTATTTAGTCCAATTATTAGTCCAATATGCTTCATTAGCTCGTAAATGTCCGTATTTCTTATAGTCTGGGTTTTATCAGTTTTTACTTGTATTAGATACTTATATATCAGTATATGACTTTTATAAACTTTACATTAGACGGGTTTGGTCGTCTAAGTTTTATTTGGCGAAAAACGTTAATTTTACGGTATTAGCCGAAAAAGTCGTAAAAATCATGTTTATAGATTTATAACTTATAAAACATAACAAGTTATCATTTTTATAAAATGTACACTTATTTAACCTTTTAAATACTTATATAAATAAAATCCATAAGTTAGTGGGTTTTTATTTTACATTTTATAAAATAAAATGTGAGTGCTTATATAATAATATTATTCTTTAATTTCCAAAAATCTGATTTTTATCTTCACTTTTACCAAACCTGCCATATCTAGAGTTCTATATGGAGATAGAAGCTCAAATTTTTATCACATAAACTACATGATATTTTCTACATTTAACTCTTTTATAGCTACTGTTGAATCATCCTTTAAGTATTTTCTAAAAATCGTCCAAAACAGTAACCTCAGATTTATACCCTAAACTTGTTTTGATCATATCTCACTCATTACAATGATTCCATTGCATGACCAACTCTCACATGTGTATAAGACATATAGCTTACTGTAAATGGATTCTACTTCATCATTTTATCAGTCCATGACCTGTTTCTTTACTGTTTTATACAGCCAACAAATTTAACCAAGATTTTAACCTTGTTTCTTATGGTTTTTCACCTTTTTAATCATGTTTATCAACACCAAATCCCCACATAACATTTTTATCATCATATAATCATCATATACATATACAATAGGAAATAAAATACATGTTTACATAATCAAAATAACAAGAAGATGAGGAGGACAATCTTTATACCACCATGATGATGTAGGTTGTGATCAAAACATGGATTTTGATGGAAAAACTTGTGCATAGCCAAGACCATCTTCAAGACCATCAATCTTCATGATCACCTTGTGGAAAATCAGCCCCAAGACACCATGAATACTCCTCCTTGGATGTTATAAGTTGCACCAATCTTCATCTTTTTGAATGGAGATTAACATATGTTAATTATAACATATGTTTGTGGTTAAAAATTGTATGAATGGGGTGTTTTGATTAAGATATGGGACGGCCAAAAATGGGGAGGAAGAGAGAATGTTGAGTGGTTTTGCATGTTGAAATGGATGGTATGTGAAAGTTGCTAGTTTTGATGGAAGGTAGCTTCAAGTGGAAGCTAAAATGGACAAGTGTAGTAAGCTTTAGCTTAGACTTGACACATAAGTGTCTTGTGTAACTAGTTAAGGCCGGTTTTGATGGGGGTGTGGCAAGTGTCCCACTTGTCTCATCCCCATTTATTTACAGGTAGTCCTCGATTCTAGTTTCCTCGATTTGCGTGCCCTCGGGTCGTTTTACGAAAAACGTTTTTATAAATTATGAATCAACGTCACAAAACGAATCCAATAAAAATTGTCTCATCAAAAACGGAGTTCGAAAACGTAAATACGTAATCCTAGGGTTTCCGGTTTAGTCGTAAAGGACGTTAAAATAAAATCGTAAGTCCTAATCTCTTCTCGTAAATTTGTGAGTTTATGAACCAACACAAATTTAAAACTCCAAAATAATATTCACGGATAATTTTATTTTCTGAAATGTCGGACTGTCACCAAAGACGGTGTATGTAAACGTAAGCACGTAACGTAGAATCCTCTGGTTTAAACGTAGTCGATGCTACTTCAAGACGTAAATCCAAATTTCTTCCCAAAAATAAGTGAGTTCATATTGTATCATTAAAATAATATTTTCAAATAATATTTTAGAATAAAATATCAAACATAAATTGACGGATTGTCACAGCATTTACCCCTAAACAGGATCTTTGTCCTCAAAGATCATCCTACCTTACTACTCGCTTCTTATAGAGTTAAAGCCATGTGGGTATTTCCTCCACATTCGGTCTTTTCTCACAAGTGCAATTCACTATAATACGCGAGTTTCATCAAACATAACTACGGGAATAAGATCAGGCTTAATGTTGACTTACTTTCTCTATCCATGATGTTCACGGGTTTTTGATGAATGCAACTTTTCGCCGATCTAAGCTCTACTAAGAATAATCAGATTCTCACTTGATAGATATTCCATCAAGTTCGATATACGAAACATAATTCACGCAGTCTTTGAAGTCCTAGGGTAGATCCAGCTTACATGCCTTTCAAACCAATCTTTTATATCATCTCAATGGTCCCATACAACGGGGACTTATATCCCATGATCTGTCAGATCATGAATTCATTTTTCCAAGGTTAAAAATTTTGGCATAACTTCGCTACCCATTTGGCACTTCAAGATCTACATTTCATATTCACATAACCTCCTGCCCACTATCGGCAGTTAATAATCAAATCCTAATTTCAACGATCATTTCAGATCTCGCGGGTCAGGTATTTTGCAAGGTTAGGTTCTCCATCATAGGAAACCTTAAACCTAAAAGACATGTTCAACTCATAGTGGGTGTATGTCGGGTGTCTTTATCTCAACTCTTGCTTACAGATGCTCTAATATTTAGATCCTAACAAGATTCGATCTTAATCCTAACACGATGATTATCAATGATAATCTCTCCAAAGGAAAACGATTATACGGTTCATTACCAAAGGTCAATCATTCAAACATAGAACAACGCTTATAGTATTTTGTATTGTTACTTTACCTCATCCCTTCGATTGAGGTGGTACATAGTACTTTCATCAAGGTTCGTTCTCAATGATTTCTGAGAAAATCTCTATAAATTCGATGCGAAGGGAGGATCTTGATAAAGATGTTCGATACAGGCACACTATGTTTACATAACTCTTTTGCATTTATCATTAACGGGAATGATATTAGCAGATTTGGTCAGTCTGTCGACGATGATCCAAATCGAATCAAATTCAGATGATGACCTTTGCAATAGCTTTAGACGTTTACTAATGTATGAGGCGATGTCTGCCTTTATAATTGTCATTAGTACAACTTCTTCAGACAAAGATACTTTTAGTCATAAATGACATAAATAGAATACTTATACTTACAAATTCCAACATACTATATCTAACAATCCTCTATATTTAGGCAACCATAAGTGACCTTTTAATCATTTAGCGCCATCGGCTTCTTAATTCTAATGGTTCACATTAGCCGCGAACCACTTTTTATTATCTATATTATCTTTTTTACAATCATCGGCTATATTTTAAATTGTTCGACAATTTCTTTTGCACCTTCATTATTAAGGAACATGTCCTAATTGGTTCTTTATATTTTCTACATAATGCGTCGGTATCTATATTCACTTCTCATGATGATATAATTATCATATCCACAATTCACTCAGATATTCTTTCTATATTATGCGTCAGTAATTACGTTCACTTTCTCCTGATGAAATAAATATCATAACTGTATTTATTCAAAATTCTTTCTTCATATCTTTTATGTTTCAGTTTCGTCTCAACTATCATTTTTATCCGTTTTACTCAATCTGACGTCTAAAGCGTCGATAATTATTACAACTAATTAAATATTCAATTTTTATGAAACGTAAACGTAAAAATTTTAAATTTCTTAGTTCGACCAATTATATAAAATGTTGAAAAATAAATTTGAATTTAATTAACAAAATTTTCAGTTGATTTATCGAAAATAATTAATAAGATTCGTAAATGTTCGAAAAACCTTTGTTTATACTTTGGTTAAAATTTTCTTAGTTTGAAAAGCAAAAATTGTTGTTTCGAATTTCAAGTAATAAGTTATATAGTTTCCTTAATTCTTCTTAAGTCGTCTAGAAGTATACAAAAACATTTACCCCTAAACAGGAGTTTAGTTAAATGTTTTGGTTATAAGGGAATGATTCCTTAAATATTCTTTTGTTAAAACATTTGTCAAAATATATTTGTACTTCCTTATTAGTATAACCCAAAGTCTTAAATGACTTCTAATTTTTTAAGAGTCAGTTTATATTCCATTATCTATTAATCACACGGTTAAATCATGTAAAGGTTTAAGTCTTTAATCACATATTAGATATTCAAGGTACATGTTTTTATCGTTCAGCCAGTTCAGGGCAATCTATAAATAATTATTAACTCATTATTATTCTTATATACAAACAAATAGTCCTTAATGATCACACACATGAATTTATCAAATTTCAGCCTACACACGTGATCCACCAAATTTATGAATGCTACATGTGCATTGGTCAATCCGAACGACATCTCGTGGAACTCATAATGTTCATTACAAGCACCGGATGTAGTGATTGGAATAGATAATCTCTTTCGTAGATGCGAAGTTGATGATAACCATGCTATGGATCAAATTTTGCTAGAACCTTGTAAATGATCGAACAAATCTTCCATTTCGAGTTATGGATATCGCTTTCGATTGTCAATTTACTCAGTTCACAGTAATCTATAAATATAAGGAATGATAACACCATAGCTCTCCAGGATGACAGGCTTAGTATAATAAAATCTTTCTCCGACAACTCTCTCAGTTGTACGGTAATTCCTTTAATTTAGATGGTGCTGACGCACATTGCACAAGCCACATGTGCTGCACCGGGAATATGATCAATACCAATTTCAACTTGCCTTAATGGCAAAAGTCTAGGTAATTCACCAATAAATACCTCCTAAAGTTTCAGATATCATAAACATCTTTTAACAAATTCATATTAGGTTCTTCTAGATTACAATATCTATAACTAGTTCGCAACCATTCATGGTATAATCTCAAGTCTAAATGCAGGATACGGGCATCTGTCAAGAATTTTTTAGATCACTTTTGATAATCAACATCTTATCATTTAGGGGAATTCTACTCGAGTTCCCATCAATTAAGACAATTTTGTCATGTCATAATCAATCAATCCATTCCACTGGCACTGTCAACTTTCCAGTTTTATTGCCGTCCATAAGATGTGAACTTCTCAAAAGACTATAATTCATAATCCTTCACAATTTCAGGGATATTAGGATACACAACTACTATTAAAAGAGTAAGGTCAACGCATAATCTATGCGAGAGAATTTCAAATCAGATACAGATGAAAACATTTAACGAATATGAATATATTCCATGTTTTCATAATTTGAGTACGCATTTGAAAGCTCCTCGGATCGTTACCCAGGTCATTCAAATGAAATCAAATCAAATGAAATGATAAGAACGTCAATACATCCAGTCGGGTATCAACACTCGGTAATCATATACTTTTCCTAAGAATTTTACTACGAGGGAATTGGACAAGAAAGAATTGTCAATTGTCAAATAAGACAATTTCCACGGATGAGTAAATTCGACTCAGAAGAATAGATGCTTCAGGCACATATGTAGGTGTCCCTAACACTATGTCCTTGTTTTTCACTTCTTGCAGATCTCATAAAATTTAATTTTTCGCAATCTTCAAAGAAAATGTAGTGTTTATTCATTAGTTTTATGGTGACTACTAATCAGTCTTGCATAGTCCATTCCAAATTGTATGTAGGCGCGCAAATATATACAATTTCAAGATTAACGATGCAATACTCAGTTCGTCAAAATTTAATCATCATGTTTATAATAAAAACATTTCCATGCTCAATTCTTAAATAAGAATCAAGAATAAATTTACAAAGACTTTCTTTGTTATGGAAATAATTAAGTTTCCAAATCGTCTCTTAAACAACTTCATTTTGATATCAGTCACTTATAAATCTCACTTTGAATAATCCTTATTGTGATGAAAATTAAATTTTCTCAAAGGATACCGTTTTAACTTTATAAAAATAATGTGTGATCTGCAAAAGAGTGATGAAGAGTTGTTCACCGAGAACTAACTACAATATGATAGGAAATGAGCTTTAGCCAAATAATCATGAGGTCCATGATCTCGATGGCACTCACGAAGAATGATTCACAACGTAACTCAAATCAAGATGAGTACTTGTTCAATGGTTGCATCACTAATGCGAACATTAGGATGAAGAAATAAAAGATAGATAACATCGATATATGTAGGATTTAGCAATCAAAGGTAGTCTTTTCATTAATCACAAACAAGTCAAAATTGTACCGTAACACATTATGTGTCACTATGTCATACAATTCCAGGATCTCATCCTACCAACTGATGTCTCAGTTAAGTTAGGGATTAATTTTAAAAGATACCACAATGAATACTAATCTACAAGAGTCATTAGGTGTTCCACATGTCCCGAAACATCCATCGGTCTCAATTCAGAAGAAGATTTCTTCAATTTATTTCTTGGACACTGGGCATCCTCGTCAGTGGACAATGGCCTAGGAACAACCTTTAACACAAACTAACAATCAGTTAAAACCTTATAATCCAATCACAGGGCTTAATGACTTCCTCTTAACAATTTCATGTTCCATATAGGTTAAATTTTTCTTTATTCAAATTTCAACCAACTTACACTCAATTCGATATCCTACTTCATTTTCCAATACTTTTAGCCTTATTTATAAACCTTAAAAGGGCAATAAAGCTCGATATGAATCAACACTTAATTTCCAATCCTATAATTCTTACAACACAATTATCAAATGAGTCACTAGTATGAAATGACTTGATCATTCAACTAGACTTCTCGGAAAGGTATTAGTGGCATGAGGCTTTTGGGTAATGGTTCCAATAACAGCCTCAAGTGCAACATTCACCCCTTTTGATTTCAAATTTAAGAATTGGGTGACAACGAATCAGATGATATCCTTCCAGGTGGTAACGTTTTGTCAAACTCCACTCTATAAGGAAAGATCGTCATGACATCGATATCAGTTTTAATCTCGCCAATTCTTTTTCAATATCACAATCAACTACTATCTACATTTCTACGAATATCAACCATTTGTTGGGATCATAAATATCCACAACTTGGTTTAGATCTAGGATAGCTAGAATTCCTACGAGAATAGCTTCGATTAATTTACTAGGGGATTTAGGGTTACTTGTGACAATCTACGTCGTATAAATACCTCGTATAAAAATCAAATTAATCATCAAACAATCATGTAATAAAATTACATCATATAGATATAATACAAGTTATATATATATATTAAAATAACACTTCTCAGTCTTGGCCTTGTCGGTAACTCGGGAATTCTTCGGCACCGTTATAGTCAAAAGATTTTCAGACATTTTAGAAAAATGTTTATAGTTAAATTATTTTGAAATGTTTTATTCAAAACCTTCGTTTTAAAAATCTTTCGTTCTCTATAACGAGAGCTCTGGTACCAAACTGTAACACCCCCAAATTTATACAACTCAATACAGCGGAAGACTCGTTGGTGTTACGGGATGGCACATTACTCACATCATAGACAACGCATAAAAATCGCGTCGTTTAATAATAAATCATTTCCATTCATAAATATCAAAGTTACATCGGTCCCAAGTCATTACATTTCATACAAAGTTTTACAAATATTTGAATGGAAAATATTTTTTAAGTGCGGGCCATGAATTCTTGTCGTCTTCCCGAGAATTACCTTCAAGTACCTGAGATAAAACATGTTAAAAGAAAAGGTCAGCGATAACGCCGAGTGAATTCATAGAGTTTAATAAATTCCATCAATATAACTTTGGTATAAAATTAGTACTAAAAATCAATTCGTACAAATCATTGTAATAGGCCGTAAAATAGCCAAAATCATTTTATACAAATCTTTGTAATAGGCCATAAAATAGCCAAAGTCATTTTATATAAATCCTTATCGAAAATCATAATATAGGCATTTGCCTTAAAAATTATTATACGAGCCAATGTCGTAAAAACATCATACAATACGTCTTATGACGTTGTATGAAACCAAAAACCGTTATATGAATATGGTTATGAAAACCAAAACACAAACATAA
Organism: Glebionis coronaria; assembly: GCA_025667525.1. Taxonomy (NCBI): domain Eukaryota; kingdom Viridiplantae; phylum Streptophyta; class Magnoliopsida; order Asterales; family Asteraceae; genus Glebionis; species Glebionis coronaria. The sequence continues at coordinate 268,142,955 of CM046877.1, read as the reverse complement.
TATCAATAGTATGACCCAGTATTGCTAGTCAGGCAATACATCGTAATTCGGAGCATCTAGCAGTATTTCGTTAGTTTTGGATTATTATAAGCCGCATGACATTGTTACCTTACTAAACCAACAACGGGTAGCCAACCCGATCCACAATTTGCCCATCTAAAGTAGCGTGTCGTCACAAAGGTCACGCTATTCAAATCTTCTCATACATAAATTCGCTTACCAATCAATGTGGCACGACGGGGATCAACCGTCAAGGCGCGAACTGGGGTGATCGTCCCCAAATAGTACTATTAAATGCATAAGCGTATAACAACTCCCGGTAGTTCACAATTCATGCTAATGGGAATTTTAGTGACATAACCTAACTTTAATAATCCATTTTTATTTCATCTATCGGGTCCTTTAATCATTTATCGGGTCATACAATCGGGTCATTCAATCATTCGGGTCCAAAATCAATAAACAAACAATCGGGACAAATGGTGTCCTATTTTATAAAAACTAACATGTTATCTCCCTCGCGGGTTTATAAAACATTTATAAAAACATTTAAAAGAGTGCGAGGCTATGAACTCACGTTGATATGGGAAGGCGGGTTATCGGCAATTCGGACGTACGGTACGTGCTTCAATCACGGAAACCTAGACAAATAATACTCGTCTTAGACTCATGTCCAATGACTTTATAAAAATAACAATTATGTATACATATGATGATTTTATATATATGATGATCAAGTGGGTTTACATATCCTCATTTACTCATTTTTGTGTTATGTGTCGATAACTTTTATACTAGTTTTCTCGTTTTACCTATTTACGTGTTTTTAGGTCCAATAAGCTTATTATAAGTTATTTAGCTTGTTTTAGTCCTTGTTATACTTATTTTATCAGTATGTATACTTTCCATGTTGGTGCCAAATGGGTTAAGCCCAATAAGTTCTTTTTACAAGTTTTTATCTTATTTAGTCCAATTATTAGTCCAATATGCTTCATTAGCTCGTAAATGTCCGTATTTCTTATAGTCCGGGTTTTATCGGTTTTTACTTGTATTAGATACTTATATATCAGTATATGACTTTTATAAACTTTACATTAGACGGGTTTGGTCGTCTAAGTTTTATTTGGCGAAAAACGTTAATTTTACGGTATTAGCCGAAAAAGTCGTAAAAATCATGTTTATAGATTTATAACTTATAAAACATAACAAGTTACCATTTTTATAAAATGTACACTTATTTAACCTTTTAAATACTTATATAAATAAAATCCATAAGTTAGTGGGTTTTTATTTTACATTTTATAAAATAAAATGTGAGTGCTTATATAATAATATTATTCTTTAATTTCCAAAAATATGATTTTTATCTTCACTTTTACCAAACCTGCCATATCTAGAGTTCTATATGGAGATAGAAGCTCAAATTTTTATCACATAAACTACATGATATGTGATACATTTAACTCTTCTATAGATACTGTTGAATCATCCTTTAAGTATTTTCTAAAAATCGTCCAAAACAGTAACCTCAGATTTATACCCTAAACTTGTTTTGATCATATCTCACTCATTACAATGATTCCATTGCATGGACAACTCTCACATGTGTATAAGACATATAGCTTACTGTAAATGGATTCTACTTCATCATTTTATCAGTCCATGACCTGTTTCTTTACTGTTTTATACAGCCAACAAATTTAACCAAGATTTTAACCTTGTTTCTTATGGTTTTTCACCTTTTTAATCATGTTTATCAACACCAAATCCCCACATAACATTTTTATCATCATATAATCATCATATAAATATACAATAGGAAATAAAATACATGTTTACATAATCAAAATAACAAGAAGATGAGGAGGACAATCTTTATACCACCATGATGATGTAGGTTGTGATCAAAACATGGATTTTGATGGAAAAACTTGTGCATAGCCAAGACCATCTTCAAGACCATAAATCTTCATGATCACCTTGTGGAAAATCAGCCCCAAGACACCATGAATATTCCTCCTTGGATGTTATAAGTTGCACCAATCTTCATCTTTTTGAATGGAGATTAACATATGTTAATTATAACATATGTTTGTGGTTAAAAATTGTATGAATGGGGTGTTTTGATTAAGATATGGGACGGCCAAAAATGGGGAGGAAGAGAGAATGTTGAGTGGTTTTGCATGTTGAAATGGATGTTATGTGAAAGTTGCTAGTTTTGATGGAAGGTAGCTTCAAGTGGAAGCTAAAATGGACAAGTGTAGTAAGCTTTAGCTTACACTTGACACATAAGTGTCTTGTGTAACTAGTTAAGGCCGGTTTTGATGGGGGTGGGGCAAGTGTCCCACTTGTCTCATCCCCATTTATTTACAGGTAGTCCTCGATTCTAGTTTCATCGATTTGCGTGCCCTCTGGTCGTTTTACGAAAAACGTTTTTATAAATTATGAATCAACATCACAAAACGAATCCAATAAAAATTGTCTCATCAAAAACGGAGTTCGAAAACGTAAATACGTAATCCTAGGGTTTCCGGTTTAGTCGTAAAGGACGTTAAAATAAAATCGTAAGTCCTAATCTCTTCTCGTAAATTTGTGAGTTTATGAACCAACAAAAATTTAAAACTCCAAAATAATATTCACGGATAATTTTATATTCTGAAATGTCGGACTGTCATTAAAGACGGTGTATGTAAACGTAAGCACGTAACGTAGAATCCTCCGGTTTAAACGTAGTCGATGCTACTTCAAGACGTAAATCCAAATTTATTCCCAAAAATAAGTGAGTTCATATTGTATCATTAAAATAATATTTTCAAATAATATTTGAGAATAAAATATCAAACATAAATTGACGGATTGTCACATCTAGTGTGTATTCTAAGATAGATTTGCGGTCTAGATATCACCACCTTCACGTCCGTGAAGAAGATATTCCAATAACTGCATTTAGAACTCGTTATGGACACTATGAATTTCAAGTAATGCCATTTGGGTTAACTAACGCAACTGCGGTCTTCATGGATCTAATGAACCCAGTGTGCAAACCCTACTTGAAAAGTTCATGATCGTGTTTATTGATGACATTCAAATCTATTCTAAGAATAAAGAGGAACATGAAGAACACTTAAGGATTATCTTGAATTTGTTAAAGGATGAAAAGTTGTATGCTATGTTTTCAAAATGTGATTTTTGGTTGGATTATGTGCAATTTCTTGGTCATGTGATTAACAAAGATGGAATTAATGTTGATCCTGCAAAGGTTGAAGCCATTAAGAATTGATCTACACCGATAATGCCAACGGAGATGCGACAATTCTTGGGATTGGCTGGCTATTATAGGCGATTCATTAAAGAATTTTCTTTAATAGCTAAACCCCTGACCAAGCTAACTCAGAAAAATAAACCTTTCGTTTGGCGAAGTGAAGAAAATGGAGCATTTCAGATATTGAAGCAAAAATTATGGTTATACCAAATACGTGGATCAATCAAAGATGAACACACACGAATGCTTGCACAAATTCCAAGATCAAAAATCAACCGAACACCCCCTTTTGGTGTCTTGAATCCGGCGGCCAAAGGAGAGAAGGAAGAAGGAAAAGATTTTAGGGTTTTAACTATTTTTCTTATTCTGTAAATAATAAAATATTTTTTCCAAAATCCTTGTTTTAGTAAAAATTAAATGGGCTTGGTCCATTCTCTTGGTGTAGTCGCGGGTAGGGGGCCCCACATGGGGTAACCCGTACCTTTTTCCGATTCTAATTATTGTAGTGTGTTCGTGTTTTATTGTGTTCGTGTTTTTATGTGTTCTAATTAATTATTGATCGTGACCTAATATATTTATTCGTGTTCGTAATAAATATATATACGTAATTAATATTAGCTCGTGATTAAATTACGTTCATGATTTCATGATCGAATGTTCGTGATTATAATTATTATTTGAATAATTATCGTGTGTTCATACGTAATAAAGACTTATCGTGTTCTAACACGTACGTAATACTTACAATTCTTATACGTGAACATAAACATGCTATAAAAGGAAAGTTTTAATCTAGTACGTACGATCTAAAGGGTACTAATCATGGTAAAAACATGCGGGTTTTACAACTCTTCCCCCTAAAAAGAATAATTCGTCCCTGAATTATAGATAAAGTAGACTGGAAAAGAAGAACATACCCGAATTCAAAATATGAAATGAGGGTAAGAAGCCCGGATAGACTCCTCTGTTTGCCAAGTGGCTTCCCACTCGGTATGATCCCTCCAAAGGATTTTAACGAATGGAATCGTCTTCCTTCTCATGACTCGTTCTTGTCTGTCAAGAACTCGTTCGGGTTCTTCTATGAAAGTGAGATCTTCACGTATCTGTTCTAGTGGATACTGAACCATGTGAAGAGGATGATATTGGTACCCTTTGAGTAAGGACACATGAAACGCATTGTGTACATGCGAAATCTGCGGAGGTAACGCTAACCGGTAAGATACTTCACCGACTCATTCAATGATATCAAACGGTCCTATCAAACGAGGACTGAGCTTTCCTTTAATCCTGAAGCGTCTAACACCACGTGTCGGCGAAACCTTAAGAAAGACGTGATCTCCTACATTAAAATGTATGTCCCTACGATGCTTATCGGCGTAACTCTTCTGACGTGACCGTGCTTCTTGATGTTTCTGCTTAGCTACTGCGACCCTCTCATTAGTCATCTCTATGATCTCTGGTCCTTCAAGCATTCGCTCGCCAACCTGATCCTAGCAGATTGGGGCGCGACACTTTCTGCCATACAACATCTCGAAAGGAGCACACTTGATGCTTGTGTGCCAACTGTTGTTGTATGCAAACTCCACCAAACAGATGTAATCGTCCCAATCACCCGTCCATTCCAACGCACATGACCTCAACATGTCTTCCAATGTCTGAATCGTTCGCTCCGACTGCCCGTCTGTTTGAGGATGAAAAGTCGTGCTAAGCTTAAGTTGTGTACCTCAAGCTTTCTACAGACTCTTCCAAAATCACGAAGTGAATCGAGGATCTCTGTCTGAGACGATGCTGGATGGAGCACCGTGGAGTCTCATGATTTCTCTTCTATACGTATCGGCGAGTTTACTTACCGAATCTTCCTTGCGGATCGGTAAGAAATGAGCTGATTTGGTAAGTCGATCTACGATAACCCAAACTGCATCGTGCTTCCTCTTGGTTGGCCGAAGACCAGTAACAAAATCCATGGTGATTTTGTCCCACTTCCACTCTGGAATATCTAACGGTTGAAGGAGACCGCCAGATCGCTGATGCTCGATCTTAACCTGCTGGCAGGTAAGACATTTGGAGACGTAAGTGGCAACATCCTGTTTCATACCACTCCACCAAAAGTATTACTTGATGTCATGGTACATCTTAGTCGAACCAGGATGTATAGAGAATGGGGAGCTATGAGCTACAGCTAACAAGGCTTCCCGGTGTTCTTGATCATCAGGAACACAAAGTCTCGTGCCCTGCCATACGATACCATCTGCATCTACTCTGAATTCCGTCTGCTTCTCCAAATTCTGAACTATCGCCCAGATTTCTCCATCATCTTTCTGAGTTTCCTTGATCTTAGAGAGTAACTCGGGTTCTACTCTAATATTAGCCCAGTAACCGTGTTGTCCACGTACCATGATCTCTATGTCTAGTCGCTGCAAGTCTCTTATGATTTCCTCCTCAATTTTAATGCCGTTGATCATTCCGGACTTCCTGCTAAGTGCATCTGCTACTACGTTTGCCTTTCCGGGATGATACTATAGATTAATGTCATAATCCTTCAACAACTCTAACCATCTCCTCCGCCTCATGTTTAATTCACGTTGAGTGAAGATATACTTCAAGCTCTTGTGGTCCGTGAAAATGTCACACGATTCTCCATTTAAGTAGTGCCTCCATATCTTCAATGCAAACACGACTGCAGCAATTTTCCAATTCATGCGTAGGGTAATTTTATAATAAGGCTTAAGCTGTCGTGAAGCGTATGCGATCACTTTCCCATGTTGCATGAGAACACAGCCAAGTCCCTTCCCCGATGCATCACTGTAGATTTGAAATCCACCCGTACCAGATGGGAGAGTAAGAATATGTGCAGATACTAGCTTCTGCTTCAGGTCTTCAAAGCTCCTCTCTCGTTCTTCAGTCCAGACGAATTTCTCCCCTTTTCGCATCAGTTTGGTCAATGGTAGTGCTAAGCGGGAAAAATTCTCCACGAACCTATGGTAATAGCCAGCTAAGCCTAAGAAACTGCGAACTTCAGTCGCTTATGTCGGCCTCGGCCACTTAGTAATAGCCTCAACCTTCGCTGGATCCATAGTGATTCCTTCTGCTGATACAATGTGACCTAAGAATGCCACCTTGTCTAACCAGAACTCACACTTGAAGAATTTATCATACAACTGCTTCTGGCGAAGAATCTGTAGTACTGTACGAAGATGGTCTTCGTCTTCCTCCTTAGACTTTAAGAAAATCAGGATGTCATCGATGAAGACAATGACGAACTTGTCCAGAAATTCATGGAAGATTCTGTTCATCAAATCCATGAACACTGCTGGAGCATTTGTTAGGCCGAATGGCATGACTACAAATTCATAGTGGTCATAGCGGGTACGAAAAGCAGTCTTGGCGATGTCCTGCTCCTTAACCCGTAGTTGATGATAGCCTGACCTACGATCAATCTTGGAGAAGTGTTTGGCCCCTTGAAGTTGGTCAAACAGATCGTCTATACGCGGCAGTGGATACCTATTCCGGATAGTAATCTTGTTGAGCTCGCGATAGTCTATGTAAAGACGCATACTGTCGTCCTTCTTCTTAACAAATAAGACCGGTGCACCCCATAGAGATGCGCTCGGTCGAATGAAACCTCGTTCTAGAAGTTCTTGCAGTTGATCCTTCAGCTCCTTTAACTCTATGGGAGCCATGCGATAAGGAGCTTTGGAGATCGGTTCAGCTCCTGGGATAAGCTCGATATTGAATTCCACTTCTCGTGCAGGTGGTATGCCCGGAAGTTCTTCTGGGAATACATCTTAGAATTCCGACACTATTGGCTGATCCTGAATTGATGGAGATTCAGCATCCATGTCATGAACCGTAGCTAGGTAACCCTCGCAGCCATGTGACAGTAGTGCACGCGCTTGCAGGGTAGATATGATTTGTACAGACCTTCCGGGTACGAACCCGTTGTGAATGTACTCTGGTGCATTAACATCACCGAAGATGACTTGATATGAATGGCAGTCTATGGTAGCATGATGCTTGGATAGCCAATCCATGCCCAAAATCATGTCAAAGTCGTTCATTGTCACACCCCACCATGTCGGAATATGGGGCGAGACGTATGGATATCATCACAACATGGCGTGTCTATAGAGATAACTAAATGAAATAAGAAATGTCATAAAATGGTGACACAAAAGTCATGACAATATCTCAACAATGCAGGAGTCTAGGTAAGTAGGTAACAGTCCTACCACTTACCCGAGACAAACAATTAACATAAACAAAGCAAACATATAGGTGTCAACAGTATCACTTATTAAACAATCAAAAGAAACTAAGAAGGAACGGGGATCTCCTTCTAAATGCATTCCTAATGCCTCCAAAACTAGCCACTTCTATTCTCAAGCTTAACCACGTTCTCACTTGACTAAAACACGTCAACATAAAGTTGGTGAGAGTCATACGTTTAGACTCAAACGCCAAAATCAAACCATAAGCTGTGAATAATAACAAAATCTAAGAACATATGGACAATGTGATACAAACATGCATTAACAACTAATATTCAAGATTTAACAAACCAAACCAAATCCAAGGCTCCCAGCCTTACCAAACACCATGGTCCCATAGGCGCCCATACACCTATGTACCAACCCCAAAGCCCCGCCTTGTCATCATCCCCTTGGTACCAAGTCAAAACATAAAACAATCAAGAATCAACTAGCAGTTAATCACATAAGTATGCACAAGTCCATAACCAAACACAAAACATTCACAGCATAATTTATAAAAACAAGACAGTGCCTCTTCCATCCCATCTGGAAGTCAAAATCATTAGTAGACATGGGACTATGAAACTCACCTGATTGAGCTTCTCCAAAAGTCCGCGCACTAGCAAAAAGCTAACAAACAAAAGCACACAATCAAAACATGAACCAATCTCTAAAATGGCTCATCATCCTATGATGGACATCTAGCCTTCTCCCATATATGTTCATCATTAATATTCTCTAAACACCCCATTACCCTTCCCTAACAAGTCCTTAACTTGGTTAAGTTCGATACCTAACCCGTTCATATTTTACACATAACAGTCCCAACGTCTAGGTCTCCAAACTATAAGTCAAACGCCCACCTAACCATACACATGACCTCTGTAAAGGAAACCCTATTCCCTTACATATGTTAGATAACACATCCCATTTTCCCCAACCTTAAAGCTACTGTTAAGGCCCCGATATATATATATATATATATATATATATATATATATATACACTTTTGTCTATCCAGATTTTACTGATTTTGAACATACAAAAAGTTTGTTATGATTAGGGGGTCTTACCCTAACCCATAATCTTATCCCCAATAAAGATACTTCCTATAATATATAAACCAACTCCCATGTTCGTTTGAACGTCCCAATATAACCCTAAGTACCCCAAACAACCCAAAACATAAAAAGAAAACAGGCTGATTTCAAAACTGTTTTGACCTTCGACTGTTGTAACCTATTTTTGACCCACTTCCTGACCTTCAATTTAGTTCTGGTTACTTGCATTTGAAAGCCACTTCAATTAACTTTCCAGAGATACTTGGATCGCAAAATAAGAGTTTGTATAACTCCCTATATGATCAAAACAATTGACCCTAAATTCTGCCCAGTTTTCAAAAACGGATTTAATTAAATTAACCTAATTAATTACTCATAACTCCACTAATTACAAGCCCTAATTCACCTAATCATTATAATATCATTATTATATAGATTTTAATTTAAACCTTAACCTAAATCCATCATAAGATGATTGAGAAAGAATTAAAACACTTTAATTAAAAAGGGTTTAAAGATTTTACCTTTGATTTATGAAAACCCCCAAATTTTTGATGAAACCCTAATTCTCTTGATTATGCCGCGTTTGCAATTGTTCCAGGAGAAAATAATGTGTTTTTGATTCATTATAAAACCTTATATAGTGTGTACATAAAATCCTAGTCCAAGTATAAGCCCACTTTTCTTTTTTTCTCCCCCTCCCCCTCCCTCTCCCTTTGATTCGTTTACCAAACCGACCCACACCCCTTTTTTTTATTTTTTTTCTTTTTATTTATTAATACTACTTTACTAATATTTGCTTAAATTTACTTTATTTATTTCAGCCCCTAAAGTTTCTAAAATCTCAAAACCGAGAAACTAGTCAATTTTACGCGTTTACCGTAAAAGACGTAAAATATACAGTTTTAAAAAAAATCTTAAATTTTTAAATAAACTTAATAACTATGTCCTAAATGACTTAAAACCATCCCGAAAAATACTCACATGACTAAACACCTTACCCGAGACCTCCAAATGCTAAACCCCAAATCCTAAAAAAAATACAATTTACTATAATACTTATACGTATAAGTAAACACCAAAATTAACACCATTTCATTTCATAGTCACTAATTGTGAGCTCATGAACATGAAATAACCGTTCCTCGATTTACTTATGGGTACTCTATACCCAAAAACGATATCCACACCAACCTCGTTCACGCAAAATAACATGTAAACACACTAAACAAATAGTCACACATAAATTAACCTAAAAATAGGACCAAGTGACGAACCTCAAAACCACGGTTGTCACATCATTCCCTCCTGATAGAAATCTCGTCCTGAGATTTACTCCTTAGGATCGTCATTATCAAATAGTCGAGGATACTTATTCCTCATAAACACTTCCTGTTCCCACGTGAACTCCGGTCCACGTTTTGAATTCCACCTAACCTTAACTAACGGTATCTTACTTCTTTTCAATGTTTTAACTTCACGGTCCATAATTTCTACCGGCTCCTCAAGAAAACGAAGACTCGCGTCTATACTAATATCGTCCACCGACACTTGCAAGTCAGTTCTTGCCAAGCATTTCCTCAAGTTTTATACATGAAACACATCATGTACACTACTCAACTCTTCCGGTAACCTCAACCTATACGTCACTAGCCCAATCCTTTCAAGGATTTCAAATGGACCCACAAATCTAGGCGCTAACTTCCCTTTCTTCCCAAACCGCATCACCCCTTTCCAACGGCTTACGCCTCTTGTCCGTGTAGCTCTTCTGTCGATCCCTAGCCGTCTTTAATTTTTCCTTAAGCAAAGTTATCGCATCCGTAGTCTCCTGTACCATCTCCGGTCCAATTAGTTGACAACTTCCCACTTCATCCCATAGCAACGGTGATCTACGCTTCCTACCATAAAGTGCTTCAAACGGTGCACACTCTATACTAGCATGGTAACTATTATTGTACGAAAATTCTGCCAACGTCAAGTGATTCTCCCAACTTCCTCCAAAGTCTATCACACATGCCCTCAACATATCCTCTAGTGTTTGTATAGTCCTCTCACTCTGACCATCCGTCTGCGGATGATAAGCTGTACTCATATCTAGCCTTGTACCCAAGGCTTTCTGCAATAGTCCCCAAAACCTAGACGTAAACCTGATATCCCTATCTGATATGATTGACACCGGCACCCCATGTTTTGCCACCACATGTTCCAAGTATTTCTTGGCAAACCTTTCCATCTTATCATCCTCCTTCATTGCCACAAAATGTGCAGACTTAGTCAGTCTGTCCACTATTACCCAAATCATGTCATTACCACTGTTAGACCTTGGCAGTTTTGTAATGAAGTCCATGGTAATATTCTCCCACTTCCACTTAGGAACCTCTGGTTGTTGCAGTAATCCTGATGGTCTTTGATGTTCAGCCTTCACCTTGGCGCAAGTCAAACACTCACTAACGTACGAAGCTACATCTTTCTTCATTCCTGGACACCAATACATATCCCTCATGTCCCGATACATCTTATCAGCTCATGGGTGTATCGAATACCTCGACGTATGAGCTTCATCCAATATAACCTTCCTTGTATCACCAAACAACGGAACCCAGATTCTATCCAAGTAATATTTGCAACCATCTCCTCTTTCTTCCATGTACTGATCCATAGTATGTAGATTTTCTTCAACCAGTCTCTCCTCCTTAATGGCCTCTACTTGTGTTGCTCGAATTCTATCTTTAAGAGTTGTCTGAATAGTTATGCTCATTAACCTTACTCTTTTAGGTTTTAGCCTCTCCTTCCTACTTAGAGCATCCGCCACCACATTGGCCTTTCCAGGGTGATACTTGATCTCACAATCATAATCACTAAATAACTCCAACCATCGCCTCTGCCTCATGTTCAAATCTTTCTGGTCAAAGATGTGTTGCAAGCTTTTGCGATCCGTATAGATCACACTTTTCCTCCCATACAAGTAATGTCTCCATATCTTGAAAGCAAAGACTATAGCCCCTAGTTCCAAGTCGTGTGTGGGGTAATTCTTCTCATGGTTTTTCCATTGTCGTGATGCATAAGCTATCACCTTATCTTGATGCATAAGAACACATCCTAACCCCTAATTGGATGCATCACAATAAACCACAAAATCTTCCACCCCTTCTGGTAAGGACAAGATCGGTGCATTACACAACCTATCCTTTAGTGTCTGAAACGCCTGCTCTTGCTCTTCGCCCCATTCATACTTCTGATTCTTTTGGGTTAACAATGTCAAAGGCTTTGATATTCTAAAGAAATTCTCTATAAATCTTCTGTAATATCCTGCCAAACCTAAGAATGACCTTATTTCTAACAGTGTAGTATGTGCCTTCCAATCCTTCACAGCTTCAATCTTCTTTGGGTCTACATGTATGCCATCACTGTCGATTACATGCCCTAGAAATTGTACTTCTTGCAGCCAAAATTCACACTTGGAGAACTTCCCATAAAGTTTCTCCTTCCGGAGCAGTTCCAACACCGACCTTAAATGCTTGTTGTGTTCCTCCTCCGTCTTAGAGTAGATAAGTATGTCATCAATGAAGACTATGAAAAACTTATCCAGATATGGCTTGCACACTCGGTTCATTAGATCCATGAACACTACTGGCGTGTTTGTCAACCCAAATGGCATAACGGTGAATTCAAAGTGTCCATACCTCATTCTGAACGCGGTCTTTTGTATGTCCTCCTCACAGACCCTTAGTTGGTGATAACCAGACCTAAGGTCAATTTTTGAGAAATATCTTGCTCCTTGTAGCTGATCAAATAAATCATCAATCCTTGGGAGAGGATAACGGTTCTTAATGGTCAGCTTGTTCAGCTCCCGATAATCAATACACATTTGGAATGATCCATCCTTCTTCTTAACGAATAGCACCGGTGCTCCCCATGGAGAATAACTTGGTCGAATGAAACCCTTATCCTGTAGCTCCTTGAGTTGCTCAGCTAATTCTTGCATCTCTGACGGTGCTAGACGATATGGTGACTTCGCTACAGGTGTTACCCCGGGTACTAAGTCAATCTTAAACTCTACTTGTCTCACCGGTGGTAATCTCATCAATTCATCCGGGAATACATCGATGAACTCTCTTACTACTCGAATCTTATTGATTTGTGGCTCATCCTCCTTGGCATTCATAAGGGACCTAGTCTTCTTCTCCTTCCTTTCTCCGTACACGTATAACACCTTATTATCACCTATGGGGATCTTAACAATCTTTTCATGACACATTAGCTCAGCCCTATGCTTCGATAACCAATCCATCCCAAAAGTCACATCGAAACTCCCATGTCCTAGAGGGATTAAATCTATGGTGAACTTAAATTCTCCCAACTCTAATTTGTAGTTTAAAAATATCTCATCTACCTCTTCTTGCTTACCACTAGCTATCTCAATCACATACCCCGGTTTCGATACACTAGGGTTCATATTTAACAAAGGCACGAATTGAGAAGACACAAAACTAAAATCTGCCGCAGAGTCAAAAAGAATCGTAGCGAAGTGATTGTTAACAGAAAACGTACCCGTTACTACATTCGGGTCCTGAACCGCTTCTACTGCATTTTCAAGGTAAACCCTACCTCCATTCCGATATCCCTTATTCTGATTTCCTTCATTCTTGTTCCAGTTCCGATTCCCAGTGTTTCCATTGTTTTGGTTCGCATTGTTCCGATTTCCACCGCCTTGGTTTCCTCGATTTCCTTCCAAAGCTAGTTGACCCCTTCCTTGATTAGTTGCCCCGACCAACCTTGGGCACTCTCTCTTGTAGTGTCCGGGCTGTCCACACTCAAAGCAGTTTCCCCCGGTGACATTCATCCTCACAAACTGGATTGGTGTTGCATTCCTGTTAGGTGCTCCATAATCCTTAGCGAAGTGTCCCGGTTTCTGGAAATTGAAACATACCTGGCATGGTGTACCCCTTGGATGGAACCTAGAGCAAGTTCGGCAAGCTGCATTGTTGTTGTTTGAATTTCTAGAACCTTGAGGTACTCTCATGGCAAAATTTCTTCCATCTTTTGCCTTCTTAACATTTTTCCAGTTAGTGTCAGGTGATTTCGCGGCTTTTGGCTCCTTTCTTTTATCCCCCGCCTTTACCAAGGTTCCACTAGATACCGCCTCCTCAGTAAGTATTCTTGCTGTAAGTATAGCTTGCTGTATCGTGTTAGGTTGAGTAGCCTTGATCATTCCCCTAATCTGAGTAGGCAATCCAGTAATGTACCGCTTGATTTTGTTTGCCTCAGGGGTAACCAAATGGGGAACCAACTTTTCCAATTCATGGAAGCGATCCGTGTAATCTACATGAGCCGCTCCAACCATAGCATGTCCCCAAAACTCATTTTCCAGCTTCTCCATCTCATTGCTTGGACAAAACTCCGTAGTCATAAGAGCCTTGAAGTCGGCCCAAGCCATAGCATTTTCAGCAACTCTCCCTCTTGCTTGGACTTGAGTATTCCAACAAGTTAAAGCCTTCCCTACCAGTGAACCAGTTACATACATGACCCTTTGATTGGGTAAACAACCGCTCATCTGAATCACATTCTCCATCTTTTCAATCCATTGGGTAAGTACTACCGCGCCACCTTTCCCATCATACTCTTTTGCACCACAAGACGTGAATGCCTTATAGCTACAACCATTGTTTCCACCTCCTCCTTGACCATTGTTGTTGTTGTTGTTGTTCAGGTTATTAGTCACCTGTTGAACAATGTTTGGTATTATGTTGGCCATTTGAGCAGCAATCAAAGCAGCCAAATCGGGATTTCTGTCACCACCACTTCCTCCAAAACCATTTCGCGTATTCACCATGCTATAGTAAAAACATGACACCCGTTAACAACTATCAAAATACTCCATATAGTATACTTACCACCATACACACACCTATCATAACCATACGTACTACCAACATATACTATACAGGCATGTATCAATCCTATTTCATGTAACCATACTTAGGAATCCATTGAAGTTGTGGTACTTGTATAACCATGTTGGCCACCATGCTTATACACTAACCCTTTCTCCAATGCACTCCCTCCTATGATGACACTTATAAGAATTTATACAACACATAACACATAAATCCATCAACTCATAAGCACATAATCACAAGCACATAATCACAAGCACATAATCACATGGAACGCGAGAAGCAGATGGTCTAGCTAAACTAGCATAGACATAATCCAAACGAAAACATAAATAACTTTAAGGCATGCCGCCCATAAGAGTCGAAAAAGATTAAACTTTTCTTTTTTAAAACAAATAACTATTGGATGCAGTGGATTCTGTATCGGATTCTCCTCCTCCATTATTGTTACTATCTGGATAAAGTGGTTTAGTCTTGACATTCCTCAATAGTACTTCTTTAGCCGTTATCGTTAGGACAATCTTATAGACCCACATATTGTTCACTTTCACCTTAGACATGTGTGCTATCGCATCACATGGATACCACTCATATGGAATTGTCCTCCTATAGTTTGTACGTATGTGGCATCATATCCTCGTAATTCCAGTGGCTTGCACCACTACTTATCTCTTAGGGGGCATGACATAAACATCAGAAGAAAATATTACTCATTAGATACATAGAATAACATAATGAGGCAGATTCTATCATGTACCAATTTATGTACTATAATATACATTTCTAAGAAAAGTACAACAATGACTAGCGTGGACGATGGTAGTTAAACCCGCCTAGTCAAAACCCGAAAAGGAAAATAATATGTGGCTAAGTATGAACCATAGTAGTTCATAACTTAACAAACATCACAAAATAACATCCAAACACATCAATTATTATAAAAATGCACACATACTCCTATGCCGCCTATATGCAGGGACCCTTAAGCTATAGACTAGGCTACACGACTAGGCAACATAATTCTCTATAACCATTGTCTCTAATACCATTCTGTCACACCCCACCATGGCGTAATATGGGGTGCGATGTATGGATATCATCACAACATGGCGTGTCGATAGAGATAACTAAATGAAATAAGAAATGTCATAAAATGGTGACACAAAAGTCATGACAATATCTCAACAATGCAGGAGTCTAGGTAAGTAGGTAATAGTCCTACCACTTACCCGAGACAAACAATTAACATAAACAAAGCAAACATATAGGTGTCAACAGTATCACTTATTAAACAATCAAAAGAAACTAAGAAGGAACGAGGACCTCTTTCTAAATGCATTGCTAATGCCTCCAAAACTAGCCACTTTTATTCTCAAGCTTAACCACATTCTCACCTAAAAGAGACACTAAAACACGTCAACATAAAGTTGGTGAGAGTCATAGGTTTAGACTCAAACGCCAAAATCAAACCATAAGCTGTGAATAATAACAAAATCTAAGAACATATGGACAATGTGATACAAACATGCATTAACAACTAATATTCAAGATTTAACAAACCAAACCAAATCCAAGGTCCCAGCCTTACCAAACACCATGGTCCCATAGGCGCCCATACACCTATGTACCAACCCCAAGGCCCCGCCTTGTCATCATCCCCTTGGTACCAAGTCAAAACATAAAACAATCAAGAATCAACTAGCATTTAATCACATAAGTATGCACAAGTCCATCACCAAACACAAAACATTCACAGCATAATTTATAAAAACAAGACAGTGCCTCTTCCATCCCATCTGGAAGTCAAAATCATTAGTAGACATGGGACTATGAAACTCACCTGATTGAGCTTCTCCAAAAGTCCGCGCACTAGCAAAAAGCTAACAAACAAAAGCACACAATCAAAACATGAACCAATCTCTAAAATGGCTCATCAACCTATGATGGACATCTAGCCTTCTCCCATATATGTTCCTCATTAATATGATCTAAACACCCCATTACCCTTCCCTAACAAGTCCTTAACTTGTTTAAGTTCGATACCTAACTCGTTCATATTTTACACATAACAGTCCCAACTTTTAGGTCTCCAAACTATAAGCCAAATGCCCACCTAACCATACCCATGACCTCTGTAAAGGAAATCCTATTCCCTTACATATGTTAGCTAACACCTCCCATTTGCCCCAACCTTAAAGCTACTGTTAAGGCCCCGATATATATATATAAATACTTTTGTCTATCCAGATTTTACTGATTTTGAACATACTAAAAGTTTGTTATGATTAGGGGGTCTTACCCTAACCCATAATCTTAGCCCCAATGCATATACTTCCTATAATATATAAACCAACTCACATGTTCGTTTAAATGTCCCAATATAACCCTAAGTACCCCAAACAACCCAAAACATAAAAAGAAAACAGGCTGATTTCAAAACTGTTTTGACCTCCGACTGTTGTAACCTGTTTTTGCCCCACTTCCCGACCTCCAATTTAGTTCTCGTTTCTTGCATATGAAAGCCACTTCAATTACCTTTCCAGGGATACTTGGATCGCAAAATAAGAGTTTGTATAACTCCCTATATGATCAAAACAATTGACCCTAAATTCTGCCCAGTTTTTAAAAACAGATTTAATTAAATTAACCTAATTAATTACCCATAACTCCACTAATTACAAGCTCTAATTCACCTAATCATTATAATATCATTATTATACAGATTTTAATTTAAACCCTAACCTAAATCCATCATAAGATGATTGAGAAATAATTAAAACACTTTAATTAAAAAGGGTTTAAAGATTTTACCTTTGATTTATGAAAACCCCCGAATTTTGGATGAAACCCTAATTCTCTTGATTATGCCGCGTCTGTAATTGTTCCAGGAGAAAATAATGTGTTTTTGATTTATTAGAAAACCTTATATAGTGTGTACATAAAATCCTAGTCCAAGTATAAGCCCACTTTCCTTTTTTTTCTCCACCCCTCCCTTTGATTCGTCTACCAAACCGACCCACACCCCTTTTTTTATTTTATTTTTCTTTTTATTTATTAATACTACTTTACTAATATTTCCTTAAATTTACTTAATTTATTTCAGCCCCTAAAGTTTCTAAAATCTCAAAACCGAGAAACTAGTCAATTTTACGCGTTTACCGTAAAAGACGTAAAATATACAGTTTTACAAAAATATTAAATTTTTAAATAAACTTTATAACTATGTCCTAAATGACTTAAAACCATCCCGAAAAATACTCACATGACTAAACACCTTACCCGAGACCTCCAAATGCTAAACCCCAAATCCTAAAAAAATACAATTTACTATAATACTTATACGTATACGTAAACACCAAAATTAACACCATTTCATTTCATAGTCACTAATTGTGAGCTCATGAACATGAAATAACCGTTCCTCGATTTACTTATGGGTACTCTATACCCAAAAACGATATCCACACCAACCTCGTTCACGTAAAATAACATGTAAACACACTAAACAAATAGTCACACATAAATTAACCTAAAAATAGGACCAAGTGACGAACCTCAAAACCACGGTTGTCACATTCATGTCCAGCAAAAGTGCGTCAACAGGACGAACCTTATCGTCAAATTCTAGGGGAAGACTCTTGTATACATGGGTTATGCGTACAGAGTCTCTCAAAGGCATGGAAATACTCAGTATATTATCTAGTGGCATGGGGAGCATCCTAATGTTCTTGGCATAAGCAGTAGAAATGACCGAGTGAGTAGCACCCGTATCAAATAGCACACACGCAGCCTGACCATACATATACAAGATTCCAGTAATGGTACCTGGAGACTTGTTGGCCTGATCTCGAGATGTCGTGTAGACACGTCCAGTGCTAGGAGGCGGCTTGGTATCAGCATGTCCTGATGTGCCCTCCATCTCGCCCTTACGGCAGTCCTTCATGCGATGGCCAGGAAGACCACACTTGAAGCATGCGTCAGTGTCACGACGACATGGCCGTGGGTGCCTACGGTGGCAAGTAGAGCAAAAAGGATGAGTATATCCTCCAGCAGGTGCTCTGGCTGGCTGAGGACCAGTGATAGCTGGATGGCTAGGCTGTGAACCTCTCTGGTTTTGGTCCCTACCGTTGCCATGGTTCCTTCTGCAGTTGGAGTGTCCAGCGTTATTACAGTAATTATCATTACCGCCACGCCTATCCGTAGCAGAACGGTCGTTAGTCTAACCGTTTCCCTTGGGCTGATTAGGCTGCTGCTGAGTAGCCGGCTGAGACCGGTCCCCAGTTTTTTGCCTGGAAGATACAATTTTTAAGAGATGAATAATTGACATAAATGGAAAGAATACGGATTGGTCACCGCTTGAATACGAATTTTTACCTCCATAACTAGGTGAAACTGGTCATGCATGTATATGGCTTAAGGTATTCTAATTAAACATAAGCAATCAAACATATAAACTTATACTACGGGAAAATAGTTGGCTGCATACGGGGAATCCTAATAAGGAAAGAATGTCCATACTGAAAGGACGTGAATCCGTACCTTATGTCCAGTGAACGAAGAAGACGAATGGAAGAGAGTCCTACTTCGATATCACTAATGCTACATAAATACAAACGTGTATAAGTATCTAATTACTGAATACGTAACTGGTTTTATATCATGTCTTAACTTATATTATATGTTCATGTCATGTTTTACTGTTTTAAGCTTTATACTGTGTTTATCTTATATTTTGTCTATTCTGATTAAGTATTTCTTGTATTTCATGTATTATTATACTTACTGTGTAATAATAAGTAACTTTCTAAAAATAGCAGGTTTCCTAAAATAGAAAGTTTCCAAAAAATAGAAAGTTTCCAAAAATAGAAAGTTTCCAAAAATAGAAAGTTTCCAAAAATAGAAAGTTTCCAAAAAAAGAAAGTTTCCAAAAATAGAAAGTTTCCAACAATAGAATGTTTCCAAAAATAGAATTACTGCTTAAAATATATAAGTTTCTAAAAATAGAAAGTTTCCATAATAGATTAGCTGCCTTAATTAATAAATTTCTAAAAATAGACCATAATTAGATATAAGCTGGTTAAATAAGCTGATTATATAAGCTTAAGTGTTTTTTGATTATTATTCTAAGTCATGTTGTTATAAAGTATAGTTTATTAATTATTACATGTAAATTAAATAAACTATAGGTTAAAAGTATTTAATTAAATATATCATGTTTTTAATAAAGTTACAATACTTAGGTTAAAACATGTATTATTAATTACTAATAATATAACCTAAGTCATGCTAATTAATTAATTATAGTCATGGTTTTTAATAATTAATTAATTATAAGTCTAGTTAAATATAAATACTTAGGTTAAAATTCATGATCTAATAATTAAATTTTTAACCTAGGTCATGTTAATTAAATTGATCATGTCATGTTTTATTAATTTAATTTTTAACACATAACTATTAAAATCATAAACCTTAAAATAATCAATGAACCGGACCGTGACTAGAAACCATGAACCGGACCTGTAATCAACACCATACCCCGAACCAAGTCGGGGTTCCCCCTTGTTTGCTTCTTCCGTGGGATCATCACCACCATACCGAGACCATGAGGTCTCGGTGGTGGTTAATAAGCCAAGCCGAGACCCCCCTTGGTCTCGGTTAAACGTCGGCTAGAACAAACACCCCTAAAAACCCTTGTTTTGATTTACCCAGTATTCATAGACATGTTTTAATAATTATTTTTAATTAGTTTTTAAAAACATCATGATTTT
The DNA here is from genome assembly GCA_025667525.1 of Glebionis coronaria. Classification (NCBI taxonomy): domain Eukaryota; kingdom Viridiplantae; phylum Streptophyta; class Magnoliopsida; order Asterales; family Asteraceae; genus Glebionis; species Glebionis coronaria. The sequence goes on along the minus strand of CM046877.1, from coordinate 268,122,714 downwards.
ATGTGATTCATTAAATCAAAACATAAAAGAAAAAGGTTAAAAAAGTTATAACGAATACGTGGATCAATCAAAGATGAACATACACGAATGCTTGCATAAATTCCAAGATCAAAAATCAACCGAACACCCCCTTTTGGTGTCTTGAATCCGGGGGCCAAAGGAGAGAAGGAAGAAGGAAAAGATTTTAGGGTTTTAACTATTTTTCTTATTATGTAAATAATAAAACATGTTTTCCTAAATCCTTGTTTTAGTAAAAATTAAATGGGCTTGGCCCATTCTCTTGGTGTAGCTGTGGGTAGGGGGCCCCACATGGGGTAACCCGTACCTTTTTCCGAGTCTAATTATTGTAGTGTGTTCGTGTTTTATCGTGTTCGTGTTTTTATGTGTTCTAATTAATTATTGATCGTGACCTAATATATTTATTCGTGTTCGTAATAAATATATATACGTAATTAATATTAGCTCGTGATTAAATTACGTTCATGATTTCATGATCGCATGTTCGTGATTATAATTATTATTTGAATAATTATCGTGTGTTCATACGTAATAAATACTTATCGTGTTCTAACACGTACGTAATACTTACAATTCTTATACGTGAACGTAAACATGCTATAAAAGGAAAGTTTTAATCTAGTACGTACGATCTAAAGGGTACTATTCATGGTAAAAACATGCGAGTTTTACACAAGACGTCGGGCAAATTCTAACATGGTTACTGGCCCACTCTCAACCAAAGGCGCAGAGGAAGGAGGACTACTCTCAAAGCTGGGGCGTATTCTGGGTTCCCTAGCAACGTCAATTGGAAATATGACGCGGCACGCAGCAACGCTGCTCCCGTCCAAAGGTAGACACCAACAGCAGCGCAGGGGAGCAGTTGTCCCCGCAGCCAGGATAACTCCACATACCACGCGGCAGCGGGATCGTAGGGGCGTACTACCATCAGCACGAAGCACAAAACGGCGTGGTCATGCAAGCAAAGGATCCTCACAGACTAGGATGAGCTCGCATGGCTATGCGGAATCACTATCCAGCCCTACAAGAAGTGAGTTGAGAGGCATCTAGAATTGTGGACGATATTCTCCCTGAGATATTTCACAGTTAGCATGGACATTCCCTTTGCTACTACTAGCCCCAATAAGGATCCATGTATTTTTTCTTTATTGTCATTTTTTTTAGGGTTTCCTTTTTTATTTCAACATTGGCAAAAATATGAATAAAATGTTGCGGTTCCTAGCTAGCTCCGTGATAGGTGTGAAAACACCCATCCTTTTACCACTTAACTATAATAATAACCAAGCCAAAACGTGTATTTAATGTCGTAAAAGTCAGAATTATGCGTGGTTTGTGTTTTTATTGTGTTTTAGGACCAAAAGATGAAAAAGGAAGAATACATGGACTATCACGGGCTTTTATCGATGAAAACGGGAAAAGACGAAGTCAAAAGATCAAGAGTGCAAAAAGAACGGAAGTCCAAGGCCTATTCTGAAAATTTATCGAAGAAAATGTCTAAAGACGGATGTTTAATGAAGTCGAAGAACCAAGTCTAATTAAAGAATAAAATTATAAGACGAGTTCAATTTACATCGATAAATCCCGAGACGACGTCGAGAAAAACAAAGAATTTAAATCGAGTCGAGACAAGAAGAAAGAAAGAAGAAAGCTCCAACACATTTTCCTCCTCCTATATAAACCCTCCTAATATGTCATTAGGAGGTGTTAGTCATTTAGGGGTTAGTTAGTTTAGAATAGGAGAAGTGTAGTTTTGCTTTCTCTCTCTACATTTAATTTTCTCTCTCTAGATATAATTTAATTTTCATGTTTTAAATTGTTGAATCTTATTCTTTTAATCAAGCTTTTACTTTTAATTCTCATCCTTCCTTTCTTGTTTGGTTTAATTTAGTGTTTGGTTTATTGATTTGGTTGATTTAGTTTTGTAATCAAGTGGGTTTCATAGTTTTATTGATTTTTATTTCATAAAGTTCATTGATTTAGATGTTTTAATGCTTGGTAGATCTTAATTAGTGATTTATTGTTTTTAATTTTATTGTTTTTGGTTGTGTTCTTGAGTTTTAGTTTTATTTTATTAAGTGGGTTTTGATTGATTTGGTTTTTATTGTTAGTTTTATTGATTTGGTTTGATTGATTGTTGTTAGTTGATTATTAGTGGTTAGTTTAGTTTACTTTTTAGATTTAATTTGGTTGATTTGGGTTAAATTCGTGTTTTTGTTTCCCCTATTTTCGTAGTGTTTAAGTTTTTCTAGTTTTTCCCGAACAAAGCCAAATATCCCGAACCAATTATTTTTTCCGGACCAAGTTATGTTACCGAACGAGTGGTTTTTCCTGAACCAAGAAAAATCCCGAATGAAGCAAATTGTTAAAAAATTACCAAACGAACAAAAAACCCCGAACCAATGAAAAAATCCCGAATGAAGGAAAATCCCGAACCAAGGAATTCCCGCCAAAAAACACTGAACCAATGAATTACCATTTGTTCGGAAATTCCGAACGAATGTAACATTCCGAACAAACAGTTTATACATTGACATGCTAGCTAGCCTGTATGCTTCTATTTTCCCGCCAATTTATTCACCAGCTAGCTTGCTAGCTTGAGCAGCTAGGCTGCTTGCTTGATTAGTTTTTAGCATTGTTCCGCAATCGTTTAGTTTAATCTAAAAGCTGTTCCGATTTTATTTTTGAAAGTTACGTATTTTTAGTTGAATTTTTCATCTAAACTTAAAATTAATATTTTTTGGTAAAGTTAAAGTTTTATCTTTTATTTAGTACCCGCTTTAGGTTTTGTCTCGCTTAGCTTTAAAGTACCATCTTAGTTTTATTTTCTCCTTTTCATTAGGTTAATTTTGTTTTTCAGTCGAAAGTTAATTTCTTCGTTTAGTTTTATTTTTATTAATTGTTTCGTTTTAATTTACGTTTAAATATTTGTTTCGCTCCTTTATTATTAGTCAATCGTTTTTGGTTTATTTTTAATACGTTTCGCTTTTACCTTTTTAGTAGAAATAGAAAACCAAACTTCCCATTTTGTTAACCAAAAACAACTAAGTCACACTTTTAACCAGAGATCAATTCGACTAGACACCGTGAAAACGAACTTTTTAACGAGTAAAAAATCATGTATTAAAATGGCGCCGCTGCCGGCTCTTTTCGTGAAGATTAACGGTTTATTGTGAGAGACGCGTTGGATTTTGGGATCCGTTCACTTTTGAACGTTATTTTTCTTGCCAAAAAATTTTCAAAAATCCCAAAAACAACTGAAAAATCATAAAAGCATTTATTTTCGGAAGTTTTGCACCAAAAATATTCTTCTTGCGTATCTATTGTTCTTAATGGATTCGTTTGTTGACTGTGTAGGGTGTGGAAGACCATCTTCTGGTAGTCAATCCTGTCAATGGTTTTCATGCGAACGGTGTGGAATGGATATCCCTAATTATGAATTTGGCTGTTTTCTATCGTGCAATTCGATCAATTCGTACTTCAATTCATTCTTCTCTTCTAATGACACTATTTCACCCTCTCCCATATATGACGATCCATATCAACAAAATGCACCGGGTTTCTCTCAATACCCGTGTTGCAATCATTGTGGGGGCCCTCACGATACTTCTTATTTTCAGCCAATGAATTATTATGAGCCAAATCCGTGCCCTCATTTTTCTTCAACGATGGATTATTATGAACCAAATCCGTGTTCTAATTATTCTCAACCGATGAATTACTATGAGTCACATCCGTGCTATAATTCCGGTTTTCACAATTCTGAGCCCCCACAATACACCCTCGATCATCAACCTTCTGTTGGAATGTGTGAAGAAGAACGAGCCAATTTTTTGAATACACTTCAGTATGTTCAACATGAATTAGGTAGCATACGCGAAGCAAGGGAGGAGGAAAAGCGACAGCAACAAGAGCAAGTATCTAATCTTAGTGATTATACTCCTCCTCTTGTGCGTCCATACTACTATTATGATGATGACGAGGATGATATCTATAATCTCAACCCATCTTCTGAGATTACTACTCCTACTCTTGATATCCCTAATGCGTCTAAGGATAGTGATACATCGAGTGAGATTAGTGATTTTGACCTTGATAAATTCTTTGATGAGGTTTGTGATGTCCCTACTTTTGCTGAGCTTACGGACGAGGTCGCTCGTAATGATGATGATTTTTCTCCATGCTATGAGAATTTCACCTTTGAAATTTCTCAATCTCCTCCGGGAGATGAGGGCGATGTTGATTTATTCTCTCCGACTTACGAGAAGTTCACCACTGAACTTGGTCTTGTAGATGAGGTGGAAGACGTTATTCTTCGCGACAAATTACTGAAACTTCATCTTCTTATTGCTAAAAATGAAGCGTTGAATTATGCTCCTATTTCCGAGTCTTTACCTCCGTCTATTACTTCAGTTGAGAATAATGATACAGCTATGGAGGAAATTGACATTCTCTCAAGACCTCCGGGTATTGATGATGATGACATGGAGGGGGATATTCTTTTTAATAATTTGTTGCATGAAGATATTGTCCCAAGTCCCCCTCCCGAGCACCTTTCATCCACTCGTTTAGACACCATTACGGAGGATGAGTGCTTTGACCCGGGGGAGACATTGGCCATTCCATGATTGACACCTTTACGGCTTTGCCGCTCAGTGATAATCATATGTCTTTTGGGGCTGACATTTTGATTCCTTTACCCAGCCCACCTCCCGTGGATCACGACCTCACATACTTTTCGTATGTTGAGAGAACTTTCCTACCCTTCAAGACTTATCCTCCGGCCTCTCCTTTATTAATGTCCTCCTGGAACGAGTACAAGGTCTTTGATCCCGGTATTACATTTAAGGCTTCCCCATGGACCATTTAATTCGGGACGAGTCAGGCTCGTAACTTGGTTAACAAAAACAAGCGCTACTCGGGAGGCAACCCGATTATCTATCCTTTTATTCTGTTTTTTCTAATAAGTGTAGGGGGAGACCCTAGTATGTGTTTGTTGTTTTCTTTCTTATAATGTGCAGGGATTCGAGCTTTCAAAGATACATTCTTGATGACTTTTGACGACCCGTGATTCCGTGTTCCCGTCTTCCCGGTTCTATCCTAAACTCTTTTGATTCACTATTTTATATTTTTAAATATTAAAATAGGAATCACTTTAGTTGTCTCTTCCTTAACAAGATTTAAACAACGTGCACAATGTCCTAAGTGTAGGGAAGTTTAATCCCACATGCTTAAGCATTGAGGACAATGTTTATATTAAGTGTAGGGGGGACTTCTATCGAAGTTAAGTGGGCTTTTCCTTGTATTTGTCCTCATTTTAACCGAGAAATTGATTTTTTCGACATTTTTCAAAATTTTTAATCTATTTTGGCCTAGTAGTTTAGTAGTATTTTCCTTTGTTATCGATATTTACCTTCTTTGCTAGAATAAGTTTTTAATAAAGTGGTTTTACTTTTTAAACGTTGTGAATCTTTTGACTCAACCCGAGTTTACTTATCCAAGTTTACTCTAGCTAGTATCCTTAACGTGTTTAAGTCAAGTTTTGCTAGGCTTTTATTTAGGGAAATTTAAAACGCGAAAGTCTTAACTCTCACGGGTTAAGAACATGAACTTTTCGCAAGTTCCTATAATTGATCCTAGAAAGTCGTTTATCAAGGGAACTTTAAAATGCGAATTCTAAACTTGAAAAAGTCTAAGAGTTTGCAAGATCCTATAGACGACTTGAAAACCTAAAACTTTGATTTAATAGGCTAAGCATCCACGAGTCTCATTCCTTGAGATTTTAAATTGTGGAGAACGAGAGATGATAGAGTTAATCATAAGTTTGGTATTCTTTCATGAATTTATGTGAGTTGATTATAAGCTTTTTCTCCCATCGCTTGCTAATAAATTTAATTGCAATAAATAAGGTTGTACGATCTGAAAAGTTACTTAGCTTCTAGCGCAAGATCGTTTAAAAGTTGCTCGGTATTAATTAGAGTTCATAGCCAAGGCATAACTTATTGAAGAGGGATGCGAAGATTGGCGAGTCCGAAAAGGCCCTAACAAGGCATGAGGGCTACATTTTGTTGCTAAAGATCCAAAAGTGATGTGAAGAATCATTTATCAAAAATCAATATGAAGGATCGAGACACACGACGAAAAGCGAATACTCCCCTAAAGATCATGGAGAAGTCTATCCGAAAAGACCCTAGCAAGGTATGAGGATAAATCGATCCAAGTCCTAAAAGGAGGTGGATCGTTGTATATCAAAGTCCAAAATAAAGATTGGAGAAAAATGAAGAAGTCGTGGTCCAAAATTGAAGAATCTCTCAAAAACTTCAAGTGAAGAAATTCCTATTATGAAGAGAACACCATAATTTCTAGAACGTCTCTCAAAGATTCGAAGTAAGAAGTCGCTGCCAAATATCGGTCCGAGAAAGGTCTCAAATCGTGAAGCGAGTTATGCCAAGATATGAACTTTATGAGGTCCCGAGAAGCAGTTTTAAAAGATTTTGTCCTTTAGCTAAATATTGATTAAATCGTCCTACTTTATTTTCGGCCTTAATACATTATCGAAATAAGTCAACAATGCATCCTCGTGATCATTCAAGACAAGAATAAAATATAAGAGATACACCTAGGAATAAGGGAGTCTAAGTGAATAATTGGCCCACATGAGTTTGTGTTAGTTTGCTAACTTATAATAACAATGATCTCGTTTATAAGCTTGGTATGGGGAATGTGAAACTTGAGGATGATAAACATTCATGACTACCAAAACCCCAATGTAAGTCTTTGATCTCTTTACTTGTTTTCTTCTTTTAAATATTTGCAAATTTCTATCTCCTTAAGTTTACTTAATGTCTTGTGTTTAATAAAGGCCAATGTGGATTGATTATGATGGAAAATGTAAAACTTGCTTTGTAATTAATGCATTGCATGAGGGCATTGCAATGGTCAAGTGTAGGGGATTTGATAGGTGTGAAAACACCCATCCTTTTACCACTTAACTATAATAATAACCAAGCCAAAACGTGTATTTAATGTCGTAAAAGTCGGAATTATGCGTGGTTTGTGTTTTTATTGTGTTTTAGGACCAAAAGATGAAAAAGGAAGAAAACATGGGCTATCACGGGCTTTTATCGATGAAAACGGGAAAATACGAAGTCAAAAGATTAAGAGTGCAAAAAGAACGGAAGTCCAAGGCCTATTCTGAAGATTTATCGAAGAAAAAGTCTAAAGACGGAAGTTAAATGAAGTCGAAGAACCAAGTCTAATTAAAGAAGAAAATTATAAGACGAGTTCAATTTACATCGACAATTCCCGAGACGACGTCGAGAAAAACAAAGAATTTAAATCGAGTCGAGACAAGAAGAAAGAAAGAAGACAGCTCCAACACATTTTCCTCCTCCTATATAAACCCTCCTAATATGTCATTAGGAGGTGTTAGTCATTTAGGGGTTAGTTAGTTTAGAATAGGAGTAGGGTAGTTTTGCTTTCTCTCTCTAGATTTAATTTTCTCTCTCTAGATTTAATTTAATTTTCATGTTTTAAATTGTTGAATCTTATACTTTTAATCAAGCTTTTACTTTTAATACTCATCCTTCCATTCTTGTTTGGTTTAATTTAGTGTTTGGTTTATTGATTTGGTTGATTTAGTTTTGATTAATCAAGTGGGTTTCATATTTTTATTGATTTTGATTTCATAAAGTTCATTGATTTAGATGTTTTAATGCTTGGTAGATCTTAATTAGTGATTTATTGTTTTTAACTTTATTGTTTTTGTTGTGTTCTTGAGTTTTAGTTTTATTTTATTAAGTGGGTTTTGATTGATTTGGTTTTTATTGTTAGTTTTATTGATTTGGTTTTTATTGATTGTTGTTAGTTAATTATTAGTGGTTAGTTTAGTTTAATTTTTAGATTTAATTTGGTTGATTTTGGTTAAATTCGTGATTTTGTTTCCCCTATTTTCGTACTGTTTAAGTTTTTCTAGTTTTTCCCGAACGAAGCCAAATATCCCGAACGAATTATTTTTTCCCGAAAGAGTGGTTTTTCCCGAACCAAGAAAAATCCCGAATGAAGCAAATTGTTAAAAAATTACCGAACGAACAAAAAACCCCGAACCAATGAAAAAATCCCGAATGAAGGAAAATCACGAACCAAGGAATTCTCGCCAAAAAATACCGAACCAATGAATTACCATTTGTTCGGAAATTCCGAACGAATGTAACATTCCGAACAAATAGTTTATACATTGACATGCTAGCTAGCCTGTATGCTTCTATTTTCCCGCCAATTTATTCATCAGCTAGCTTGCTAGCTTGAGCAGCTAGGCTGCTTGCTTGGTTAGTTTTTAGCATTGTTCCGCAATCGTTTAGTTTAATCTAAAAGTTGTTCCGATTTTATTTTTGAGGGTTACGTATTTTTAGTTGAATTTTTCATCTAATTTTAAAATTAATATTTTTTCGTAAAGTTCAAGTTTTATCTTTTATTTAGTACCCACTTTAGGTTTTGCCTCGTTTAGCTTTAAAGTACCATCTTAGTTTTATTTTCTCATTTTTCATTAGGTTAATTTTATTTTTCAGCCGAAAGTTAATTTCTTTGTTTAGTTTTATTTTTATTAATTGTTTCGTTTTAATTTACGTTTAAATATTTGTTTCGCTCCTTTATTATTAGTCAATCGTTTTTGGTTTATTTTTAATACGTTTCGCTTTTACCTTTTTAGTAGAAATTGAAAACCAAACTTCCCTTTTTATTAACCAAAAACAATTGAGTCACACTTTTAACCGGAGATCAATTCGATTAGACACCGTGAAAACGAACTTTTTAATGAGTAAAAAATCATGTATTACTTCGTAGCCCAAATAATGTTTCTTTTCTATCTTTTATGCATAAGAGTGTTGTTTCTTCTCTGAAATATATATATATATATATATATATATATATATATATATATATATATATATATATATATATATATATATATATATATATATATATATATATAGTGTGAGGTTATTTTCAGAACCAAAAAAAAGTCGAGAACTGCGAGAACCAATCTACACCATAGATTTTCTGATCAATGGTTAACATAAGTAGTGGCATAATGGTAAATATATGGAAGTTTTTCTTATAAGATTTTAAATGTCTAGGGGTAAACATGGTATTCCATAAATATTATAAGAGAAATGAACAAAATGAATACGTAACTGTTCTAGGACCGGTTACAACATTTACAATTTCTAAAACAAATCAAGTCTTCTCTCTCATAAAAAAAAACCCTAGCAACCTCCATTGAAGTTTTTGTTGCCACCGTGCCTTCTCACATAGTTATGTTACTTCCCTCTCCCGGATGCATGAAGAACAACCATGCATCTCGATCTGTTATCTGCTTCTCTCCGTAGATGAATACAACTGAAAACGATCGCCCGCACCGTTACTAAAAGCAATCATTCGCAACACTTTCATCACATATACAAGGTTATATTTTACTTTGATTTTGGAATTTTCTTTTTTGTATCACGTTTAATATTTTTTAATTTGTTTTATGTTTTGAAAAATGTTTTGATATGAAATAAATAATGGTTTTGGTAGTGCAATTAGTACTTTGATTACATGTGCATAAAGAAGAAATTTTTGTGTCAAATATGAGGAACATCAGTAGGAAGAATATATACTGATTAGAAAATTCAGGATTGTTTTTATTTATTACTGTAGTTTGATAGTTTGATAAAATGGGGCACCAGATGTTTTTTTAACCATGGTGAAATATATAAAGATTAAAGATTATGGTACGTGATGCACAAGTATAGCTACTGAAACTTTTTCTTACTATTGTGTGTCACTGTGTCATATTAGAGGTCACTAATCAAGTAGTCTATCAAGGTGCAGATGGATTTAACTTATGTTTTTATTCCTGATATGGTGTCTACAAAATTTGTAAGTTCATCCTTTTCGAATTGGTTTCATAAGTCTCAAAAGAACTAGAGTTTTTCATTATAAAAAAATGTTTTAATAAGGACTTTAGTCTTGAATTGATGTTTCTAAGTTTGTCAACGAAAAAAGAAAAAATTAATTCGATTTCTATAATGGGAGAAGCTCATTGATCTAGGTTCGTCAATGTGTTAACTCGTACACCTGTGTATGAAAATATGGTGGTTGTGTATGTGTTCATTTGTATTTGATAGAAACAATGTTACTATATATCATAGCTGAATACTAGAATCAAAAAATTATAAGGATACGACATATGTGTATTGGTTCATGCACAGATGCACACATTCGAAAAATGTCGAATGCGCATACTTTCACGTATGCACAACTAAACAAAACTCAAAATTTGTAAATTGGTATAAAAAAATTCATGTATGCACAGGTACATACACTAGAATGACCTGATTCTTATTATATACATGTAATCGAGTGTAAACTATTACCTATATTTTAGTTTGATTGGTACTTGACTATGTTCATGTATTTATTTATAGGTTAAACACAATTTGGCATTTGGTTAATGGGAAATGGTGTCTACGCATGTGATGTGCATATGTATTTCGAAGTTGCGTGTGTATGAAGTCAACTTAATGTGGAATTAAACGATGAACAGAAAGCGTATGCACTCATGCAGTGGTTATCGATTCTTCACATGTTTTAGTGTTTAGAAAAGATGAAGAAGAGCATGCATGCACATGTGACTAATCTGAATTCTGATGAATAGAGTGCATACACACATGTATGCGGAATAAAAGATGCTAACGATCGAGAACCGCACATGAGTACAATTAATATTATTTTTTGATGTCTTTTAGCTATGTAGTATATAGTATATTTTGTAACTATTTTGTGGTTTGAATCTTAGATATTGTTTATGAAGTTTGGATTTTACATTATACAAAATTTATTTTAAGGCTTGTATATGTGCATAGATTCTTTTATTTAGCATATTCATCGAGTAATGTAAGCAACAAAAAGAAAAAAAACTAACGACACAGGGTGAAATGGACAAAAATGAAACTAATAATGACTTAGGACATGACTAACTTTATTCTTCTACCTAATTCATATTCATATACTCGTTTGAACTACAGATCTTTACAATATTATGTCAATTAAATATATCCATGCCTAAAAATATGGAAGTAACCAACTATCTTTACAAGTAGTTTTGAAACTAAATGAAAACCTGATTTTACATGAATACCCTTTTGATTAAATTAGTATTTATTAAGTAGATGAAAATTTCTGATTGGTTGATTTTAGTTCTCGCAGTTCTGTACGTTTATTTGGTTCTGAAAATAACCTCACCCTATATATATATATATATATATATATATATATATATATATATATATATATATATATATATATATGTTTGGCCTTCCAGTGTACATGTACAATAAACGTTTCCCTGTTAAATAAGAGGACTAAGTTTACCCTACTAATTAAACTTTTCGTGTAAGAGGGATGCACCCCCAACGACGCCGGATCAAGTATCCTTTGTTAGGCAGCTTCCCACAAGACGTTGTGGTAAGTATAGCAGTCAGCATACTTTATGACAGATATGCACAAGACACAGTGTGCACGCCTAACAAACTTGTCATTCTCTATGACATTACTTATGGTAGTAGTGGCAGGACCACACGTAATGACTTCTGACTCGTCCCATAAGTTTAGAGTCGCACTACCATGAGTGTACTCACAAACAAGCGTTCTGTCTCACACAGAGGTGAATACGGACACCTGGACCCACACATATAACAAAGAACGTGAACATACCACAGGATGCTATGTATTGGCAAACAAGCAGGTTGCCATAAATAATATACAAATTCTTTAACTTACAAACTTATCGTGCGTGATGTAGTGGTTTTACACACCTTTAAGAAAAGGAGGTAAATAGGGCAAGTATTAAGTATCGGTTTAGGAAAACCAAGCACTAATGACCAATGAGGTTCAAGTTCGTTTCCCAAGGAGGCAAGTGCGTTGTGTTAAGAAGTGATTAATGGTTTGTGATTATATTGATGAGAAATGAAAAGAGGAAAAGAGATTAGACGAGAATGACGGTTACGATTACGAATTAAACTAAGACGAATAGTCGTTCACGTAAAACCGTAAAAAGTGACAAAACTAAAAAATTTATCCTAAAAATTCCTAGAAAACTAAAATAAATCCTAAAAATGTATTAGAGTTTAAAAAATCAAAAATCACTCAAACCTTTTATTTAATTAAATAATAATTTTTTAATGCTAATTAAAGCCAAAAAAATCAATTTAATTATCAAAAAGCCCAAAATGAGATTTTTTCACTTGTAAACCTCAAAAATACCTTAACTAAATTTATAACTATTTTTGAAAATTTTAAAATTGATTAAAACTATTTAAAAACAATTAAAAACTATTAAAACTTAAAATAATTCTAAAAATTAATCTAATGACAATAAAAATATTCTAAAAATTGTAAAATTCCTAACTTAATGTATTTGATCTAAGAAAAATGAAAAACTTAGAAAAATCTAAATTTTAATTTTTAATAATAAAATAATAATAAAATATTAATAAAAATCCAAAATTTATAAAAATTCTAAAAATTTGCAATCCTACTTATTTTAACCTAAATAATGCAGAAATGAAGTTGAAATCACAAAATACCCCTATTGGGCCTTGAAATGGGCTAAAACTACAAACAGTCCCTTAATGGGCTTGAAATAGGCCCAATAAGAAAAATGTTGTCCAAATAAGCCCAAAATCTCGTATATGACTTAAAATTTGATTTTAAGAACAAAGCTCTGAAGGCACAAAAGCTGAAAATGTGTTTAAGCTAGCTTATTTCAAAGCAACTTATTCTTAATGGGCTTTTTGGCCCATTAAGTTATAAGCTGATGCCATAAGCCAAAATTTGACACACAAGCTTCTTTTGAGTTACTTAAGAGATCTGTAAAAAGAAAATTGGAAAAAGCACAATAAATAAGCCTGAAATAATCCAAGACTCTCTTCACAAAACGACAAAATAGTCGTTTTTGAGTTCTAGACCACCTCAAGTGCTGATTCAACTTTCAAAATCTTTTATATGAACTAATTAAGCAAAATAATCAAAAAGTTTTCAAATAAGCACAAGCAATAAGCCAGAATAAGCAGATAAGCACTTATGTTAAAGTCAACTTAATGAGTTTTCTAGTAAAAAGTCAAAGTCAAAGTCTAATAAGCTCCAGATCAAATAAATGGGCCAAATGAGGAAGATCTATCACAAAAAATAAGTTGTTGCAAGTCTGGATAAGCCAATTTGGCTTATGAATAAGCTGTTTGAAGATTTACACTAGCAGGGGCTAGTTTTGGAGGTTGAGCAGTGGGAACTTTTCCCCCTGCTTGACCTTTTTTACTTTTTGTCTTTTGTGACTTTTTGTTGGATTCAAGTTACAAACAAGGCACCCTTGTAATAAGTGGATCACAAGGAGTCAAGAACAACAAAGAAATCACACTTCCAATCAGCCAAATGATACAGTTAATTCAAAACATCCATAGACCTAGCCTAGATATGAACAATACGCAGTTTTGGTTCAATAAGCACTTTTAGCAAGATTCATCCAACCAAACTTCACCAAATGCATACACAAGCTATAATAAATTCAAATGAACAAATTTTAACAGGTTTCATGCATTGATTCAAAGTCTAGATCAAGATTTAAGCAATCAAAAGTTACTGATGAACAAAGAACATGCAGTTATGAACACTTGCTGATATACTTGACCACAAGGCCAGATTCAAACACTCAAATCTCTTAATCAGGTTATATAAACTATGTTTAATCACTTGTTACCCCTAAGCATGCATACAAACTAAGTGTTACCAAGTTCTTAGGTCAAAACAAGCAGATTTCAAGTTTTTATATCACAATCTTAGATTTGATGTTTAAAGTCCAATAACTTGCAGTAATGAGCACTCAACCAAGTGAATAGGAAATACAAACAACCAACAACACTTTCCAATAACACAATAACAAGTTATGATTTTAAACAGGTTAACCCAAACACCCCTTATCTTTTTCAATTCAAGATTAAACAAGTATAAGTGTGATTCAATTTTACCCAAGCCCAATCAAACACAATAACAAATGTATTATGCAGTATCAAGCAAGATTAAACCATAAAAACAATAAGAACACAAGTAGAACTAAAAATCACAAATTTCAAGTACTTTGACTGATTTTTGAGAAAGGGGTTCAAACCTCATGGATGTACATCCACACCCACGAATGTTTGAGCTGATGTGCTAGCAAGAACAAGCACAAGCTTCCACAAAAAAGCTGCTAAGATTAAACAAGGTTAGAAGCAATATTATCAAAAACAGAAAGGTGACAAATCTTGATTAATGCAACCCTTGTACCCCACACTTGATTATCCCCAAGTTATAAGCCTCACAACACCTTGATAACACTTTATCAGGATGCTATGATCCAGTTATAGCCCAAGAACTCCAAGGTGTACCAAGGAACTTAGCAAAATATCAAGGTTTTATAATTTTGAGCAATTTCTTGCACAAAGCTTGATAAAACGTTTTGAGATTCAAGTTTAGCAAACATATAACATAAACAAGCAGAGTAAGAGATTTGCACTTGGTTTTTCTTCACAAATTCAAACACAATTCATTAAACATGAAAATGGCTTTACAGAAAAGTGAACAAGGAAAAATCAAGAGCAGTTGTGCAAATGAGACCCTATGGCTTTATATAGAGCCTTACATGTGAACTAAGAACAGATAAAAACACTAAACCCTAATGCTTGAAGTCCCAAAATTGCCCTTGTCGAATTTGAATATATTGAGCACATGTGAAGGATTCTTGGCTGTTTGTGGAGCTGGCATGTGATGGAATTTTGATCAAAGGCCCAAAATAAGTTTAAAAATGAAGCTAGGATCTTGGACGTTGGATGTGGCAGGGTTTTTGGAATCTTCTTCAAAAGAGTGGGACAAAGGGTTTATCATGTGACAATGGGATGATGTGTCAAAGGTTTTTAAAGTTGGGATGTGATTAAGATGACCTTAATCACATTTCTGGATAATTTGGTGGTTTAATTTCAAGTAGATTAAGAAAACCCAATTGTGTTCATACGTTAAACAGTGCATGGTTTGATTTGTTTTTGGGTTTAAACATGTTGTTAAGCGCCAAAATAAACTAATCAGTTATTATTAGTTTATTAAACTAAGTGGGATGGTGAGGTGGCAAGGGAATGAGTTGTGATTGGTTAAAATGGGTTAGTGGGACACGTGTAGGATTATGGTTGGTCTAGGTATGTTTCATTGTCTGCCAACTTTGCCCCCTCTTTTCTCCTTTCTTTGTCATTTGATGTTTAAACAAGATAAAACCGGATCCCTTTGTTAATAAAGTTTCCATTTTCACACTTTTGCCCCAAATACTTTTCCAATGTATTTTCAGGGGTATTTCTTGCCATTTGTTGATTCTTGAAGGGCTATTTTGGCATTTTCTTCATAGATCATGGTCATGACTTGTATGATTGACTTTTTGGAGGACTAATATTGGCAAGTCTTGATTGTTGAGGGACCATTTTTGCCAATTCTTCAAAGTGGAGGGCCCTTTTTGTAAATTTGACAAACTTTAAGGACCAAACTTATAATTATCAATATACAAGGGTTTAAAGTGTCAATTCTTCAGTATTGGAGGACCCTTCTTGCATAATCTTCAATTCTTAAAGGGTTTTTCTTGGAAAATCTTCATTAGGGCTTGGTTCTTTGTGCGGCTTCGTTTCCCGTGTTCGTTTTTGCATGTTTCTTGTGATCTTTTGTCATTTTCTCAATATCCGTACCTAAAATACACAAGTAACAAACACAAGCATATATTTGGCATTTTTCATGATATTTTATGCATTTAAAGCCCGTTTTGGACGATGAGACTATGTATAAAAGCAGTCTCATCACTCCCCTATACTAAACCATTGCCGTACCCTCACGCAATGCTAGAATAAAGTATCATAGCACCTCCATAATTCATTTTTATTCACTTTTATTGAATGATAAACTAGCTACACTACTACTATTACTTCTACTTGCGTTTTAGACATAATGTATGATTTTCATCACAAAATGGGACGTTTAGGTTCATAGAATAAGAACACGTGAATGCTTCGTTAGAAATAATTTCGTCGTCCTCGGTTTTCACCCCAATTCCATGCTAAGCGTGCAACGAGATCATTGTCATTATAAGTTAGTAATGCTAACTCTACTCATATGCCCTAATCACGTACTTATCCTCCCATATTCCTAAGTTGTATCTCTTATATTTTATTTTGTCTTGAATGTTTCACGAGGATACATTGTTTGACTTATGCGATGATAGAGATTTAGGTCTAAAAATAGAGTCCTAACGTTGTAACCAAGACCATCGAATTAATAACCCCCCTAATAGATAACGATGTCAAAAAATTAAGTCAACAGGAAGGATCGACAAACACGGTTTTATAACGGTTTTAAACATGAGACTTATTACCAAGACTTTTATACGCCCCCTAATGGAAGGGCCTTATTATCATAGGTTTACCTCCATCTTTTATTCAACTTTGCCATGAAGCTTTTATTATGACTTCGGTCTTGCCTTGCCTTTTATTTAACCTCGCCATGAGGTAATTATTATGGCCAAAGACGTATATCCTCACGCTAAAAGCGAATTTTAGATCTTTAAAGCTTCAAAGATTAAGGCTTGATTCACTTTCAATTTTGCATAGATTTTTCGGCCTTGTGAGCTTCAAATTGTTTGCTTGATTTAGGTGAGCACTTGAAATCTTATTATTAGGTGAAGCTTTTGATTATTGGGGTTGCCAATACTTCAAAACCATGACGCTGGCGATACTTTAATGTCTTCCCAATTTAATTACATAGAAGCTACTAGAAAAGACTAGAAACCAACAATCAAGACTAAACCGCTAAGTCAATACTTATTAAGCAAAAAATATTTACAAGCGAAGGGAGAATAAGCAAACAACGAGAACACATGAGTTTTTGAAAGAATACGAGTATTCTACGTTTAGCATAGTAACTTATAATTAACTCTATCATTTCTCGTCCTCATTTAAGAGACTTAGCCTAATATAAAAGTTAAGGAATCGAAGCTAAGTGCTCAACACGCACGGTCGAGTCAAAAATTACTCTTATTCTCGCCATCAGAAAATCTACATTCGTGTCTTCAAACACTTATAAAACATGAGAAAATTTTAAAATTTGGTCATTTTTAGCCTAATTTTGCAACAAAACGATAAACAAAAAGATAAACTTAGGAAAGCGTGAAGGTTTTGCAAGGCAAGTATCTATTCACCCCCATACTAAAATTAAACATTATCCTCAATGTTTCGAGTTTAGGGGTTGTAAAACCCCCATACTAGAGACGTAGTCGAATGCTTAATCTAGCATGGAAAGGGTGGGACCATTAAATTTAAAGCCATTTATGAAGTGTGCTATAAACCTAAGGTTAGAACATAAAAGGATATATCATGGATAATGAGAAATTATTCCAAGAAAACGATCGAGTGCTCCCATAAAACGAACACGAGAGGCTCCAATCGTGAAGATAATGATCATCTAAAATCCACAGTTCACAAACAACCACGGAACAAAGGTTGGAATGGCACAAATCCCCACACATTACTACATTAGAAAGCGATAATATGTACATAGGATAAGCATGGGACTCCCCCACGAGGCACCTTGTTTTTTATTACCGAGTCATTAGCTCGACTTGATCCCCTCAATACTAATTATCACTGGGGAAGGTGATTGGGTCGAGGTAGTTCAAGGATAGAACTTCCCCGCCAAAGTAGTGCTTCAACCTATCTCCATTCACCTTGAAATTGGGGCCATCATTTTGAGCTAGCTCGATGGTCCCATATGGAAAAACTTGAGTCACGGTGAATGGACCGGACCAACGGGATTTCAACTTACTGGAAAGTATTTTCAATCGAGAGTTAAAAAGAAACACTTGATCTCCAATGTTAAAAACCCGGTTTTTAATTTTTGAATCATGAAACTTTTTAGTCTTTTCTTTATAAATCAATGAATTTTCATAAGCAATGTCCCTTAATTCATCCAATTCATTTAATTGCATTTTCCGTTGTTTTCCCGCGGTCTCCATATCTTCATTACAATGCTTAAGGGCCCAATAAGCTTTGTGTTCAAGTTCAATTGGCAAGTGACAATTCTTCCATACACAAGCTTATAAGGAGTGCACCCGATGGGCGTCTTATGAGCGGTCCTAAAGGCCCATAAAGCATCGTCCAACTTATCCGACCAAGATTGTCGGTTTTCTCCAATAGATCTCTCCAAGATCCTCTTCAAAGCTCGGTTTGAAACCTCGACTTGCCCACTCGTTTGTGGGTGATAAGCCGTAGAAAGACGATGCGTAACCCCATATTTCCTTAGGACCCTTTCGAATTGGTCGTTACAAAAATGGGTTCCATGATCGTTTATGATCACACGAGGGATTCCAAACCGAGAAAACAAGCTTTTCAAAAACTTGACTACCACACGAGCATCATTGGTGGGAAAAGCCTTAGCTTCCACCCACTTAGATAGGTAGTCAACGGCGACAAGGATGTACTTATTACCACGAGATGATGGGAACGGCCCCATAAAGTCAATGCCCCAAACGTCAAAGATCTCACACACTTGGATGATATTTTGTGGCATTTCATCATTTTGTGAGGCTTTTCCTTGTCGTTGGCATGAGTCACACGACTTCACAAGTGCATGTGCATCTCAGTAAATAGTAGGCCAAAAGAAACTGGCATCAAAAACCTTCTTAGCCGTGAGATTAGCACCATGGTGACCACCCGTGGGTCCCTCGTGACAAGCTCTAAGGATGTTAGAAGCTTCGGTGCCAAATACACAACGTTGAATGATTTGATCCGCACAAGTTCGAAACAAGTAAGGGTGGTTCCAAAAATAGAACTTGACGTCACGAAAGAATTTTCGTTTTTCTTGAGTCGTCATACCCTTGATGATGAAGTTCCCCGCATGGTAATTTGCGATGTCCGCAAACCATGGGGTAGAAGAATCAAGCTTAGAATTCACTACACCAAGTGTCTCGAGCGGAAATGTTTCGGTGATTTCCTTGGGCTCATAAACACTTTGATGAGGATCTTCCAAACGAGAAATATGATCGGCCGCTAGATTCTCGGCTCCTTTTTTATCAACGATTTTGTGATCAAATTCTTGAAGGAGGAGAATACAACGAAGTAATCTTGGATTTGCATCTTGTTTAGCCATAAGATACTTGATAGCCGAATGATCCGTATACACTATGCATTTAGTCAAGACGAGATAAGGTCGGAATTTCTCAAATGCATACACCACGGCAAAGAATTCCTTTTCCGTTGTAGTGTATTTTAGTTGAGCCTCGGTCATCGTCTTGTTAGCATAGTGAATAGGCAAGAAGTGCTTATCATGACGTTGCCCCAATACGTCCCCAATAGCGTAGTCACTAGCATCACACATGAGCTCAAAGGGAGGTTCCAATATGGAGCAACAAGAATGGGAGCTTCGGTAAGTTTCCTCTTAAGGATTTCAAAGGCTCGTACACAATCTTCGTCAAAGACAAAACGTGCATATTTTTCGAGGAGATGTGTAATAGGTCGAGAAATCTTTGAAAAATCCTTGATGAATCGACGATAATAGCCCGCGTGGCTGATAACTAGGGTTTTACCTAATTAAAAATTATGTTCGTTTAAAGTATGTCTGCTCGAATTGATCTTAGTTCTCTATGTGACATCGTTTTATTTTGGTGGAAACAAAGCTGTGTCGTTGTAGTGTTTAAAATTAAAAGTGCGAAACTTAAAAGTAAAGGTGCTCTTAAAGTAAATCTAAGTCTAAATAAAGTAAAGGTGCAGGTATTTAAAAACGTGACTGAAATTAAAGGGCGATAACGTAAATAACGTAAACTTAAATCTATCTAAGGCAAACTTAAAGTGCGACTAAAACTAAGGCAAATCTAAAATAAAACTAAGTCAAATAATCTTAAAGTGCAATTAAATAAAAGGCGGGAAAAATAAAGCTTGAAAATAAAAATCAAAGACAAAGGCTAATAAGAACCTGAATACAGCTCATTCGGAATAAACCTTCGTTTGGAATAATCACTCGTCCTAAATGTCACCTTCGGTTGAAATGATTCTTCTTTACTTGGAATATTACCAAAATCCTTGATCCGGAACTAATTGATCTGAATATGTCACTTATCCAAAACAATCCTTCGTTCGGAACTTTACTGATTTGGAACTTGTAAAATCTGCCTTGATTCGGAAGTATTTTGTCACCCTTGATTCGGAAGTTTCCGAATGAAGCCCCTTGATTCGGAAGTTTAGAACTTCCGAATGAACACCCTTGACACGGAAGTTTATGACTTCCGAATGAAAAGCCTTGATTCGGAACTTGATCCTTGATTCGGAACTTTGAGTTGATGCGGAACTTTTGAGAAGTTCCGGATGAAACCCTTGGTTCGGAACTTTGGAGTTCCGAACGAATACTTTTGGTTCGGAAGTTTTCACTTCGTCCGGAACTTTGAAAGTTCCGGATGAACAAGTTTGGTTCGGAAGTTTTTCTAATCCCAAATCTTCCGGATGAAGCCTTGATTCGGAACTTTAAAAGTTCCGAATGAACACTTTCCCTCCCTCTTGGTTCGGAACTTTTCCTGGAAAGATCAGAAACAAAGCAAACACCCCCGAAGAACAAGGAGATACAGAAATAGCAGATATAACCAAAAATTAATCAAATAAACACAAATGATTTAAACTAAACAGTAACGAGATCAATAGATAACATAAACAAACAATTTAAAACACGAAATCAAACAACTTTAACCAAAATAATCAAACACCACTTGGATCAAAATAAAAGCATGAACATGAACATAACATAAACACATGAATCAAAGAATAAGAAAGGTAGATAAGAGATTGACAAGATAAAATAAAGATTTGACAAGAATTAAAATGAAAACTTACTTGGAATTAAATGGTAATTAAGGTGCATAACAAGGTAATTAAATTGACAAGAAAGTAAATGACAAGGTATTTAAATGTGGAAGACTAATTGTCACACTTAGCCAACAAAATGAAATGTAAACAAGCCTAATCTATATATAGGGGAGGATTAGGAAGCTTCCTCCCCTCTTTCCTTTTCTCTTAATTGCGTAGTTAAGTCCCTCCTTCTTTAATCTTCATTTAATTGCATACTTAGTCCTTTTCTTCTAATCTTCTTTAAACTTGGACTTAAGGGACTTTTGGCTTCGGGATTTCTTCGAACTTGTCTTTAAATTCTTCCATAAAATAGACTTGAATTCTTCGGCTTTTGATAAACTTCCGTCTTTTGACTTTTTCTTCGATAAATCTTCAGAATTGGTCGTGGACTTCCGTTCTTTTTGCACTCTTGACTCCTTGACTTCGTCTTTCATCCTTTTCTTCAATAAAAGTCCGTAAATGCCCGTGAATGTCCGTGTTTTCTCCAATTTTCACCTTTTCATCCTAAATAACAACAAAAACACAAACCACGCATAATTCCGACATAAAAGACATAAAATACACGTTTTGGTTCGGTTGTTATTGTAATTAAGTGGTAGAAAAGATGGGTGTTTACACACCTATCAAATCCCCTACACTTGACCATTGCAATGTCCTCATGCAATGCATTAGTTACAAAGCAAGATTACATTTTTCATCATAATCAATCCACGTTGGCCTTTATTAAAGAGATAGAAAATTAAAAACATACAAAATAAAGAAATCAAAAGCATACCTTGGGTTTTGGAAATGTCATGAATAATCATCATCCTCAAGTTTTCACTTTCTCCAAACCAAGCTTAAAAACGAGATCATTGTTATTATAAGTTAGTAGACTAACACGTACTCATGTGGGCCAATTATTCACTTAGACTCCCTTATTCCTAGGGGTATCTCTTATATTTTATTGTTGTCTTGAATGATCACGAGGATGCATTGTTTGACTTATTTCGATAGTTATTTAGTCTGAAAATAAAGTGAACGATTTAATCAATAGTTAGCTAAAGGACCAAATCTTTTAAAACTGCTTCTCGGGACCTCATAAAGTTCATATCTTGGCATAACTCGTTTCGCGATTTGAGACCTTTCTCGGACCGATATTTGGCAGCGACTTCATACTTCAAACCTTGAGAGACGTTCATGAAATAATGGTCTTCTCTTCATAATGGAATTTCTTCACTTTGAAGTTTTGAGAGATTCATACTTGGACCACGACTTCTTCATTTTTCTCCAATCTTTATTTTGTACTTTGATATACAACGATCCGCCTCCTTTTATGACTTGGATCTATTTATCCTCATACCTTGTTAGGGTCTTTTCGGATACACTTCTCCATGACTTTTAGGGAGTTTTGCTTTACGTCGTGTGTCTCGATCCTTCATATTGATTTTCGATAAATGATTCTTCACATCACTTTGGATCTTTAGCAACAAAATATAGCCCTCATGCCTTGTTAGGGCCTTTTCGGACTCGCCAATCTTCGCATCCCGCTTCAATAAGTTATTCCTTGGCTATGAACTCTAATCCATACCGAGCAACTTTTAAACGATCTGGGGCTAGAAGCTAAGTAACTTTTCAAATCGTACAACCTTATTTATTAGCAGATAAATTTATTAGCAAGCGATGGGAGAATAGGCTTATAATTAACTCACATAAATTCACGAAAGAATACCGGAATTATAATTGGCTCTATCATCTCTCGTTCTCCACAGTTTAAAATCTCAAGTAATGAGACTCGTGGATACTTAGCCTATTAAATCAAAATTTTGGGTTTTCGAGTCGCCTATAGGATCTTGCAAATTCTTGGACTTTTTCAAGTTTAGAAATCGCATTTTAAAATTCCCTTGATAAACGACTCTCTAGGATCAATTATAGGAACTTGCGAAAAGTTCTTGTTCTTAACCCGTGAGAGTTAAGACTTTCGCGTTTTATAGCTCCCTATATAAAAGCCTAGCAAAACTTGACTTAAACACGTTAAGGATACTGGCTAGAGTAAACTCGAATTGAGTCAAAAGATTCACAACGTTTGAAAATTAAAACCACTTATTAAACATTTGTTCTAGCAAAGAAAGAAAATAACTATACAAAGGAAAAACTAATAGGCCAAAATAGATCAAAAATTTTGAAAAATGTCGAAAATTGATTTTCCGGTTAAAATGAGGACAAATACAAGGAAAAGACTACTTAACTTCGATATAAGTCCCCCCTACACTTCAGATAAACATTGTCCTCAATGTTTAAGCATGTGGGAGTAAACTCCCCTACACTTAGGACATTGTGCACTTTGTTTAAATCTCGCTAAGGAAAAGACAACTAAAGAGATTCCTATTTTAATTTTGAGAAAATATAAAATAGTGAATCGAAAAGAGTTTAGGATAGAACCGGGAAGAAGTAGAACACAGAATCACGGGTCGTCAAGAATCATCAAGAGTGGATCATCGAAGCTCGAATCCCTGATTAAGAAGTGAGGAGAGGAAAGAAAACCAACTGGTCCCCCCTACGCTTATGGTAAAGAAAGCGAAAAGATAGATGCATGGGTTGCCTCCCAAGAAGCGCTTGGTTTTTTGTTAACCGAGTCGTGAGCCTGACTCGACCTTGATCATCAACGGAAGAAGCATGAAACATATCCACCAGGATCAAAGACATAGTTTTCATCCATCAATAAGCAAGTGCTTAAGGCGAACAAGGCAAGCCAAAGAAGAAGTGGCAGGGTTCCCTTAAGCAGCGATGGAGCACGATGGAAGCAAGGGTGAAGTGCAAGCTTGTCTTCAAGATTTCCAAAGATTTTTCCTTTTATTTCATCAGGTGGATACTGAGATGGCTTAAAGACTTCAATACCGGGGTCGAACACCTTTTCCTTTAGGGGAAAATAGCACTCAGGCTCAGCCGAGTGTGAAAAAGATCCGCAAAGAAGCACAACCTCGTCCTCAGAAGGGGGACAAAGAGGTGTCAAATCATAAGTGCAACGGATTTCGGTGTCGACCGGTTTCTTCTCCTTGGACAAAATGCTCTTCAAATCCAAAGTAGGATCAAGACGATAATCTTCAAAGTCCAAAGGAGGAGCATCACTCTCATGAGGGAAGTATGTGTTGAGAAATTCATAGAAATCTTCCTCAAATGAATAATCGTCCAAAGTAGGATCGAGTGATGGCGGGGGATCTTCATCATGTGAAGAATCGCTCGATAGAGTATCAGCCTCATCAAAATCATCGAAAGTGGGCAGCTCGGGATACTCAGAAGTACAATCAAAATCATCCGAGTCTGAGCTAGAATCATCATCATCAAAAGCATCGAAGACCGGTTGAGAATCATAAATGGGAGAAGAGTCCAAAGTAGGGAGAGAATCATCATCTTCAAAGAGTGGATTATCAGTGGAAGACTCGAATAAAGGATTATCGTAGATGGTAAAGTCATCGAGCACATTTATCATATTCACTGATTCTCGGCCTCCAAAGGATTTTCCTGTAAGCTTCCCCATTTTAAAAACTTTTGAATCATCCCAGACTCGTAAGATTAACTCACCTTCGGCCACATCTACTAAAGCACGTCCGGTTCTCAAGAATGGCCGACCAAGTATTAAAGGAATACGAGGGTCCATTTCATAATCAACTACGACAAAATCGATCGGGAAAGTAAATGTGCCAACTTTGATAAACACGTCTTCGGCTATACCAACGGGGTAAGCGAGAGTGCGGTTTGCAAGTTCGAGAGTCATCTTTGTAGGAATGAGATCGGGCAATGATAGTGTTTTCCAAACACTCAGTGGCATCAAATTAATACTAGCCCCGAGATCAGCAAGGGCAGTAAATTCTTCAGTTTTGTTGAACACGCAAGGCAACACAAAACGATCGGGATCTCCAAGCTTTTCCGGAAGTTCTCTAAGAAGGACTGCAGAGCAGTTTTCATTTAATCGTGTGTTGGCGAGTTCAATCAGCTTCTCCTTCTTGCTAAGCAATTCCTTGAATGCTTTGACAAATTTCGGCATGTGGCAAAGTGCTTCAACAAGGCTAATGTTGATGGTCATTTTAGATAGCATATCCACATATTTCGATACTTGACAGTCATTCTTGGTTAGCTCGTTGGTCTTGCCTATGCGAGAAGGGTATGGGATTCTGGGTTGATAAGGGTTAGGTGAAGGTGTAGTTGTTGAAGGTTGTGATGTTGAAGGGTCCTTTCGAGATACATCGTCATGACGAGGCGGAGACCGTAATGGTGCACTAACACTAGGTGTAGGAGGAGTGGGGATACATGGTGGTGGAGGAGGTGTAGATGATGGTGGTGGGATAGGTGGATCGACAATGGTAATTCCACTACGCGTAGTTATAGCACTCACATTAGCTCGCGGATTGGTGACGGTGTTTGAAGGTAGAGAACCCGAAGAAGAAGAAGGTTGAGCTTCGGGCAAGAAACTAGCCAACAGATTCTTTAATTCAGTTGTTTGAGTGATGAAGGAGGATTGAAGATTATCACGAACCTCGGTTCTGATGTCATTACCTTGCTTCAAGATATCTCCTTTCAAATTGATTATTTGGCTCTGTAGATTCTTGATTTGCTCACCTTGAGTTCTCATGATGGTGTCAACATCGGGATTAATGGGTTGGTGTTGTTGGGTGGGTGGTTGATAAGGGTTAGAAGCACGAGGTGGGATTTGGTTGCTTCTATTGTAGGTGTTGGCGGGATTTTGGTTTTGATGAGAAAAACCGGGTGAAAGGTAATTGTTTGAACGGTAGCTCAGCAGATTTCTATCCCCTTGTTGTCTAGCTTGGTAATTTTCCGGTGAATAATTACCATAAGCTGCATACACATTTTCCGGATTTCCTTGTGTCGAAGGACAATCGATGTATGAGTGAGGACCGCCACATGTTTCACAAGGATTAGCAACCGCTTTAACTTGTTGTTGTTGTTGGTTTGAAGCGAGAAGCGTAATACTTTTGCTCATTTCGGCCATCATGCGGGTGAGTTCGGTCATCTCAGGGTTTGCTGAGGTTGAGGAAACATTGACTCTCGGGTTGTTCCTAGAAGAAGCAGAGGAATCCCAGTTCTTGTGGTGAGTAGTCATGTTCTCTATTAACTCTCTACACTCCTCGGGTCTCCTTTTCATGAATGTGCCACCGGCGGCTGCATTGATCGTATCACGATCTCGAAAAGTTAATCCGTTGTAGAAAGTATCAATCAATGTGACGGGAAGCATGTTGTGGTTTGGACAACGGTCGATCAAGACATTATATCTCTCCCAAGCGTCAAAAAGAGATTCATCAGGGTCTTGCATGAAACCGCTGATCTGATTGCGAAGGCTCGTGACCATGGATGGTGGAAAGTAGCGCGAAAGAAAGCGTTGAGTCATATCATCCCAAGTGTGAATAGAATTCTTCGGGAGACGATCAAACCAATTCTAGGCATGATGCGATAAAGTATGCGGGAAGAGTTGTAGGCGGAGTACATCCATTGTGGCCCCAGGCAACTTCATGCTTTGGGTGATTGTAATGAACTTGTCGAGGTGTTTGTTGGCATCATCATCAGGCAATCCTCTAAATGGGTTTGTTTGTACTTGCTGAATCATGTTGTGCTTCAACGAAAACTCAGGAGCGTTGATTTGCATCGGCGCAATCGGTCCTCCTCGTCCAAACATTGTTGGTTGACAAAGTTCCTCCATGGTCCGTAGATCGGGCTGTGGAAGAGCATTGTTGTTATTATTATTATTGAGGTTCGGTGGAATGTTGTTGTTGACAACACCTGCCATATCTAAATCTTCTTGAGGCTCGGGCTCTTGATAATTAGAAGATCTAGTACGCATACACCTGAAAATGCACAAGAAAACAAAACCAAACACAAAAACAATATATATACACAATAAAGATAAAATCTTTTTGGATTTTTGAAATTTTTAATTTTTATGGATTTTTATCCGTTTTTAATTTTTATGATTTTTGAATTTTTTATGCAAGAAAAATAACGTTCACAAGTGAACGGATCCCAAAAAGCAACGTGTCTCTCACAGAAAACTGTTGATCTTAACGAAAAGAGCCGGCAGCGGCGCCATTTGATAACTAGGGTTTTACCTAATTAAAAATTATGTTCGTTTTAAGTATGTCTGCTCGAATTGATCTTGGTTCTCTATGTGACTTCGTTTTATTTTGGTGGAAACAAAGCTGTGTCGTTGTAGTGTTTAAAATTAAAAGTGCGAAACTTAAAAGTAAAGGTGCTCTTAAAGTAAATCTAAGTCTAAATAAAGTAAAGGTGAAGGTATTTAAAAACGTGACTGAAATTAAAGGGCGCTAACGTAAATAACGTAAACTTAAATCTATCTAAGGCAAACTTAAAGTGCGACTAAAACTAAGGCAAATCTAAAATAAAACTAAGGCAAATAATCTTAAAGTGCAATTAAATAAAAGGCGGGAAAAATAAAGCTTGAAAATAAAAATCAAAGACAAAGGCTAATAAGAACCTGAATACATCTCATTCGGAATAAACCTTCGTTTGGAATAATCACTCGTCCTAAATGTCACCTTCGGTTGAAATGATTCTTCTTTACTTGGAATATTACCAAAATCCTTGATCTGGAACTAATTGATCTGAATATGTCACTTATCCAAAACAATCCTTCGTTCGGAACTTTACTGATTCGGAACTTGTAAAATCTGCCTTGATTCGGAAGTATTTTGTCACCCTTGATTCGGAAGTTTCCGAATGAAGCCCCTTGATTCGGAAGTTTAGAACTTCCGAATGAACACCCTTGACTCGGAAGTTTATGACTTCCGAATGAAAAGCCTTGATTCGGAACTTGATCCTTGATTCAGAACTTTGAGTTGATTCGGAACTTTTGAGAAGTTCCGGATGAAACCCTTGGTTCGGAACTTTGGAGTTCCGAACGAATACTTTTGGTTCGGAAGTTTTCACTTCGTCCGGAACTTTGAAAGTTCCGGATGAACAAGTTTGGTTCGGAAGTTTTTCTAATCCCAAATCTTCCGGATGAAGCCTTGATTCGGAACTTTAAAAGTTCCGAATGAACACTTTCCCTCCCTCTTGGTTCGGAACTTTTCCTGGAAAGATTAGAAACAATGCAAACACCCCCGAAGAACAAGGAGATACAGAAATAGCAGATATAACCAAAAATTAATCAAATAAACACAAACGATTTAAACTAAACAGTAACGAGATCAATAGATAACATAAACAAACAATTTAAAACACGAAATCAAACAACTTTAACCAAAATAATCAAACACCACTTGGATCAAAATAAAAGCATGAACATGAACATAACATAAACACATGAATCAAAGAATAAGAAAGGTAGATAAGAGATTGACAAGATAAAATAAAGATTTGACAAGAATTAAAATGAAAACTTACTTGAAATTAAATGGTTATTAAGGTGCATAACAAGGTAATTAAATTGACAAGAAAGTAAATGACAAGGTATTTAAATGTGGAAGACTAATTGTCACACTTAGCCAACAAAATGAAATGTAAACAAGCCTAATCTATATATAGGGGAGGATTAGGAAGCTTCCTCCCCTCTTTCCTTTTCTCTTAATTGCGTAGTTAAGTCCCTCCTTCTTTAATCTTCATTTAATTGCATACTTAGTCCTTTTCTTCTAATCTTCTTTAAACTTAGACTTAATGGACTTTTGGCTTCGGGATTTCTTCGAACTTGTCTTTAAATTCTTCCATAAAATAGACTTGAATTCTTTGGCTTTTTATAAACTTCCGTCTTTTGACTTTTTCTTCGATAAATCTTCAGAATTGGTCGTGGACTTCCGTTCTTTTTGCACTCATGACTCCTTGACTTCGTCTTTCATCCTTTTCTTCAATAAAAGTCCGTAAATGCCCGTGAATGTCCGTGTTTTCTCCACTTTTCACCTTTTCATCCTAAATAACAACAAAAACACAAACCACGCATAATTCCGACATAAAAGACATAAAATACACGTTTTGGTTCGGTTGTTATTGTAATTAAGTGGTAGAAAAGATGGGTGTTTACACACCTATCAGTGGCCTAAGAAACTCCTAACTCCCTTGAAGGGTTTGGGATGAGGTAATTTGGCGGTGACGTCTACCTTAGCTTGATCTACCTCAATCCCCGCTTTCGAAACCTTATGCCCTAAGACGATTCCACTTTTAACCATAAAATGACATTTTTCCCAATTTAGCACAAGGTTGGTTTCCTTACAACCTTTTAGCATTCTCTCAAGATTCGACAAACACGAAGTGAACGAACTACCAGACACGGAAAAGTCATCCATGAAGACTTCCATCATCTTCTCGATCATATCATGAAAAATAGCCATCATGCACCTTTGAAAGGTTCCCGGTGCATTGCAAAGTCCGAATGGCATTCTACGATAGGCAAACGTTCCATATGGACACGTAAACGTAGTTTTTTCTTGATCACGAGGATCGATGGGGATTTGGAAGTAACCAGAAAAACCATCTAAAAAGCAATAGAAATCGTTTCCCGCAAGACGCTCCAACATTTGGTCCATGAAGGGCAAGGGAAAATGGTCTTTTCGAGTGGCGTCATTCAACTTACGATAGTCAATGCACAGTCTCCATCCGGTCATGAGTCTAGTTGGAATTAACTCGTTGGCATCGTTTGGCACAACGGTCATTCCTCCCTTCTTAGGGACACAATGAATAGGACTCACCTAAGGGCTATCGGAAATAGGGTAAATCATTCCCGCGTCAAGGAGTTTAAGGACTTCCTTTTTGATGATGTCGTGAATTTTGGGGTTCACCCTCCTTTGACATTGGATTGCGGGTTTGTAATCCTCCTCCATTAAGATTTTGTGGGTACAAAATTTGGGATCGATCCCCTTAATGTCGGATAACTTCCACGCAATTGCCCCTTTGTGATCCTTTAGAACATCGACAAGTGCGGTTTTTTCATCATCCGAAAGATCTTTCACAATAATAACCGACAACTTGTCGTCCTCCTCCAAAAATACATATTCGAGATGAGGAGGTAAATCTTTCAACTCGAGGATAGGTGGTTCCTCAATTGAAGATTTGGGCTCGATACTCATAACCTCCTCGGGCGGAGGAAATGGGAAATCGTTAGAAGATCCTTGATAATCCAGAAGTCCTCATCATTGTCGAGGTCTTCGTCACAAGTACGTGGAACATCGAATTCTTTCAACGTAAAACCACCACCTTCAAATGGAATGAAGGTTGGTGTCGAGTTATCAAGAATGGGATCTAGCATAGTGGGATTGCCACTATTTTCATCATCACCAAAACCTAAAACTTCTTGTGAAAATTCCTCGCAAACAACGTCAATCATATCAACGAGGTTTATGGTTGCAACGGAATAAACATGAGACATTGGAGAATTTTGAGTTGCGTTTATAACAAGTTCCTCGTCGTTGAAACGTAAGGTGATCTTTCTAGCATGCACATCAATTAAAGCCATAGACGTATCTAAAAACAGACGACCTAAAATGAGAGGAACTTGAGGATCCGTGGGAATATCAACAACGATAAAGTCTTCCGGATAATAGAACTTTCCCACTTTCACAAAAACGTCTTCCGCCAATCCACATGCGGGAATCGTGGAATGGTCGGCCAACTCGATAGACATTAGTAAAGGAGTAAGATTAGGAAGATTGAGCGACTTGAAGATTGCAAGTGGAATCAAGTTAATACTAACACCAAGATCGGCCAAGGCATAGCATTCTTCCATATCTTGGATTGCACAAGGAATCAAGAATTTACCGGGATCACCAAATTTTTGAGGTATGCGGTTAAGATAAACCGATGAACAACTAGCCAATTGTTGCAATTTCTCCTTGTTGTTCAACATACTCTTGAAGTTAGCGGCAAATCGAGGCATCATGACCAAAGCATCGGAAAAACTCACATTAAAATGAACGTCATGAAAAATTTTCATAAAAAGCTCAAATTGGTAATTGTCGCGCTCTTGACGTTTCTCCTTTCTAAGTCTCGATGGATAGGGCAAAGGTGGTGTGGGTTGAGGCATAGGCATAGCCTTTGGAATCTCGGGTTCCAAATGTGGTAATGGGTCAACCGTATGTGTGGCATGAGCGGTACTTCGTGGGATTTGGACATGCTCCTTTTCGACCATCACCTCGGGTTCTTCCTCAATTGCATCCTCCGTAGGAGCAATTGGTTGAGGAGTCGGTTCCTTAAGTGTCTTACCACTACGTGTGGTAATCACTTTCATCTCTCCCTTAGGGTTCGATATGGTGTTGCTAGGAAGACTACTCGAAGACGGTTTGCACATTATGGCCTCAAACATAGATGAAATTTTATCCTCAAACATAGATTGCCTCTTCTCGACCTTAATCATCTCTTGTTTTATTTCATGTTGCCCTTGTTCCATTTTTGTTGGTTTTGTTGTAACCTAGTTACATTCCCTTCCATTTTGTTTGTATGGATTTTAATCTCATTTGCTAACTCGTTTTTCAACTCCTTTTTCAAGTCATTCTTAAACTCGGATCTTAGGCTAATGATTTCTCTTTTAATGTTGTCGAACCTAGCATCGTTTCCATTAGCGTATTCAACAAATTCATTTGTAAGATCTTTCAAAGTTTGCAAACCCTTGTTGTTGTTTTGAAAATCATTGTTTTGATTTTTGTTTGAAACTTGATTGTTATTATCCCCTTGATTCCCATAGTTTCCTTTGTAATTGTTTTTAAAACCAACTTGATTGTTTCGATGGTTGTTGTTAGCATTTTGATTGGGAGCAAAACTCGGTGGAGTCAATTGATTGGAGCGGGTAACTTGACCGTTTTGGTTGTAAGTTCCAGTGGCCGCGTAGGCACTCGAAGTGTTACCACCGTTGGTAATGCACTCGGAGAAATCATGACATCTACCATAATACATACATGAAACCTCAACCGCTTTAGCCGTAGCGGGAGCACTTTGTTCTCCAACTTTGAATTCAATTAAAAGTCCTTTAACCTTATCAAAGATTTTGTTTTCCAAGTTCGCCTCAATTTTGCAAGCATCGATGGTATTGGACAAAGAAGGTGAAGCCGAAGACGAAGCCTTACGAACACTCGATGTGTTACGAGGACTATACACCTTAGATCTATTCTCAATTATCAACAACGCTTCCTCAATCGTTTTACACAAAAAGTTACCACCCGCGACGGCATTTAGATAATCTCTTTCATGATCATTTAATCCATTGTAAAACGTGTCAATTTGATGCAAGTCGGAAAAACCGTGATGAGGACACTCATGTAACATTTCCTTAAACCCATTCCAAGCCGTTGAAAAACTCTCATTAAATTCTTGTGAAAATTTTGAAATCTCGTTTTTCAAATGCGTAGTCTTAGAGGGCGGGAAAAATTGGTAAACAAACTTAGAAACGAGATCCTTCCACGTCAATATAGAATTGGGTGGCTCTTTCTCTAACCAAATTTTAGCGGTCCCCGCTAAGGAATACGGAAAAAACATCATCTTAATCGAGTCAATAGCAACATCCTTAAATTTGCAAGTGGCGGTAAGACAATTGAATTGGCGGATATGGTTGTGCGGGTTGTCCTTTTCATCACCACGGAATTTGTTGTTTTGAATCATTGACAACAAACCCGTCTTAACTTCAAAATTCTCCGCAAGGATAGCGGGAATTACAATAGCCTCTCCATAACCCTCGGTGGGTGCTTGAAGTAACTTCATCATAGTTCGATTTTCCATGGTTGGTTCTTCTTCTACGATAGGTTCGTCAATAGGAGACTCCTCACTAGAAAGATTAGGAGTAGGTGTTGACTCCTTTCGGTTTTTTTATTTACGTGCACGTCTTGCTTGATTACGAGTAAGCATAAACGTCACGTACAACATGGGGATGAGCAAAGAAGATTCTTTTTGGTGTTTTCAATTTTTCCAATTTTTTTGTGGTTTTTGTTTGTTTTTACTTTTTTGGATTTTTGTGATTGTATTAAGTAGACAAAATCTACAAATCTCCTCCTTAATCAAATCTCTTGATTAAAGAAGCCTCAAGGAATGAAAACGATCATGTGAAGTGAACGCCTTCAATGAATTTAGAAAGTTGGTGGAACACCAAAACGTTCAAGAGGGTTTAATCAAATGAAACCAAGAAAATATATATGATACTTAGATAATACTTTGGTTGGCAAACCCTCGATTAGCCCTTTTTATCTAAACACACACAAGCAAGCGGGGAAACAAGGCGGCGCGAAGCACTTAAGAGCCTTTTTCCTTAGGGTATATTTTATAATACCCGCCTTATACACACCTTATAGTTTGTGTTTTTCAAAATTAAGCTTCACGAAAGTATTTATCTATTTTGCCTTTTCTTTCTTGTTTGAGATTCGAATACAATGATTGAGTAATGAACTCCCAATCAAGGTTGTGTTTTCACACGTTTAGAGTACTTGTAAATTTATTGTTTTACGTATACAATATAGTAATAGTATTCACACAAAAACGAAAAACCGATAATACGTATTAGTAGAGTGCTACTAATACAATTAGCTATTATGGCTATATAAAAACAACAATTGTCCAAATCAAAACACAACACGCCTCCCCGGCAGCGGCTCCAAAATTGATGTAGTGGTTTTACACACCTTTAGGAAAAGGAGGTAAATAGGGCAAGTATTAAGTGTCGGTTTAGGAAAACCAAGCACTAATGACCAATTAAGTTCAAGTTCGTTTCCCAAGGAGGCAAGTGCGTTGTGTTTAGAAGTGATAAATGGTTTGTGATTATACTGATGAGAAATGAAAAGAGGAAAACAGATTAGAAGAGAATGACGGTTACGATTATGAATTAAACAAAGACGAATAGTCGTGCACGTAAAACCGTAAAAAGTGACAAAATTAAAAACTTTACCCTAAAAATTCCTAAAAAATTGAAATAAATCCTAAAAAATGTAACTAGAGTTTACAAAAAAACAAAAATCACTCAAACCTTTTATTTAATTAAATAATGATTTTTTAATGCTAATTAAAGCCCAAAAATAAATTTAATTAACAAAAAGCCCAAAATGAGATTTTTTCACTTGTAAACCTCTAAAATAACTTAAATAAATTTATAACTATTTTCAAAAAATTTAAAATTAATTAAAACTATTTAAAAACAATTAAAAACTAATTAAAACTTAAAATAATTCTATAAATTAATCTAATGACAATAAAAATATTCTAAAAATTGTAAAATTCCTAACTTAATGTATTTGATCTAAGAAAAATGAAACTTTGAAAAATCTAAATTTTAGTTTTTAATAATAAAATAATAATAATAAAATATTAATAAAAATCCAAAATTTATAAAAAATTCTAAAAAGTTGCAAACCTACTTATTTTAACCTAAATAATATAGAAATGAAGTTGAAATTACAAAAATACCATTATTGGGCCTTGAAATGGGCTAAAAGTCCAAACAGTCCCTTAATGGGCTTGAAATAGGACCAATAAGAAAAATGTTGTCCAAATAAGCCCAAATCTCCTATCTGACTTAAAGTTTGATTTTAAGAACAAAACTCTGAAGGCCCAAAAGCTGAAAATGTGTTTAAGCTAGCTTATTTCAAAGCAGCTTATTCTTAATGGGCTTTTTGGCCCATTAAGCTATAAGCTGATGTCATAAGCTAAAATTTGACACACAAGCTTCTTTTGAGTTACTTAAGAGATCTGTAAAAAGAAAATTTGAAAAAACACAAGAAATTAGCCTGAAATAAGCCAAGACTCTCTTCACAAAATGACAAAATAGTCATTTTTTAGTTCTAGACCACCTCAAGTGCTGATTCAACTTTCAAAAGCTTTTAAATGACTTAATTAAGCAAAATAATCAAAAAAAATTCAAATAAGCACAAGCAATAAGCCAGAATAAGCAGATAAGCACATATGTTAAAGTCAACTTAATGAGTTTTCTATTAAAAGTCAAAGTCAAAGTCTAATAAGCTCCAGATCAAATAAATGGGTCAAATGAGGAAGATCTATCACAAAAAATAAGTTGTTGCAAGTCTGGATAAGCCAATTTGGCTTATGAATAAGCTGTTTGAAGATTTACACTAGCAGGGGCTAGTTTTGGAGGTTGAGCAGTGGGAACTTTTCCCTCTGCTTGACCTTTTTGACTTTTTGTCTTTTGTGACTTTTTGTTGGATTCAAGTTACAAACAAGGCACCTGATAGGTGTGTAAACACCCATCCTTTTTACCACTTAATTACAATAATAACCGAGCCAAAACGTGTATTTTATGTTTTTTATGTCGGAATTATGTGTGGTTTGTGTTTTTGTTGTGATTTAGGACGAAATGGTGAAAAGTGGAGAAAACAAGGACATTCACGGGCATTTACGGACTTTTATTGAAGAAAAAGATGAAAGACGAAGTCAAGAAGTCAAGAGTGCAAAAAGAACGGAAGTCCAAGACCAATTCTTAAGATTAATCGAAGAAAAAGTCAAAAGACGGAAGTTTATCAAAAGCCGAGGAACTCAAGTCTATTTTATTGAAGAATTAAAAGACGAGTTCAAAAGAAATCCCGAGCCACACGTCATTAGAGTCCAAGTTTAAAGAAGATTAGAAGGAAAAAGGACTAATGGTGCAATTAATGAAGATTAAAGGCTTAAGGACCTAATGACGCAATTAACAAGAAATGAAGAAGGGGAGGAAGCTTCCTAATCCTCCCCTATATATAGATTAGTCTTAATTACTTTTCGTTTTGTTGGCTAATAGTGACAATTAGTTCTTCCACTTTTAATTACCTTGTCATTTAAATACTTCTCAAATTTAAATTCTTGTCTTGCACCTTAATTACCATTTAATTTCAAGTAAGTTTTTATTTTAATTCTTGTTAATCTTTATCTTTATCTTGTTAATCTCATTCTACCTTTCTTTAATCTTTATGTCGATTTGTTTATGTTCATGTTCTTGATTTTTGTTGATTTATTTAAGTCGGTTTTGTTTATTTTGATTAGTTTTGTGAGTTTGATTGTTTTGGATTGATTGTTTATGATTAATAGTTGTTTATGTATTTGTTTGATTTAATCTTGTGGTTGATTTAGTTTTGTTTTGATTATATTCGAGTTATTTCTTTGTCCCTTGTTCTTCACATGGTTTGTTTCTGATCTTTCCCAGGTTCTGCTTTCCCTGACATTCCGAACGGAGCAAGTCACTGGTGGTTTATTCGGAATATTGAATATTTCGAATAGAGGTCTTATTCCGCATAGGATCAATATTCAGCATAGTGGATTTATTCAGCATAGGTATTATTCCGAGTGGGGATTTATTCCGTATAAGGGTGATATTCCGTATAAGACTGGATATTCCGCATAAGCTGGGTATTCCGAATAGGATTTGATATTCCGCATAGGGAACTTTATTCCGAGTGGGGTAATATTCCGCATAGGATATTCCGCATAGTAGAGATATTCCGCATAAGCTTGTTATTCCGAATAGGCCTGAAGATTCCGCATAGACCAATATTCCGAGTAGGGTGACATTCTGGATAGGTGACATATTCCGAATAGCCATTTATTCCGAATAGGGGTTTATTCCGGATAGGGAAATCTTAGTTTTTAGTTTTCTGCCTTTTTAGTTTCGAACTTTATTTTGCCCGCCTTTTTACTTAGTCGCACGTTAAGTTTAACTGCCTTAGATTTATTTTAGTCTTGCCTTAGTTTAAGATTTAGTTTTAGTTGCGTTTTAAGTTTGCCTTAGTTAGATTTAAGTTTGTGTTATTTACTTTTAGCGCCCTTTAATTTTAGTCTCGCTTTTAAATACTTGCACCATTTACTTTAAATTAGATTTAGATTTATTTTAAAGTCATTTACTTTAATTGTTTTGCACTTTTACTTTAAATACTACAACGACACAACTTTTGTTTCACCAAAGAACAGCTGAGTCACACATAGAACCTATATCAATTCGATTAGACCAACACAACGAACTTTAATTTTTATACGGGCCGAAATCCGTGTATCAAATGGCGCCGCTGCCGGCTCTTTTCGTAAAGATTAACGGTTTTCTGTGAGAGACGCGTTGCTTTTTGGGATCCGTTCACTCGTGAGCGTTATTTTCTTGCATAAAAAATTCAAAAAAATCATAAAAATTAAAAATTGATAAAAATCCATAAAAATTAAAAATTTTCAAAAATCCAAAAAGATTTTATCTTTATTGTGTATATATATATTGTCTTTGTGTTTGGTTTCTTTTTCTTTTGCATTTTCAGGTGTATGCGTACTAGATCTTCTAATTATCAAGAGCCCGAGACTCGAGAAGATTTAAGTATGTCAGGTGTCAACAACAATATTCCACCGCACCTCAACAATAACAACAATGTTCTTCCACAGCCCGATCTTCGGACAATGGAGGAGCTTTGTCAACCTACCATGTTTGGACGAGGAGGACCGATTGCGCCGATGCAAATCAACGCTCCTGAGTTTTCGTTGAAGCACCACATGATTCAGCAAGTGCAAACTAACCCATTCCATGGATTGCCTGATGATGATGCCAACAAACACCTCGACAAGTTCATTACAATCACCCAAAGCATGAAGTTGCCTGGTGCCACAATGGATGTTCTTCGTCTTCAACTCTTTCCACATACTTTATCACATCATGACGAGAATTGGTTTGATCGTCTCCCGAAGAATTCTATTCATACTTGGGATGACATGACTCAACGCTTTTTGTCGTGCTACTTTCCACCATCCATGGTCACGAGCCTTCGTAATCAAATCAGCGGTTTCATGCAAGAACCCGATGAATCTCTTTTTGATGCTTGGGAAAGGTATAATGTCTTGATTGATCGTTGTCCAAACCACAACATGCTCCATGTGACCTTAATTGATACTTTCTACAACGGTTTGACTTTTCGAGATCGTGATACGATTAATGCAGCCGCCGGTGGCACATTCATGAAAAGGAGACCCGAGGAGTGTAGAGAGCTAATTGAGAACATGACTACTCACCACAAAAACTGGGATTCCTCCGCTTCTTCAAGGAACAGCCCGAGAGTCAATGTCTCTTCCACCGAACTCACCCGCATGATAACCGAAATGAGCAAAAGTATCACGCTTCTCGCTTCAAACCAACAACAACAACAAGCAAAAGCTGTTGCTACTCCTTGTGAAACATGCGGCGGTCCTCACTCATACACCGATTATCCTTCGACTCAAGGAAATCCGAAAAATGTGTATGCAGCTTATGGTAATTATTCACCGGAAAATTACCAAGCTCGACCTCAAGGGGATAGAAATTTGCTGAGCTACCGGTCAAACAACTACCTTTCACCCGGTTTTTCTCCTCAAAACCAAAACCCCGCCAACAACTACAATAGAAGCACCCAAATCCCACCAAGAGCTTCTAATCCTTATCACCCACCCGCCCAACAAACCCCACCCCATTACTCCTGATGTTGAAGCCATCATGAGAACCCAAGGTGAGCAAATCAAGAATCTGCAGAGCCAAATTATCAATCTTAAAGGAGATATTACCAATCAAGGAAATGAGATTAGATCCGAGCTTCGAGATAATATTCAATCCTCCTTCAGCAATCAAACAAATGATTTGAAGAATATACTTGATAGTTTCTTGCCCGCAGCTCAACCTTCTACTTCAAGTTCTCTACCTTCAAACACCGTCACCAATCCGCGAGCAAATGTGAGTGCTATTACTACTCATAGTGGAATTACCATTGTCGATCCACCAGTCCCACCCCCATCATCTACACCTCCTCCACCACCATTTATCCCTACTCCTCCTACATCTAGTATTAGTGCACCATTACCGTCTCCGCCTCGTCATGACGATGTATCTAGCAATGACCCTTCAACATCTCAACCTTTACCTGCTACACCTGCACCTTCGCCACCCAAACCCAATATCCCTTATCCTTCTCGTTTAGGCAAGACCAAACTGCTAACCAAGGAGGACTCTGACGTGACACGCTATGTGAAGATGATTTCTCAAATGAACTTCAACATTAGCTTTCTTGAAGCACTTGTCCACATGCCCAAATTTGTTAAAGCATTTAAGGAATTGCTTAACAAGAAGGAGAAGCTGATTGAACTCGCCAACACACGCTTAAATGAAAACTGCTCTGCAGTTATTCTTAGAGAACTTCCGGAAAAGCTTGGAGATCCCGGTCGTTTTGTGTTGCCTTGCGTTTTCAACAAAACTGAAGAATTTACTGCCCTTGCTGATCTCGGGGCTAGTATTAATTTGATGCCTTTGAGTGTTTGGAAAACACTATCATTACCCGACATCACTCCAACAAAGATGACTCTTGAACTTGAAAATCACACTCTCGCTTACCCCGTTGGTATAGCCGAAGACGTGTTCATTAAAGTTGGCACATTTACTTTCCCGGTCGATTTTGTCGTTGTCGATTATGAAATGGACCCTCGTATTCCTTTAATACTTGGTCGACCATTTTTGAGAACCGGACGAGCTTTAGTGGATGTGGCCGAAGGTGAGTTAATCTTAAGAGTCGGGGATGATGCACAAATTTTTAAAATGGGGAAGCTTACTAACAAATCCTTTGGAGGCCGAGAATCAGTGAATATGATTAATGTTCATGATGACTTTGTTGTCTACGACAATCCTCTATTCGATTCTTCCATCGATAATCCACTTTTTAAAGATGATGTGGATGATTCTCTCTCCAATTTGGAAGCTTCTCCCATTTATGATTCTCCACCGGTCTTTGATGCTTATGATGATGATGATTCTAGCTCAGATTCGGATGATTTTGATGATTGTACTTCTGAGTATCCCGAGCTGCCCACATATGATGATTTTGATGAGGCTGATACTCTTTCGAGCGATTCTTCACATGATGAAGATCCTCCGCCATCATTCGATCCTACTTTGGACGATTACTCATTTGAGGAAGTTTTCTCTGAATTTCTCTTCACTTACTTCTCTCATGAGAGTGATGCTCCTCCTTATGATTTTGAAGATTATCGTCTTGATCCTACTTTGGATTTGAAGAACATTCTTTCTAAGGAGAAGAAACTGGTCGACACCAATATCCGCAGCACGTATGATTTAACACCTCTTTGTCCATCTTCTAAGGACGAGGTTGTGCTTCTTCGCGGATCTTCTTCCCACTCTGCTGAGCCTGAGTGCTATTTTCCCTTAAAGGAAAAGGTGTTCGACCCCGGTATTGACATTCTGCAGCCATCTCAGTATCCACCTGATGAAATAAAAGGAAAAATCTTTGGAATTATTAAAGACATGCTTGCACCACTTCACCCTTGCTTCCACCGTACTCCATCGCTGCTTAAGGGAACCTTGCCTATTCTTCTTTGGCTTTCCTTATTCGCCTTAGGCCTCTGCTATTCGATGGATGAAAACTATGTCTTTGATCCTGGTGGATATGTTTCATGCTTCTTCCTATGATGATCAAGGTCGAGTCAGGCTCACGACTCGGTTAACAAAAATCAAGCGCTTCTTGGGAGGCAACCCATGCATCTATCTTTTTGCTTTCTTTATCATAAGTGTAGGGGGAGACCCATTGGTTTGCTATTTCCTCTCCTCTCTTCTTAATCAGGGATTCGAGCGCTCAATGATCCACTCTTGATGATTCTTGACGACCCGTGATTCAGTGTTCCCTTCTTCCCGGTTCTATCCTAAACTCTTTTCGATCCACTATTTTATATTTTCTAATATTAAAATAGGAATCTCTTTAGTTGTCTCTTCCTTAGCGAGATTTAAACAACGTGCACAATGTCCTAAGTGTAGGGGAGTTTACTCCCACATGCTTAAACATTGAGGACAATGTTTATCTTAAGTGTAGGGGGGACTTCTATCGAAGTTAAGTGGCCTTTTCCTTGTATTTGTCTTCATTTTAACCGGAAAATCAATTTTTCGACATTTTTCAAAATTTTTGATCTATTTTGGCCTATTAGTTTTTCCCTTTGTATAGTTATTTTCTTTCTTTGCTAGAATAAATCTTTAATAAAGTGGTTTTAATTTTTAAACATTGTGAATCTTTTGACTCAACTCGAGTTTACTTATCTAAGTTACTCTAGCTAGTATCCTCAACGTGTTTAAGTCAAGTTTTGCTAGGCTTTTATATAGGGAGCTATAAAACGCGAAAGTCTTAACTCTCACGGGTTAAGAACAAGAACTTTTCGCAAGTTCCTATAATTGATCCTAGAGAGTCGTTTATCAAGGGAACATTAAAATGCGATTTCAAAACTTGAAAAAGTCTAAGAATTTGCAAGATCCTATAGGCGACTCGAAAACCCAAAACTTTGATTTAATAGGCTAAGCATCCACGATCTCATTCCTTGAGATTTTAAACTGTGGAGAACGAGAGATGATAGAGCCAATTATAAGTTTGGTATTCTTTCGTGAATTTATGTGAGTTAATTATAAGCCTATTCTCCCATCGCTTGCTAATAAATTTATCTGCAATAAATAAGGTTGTACGATTTGAAAAGTTACTTAGCTTCTAGCCCAAGAACGTTTAAAAGTTGCTCGGTATGGATTAGAGTTCATAGCCAAGGCATAACTTATTGAAGCGGGATGCGAAGATTGGCGAGTCCGAAAAGGCCCTAACAAGGCATGAAGGCTATATTTTGTTGCTAAAGATCCAAAGTGATGTGAAGAATCATTTATCGAAAATCAATATGAAGGATCGAGACACACGACGAAAAGCAAAAAACTTCCCAAAAGTCATGGAGAAGTGAATCCGAAAAGACCCTAACAAGGTATGAGGATAAATATATCCAAGTCATTAAAGGAGGCGGATCGTTTTATATCAAAGTCCAAAATAAATATTGGAGAAAAATGAAGAAGTCGTGGTCCAAGTATGTATCTCTCAAAACATCAAGTGAAGAAATTCCATTATGAAGAGAAGACCATAATTTCATGAACGTCTCTCAAGGTTTGAAGTATGAAGTCGCTGCCAAATATCGGTCCGAGAAAGGTCTCAAATCACGAAGCGAGTTATGCCAAGATATGAACTTTTTGAGGTCCCGAGAAGCAGTTTTAAAAGATTTTGTCCTTTAGTTAACTATTGATTAAATCGTTCACTTTATTTTCGGACTAAATAACTATCGAAATAAGTCAACAATGCATCCTCGTGATCATTCAAGACGATAATAAAATATAAGAGATACACCTAGGAATAAGAGAGTCTAAGTGAATAATTGGCCCACATGAGTTCGTGTTAGTTTGCTAACTTATAATAACAATGATCTCGTTTTTAAGCTTGGTTTGGAGAAAATGAAAACTTGAGGATGATGATTATTCATAACATTTCCAAAACCCAAGGTATGCTTTTGATTTCTTTACTTTGTGTGTTTATAATTTTCTATCTTTTTAATAAAGGCCAACGTGGATTGACTATGATGAAAAATGTAATCGTGCTTTGTAACTAATGCATTGCATGAGGACATTGCAATGGTCAAGTGTAGGGGATTTGATAGGTGTGTAAACACCCATCCTTTTTATCACTTAATTACAATAATAACCGAGCCAAAACGTGTATTTTATGTTTTTTATGTCGGAATTATGCGTGGTTTGTGTTTTTGTTGTGATTTAGGACGAAATGGTGAAAAGTGGAGAAAACACGGACATTCACGGGCATTTACGGACTTTTATTGAAGAAAAAGATGAAAGACGAAGTCAAGAAGTCAAGAGTGCAAAAAGAACGGAAGTCCAAGACCAATTCTGAAGATTTATCGAAGAAAAAGTCAAAAGACGGAAGTTTATCAAAAGCCGAGGAACTCAAGTCTATTTTATTGAAGAATTAAAAGACGAGTTCAAAAGAAATCCCGAGCCACAAGTCATTAGAGTCCAAGTTTAAAGAAGATTAGAAGGAAAAAGGACTAATGGTGCAATTAATGAAGATTAAAGGCTTAAGGACCTAATGACGCAATTAAGAAGAAATGAAGAAGGGGAGGAAGCTTCATAATCCTCCCCTATATATAGATTAGTCTTAATTACTTTTCGTTTTGTTGGCTAATAGTGACAATTAGTTCTTCCACTTTTAATTACCTTGTCGTTTAAATACTTGTCAAATTTAAATTCTTGTCTTGCACCTTAATTACCATTTAATTTCAAGTAAGTTTTTCTTTTAATTCTTGTTAATCTCATTCTACCTTTCTTTAATCTTTATGTTGATTTGTTTATGTTCATGTTCTTGATTTTTGTTGATTTATTTAAGTGGGTTTTGTTTATTTTGATTATTTTTGTGAGTTTGATTGTTTTGGATTGATTGTTTATGATTAATAGTTGTTTATGTATTTGTTTGATTTAATCTTGTGGTTGATTTAGCTTTGTTTTGATTATATTCGAGTTATTTCTTTGTCCCTTGTTCTTCGCATGGTTTGTTTCTGATCTTTCCCAGGTTCTGCTTTCCCTGACATTCCGAACGGAGCAAGTCACTGGTGGTTTATTCGGAATATTGAATATTCCGAATAGAGGTCTTATTCCGCATAGGATCAATATTCAGCATAGTGGATTTATTCAGCATAGGTATTATTCCGAGTGGGGATTTATTCCGTATAAGGGTGATATTCCGTATAAGACTGGATATTCCGCATAAGCTGGGTATTCCGAATAGGATTTGATATTCCGCATAGGGAACTTTATTCCGAGTGGGGTAATATTCCGCATAGGATATTCCGCATAGGAGAGATATTCCGCATAAGCTTGTTATTCCGAATAGTGAAGATTCCGCATAGACCAATATTCCGAGTAGGGTGACATTCCGGATAGGTGACATATTCCGAATAGCCATTTATTCCGAATAGGGGTTTATTCCGGATAGGGAAATCTTAGTTTTTAGTTTTCTGCCTTTTTAATTTCGAACTTTATTTTGCCCGCCTTTTTACTTAGTCGCACGTTAAGTTTAACTGCCTTAGATTTATTTAGTCTTGCCTTAGTTTAAGATTTAGTTTTAGTTGCGTTTTAAGTTTGCCTTAGTTAGATTTAAGTTTGCGTTATTTACTTTTAGCGCCCTTTAATTTTAGTCTCGCTTTTAAATACTTGCACCATTTACTTTAAATTAGATTTAGATTTATTTTAAAGTCATTTACTTTAATTGTTTTGTACTTTTACTTTAAATACTACAACGACACAACTTTTGTTTCACCAAAGAACAGCTGAGTCACACATAGAACCTAGATCAATTCGATTAGACCAACACAACGAACTTTAATTTTTATACGGGCCGAAATTCGTGTATCAAATGGCGCCGCTGCCGGCTCTTTTCGTAAAGATTAACGGTTTTCTGTGAGAGACGCGTTGCTTTTTGGGATCCGTTCACTCGTGAGCATTATTTTCTTGCATAAAAAATTCAAAAAAATCATAAAAATTAAAAACTGATAAAAATCCATAAAAATTAAAAATTTTCAAAAATCCAAAAAGATTTTATCTTTATTGTGTATATATATATTGTCTTTGTGTTTGGTTTCTTTTTCTTTTGCATTTTCAGGTGTATGCGTACTAGATCTTCTACTTATCAGGAGCCCGAGACTCGAGAAGATTTAAGTATGTCAGGTGTCAACAACAATATTCCACCGCACCTCAACAATAACAACAATGTTCTTCCACAGCCCGATCTTCGGACAATGGAGGAGCTTTGTCAACCTACCATGTTTGGACGAGGAGGACCGATTGCGCCGATGCAAATCAACGCTCCTGAGTTTTCGTTGAAGCACCACATGATTCAGCAAGTGCAAACTAACCCATTCCGTGGATTGCCTGATGATGATGCCAACAAACACCTCGACAAGTTCATTACAATCACCCAAAGCATGAAGTTGCCTGGTGCCACAATGGATGTTC
This sequence comes from Glebionis coronaria, assembly GCA_025667525.1. Classification (NCBI taxonomy): domain Eukaryota; kingdom Viridiplantae; phylum Streptophyta; class Magnoliopsida; order Asterales; family Asteraceae; genus Glebionis; species Glebionis coronaria. The sequence goes on along the minus strand of CM046877.1, from coordinate 268,077,939 downwards.
TTCGTCTTCAACTCTTTCCACATACTTTACCACATCATGCCGAGAAATGGTTTGATCGTCTCCCGAAGATTTCTATTCATACTTGGGATGACATGACTCAACGCTTTTTGTCGCGCTACTTTCCACCATCCATGGTCACGAGCCTTCGTAATCAAATCAGCGGTTTCATGCAAGAACCTGATGAATCTCTTTTTGATGCTTGGGAAAGATATAATGTCTTGATTGATCGTTGTCCAAACCACAACATGCTCCCTATGACCTTAATTGATACTTTCTACAACGGTTTGACTTTTCGAGATCGTGGTACGATTAATGCAGCCACCGGTGGCGCATTCATGAAAAGGAGACCCGAGGAGTGTAGAGAGCTAATTGAGAAAATGACTACTCACCACAAAAACTGAGATTCCTCCGCTTCTTCAAGGAACAACCCGAGAGTCAATGTCTCTTCCACCGAACTCACCCGCATGATGACCGAAATGAGCACAAGTATCACGCTTCTCGCTTCAAACCAACAACAACAACAAGCAAAAGCTGTTGCTACTCCTTGTGAAACATGCGGCGGTCCTCACTCATACACCGATTGTCCTTCGACTCAAGGAAATCCGGAAAATGTGTATGCAGCTTATGGTAATTATTCACCGGAAAATTACCAAGCTCGACCTCAAGGGGATAGAAATTTGCTGAGCTACCGGTCAAACAACTACCTTTCACCCGGTTTTTCTCCTCAAAACCAAAACCCCGCCAACAACTACAATAGAAGCACCCAAATCCCACCAAGAGCTTCTAATCCTTATCACCCACCCGCCCAACAAACCCCACCCATTACTCCCGATGTTGAAGCCATCATGAGAACCCAAGGTGAGCAAATCAAGAATCTGCAGAGCCAAATTATCAATCTTAAAGGAGATATTACCAAGCAAGGAAATGAGATTAGATCCGAGCTTCGAGATAATATTCAATCCTCCTTCAGCAATCAAACAAATGATTTGAAGAATATGCTTGCTAGTTTCTTGCCCGCAGCTCAACCTTCTACTTCAAGTTCTCTACCTTCAAACACCGTCACCAATCCGCGAGCAAATGTGAGTGCTATTACTACTCGTAGTGGAAATACCATTGTCGATCCACCAATCCCACCCCCATCATCTACACCTCCTCCACCACCATTTATCCCTACTCCTCCTACATCTAGTATTAGTGCACCATTACCGTCTTCGCCTCGTCATGACGATGTATCTAGCAAGGACCCTTCAACATCTCAACCTTTACCTGCTACACCTGCACCTTCACCACCCAAACCCAATATCCCTTATCCTTCTCGTTTAGGCAAGACCAAACTGCTAACCAAGGAGGACTCCGACGTGACACGCTATGTGAAGATGATTTCTCAAATGAACTTCAACATTAGCTTTCTTGAAGCACTTGTCCACATGCCCAAATTTGTTAAAGCATTTAAGGAATTGCTTAACAAGAAGGAGAAGCTGATTGAACTCGCCAACACACGCTTAAATGAAAACTGCTCTGCAGTTATTCTTAGAGAACTTCCGGAAAAGCTTGGAGATCCCGGTCGTTTTGTGTTGCCTTGCGTTTTCAACAAAACTGAAGAATTTACTGCCCTTGCTAATCTCGCGGCTAGTATTAATTTGATGCCTTTGAGTGTTTGGAAAACACTATCATTACCCGACCTCACTCCAACAAAGATGACTCTTGAACTTGCAAATCGCACTCCGCTTACCCCGTTGGTATAGCCGAAGACGTGTTCATTAAAGTTGGCACATTTACTTTCCCGGTCGATTTTGTCGTTGTCGATTATGAAATGGACCCTCGTATTCCTTTAATACTTGGTAGACCATTTTTGAGAACCGAACGAGCTTTAGTGGATGTGGCCGAAGGTGAGTTAATCTTAAGAGTCAGGGATGATGCACAAATTTTTTAAATGGTGAAGCTTACTAACAAATCCTTTGGAGGCCGAGAATCAGTGAATATGATTAATGTTCATGATGACTTTGTTGTCTACGACAATCCTCTATTCGATTCTTCCATCGATAATCCACTTTTTCAAGATGATGTGGATGATTCTCTCTCCAATTTGGAAGCTTCTCCAATTTATGATTCTCCACCGGTCTTTGATGCTTATGATGATGATGATTCTTGCTCAGATTCGGATGATTTTGATTATTGTACTTCCGAGTGTCCCGAGCTACCCACATATGATATTTTGATGAGGCTGATACTCTTTCGAGCGATTCTTCACATGATGAAGATCCTCCGCCATCACTCGATCCTACTTTGGACGATTACTCATTTGAGGAAGATTTCTCTAAATTTCTCAACACTTACTTCCCTCATGAGAGTGATGCTCCTCCTTATGATTTTGAAGATTATCGTCTTGATCCTACTTTGGATTTGAAGAACATTCTTTCTAAGGAGAAGAAACCGGTCGACACAAATATCCGCAGCACGTATGATTTAACACCTCTTTGTCCATCTTCTGAGGACGAGGTTGTGCTTCTTCGCGGATCTTCTTCCCACTCTGCTGAGCTTGAGTGCTATTTTCCCTTAAAGGAAAAGGTGTTCGACCCCGGTATTGACATTCTGCAGCCATCTCAGTATCCACCTGATGAAATAAAAGGAAAAATCTTTGGAATTATTGAAGACATGCTTGCACCACTTCACCCTTGCTTCCACCGTACTCCATCGCTGCTTAAGGGAACCTTGCCTATTCTTCTTTGGCTTGCCTTATTCGCCTTAAGCCTCTGCTATTCGATGGACGAAAACTATGTCTTTGATCCTGGTGGATATGTTTCATGCTTCTTCCTATGATGATCAAGGTCGAGTCAGGCTCACGACTCGGTTAACAAAAATCAAGCGCTTCTTGGGAGGCAACCCATGCATCTATCTTTTTGCTTTCATTATCATAAGTGTAGGGGGAGACCCATTGGTTTGCTATTTCCTCTCCTCTCTTCTTAATCAGGGATTCGAGCGCTCAATGATCCACTCTTGATGATTTTTGACGACCCGTGATTCCGTGTTCCGTTCTTCCCGGTTCTATCCTAAACTCTTTTCGATTCACTATTTTATATTTTCCAATATTAAAATAGGAATCTCTTTAGTTGTCTCTTCCTTAGCGAGATTTAAACAACGTGCACAATGTCCTAAGTGTAGGGGAGTTTACTCCCACATGCTTAAACATTGAGGACAATGTTTATCTTAAATGTAGGGGGACTTCTATCGAAGTTAAGTGGCCTTTTCCTTGTATTTGTCTTCATTTTAACCGGATAATCAATTTTTCGACATTTTTCAAAATTTTTGATCTATTTTGGCCTATTAGTTTTTCCCTTTGTATAGTTATTTTCTTTCTTTGCTAGAATAAATCTTTAATAAAGTGGTTTTAATTTTTAAACGTTGTGAATCTTTTGACTCAACCCGAGTTTACTTATCTAAGTTACTCTAGCTAGTATCCTTAACGTGTTTAAGTCAAGTTTTGCTAGGGTTTTATATAGGGAGCTATAAAACGCGAAAGTCTTAACTCTCACGGGTTAAGAACAAGAACTTTTCGCAAGTTCCTATAATTGATCCTAGAGAGTCGTTTATCAAGGGAACTTTAAAATGCGATTTCTAAACTTGAAAAAGTCTAAGAATTTGCAAGATCCTATAGGCGACTCGAAAACCCAAAACTTTGATTTAATAGGCTAAGCATCCACGAGTCTCATTCCTTGAGATTTTAAACTGTGGAGAACGAGAGATGATAGAGCCAATTATAAGTTTGGTATTCTTTCGTGAATTTATCTGAGTTAATTATAAGCCTATTCTTCCATCGCTTGCTAATAAATTTATCTGCAATAAATAAGGTTGTACGATTTGAAAAGTTACTTAGCTTCTAGCCCAAGATCTTTTAACAGTTGCTCGGTATGGATTAGAGTTCATAGCCAAGGCATAACTTATTGAAGCAGGATGCGAAGATTGGCGAGTCCGAAAAGGCCCTAACAAGGCATGAGGGCTATATTTTGTTGCTTAAGATCCAAAGTGATGTGAAGAATCATTTATCGAAAATCAATATGAAGGATCGAGACACACGACGAAAAGCAAAAAACTTCCAAAACGTCATGGAGAAGTGAATCCGAAAAGACCCTAACAAGGTATGAGGATAAATAGATCCAAGTCATTAAAGGAGGCGGATCATTGTATATCAAAGTCCAAAATAAATATTGGAGAAAAATGAAGAAGTCGTGGTCCAAGTATGTATCTCTCAAAACTTCAAGTGAAGAAATTCCATTATGAAGAGAAGACCATAATTTCATGAACGTCTCTCAAGGTTTGAAGTATGAAGTCGCTGCCAAATATCGGTCCGAGAAAGGTCTCAAATCACGAAGCGAGTTATGCCAAGATATGAACTTTTTGAGGTCCCGAGAAGCAGTTTTAAAAGATTTTGTCCTTTAGCTAACTATTGATTAAATCGTTCACTTTATTTGCGGACTAAATAACTATCGAAATAAGTCAACAATGCATCCTCGTGATCATTCAAGACAATAATAAAATATAAGAGATACACCTAGGAATAAGGGAGTCTAAGTGAATAATTGGCCCACATGAGCTCGTGTTAGTTTGCTAACTTATAATAACAATGATCTCGTTTTTAAGCTTGGTTTGGAGAAAATGAAAACTTGAGGATGATAATTATTCATAACATTTCCAAAACCCAAGGTATGCTTTTGATTTCTTTACTTTGTGTGTTTATAATTTTCTATCTTTTTAATAAAGGCCAACGTAGATTGATTATGATGAAAAATGTAATCGTGTTTTATAGCTAATGCATTGCATGAGGACATTGCAATGGTCAAGTGTAGGGGATTTTATAGGTGTGTAAACACCCATCCTTTTTACCACTTAATTACAATAATAACCGATCCAAAACGTGTGTTTTATGTTTTTTATGTCGGAATTATGCGTGGTTTGTGTTTTTGTTGTGATTTAGGACGAAATGGTGAAAAGTGGAGAAAACACGGACATTCACGGGCATTTACGGAATTTTATTGAAGAAAAAGATGAAAGACGAAGTCAAGAAGTCAAGAGTGCAAAAAGAACGGAAGTCCAAGACCAATTCTGAAGATTTATCGAAGAAAAAGTCAAAAGACGGAAGTTTATCAAAAGCCGAGGAACTCAAGTCTATTTTATTGAAGAATTAAAAGACGAGTTCAAAAGAAATCCCGAGCCACAAGTCATTAGAGTCCAAGTTTAAAGAAGATTAGAAGGAAAAAGGACTAATGGTGCAATTAATGAAGATTAAAGGCTTAAGGATCTAATGACGCAATTAAGAAGAAATGAAGAAGGGGAGGAAGCTTCCTAATCCTCCCCTATATATAGATTAGTCTTAATTACTTTTCGTTTTGTTGGCTAATAGTGACAATTAGTTCTTCCACTTTTAATTACCTTGTCATTTAAATACTTGTCAAATTTAAATTCTTGTCTTGCACCTTAATTACCATTTAATTTCAAGTAAGTTTTTCTTTTAATTCTTGTTAATCTTTATCTTTATCTTGTTAATCTCATTCTACCTTTCTTTAATCTTTATGTTGATTTGTTTATGTTCATGTTCTTGATTTTTGTTGATTTATTTAAGTGGGTTTTGTTTATTTTGATTAGTTTTGTGAGTTTCATTGTTTTGGATTGATTGTTTATGATTAATAGTTGTTTATGTATTTGTTTGATTTAATCTTGTGGTTGATTTAGCTTTGTTTTGATTATATTCGAGTTATTTCTTTGTCCCTTGTTCTTCGCATGGTTTGTTTCTGATCTTTCCCAGGTTCTGCTTTCCCTGACATTCCGAACGGAGCAATTCACTGGTGGTTTATTCGGAATATTGAATATTCCGAATATAGGTCTTATTCCGCATAGGATCAATATTCAGCATAGTGGATTTATTTAGCATAGGTATTATTCCGAGTGGGGATTTATTCCGTATAAGGGTGATATTCCGTATAAGACTGGATATTCCGCATAAGCTAGGTATTCCGAATAGGATTTGATATTCCGCATAGGGAACTTTATTCCGAGTGGGGTAATATTCCGCATAGGAGAGATATTCCGCATAAGCTTGTTATTCCGAATAGGCCTGAAGATTCCGCATAGACCAATATTCCGAGTAGGGTGACATTCCGGATAGGTGACATATTCCGAATAGCCATTTATTCCGAATAGGGGTTTATTCCGGATAGGGAAATCTTAGTTTTTAGTTTTCTGCCTTATTAATTTCGAACTTTATTTTGCCCGCCTTTTTACTTAGTCGCACGTTAAGTTTAACTGCCTTAGATTTATTTTAGTCTTGCCTTAGTTTAAGATTTAGTTTTAGTTGCGTTTTAAGTTTGCCTTAGTTAGATTTAAGTTTGCGTTATTTACTTTTAGCGCCCTTTAATTTTAGTCTCGCTTTTAAATACTTGCACCATTTACTTTAAATTAGATTTAGATTTATTTTAAAGTCATTTACTTTAATTGTTTTGCACTTTTACTTTAAATACTACAACGAAACAACTTTTGTTTCACCAAAGAACAGCTGAGTCACACATAGAACCTAGATCAATTCGATTAGACCAACACAACGAACTTTAATTTTTATACGGGCCGAAATCCGTGTATCAGCACCCTTGTAATAAGTGGATCACAAGGAGTCAAGAACAACAAAGAAATCACACTTCCAATCAGCCAAATGATACAGTTAATTCAAAACATCCATAGACCTAGCCCATATATGAACAATAAGCAGTTTTTGTTCAATAAGCACTTTTAGCAAGATTCAGCCAACCAAACTTCACCAAATGCATACACAAGCTATAATAAATTCAAATGAACAAATTTTAACAAGTTTCATGCATTGATTCAAAGTCTAGATCAAGATTTAAGCAATCAAAAGTTACTGATGAACAAAGAACATGCAGTTATGAACACTTGCTGATATACTTGACCACAAGGCCAGATTCAAACACTCAAATCTCTTAATCGGGTTATATAAACTATATTTAATCACTTGTTACCCCTAAGCATGCATACAAAATAAGTTTTACCAAGTTCTTAGGTCAAAACAAGCAGATTTCAAGTTTTTGAAGCACAATCTTAGATTTGATGTTTAAAGTCTAATAACTTGCAGTAATGAGCACTCAACCAAGTGAATAGCAGATACAAACAACCAACAACACTTTACAATAACACAATAATAAGTTATGATCTTAAACAGGTTAACCCAAACACCCCTTATCTTTTTCAATTCAAGATTAAACAAGTATAAGTGTGATTCAATGTTACCCAAGCCCAATCAAACACAATAACATATGTATTATGCAGTATCAAGCTAGATTAAACCATAAAAACAATAAGAACACAAGCAGAACTAAAAATCACAAATTTCAAGTACTTTGACAGATTTTTGAGAACGGGGTTCAAACCTCATGAATGTACATCCACACCCACGAATGTTTGAGCTGATGTGCTAGCAAGAACAAGCACAAGCTTTCACAAACAAGCTGCTAAGATTGAACAAGGTTAGAAGCAATATTATCAAAAACAGAAAGGTGACAAATCTTGATTAATACAACCCTTGTACCCCACACTTGATTATCCTCAAGTTATAAGCCTCACAACACCTTGATAACGCTTTATCAGGATGCTATGATCCACTTATAGCCCAAGAATACCAAGGTGTACCAAGGAACTTAGCCAAATATCAAGGTTTTATAACTTTGAACAATTTCTTGCACAAAGCATGAGAAAACGTTTTCAGATTCAAGTTTAGCAAACATATAACATAAACAAGCAGAATAAGAGATTGGCACTTGGTTTTTCTTCATAAATTCAAACACAATTCATTAAACATGAAAATGGCTTTATAGAAAAGTGAACAAGGAAAAATCAAGAGCAGTTGTGCAAATGAGACCCTAAGGCTTTATATAGAGCCTTACATGTGAACTAAGAACAGATAAAAACACTAAACCCTAATGCTTGAAGTCCCAAAATTTCCCTTGTCTAATTTGAATATATTGAGCTCATGTGAAGGATTCTTGGCTGTTTGTGGAGCTGGCATGTGATGGAATTTTGATCAAAGGCCCAAAATAAGCTCAAAATGAAGCTGGGATCTTGGACGTTGGATGTGGCAGGGTTTTTGGCATCTTCTTTAAAAGAGTGGGACAAAGGGTTTATCATGTGACAATGGGATGATGTGGAAAAGGTTTTTAAAGTTGGGATGTGATTAAGATGACCTTAATCACATTTCTGGATAATTTGGTGGTTTAATTTCAAGTAGATTAAGAAAACCCAGTTGTGTTCATACGTTAAATAGTGCATGGTTTGATTTGTTTTTGGGTTTAAACATGTTGTTAAGCGCCAAAATAAACTAATCAGTTATGATTAGTTTATTAAACTAAGTGGGATGGTAAGGTGGAAAGGGAATGAGTTGTGATTGGTTAAAATGGGTTAGTGGGACACGTGTAGGATGATGGTTGGTCTAGGTATGTTTCATTGTCTGTCAACTTTGCCCCCTCTTTTCTCCTTTCTTTGTCATTTGATGTTTAAACAAGATAAAACCGGATCCCTTTGTTAATAAAGTTTCCATTTTCACACTTTTGCCCCAAATACTTTTCCAAAGTATTTTCAGGGGTATTTCTTGCCATATGTTGATTCTTGAAGGGCTGTTTTGGCCTTTTCTTCATAGATCATGGTCTTGACTTGTATGATTGACTTTTTGGAGGACTAATATTGGCAAGTCTTGATTGTTGAGGGACCATTTTCTCCAATTCTTCAAAATGGAGGGCCCTTTTTGTAAATTTGACAAACTTTAAGGACCAAACTTGTAATTATGAATATACAAGGGTTTAAAGTGTCAATTCTTCAATATTGGAGGACCCTTCTTGCATAATCTTCAATTCTTCAAGGGTTTTTCTTGGAAAATGTTCATTAGGGCTTGGTTCTTTGTGCGACTTCGTTTCCCGTGTTCGTTTTTGCATGTTTCTTATGATCTTTTGTCATTTTCTCAATATCCGTACCTAAAATACACAAGTAACAAACACAAGCATATATTTGGCATTTTTCATGATATTTTATGCATTTAAAGCCCATTTTGGACGATGAGACTATGTATAAATGCAGTCTCATCAGTGCGTAATTAGTACAAGATAAATAGTAAAGAAAGGTGCCCTCTATAGAAGGTCGTTCGCTGAAAGCAACCTCTTCAACCTGCGGTGCGCGGGGTTCAATGACGCGGAGTGCTGTGCCCACGCCTCCTTCATACATTGCAGCACGCGAGTCTGGTACACTGATGAGATGGCATTTATACATGATCTCATCGTTCTTTTCGGGCTTTAAATACATAAAAATGTCATAATATACCATATATATGTTTGTGTTTGTTTACCTGTGTATTTTAGGTATGGATATCGTGAAAAAGACAAAAGATCACAAGATACAAGGAAAAACGGACACGAGAAACAAAGCCGTACAAAGAATCGGCCCCTAATTCATGGAATATTCAACAAATACCCTTGAAGACTTCAAGATATGCAAGATTGATCCTCATTTATTGAAGAAATGACACTTAAAACCCTTGTATATTAATAATTACAAGTTTGGTCCCTTAAGTTTGTCAAAATTGCACAAAAGGTCCTTCTACTTTGAAGAAATGGCAAGATTAGTCCCTCAACAATTTCAAATTGCCAACAATGGCCCCTCATGAAGCCAAAGATACATTGAAGACCTTTGAAGATCAACATTGTCCAAGATCAGCCCTTGAAATATCTCAAAATGGCAAAAATAATCCTTTGAAACCCTTTTTCCAAAGTTTTGTGCCAAAATTGCCAAAGTCTGAAAGTTGACAACAAAGGAATTGGGCGCTGACACACTTTTAAACACAAATGAAAGAAAAGAAAAAGAAGAAGGGCTAAAGTTGTGCACTCAAACATTCAAACACACAAACACGCGCCAAACATTTCCAATCCCCTAAAATCGGATCAAAAGTTACTACTGTTCACCCCAAGAACCCAGTAACTATCTTCATTAAAACAAAGGGTAAAATGAAATTACCCTTTCCCACACTTGATTCACACGCCTATAATCTCATCCCAACCTTAAAACACTCACTCCCACTCACCAAGAGGCCCCACCACCAAAACCGTTTCACCATCATGTGACAACTTCCTCACCAAGGCTTGCCACGTGTCAAGATCAACAGCCCACATCATTTGCTTCATATCAAAGCTGCTTTAAACAGTTTGGATGCATTTGGACAGCTCACAACCAAGAATTATCTAGAAACACTCAAGGGCATTTTAGAGAAATCAGTGCTAGGGTTTGTAATAGTGTAGCCAGGCATTTGCCTATAAAAGGAGATCTCAACATGTGAGAGTCCCTTTGTTCCAGTTTTAGGCTATCAATCTTTGTAATTCCTTTTTAAGTTTAATAAAATTTGAATTTCTGAAAATTTTGAATTCTCTTTTTGATTTGATTAAAAGTTGGTGTTAGAATAGCCTAAATCTGAGTTCCATTTTATTATTAAGACCTTCCTTAATCTTGTGGTTAAGGCACGTCTTGGTTCATAAGGTTTTTAAGGTTCAAAGACCTTGAAGTCCTTGTTTCTGATTTTGGTTTTATTTGTGTACTAACCCTTAGCCATAAGCCTTGAGCTCCTTCAAGCTTGTTGACACCAAGCCTGGGAAGAGTTCTAAGCCCTTGGTTGATTTTGTTTGTTGTTTGTGTTGAAGACATATCATAATCAAAGCCTTGTTCTACTTTGAACATCAGCAGGCTTTGATCATCTCCTTTGAAGTACCTTGGTCTTGTTCTAGTTGTTGAACAAGGTCCAAGGAGCATAGCTGGCCCTCCTAGGATGTTGTGGAGGGCAGGTATAGTCTCTTGATTAAGTTTCCTCTCAAAAATTCATGTTACTGCCTGTTTTGGATTTTGAGTTTGATTATGTTAGTTGGTGCCTAGTAAGTGTTTTTGATCATTAAAATCAGTTGGTTGTGTTTGAAAATCAGAAGTTTGTTTGAAAAGTGGTTGATTAAGGGTTGTTTGGGATTACTGGTTCATAAGGCCTTGTGGCCTTGAGCCCTTGGTTCTTAGGGTTTGGGAGGTCTAAGCAAGTCTTAATATACAAGTTTTAGTCATTGGTTAAGTTTCTGCAAGTTTGGAAAAGGGATTTGAAGTTTTGCAAAAATCTGATAAAAGTGGTTTTGGAATTGGTCAAACACATCAGATCCAATAACTTCTTTGTTACTTGGATCTAAGGTCTGAAATCAGGTTTGGGAATAGTTTGGGTGATAAGCTATCTATTGGTTATCTGGTTGTTGAATTTGGTGGCTTATTGTGATTGTTATAGCTTATCAAAGTTTGCTGAAGTGGTCATTTGCATCAGAAAAGTGACCACCTCATTTTGTGCTTGCATTTGTTATCCTATTGTATGCTTTGTGATTTTGCTGCTTGGAACTTGATTAAGTGCTGCTTGTGAGTGGATTTTGCTATTTGATGTGCTTTGTATCTGGCTTATAAGCTAACTGGCTTATTTAGCCCTTATTGCCTAAATTTGCCATCAAAAGGTCAACTGACCTCTTGATTCACAAGGCCTCCTCCTTGAGTCCTTCACAAAATTTTCTTATTACAAGCCCTTATACCATTCCTGATCATTTGGTGAACTTTGGAGTACTTTGACTTTTGGTCAAATAAGCACAAATTGGCTTATTTTTTAGAACTGCTTATTGGCACATGCAACAACTTCGCTTTTGTAATAGAAATAATTTTTCTTAGCTTAATATCAAATCTGGAAGGTTACAAGTCTTTTGGTTAAGCTTTTGCTAGAAAACTAGCTTATTTGGCTTTTTCAGCCAGCTTATTTGTTCTTACAGCTTATTCTACTTGGCTTTTTGTGGTTTTCTTGATTGATTATTCTTAGTTAAGCTATTTGTGAGCTTTTGAAACAAACTAGAGCTTCTGAGGTGCCCTAAATCTCAAACCCGACTATTTTGTCGTTTTGTGGATTTTTACTTTACTTATTTCTGGCTTATTGAGTGTGCTTTTTCAAAATTTCTTTTTACAGATCTCATAAGCATCCCAAAAGAAGGTTGTGTGTCAAATTAGAGCTTATGGTATTTGCTTATTGCTTAATGGGCTGAAAAGCCCAATAAGAATAAGCTGCCTGCTTATTAAGCTGTGATAAGCTCACATTCAGCTTTTGGGCCTTTAGAGTTTTGTGTTTAGAATCAAATTTTGAGTCAGATAGGGTTTTTCCAAGTCAATTGGGCCAAGTTTGACTTTTTGGGCCCAAAAGCCCATTAAGGTTGACTGTTTTTGGTTTTGGCCCATTTGAAGGCCCAATAGGGGTATTTTGGTCATTTCACTTTGATTTTCTGATTTAGGTTAAAATAAACTAGTTTCCAAGTTTTTAGAATTTTTTATAATTTTTGGATTTTTAATATTATTTTAATATTATTTTATTATTATTATTCAAATTTCATATTTTTCAACTTTTTACATTTTTCTTAGCTTTAATACATTAAAATAGGAATTTAGCAACTTTTAGAATAATTTTATCACTTTTAGATTAATTTTTATAATTATTTTAATTTTTAATAGTTTTTAAATCATTTTAAATAGTTTTTATTAGTTTAAAATTTTCTAAAAATAGTTTTTAATCTTTTTAGGTCATTTTAGAGGTTTACCAATTGAAAAATCTTTATTTGGGCTTTTTGATAATTTATTTGATTTTTAGGGCTTTAATTAGCATTTAAAAATTGAATATCTAATTATTTAAAAGGTATTAAAAAGTTTTGATCATTGGTAAACTCTTAGTTTATTTAATTTGATTTTTGGTGAATTTTTGGTAATTTTTAGATTTAATTTTTATTTTTGTAGTTTTACGGTTTTACGTTTTATCATTCTAGTAGTAATTTTCACGTCTTCGTCATCTTCTTTTCTCATCCCCTTCTAAACCAATCATTAATCACAAACATTTAACAAGTTTTTCACACACATATACCTCCTTGGGAAACGAACTTTCACACCATAAGGGTCATTAGTGTTTACGTTTTCCTAAACGTACACTTAATACTTACCGCTTTTACGCTCGTTTTCCTAAAGGACGTAATTTACCACAATCATTTTGGCGCCGCTGCTGGGGAGGTGTGTCGTGATTAATTTGCATTGTTGTTTTTAATATTAACCAAATAGTATTTGTATTAGTAGAACTCTACTAATACGTATTATCGGTTTTCTTGGTTTTTCTTGTGAAAATATTATTACTATATTGTATTAAGTATCACAACAAATAAACAATATCTCAAAAAGTGTGAAAACACAACCTTAATTGGGATTTCATCACTCAATTATTGTATTCGAATCTCAAACAAAAAGAAAAGGCAAAAATAGATAAATACTTTCGTGAAGCTCGATTTTGAAAAATACAAACTATAAGGTGGGTATAAGGCGGGTATTATAAAATATACCCTAAGGAAAAAGGCTCTTAAGTGCTTCGCGCGCCTCGTTTCCCCGCTTGCTTGTGAGTATTTTGAGATTGAAGGCTAATCGAGGGTTTTGCCGCCCAAAGTATTATTACGTATAATATATTTGCTTGGTTTCTTTGTGATTAAAACCTCTTGAACAATTTGGTTTTCACCAAAGTTCTAAAGTCATTCGAAGGCGTTCACTCCACGTGATCATTTTCATTCCTTTGAGGCTTCTTTAATCAAGAGTTTGATTCGAGGAGAGATTTTGTAGATTGTTGTCTACGAAGATACACCAAAATCCAAAAAAAAAATTAAATACAATCAAAAACACAAAAAAAAATTGAAAATTCACAAAACACCCAAAAATAATCTTCTTTGCTCACCTCCCATTCTTCGTGAAGTCTATGATCACTCGTAATCAAGCAAAACGAGCTCATAAACGTCTTCAAAAGCAAGCCAATCAAGAGACGTTGATTGAAGAACAACCTCCAATTGTTGAACCTATAGTAGAACAAGAAGTCGTCATGGCTAATCATACTATGATGGAGTTGCTACAAGCACCCACCGAGGGTTTTGGAGAGGCCATTGTGATTCCCGCCATCCTTGCGGAGAATTTCGAGATTAAGACGGGTTTAATGTCGATGTTGCAAGCAAATAAGTTTAGAGGTCATGAGAAAGACAACCCGCATTATCACATTAGGAATTTTAACCGTCTCACCGCTACTAGAAAGTTTAAGGATGTTCCACATGACGCCATTAAGATGATGTTGTTTCCATACTCGTTAGATGGACCCGCAAAAATTTGGCTTGAGAAAGAACCGCCAAATTCGATTTTGACATGGGCCGATCTCGTTTCTAAGTTTGTGAACAAGTTTTTTCCACCATCTAAAACAACACATTTGAAAAATGAGATTTCACGATTTGTGCAAAGAAATAATGGAAGTTTTTCAATGTCATGGGAACGCTTTAAAGAAATGTTACATGAATGTCCACACCATGATTTTTCGGAATTGCATCAAATTGATACTTTTTATAATGGGCTTAATGATCATGAATGAGATTATTTGAATGCCGCCGCGGGTGGTAATTTTTGTGTAAGTCGACAAATGAGGCTTTGAAAATCATAGAGAATAGATCTAAGGTTTATAGCCCTCGTAACACACCGAGTGTTGCCTATTTGGGTTCGTCATCATCGTCATCGTCTCATAGCATTAATGCCTTACATGATGAAGCTAATGAGGAAAATCGGTTTTTTGATAGATTTGCTAATCTTATGTCCCATTGGAAAGCTCAAGAAGCTTCTAATTCTGCTTCGGTTAAAGCGGTTGCTAAGAGTTGTTTGTCTTGTGGTGGAGCTCATGATCTTTCCGAGTGCATTACCGCGGATGGTAACACTTCGAGTGCTTATGTAGCAACGGGAACTTACAACCAAAACGGTCAAGGTTCCCGCCCAAATCAAGCTCCACCAAACCAAAATGTTAATAACTATCAAAACAACAACCAAGGTGGTAATTACCAAGGAAATTCACGTAACTACAACAAGGGGAATTATCAAAATGGGAATGGACAAGTCACTAATCAAAACCAAAACCATGATTTTCAAAACACTACACAAGGTTTTCAAAATGCTCACACTAAAAATCTTCAAGGAGAGTTTTTGGATTATGCTAAAGCAAATGATGCTAAATTTGATAACATGCAACGTGAGATGATTAGCTTAAGATCTGAGTTGAAAAACGAGCTAAAAATGAACTTGCTAATGAACTTAAAACTCATGCAAATAAAATGGAAGGAAATGTCCAACGTCTTCAACAAAACCAACAAAAGATGGAATTAGGACAACATGAGATTAAGCAAGAGTTATTAAAAGCGGATGCTAGGCAATCAAAATTTGAGGACAGAATGGCTAAGATGTTTGAAGCAATCATGTGTAAACCCTCTTCCTCGGGTGGTCTTCCTAGTGATACCATCGCAAACCCGAAGGGAGAAATGAAGGTTATTACTACACGAAGTGGTAAAACTTTCAAAGAACCAATCTCTCGTCCAAGTACTTCTACGGAGAAGGAAATCGAGAAAGAACCCGAGGTGATGGTCGAAAAGGAGCACATTACAATCCCACGAAGTACTGCTCAAACCACACCTACGGTTGAACCAATACCAATTGTGGAACCCGAGTTTCTAAGGCCGTTGCCTAATGACCAACCCACACCACCTTTACCCTATCCTTCGAGACGAAACAAAGAGAAATTGCAAGAACGTAACAAACAACGAATCGAGCTTTTTATAAAGATGTTTCAACAAGTGCATTTTGATGTGAGTTTAGCCGACGCGTTGTTATATATGCCTCGTTTCGCTTCCACTTTTAAAAGTATGATGAGCGATAAGGAAAAGCTTTCAAAGCTTGCTAATTGTTCTTCGGTTTATCTTAACCGCATACCGGAAAAAGTTGGTGATCCCGGAAAGTTTCTCATTCCTTGTGAAATACAAGATATGAAAGAATGCCTCACCTTGGCCGATCTTGGTGCGAGCATTAATTTGATGCCATTTTCCATTTGGAAATCGCTTTCGCTTCCGGCTCTTATTCCTTCGAACATGTCTATCGGGATGGCCGATCATTCTACGATTTTAGCATGTGGAGTAGCCGAAGATGTTTTCGTGAAAGTGGAGAAGTTATACTATCCCGTTGATTTTATAGTAGTTGACATCCCCGCGGATCCTCAAGTTCCTCTAATTTTAGGTCGTTCATTTTTAGACACTTCGAGATCGCTTATCGATGTTCATGCGAGAAATATCACTTTGAGATTCAACGAAGAAGAACTTGTTATAAACGCTACTCAAAACTCGAAACCTTCTCATGTTTATGCAATCGCTACCATCAATCACATTGACATCGTTGATGTGGTTTGCGATGAGTTTTCACAAGAAGTGTTAGGTTTTTCCGATAGCTCGTCAAGTGGCAATCCCACTATTTTGGTTCCGATTCTTGCTAATTCCACACCAAATCTCACTCCATTCCAAGGAGGCGATCTCACTTCAAATGAAATCGACAATGAAGATGAGGGGTTGATTAGTGATGATACTTCTATTCTACCATTTCTTCCGCCGATGGAAGTTATGAGTGTTGAACCAAAATATTCAATCGAGGAACCACCTATCCTTGAATTGAAAGATCTTCCTTCTCACCTTGAATACGCATTCTTGGAAGGTGATGACAAGTTGCCGGTTATTATTGCAAGAGGTCTTGCTAATGATGAAAAAACCGAGCTCTTGAAAGTTCTTAAGGCTCATAAAGGGGCAATTGCGTGGAAAATATCCGACATTAAGGGTATTGACCCAAAATTTTGTACTCACAAGATTTTAATGGAGGAGGACTACAAACCCGCAATTCAAAGTCAAAAAAGGGTGAATCCCAAAATTCACGATGTCATTAAAAAGGAGGTCCTTAAACTCCTTGACGCGGGAATGATTTATCCTATATCCGATAGCCCATGGGTGAGCCCAATCCATTGTGTCCCTAAAAAGGGAGGAATGACCGTTGTGCCTAAAGAAAACAACGAGTTAATTCCCACTCGTGTTGTGACCGGTTGGAGGGTGTGTATTGACTACCGAAAGTTAAATGACGCCACTCGTAAAGACCACTCTCCTTTGCCCTTCATGGATCAAATGTTGGAGCGACTTGCGGGATATGAATTCTATTGCTTTTTAGATGGTTTTTCCGGTTACTTTCAAATCCCTATCGACCCTCGTGATCAAGAGAAGACTACTTTTACGTGTCCTTATGGAATGTTCGCTTATCGTAGGATGCCTTTCGGACTTTGTAATGCACTGGGTTCGTTTC
Organism: Glebionis coronaria; assembly: GCA_025667525.1. Taxonomy (NCBI): domain Eukaryota; kingdom Viridiplantae; phylum Streptophyta; class Magnoliopsida; order Asterales; family Asteraceae; genus Glebionis; species Glebionis coronaria. Next base: position 268,060,629 of record CM046877.1, on the reverse strand, counting down.
AACGGTGTATGATGGCGATTTTTCACGATATGATCAAGAAGTCGATGGAAGTGTTTATGGATGACTTCTCGGTGTTTGGCAATTCGTTCACGTCATGCTTATCTAATCTCGAGCAAATGTTAAAACGTTGTGAAGAAACCAACCTTGTGCTTAACTGGGAAAAATGTAATTTTATGTGTAAACAAGGAATCGTCTTAGGACATAAGGTGTCGAAGGCGGGGATTGAGGTCGATAAAGCTAAGGTAGACGTCATCGCCAAGTTACCTCATCCCAAAACCGTTAAGGGAGTTAGGAGTTTCCTAGGCCACGCGGGCTTTTATCGTCGATAAAGCTAAGGTAGACGTCATCGCCAACGTTATGACAAGCATTTCCGTCCTATCCACTATGCTAGTAAGACGATGACCGAGGCTCAATTAAAGTACACCACAACGGAAAAGGAATTCCTTGCCGTGGTCTATGCTTTTGAGAAATTCCGACCTTATCTCGTCTTGACTAAAAGCATCGTGTATACCGACCATTCGGCTATCAAGTATCTCTTAGCTAAGCAAGATGCTAAGCCGAGATTGCTTCGTTGGATGCTCCTACTCCAAGAATTTGATGTCACCGTGCTTGACAAAAAAGGAGCCGAGAATCTAGCGGTCGATCATCTCTCTCGTCTAGAAGATCCTCACAAAGATGCTTTCAAGAACAAGGAAATCACCGAAACATTTCCTTTCGAGACTCTCGGTGTAGTGAATTCTAAAGACACCACACCATGGTTTGCCGACATTGCAAATTACCATGCGGGAAATTTCATAATCAAGGGTATGACGACACAACAAAAACGAAAATTCTTTCGTGATGTCAAGTTCTATTTTTGGGACGACCCTTATCTCTTTCGGGTTTGTGCGGATCAACTCGTTCGACGTTGTGTTTTTGGTGCCGAAGCTTCTAATATCCTTAGAGCTTGTCACGAGGGACCCACGGGTGGTCACCACAATGCTAATCTCATGGCTAAGAAAGTGTTCGATGCCGGCTTCTTTTGGCCTTCTATCTATCGTGATGCACACGCACTTGTGAAGTCATGTGATCCGTGCCAACGTCAAGGAAAATCGTCTCAACGTGATGAAATGCCGCAAAACATAATTCAAGTGTGTGAGATTTTCGACATATGGGGAATAGACTTTATGGGGCTGTTCCCATCGTCTCATGGCAACAAATATATCCTCGTCGTGGTGAACTACCTTTATAAGTGGGTGGAAGCTAAGGCTTTGCCTACTAATGATGCTCGTGTGGTAGTGAAGTTTTTTAAGCAACTATTCTCTCGGTTCGGAACCCCTCGTGCTATTATAAGCGATCGTGGAACCCATTTTTGTAATGACCAATTCGAAAAGGTTCTAAAGAAATATGGAGTTACTCATCGTCTTTCTACGGCTTATCACCCGCAAACGAGTGGGCAAGTCGAGGTTTCGAACCGAGCTTTGAAGAGGATTTTAGAGAGGTCAATTGGAGAAAACCGTGCTTCATGGTCCGACAAACTCGATGACGCTTTATGGGCCTTTAGGACCTCTTATAAGACACCTATCGGTTGCACTCCTTATAAGTTAGTCTATGGGAAGAATTGTCATTTGCCCATTGAGTTGGAGCACAAGGCATATTGGGCCCTTAAGCATGCAAACTTTGACTCGAAGACCGCGGGAGATCACCGAAAAATACAATTGAATGAATTGGATGAATTAAGAGATAATGCTTATGAAAATTCATTAATTTTTAAAGAAAAGACTAAAAAGTTTCATGATTCAAAGATTAAAAACCGGGTTTTTAACGTTGGTGATCAAGTGTTACTTTTTAACTCTCGACTTAAGATATTTTCCGGGAAATTGAAATCTCGTTGGTCGGGTCCGTTCACCATTACACAAGTGTTTCCTTATGGGACCATCGAGCTAGCTCAAGATGATGGTCCTAATTTCAAGGTGAATGGACATAGGCTTAAGCACTACTTTGGTGGGGAAATTCCTTCAATGGTTGCCCTCGACCAAGTCATCTTCCCCAATGATAATTAGCATTGAGGGGATCGAGTCGAGCTCATGACTCGGTAATCAAAAACGAGGTGCCTCGTGGGGGAGATCCCATGCTTATCCTTTATGCTTACTATTCACTAATAAGGGGACTTGTACCCTTCCAACTCGTTGTCTCGTGGTTGTTTGTGATTGTGTTATCTAGATCATCATCATCATCTACGATTGAAGACTCTCGTGTTCGTTTACGTGAGCCTCCATCGTTTGCTTGAAGAAGTTTTTCACGAATCCATTGACATATCCTTTATTGTTCTAACAATTATCTTTTAGCATACTTAATAAACGGCTTTAGATATATTGTTGATCACCCTTTCCATGCTAGATCCTAAGCATTCGATTCTTCGTCTCTAGTATGGGGGTGCTCCACCTTTAGACTCGAAACATTGAGGACAATGTTTACTTTTAGTATGGGGGGTGAATAGGTACTTGCTTTGCTACGCCCCACGCTTTCCAACTTTCAATGTTTTGTTTTGGTTGCTAATAAGGCTAAAAATGGCCAAATTTTAAAAAATTTCTTAGTTTTCATAAGTGTTTTTAAGACACGAATGTATATTTTCCGATGGGTAGAATAAGATTTAATTTTTGACTTGATGGGCATTTGGAGCCATTTACATTCCTTAACCCGCTCAATTCAAGTTTTGCTAGACTTTTATATAGGGAGCTTTAAAACGCGAAAGTCTTAATTCATTCGGGTTAAGAACAAGAACTTTTTGCAAGTTCCTATAATTGATCCTAGAAAGTCACTTATCAAGGGAACTATAAAACGCATTCTCTAAACTTGAAAAAGTCCAAGAAAGTGCAAGATCCTATAGGTGGCTTGAAATCCCAAAACTTTGATTTGATACAGTCTTAATGAAAGCTAATCCAAATTTGGCTTCATTTTGACTTGCATGGCTAAGTATTCACGAGTCTCTTTAATTAGAGGTCTTTATATATTAAAGAACGAGAGATGATAGAGTTAGACAAGTGATCATGCTAAACGTAGAACATGAAAATGTTCTTTCAAAAACTCATATGTTTTTAATTGTGGCTTTTTCTTCCCATAAGATCAATGCATTAGGAATAAATCATAATTGCAATAAGTAAGGTCGTACGATTTGAAAGATTACTTAGCCTCTAGCACAAGATCGTTTAAAAGTTGCTCGGGGTTGAATAGAGTTCATAGCCAAGGCATAACTTATTGAAGCGGGACGCGAAGATTGGCGATCATCCAAAAAGGCCCTAACAAGGCATGAGGAGCTCTATTTTTGCTAAAGATCCAAGATGATGTGAAGTATCATTATTCCTAAATCAATATGAAGATCGAGACACACGACGAAAAGCAATTACTCCCCTAAAGATCATGGAGAAAGTCTATCCAAAAAGACCCTTACAAGGTATGAGGATAAATATATCCAAGTCCAAAAAGGAGGCGGATCGTTGTATATCAAAATCCAAAGTAAAGATTGAAGAAAAATGATGAAGTCGTGGTCCTAATATGAAGAATCTCTCAAAAACGTCAAGTGAAGAAATACTAAATATGTGAAGAGAAGACCATAATTTCGAGAACGTCTTCCCAAGATTTGAAGTATGAAGTACATGCCAAATATCTGTCCGAGAAAGGTCTCAAATCGTGAAACGAGTTATGCCAAGATATGAACTTAAGGAGATACACGAGAAGCCGTTTTAAAAGATTTTGTCCTTCGGCTAACTATTGATCAAATCGTGCTACTTTGCTTTCGGACTAATAACTACTCAAATAAGTCAATATGAATCACTTGTGATCCATGAAAAATAGTTAAAAAAATGCTAGTAACCCATTTTCCTTTTATAATAACTAGGATTGCGGGGAGAAAAAGTATTACACAATTTGGACGTATGAGTAGTGTTAGCATTGTGACTTGTACCAACAATGATCTCGTTTTTGCACTTAGCATGGAACGTATGACAATCAAGGATGACGAACTTTACTCTAAGGGACATTTGCTTGTTTCTATTCTTTGACCCTAAAAGTCACTTTCGTGATGAAAATCATATATTATGTCTTTACACATTTTTGTAGTATGTTGCAAGTCTTTTACTCTTCAATAAAGGTTAATAAAATCGAACTTTGGTGATGCTTAGATACTTTATTCTAGCATTGCGTGAGGGCACGGCAATGGCTTAGTATGGGGGAGTGATGAGATGGCATTTATACATGATCTCATCGTTCTTTTCGGGCTTTAAATACATAAAAATGTCATAATATACCATATATATGCTTGTGTTTGTTTACTTGTGTATTTTAGGTATGGATATCGTGAAAAAGACAAAAGATCACAAGATATTAGGAAAAACGGACACGAGAAACAAAGCCGTACAAAGAACCGAGCCCTAATTCATGGAATATTCAACAAATACCCTTGAAGACTTCAAGATATGCAATATTGATCCTCATTTATTGAACAAATGACACTTAAAACCCTTGTATATTAATAATTACAAGTTTGGTCCCTTAAGTTTGTCAAAATTACACAAAAGGTCCTTCTACTTTGAAGAAATGGCAAGATTATTCCCTCAACAATTTCAAATTGCCAACAATGGCCTCTCATGAAGCCAAAGATACATTGAATACCAAAGATCAACATTGTCCAAGATCAGCCCTTGAAATATCTCAAAATGGCAAAAATAATCCTTTGAAACCCTTTTCCAAAGTTTTGTGCCAAAATTGCCAAAGTCTAAAAGTTGACAACAAAGGAATTGGGCGCTGACACACTTTTAAACACAAATGAAAGAAAAGAAAAAGAAGAAGGGCTAAAGTTGTGCACTCAAACATTCAAACACACAAACACGCGCCAAACATTTCCAATCCCCCAAAATCGGATCAAAAGTTACTACTGTTCACCCCAAGAACCCAGTAACTATCTTCATTAAAACAAAGGGTTAAATGAAATTACCCTTTCCCACACTTGATTCACACGCCTATAATCTCATCCCAACCTTAAAACACTCACTCCCACTCACCAAGAGGCCCCACCACCAAAACCGTTTCACCATCATGTGACAACTTCCTCACCAAGGCTTGCCACGTGTCAAGATCAACAGCCCACATCATTTGCTTCATATCAAAGCTGCTTTAAACGGTTTGGATGCATTTGGACAGCTCACAACCAAGAATTATCTAGAAACACTCAAGGGCATTTTAGAGAAATCAGTGCTAGGGTTTGTGAATACTGTAGCCAGGCATTTGCCTATAAAAGGAGACCTCAACATGTGAGAGTCCCTTTGTTCCAGTTTTAGGCTATCAATCTTTGTAATTCCTTCTTAAGTTTAATAAAATTTGAATTTCTGAAAATTTTGAATTCTCTTTTTGATTTGATTAAAAGTTGGTGTTAGAATAGCCTAAATCTGAGTTCCATTTGATTATTAAGACCTTCCTTAATCTTGTGGTTAAGGCACGTCTTGGTTCATAATGTTTTTAAGGTTCAAAGACCTTGAAATCCTTGTTTCTGATTTTGGTTTTATTTGTGTATAACCCTTAGCCATAAGCCTTGAGCTCCTTCAAGCTTGTTGACACCAAGCCTGGGAAGAGTTCTAAGCCCTTGGTTGAGTTTGTTTGCTGTTTGTGTTGAAGACATATCATAATCAAAGCCTTGTTCTACTTTGAACATCAGCAGGCTTTGATCATTTCCTTTGAAGTACCTTGGTCTTGTTCTAGTTGTTGAACAAGGTCCAAGGAGCATAGCTGGCCCTCCTAGGATGTTGTAGAGGGCAGGTATAGTCTCTTGATTAAGTTTCCACTCAAAATCTCATGTTACTGCCTGTTTTGGATTTTGAGCTTTGATTTTGTGTTCTTGTGTTTGTGCTGGTTATTTTTTAGTTTGATTATGTTAGTTGGTGCCTAGTAAGTGTTTTTTATCATTAAAATAAGTTGGTTGTGTTTGAAAATCAGAAGTTTGTTTGAAAAGTGGTTGATTAAGGGTTGTTTGGGATTACGGTTCATAAGGCCTTGTGGCCTTGAGCCCTTGGTTCTTAGGGTTTGGGAGGTCTAAGCAAGTCTTAATATACAAGTTTTAGTCATTGGTTAAGTTTCTGCAAGTTTGGAAAAGGGATTTGAAGTTTTGCAAAAATCTGATAAAAGTGGTTTTGGAATTGGTCAAACACATCAGATCCAATAACTTCTTTGTTACTTGGATCTAAGGTCTGAAATCATGTTTGGGAATAGTTTGGGTGATAAGCTATCTATTGGTTATCTGGTTGTTAAATTTGGTGGCTTATTGTGATTGTTATATCTTATCAAAGTTTGTTGAAGTGGTCATTTGCATCAGCAAAGTGACCACCTCATTTTGTGCTTGCATTTGTTATCCTATTGTATGCTTTGTGATTTTGCTGCTTGGAACTTGATTAAGTGCTGCTTGTGAGTGGATTTTGCTGTTTGGTGTGCTTTGTATCTGGCTTATAAGCTAACTGGCTTATTAAGCCCTTATTGCCTAAATTTGCCATCAAAAGGTCAATTGACCTCTTGATTCACAAGGCCTCCTCCTTGAGTCCTTCACAAAATTTGCTTATTACAAGCCCTTATACCATTCCTTATCATTTGGTGAACTTTGGAGTACTTTGACTTTTGGTCAAATAAGCACAAATTGGCTTATCTTTTAGAACTGCTAATTGGCACATGCAACAACTTGGCTTTTGTAATAGAAATCATTTTTCTAAGCTTAATATCAAATCTGGAAGGTTACAAGTCTTTTGGTTAAGCTTTTGCTAGAAAACTAGCTTATTTGGCTTTTTCAGCCAGCTTATTTGTTCTTACAGCTTATTCTACTTGGCTTTTTGTGGTTTTCTTGATTGATTATTCTTAGTTAAGCTATTTGTGAGCTTTTGCAACAAACTAGAGCTTCTGAGGTGCCCTAAATCTCAAACCTGACTATTTTGTCGTTTTGTGGATTTTTACTTTGCTTATTTCTGGCTTATTGGGTGTGCTTTTTCAAAATTTCTTTTTACAGATCTCATAAGCATCCCAAAAGAAGGTTGTGTGTCAAATTAGAGCTTATGGCATTGGCTTATTGCTTAATGGGCTGAAAAGCCCAATAAGAATAAGTTGCCTGCTTATTAAGCTGTGATAAGCTCACATTCAGCTTTTGGGCCTTTAGAGTTTTGTGTTTAGAATCAAATTTTGAGTCAGATATGGTTTTTCCAAGTCAATTGGGCCAAGTTTGACTTTTTGGGCCCAAAAGCCCATTAAGGTTGACTGTTTTTGGTTTTGGCCCATTTGAAGGCCCAATAGGGGTATTCTGGTCATTTCACTTTGATTTTCTGATTATTTAGGTTAAAATAAACTAGTTTGCAAGTTTTTAAAATTTTTTATAATTTTTGGATTTGTAATATTATTTTATTATTATTTTTCAAATTTCATATTTTTCAACTTTTTACATTTTTCTTAGCTTTAATACATTAAAATAGGAATTTAGCAACTTTTAGAATAATTTTATCACTTCTAGATTAATTTTTATAATTATTTTAATTTTTAATAGTTTTTAAATCATTTTAAATAGTTTATTAGTTTAAAAATTTCTAAAAATAGTTTTTTTATCTTTTTAGGTCATTTTAGAGGTTTACCAATTGAAAAATCTTTATTTGGGCTTTTTGATAATTTATTTGATTTTTAGGGCTTTAATTAGCATTTAAAAATTGAATATCTAATTATTTTAAAGGTTTGAAAAAATTTTGATCATTGGTAAACTCTTAGTTTATTTAATTTGATTTTTGGTGAATTTTTGGTAATTTTTAGATTTAATTTTTATTTTTGTAGTTTTACGGTTTTACGTTTTATCATTCTAGTAGTAATTTTCACGTCTTCGTCGTCTTCTTTTCTCATCCCCTTCTAAACCAATCATTAATCACAAACATTTAACAAGCTTTTCACACACATATACCTCCTTGGGAAACGAACTTTCACACCATAAGGGTCATTAGTGTTTACGTTTTCCTAAACGTACACTTAATACTTACCGCTTTTACGCTCCTTTTCCTAAAGGACGTAATTTACCACAATCATACACGTCGATGGAAGGCAGTCTAACTGGTAAACCACCGGATCGACTAGAATGTGCCAAACCTAAGCCAATAGAGACACCTTTGGTTGAAGTCCGATTCTTCTTTGCAACAGGTTTTACGTGCTGTTTCAACTTGTCTTCCAGCGAAATCATTATTGGTGCACCAGAGATGTAGACAGGGACCTGTAGTTGCGAGACATCCGGTTTGGCTTGGGCAAGGGACCTTCTTCTGTTCTTTCTGCGCGATGACTTGCTAAAGTAAGGTCGGCCATGGTCACACTTATAGGAAAATCTTGGTATTTCTCAAGGCGGTCTATGAAGGGCAACAGGAGGCCTTCTAGTCTGTGGAATGCATCATCAAAGAGTTCTTGCGCGTACCTGGAGTAAGTTTCACTACCCTCCAGGGGTTTGGCCAGTAGCTTTTCCTCCAAGGCGCGCTCCATGGCGAGGCTTTGTCCTGGTAGTCGTGCAGCATCAAAGATATCTCTGATCACTTTATGGAGGTAGGGCTGCTCCATCGAAATTTTTGCAGCCACTGGCAAGCCATGCTTTATTAACCAATGATTCTCCGCGCGCACGGCGGTGAGATGTGGATAAAGCTCTTCATCAAAATCGGTGCTCATATACTTCAGGATCTTGGATTTATTAGCCATATCTTTATGGCAATTGGCAACAAAATTGTTACAATTTGAAGTAAGGGCACTCATACCTTCTTCCAGCTTCGACATAGCCCAGCGATTTTCATCCTCTTGCCTCACACGCAAGCAGCGCTCGTGTTCTATAAGTTCTGATAATGTTGCCTTTTCATCCTCCAAAATATTGGATGGATCCGGCATTTATGTTGGATGTAGCGCGCAAACCTACAAGTTCGCACTTGGCTATGGCGAGTTCGCGGTCTTTTTGTTCTACTGCCTGGTGGACCCTTTGATTTGCCTGTGCCACTTGCTTTGATAGTTGGGATACCTTCTTTTTCAAATGTGCAACTAGAGTTATTTCTTGTGAAGTAACTGTATCCAACTCTCTAATTAGTGTAGTGGCGGGCATTTCCTGCAAGTGTTGTGCGCGGCCAGGGGGAGTTAGGTGGTGGCAAAAATCCTCGCAGGCAGTTGCGCAGTCCAGAACGCATGAGCGGGTGCACTTCCAGGAGGGAACGAATTTGGTAGACTTCGAGGTGCTTGCACCAGCTTTGGTCGTTGCGACTTGGGAGCTGCACATTTAATACCCTATGAGTGTTAGGAAAGGCCACTCGTTATTTGATTTGAATAAAGGATAGGGAGTGGTATGGTGATGTACCTGGGAAAATGTTTCTTTCCCCGTGGCCTTGAGAGTATTCCCCACGAAGTCACGTCAGCACGAGGTCTGGTCTGCAGTGTTCTTCCCCTTTTGGGAATTTGCTGTGTGGGGGAGCACGGTAACCGTTTGTAACTTGGAACCGGTATGATCTCTTCTGCTGAGCTTGTGCAGGAATCCCCTCCAAGACCATGGTATTCCTCCCCTCCCAGGCTTGTTTCTTCTGACGAAGACTCAATGGTACATGGCACACTTCGTATGGGAGTAGCGTTTACTGCGGTTATCCTCTCAGCGCTTCCTCCAGGTGTTGGAGAATGGAACTCCAGAGCTACGGTATGTTGGCCAACGTGCCATCCATTAGATAGCTCGAAGGGTATGAAAGGCCGAGGGCGCATTGTCACCGCGCATGGATTCTCGCGCTTCACAAGTTGCGTATACGTTAGTTCTGCAGAAATATGGGGCATATGTGAGTATGTGCGCATAAGTTGTGTGCATTTGTTGATTTTTTTATTAAAGGTCCTTACCATGGTTGAATTCGTCAAAATATTAGGGGAGGTGGTTTGCAGGAAGGGTTGACGTATGGCTCAGTCCTTGGGCGTATAGAAGGGCCTCTAGGTATTCCTGCATTGGTATCCGGTCTGTGGTAATTACCTGGGCGTCTGCTTCATTGTACGAGCCAGCAATAGGGCGGTCATCTTTCATCATTGTCTCTGGAGTGATGAAATCATAATCAAATGGAAATACAACTTTATCTACCCAAAAGAACTTATCATTCCACTTCTTCAGCGAATCTATCTTTTCCGAGTAACATTGTAACTGACCAGTGCGTTTTGCAAATGATATCCAACCGTTTATCCATGAGGGATGGTAGAAGGCGTGGAAAAGGTTTATTGTGGGGTCAACATTCTTTAGCAAGCAGTTTATTTTAAAATTTGAGATTTTGGCGGCACCTATACAATGCAGCTGCGAAAGGTGTATTAATACAAGATTTTTGCCCAGTACAAAATTTTATCGTCCGATCTCTTCGAATTGATTACTGGTTTAAGTGCGACTCAATCGTCTTTTGGTGGAAAACAAATATAATGGTCGTTGTAGTAAAGTGAATGTGCAAGACGTTAAAGTAAATGACGGTTAATTAAAACTAAAACTAATTAAAACATAAATGGTGCAATATTAAAACTTTAAAAGAAAATAAATTTAATGACAAAAATTAAAGCTCGACAAAAAGTAAATTTGACAATAAAATAAAAATACAAACTTGAAATTTAAAATATAGAAAAACACTTGGTAATAATAGAGATTTCAGGAAGCGTGCATTTTTTGGAAATTAAAATAAAATAATACTAAGTAAATTGGCGGGAAAAGATTAAATTTGATATAAAAATAAAAACAGGAAATAAAGTCAAACAAAGGTCAGATCGCAGTCACGGTCGCAACCGGCGATCGTACTCTGGATCGTACTCAAGCGATCGTACTCTTGGATCGTACTCCACCACGATCGCAACAAGTGGATCGCAGTGGACTATCGTGACCAAGTGATCGCACCCACAATCGAAGCCTTGGATCGTAGTGAACGATCGGACTCCAGATCGTAGCCACAGATCGCAACGACGATCGTAACAAGTCGATCGTAGCTTAGATTGTGGTGAGTGATCTTAGTCTTAATCGCAGTAATGGATCGCAAGTAGAAACCCTAGGGGTTTATGCGATCACACTTACTCGATCGGATTGGGTAAATAGCTGCTACGATGGAATCCAATAAGTAAATAAGCAGAACCAAATAAGCACTTAGACAATAAGCAAATACCGAAAACTAAACCAAAACAACACTAATAAGACGAATAATGTAAAACCCGCATGCTTTTACCATGAATAGTACCCTTAAGATCGTACGTACTAGATTAAAACTTTCCTAATATAGAATGATTACGATTACGTGTTAGGATTTTACGTATTACGTACGTGTTAGAACACGATAAGTATTTACTACGCACGAGCACGTAATAATTATTTGACAATAATTAATCATGAACATGTGATCATGAAATCATGAACGTAATTGAAACACGAACTATTATTAATTACGTATATATATTTATTACGAGCGTAAATAAATATATTAGATCTCGATAATTACGTAACGAGAACACATAAAACGCGAACACAAATAATCATGAACGAATAACTAAACGTCGAGACACGGAAAAAGGTACGGGTACCCCATGTGGGGCCCCCTACCCATGGCTACAAGGAGCAAATGGGCCAAGCCCATTTGTATTTTTACTAAAGGAGGGTTATGGTAAAAACACTACTCATTTTTACATTACAGAAGATTTTAACAAAAACCTAAAAACCCTCCTCTCTTCTTCTTTTTTGGCCGCCACCTTCAAAACACCACAAGGGGGTGTTTGTTGATCTTGGACCTTGGAATTCTTGTTGGTGTTCGTGTTTGTTCTTCGTTCTTTTGATCCACGTATTCGGTAAATCCTTTTAAACCTTTTTCTTTTGATTTGATCTTCTATTAATTAAGAACATGTTATGTTTTTTTTCAAAAACCCTAATTAAATAATAGATCTAACATGAATTGGGATTTAATAAAATCAAAAGTAATGTTCTAAGGGGTGTTTGTTTTGGCCGCAGCCTACACCGAACCCGAAGGGGGTTTCGGTTTGGCCATCCGACCACCACCGAGACCATATGGTCCCGGTTGGTTTGTGTGGGTCCCACGGAAGCATCAAGACAAGGGGTCCCCGATTTGGTTCGGGGTACGGTGTGGATTTCATGTCCGGTTCATGGTTTTTAGTCTAGATCCGGTTCATGGTGTATGTTTAGTTTTTTTTTATGATCTTATGTTAAAAATTAAATTAATAAAATGACATGATTAATTTAATAACATGACTTAGGTTATTTTAATTATTAATAATCATGAAATTAATTAACCTAAGTATTTTTATATTTTAGACTTATAATTAATTAATTATTTAAAAACCATGGTTATAATTAATTAATTAACATGACTTAGGTTATATTATTAATAAATAATAATACATGTTTTAACCTAAGTATTTAACCTTATTTAATTAAAAACATGTTATACTTTAATTAAATATTTTAACCTATAGTTTAATTTAATTACATGAAATAATTATTAAACTATACATTATATCATATGACTTAGAAAATAATCATGAAAACACTTAGGCTTATATACTTAGCTTATTTAACCAGCTTATTTATAATTATGGAAACTTTCTATTTTTAGAAACTTAATTAAATAAGGCAGCTAATCTATTTATGGAAACCTTCTATTTTTAGAAACTTATTTATTTCAGGCAGCTAATCTATTTATGGAAACTTATTTAATTAAGGCAGCTGATCTATTTATGGAAACTTTCTATTTTTAGAAACTTATCTATTTTAAGCAGTAATTCTATTTTTGGAAACTTTCTATTTTTGGAAACTTTCTATGTTTGGAAACTTTCTATTTTTGGTAACTTTCTATTTTTGGAAACTTTCTATTTTTGGAAACTTTCTATTTTTAGAAACTTTCTATTTTTGGAAACTTTCTATTTTAGGAAACCTGCTATTTTTGGAAAGTTACTTATTATTACACAGTAAGTATAATAATACATGAAATACCATAAATACTTAATCAGATTAAACAGAATATAAGATAAACACGGTTTAAGGCTTTAAAACAGTAAAACATGGTAAGAACACATAAAATAAGCTAAGACATGACATAAAACCAGCTACGTATTTAGTAAGCAGATACTTATTCATGTATGTATTTATGTAGCACTAGTTTTACGAAAGTAGGATTCCTCCCAGTTCATCTTCTTCGTTCACTGGACATAAGGTACGGATTCCCGTCCTTTCAGTATGGACATTCTTTCCTTATTAGGATTCCCCGTATGCAGCCAAATGTTTTCCCGTAGTATAAGTTACGTGTTTGATTGCTTATGTTTAATTAAGAATACATATAGCCATATACATGCATGACCAGTTTCACCTAGTTATGGAGGTACCGTAACCATAACATTAGAGGCACTGATGTTATGACTTCACCACGGCGGAGTGATTGCTCGTGGCGTCCCTTCAGCTTTTGGCCATTTATATTATATTTATCATGTGGGGCGTATGGGTGCATCTTAGTTACATGTTTTCAGTCAGGATTTCATGGTGAATGTGGTGTGTGCCTTGCATCCTTCACAAGGAGCTGATCCCTCCTACCCAAAAACCAGTATATTAAATTAGAGGCAGCCCCTCTAATTTGCATGATGAGGTTACCCCTCCAAGTATTCATGCACGGTGGATTTTCATGACCTATATTGGCTAATGGTAAAACATGATAAACAGTTTTTACAAGATAAACATAAGACTTTTCAAACTATAAAACCAGTTTTATCAAGACTTAACCAGGTTACTCGGTACTTAGTTTTCTTCTGCTGTTATATATTATATGCTTATCCTATTCATGCTTTATTGTACATCCGTGCACTGAGCGTATTTGCTCAGCCGTTTTCCTTTTCTATGTTCCCAAAACGGCAGGTACTCAGGGACGCTCGTAGACTTTAAGAGTACGTGCATATGGACTGGAAGCTGTCTAGCCTTCTTTACTTTATGCATTTCCTTTCTTATGATACATTTGCTATGGACATTGTTTAGTCCTTTCCTTTATTATACTATGTTTGTGTGTGATGAGCTTTACTTTTGGACTACCGATGTTTGATTCCGGTATTTTCCTTTTATGGTAAAGTAATGTTTAGACATTTTCCTTGTATGCTTTGATGACACGCCATAATTGCATGTGACATTTCCATTATCAAAATGGGGTGTTACAAATAAAATTAGCACGAATTTAAAAACTTTCAAGACACAAAATAAGCAAACTTTAAAAAGATAAAACTTTTAAGAAAACTTTAAAACTAATAAGCTAAATACAAAATAAGCCAATAAGTATGTCAAGCTTAAAGCTTAAATAATATAAAAGCCTAGAAAGGAATAAAAAGGTAAACTTTTTATCAAATAAGCAATAAGATTAAGCAAAAGAATGCTTAATCTGAATTAATAATCAAAATCAAAAGCAAGAAAAGTAGAATAAGAATGATAATGAAAAGCTTGATTAAAGGAAAATAAAGATTAACAACAAAATTAAAAGACTTACTTGAATTAAAGGCAAGAAATTTATGGTGCAAAACAAGGTAATTAAATTGACAATTAAGTAAATGACATGAAAATAAATGTGCAAGTAATGAAAATAGTGGAGAGCTAAGTTGTCAAATTAGCTAACAACCTAAATGAGGTGATTAAGTCTCTATTTATAGGGAGAAGGGAGGTTAACATGTGTTGGAAGCTTCCTTCTTTCTTTCTTTCTCGTCTTCTAAATTCTTCGACTTTTTCGACATTGTCTCGGAATTAATTAAACTCGTCTTATAATTTCTTCATTAATTAGACTTGAGTTCTTCGGTTTTATGAAACTTCCGTCTTTAGACTTTTTCTTCGATAAATCTTCAGAATAGGCCTTGGATTTCCGTTCTTTTTGCACTCTTGATCTTTCGACTTCGTCTTTTGTCTTTTTCTTCGATAAAAGCCCGTGAAAGCCCGTGTTTTCTTCCCTTTTCACATATTGATCCTAAATCACAACAAAAACACAAACCACGCATAATTCCGACATTTACAACATAAAATACACGTTTTGGCTTGGTTATTATTATAATTAAGTGGTAAAAGGATAAGTGTTTTCACACTTATTAAATCCCTTACACTTGACCATTGCAATGTCCTCATGCAATGCATTAATTACAAAGCAAGTTTTACATTTTCCATCACAATCAATCCATATTGGCCTTTATTAAAGACAAGACATAAAATATTCAAAGGAGGAAAAACAAGTAAAGAGATCAAAAACTTACCTTAGGGTTTTGGAATGTCGTAAATGATTATCATCCTCAAGTTTCACGTTCCCTATACCAAGCTTAAAAACGAGATCATTGTTATTATAAGTTAGCAAACTAACACAAACTCATGTGGGACAATTATTTACTTAGACTCCCTTATTCCTAGGTGTATCTCTTATACTTTATTATTGTCTTGAATGATCACGAGGATGCATTGTTGACTTATTTCGATAGTTATTTAGGCTGAAAATAAAGTAGGACGATTTAATCAATAGTTAGCTAAAGGACAAAATCTTTTAAAACTGCTTCTCGGGGCCTCATAAAGTTCATATCTTGGCATAACCCGCTTCACGATTTGAGACCTTTCTCGGACCGATATTTGGCTGCGACTTCATACTTCAAATCTTGAGAGACGTTCATGAAATAATGGTCTTCTCTTCATAATAGGAATTTCTTCACTTGAAATTTTGAGAGATTCTTCATACTTGGACCACGACTTCTTCATTTTTCTCCAATCTTTATTTGGGATTTTGATATACAACGATCCGCCTCCTTTTAGGACTTGGATCTATTTATCATCATACCTTGTTAGGGCCTTTTTGGATAGACTTCTCCATGATCTTTACGGGAGTATTTGCTTTTCATCGTGTGTCTCGATCCTTCATATTGATTTTTGATAAATGATTCTTCACATCACTTTTGGATCTTTAGCAACAAAATGTATCCCTCATGTCTTGTTAGGACCTTTTCGGACTCGCCAATCTTCGCATCCCGCTTCAATAAGTTATGCCTTGGCTATGAACTCTAATCAATACCGAGAAACTTTTAAACGATCTTGGGCTAGAAGCTAAGTAACTTTTTAAATCATACGACCTTATTTATTACAGTTATATTTATTAACAAGCGATGGGAGAAAAAGCTTATAATCAACTCACATAAATGCATGAAAGAATACCAAACTTATAATTGACTCTATCATCTCTCGTTCTCCACAATTTAAAATCTCAAGGAATGAGACTCGTGGATGCTTAGCCTATTAAATCAAAGTTTCGGGTTTTCAAGTCATCTATAGGATCTTGCAACTTCTTAGACTTTTTCAAGTTTAGAATTCGCATTTTAAAGTTCCCTTGATAAACGACTCTCTAGGATCAATTATAGGAACTTGCGAAAAGTTCTTGTTCTTAACCCGTAAGAGTTAAGACATTCGCGTTTTAAAGTTCCCTATATAAAATCCTAGCAAAACTTGACTTAAACACGTTAAGGATACTAGCTAGAGCAAACTTAGATAAGTAAACTCGGGTTGAGTCAAAAGATTAACAACGTTGAAAAATTAAAACCACTTTATTAAATTTATTCTAGCAAAGAAAGAAAATAACTATAACAAAGGAAAAACTACTAGGCCAAAATAGATCAAAAATTTTGGAAAATGTCGAAAAATCAATTTTCTGGTTAAAATGAGGACAAATACAAGGAAAAGTCCACTTAACTTCGATAGAAGTCCCCCTACACTTAATATAAACATTGTCCTAAATGTTTAAGCATGTGGAAGTAACCTCCCCTACACTTAGGACATTGTGCACTTTGTTTAAATCTTGCTAAGGAAGAGACAACTAAAGTGATCCCTATTTCAATCATAAATGATAAAATAATGAATCAAAAGAGTTTAGGAAAGAACCGGGAAGACGGAGACACGGAATCATGGGTCGTCAAAATTCATCAAGAATGGATCTTTGAAAGCGCGAATCCCTGCATATGATTAGAAAGAAAACAACAAACACATACTAGGGTCTCCCCCTACACTTTTATTATAAAAACAAAAGAAAAAGGATAGATACTGCGGGTTGCCTTCCGAGAAGTGCTTGTTTTTGTTAACCGGGTCGTGAGCCTGACTCGACCTTGATTAGCATAGGAGGAAGCTTGAAACACATCCACCGGGATCAAATACATGGTTTTCATCCATCAAGTAACACAAGCTTAAGGCAAATAAGGCAAGCCAAAGATGAGTAGGCAAGGTTCCCTTAAGCAGTTGTTGAGCATGGTGGTAGCAAGGGTGATGAGTTGAAGATCTAGTACGCATACACCTGCAAAAGAAAAAGAAAAAGATACCAAAGAAATAGAGAATATATATGTACGTGTAAAAATAAAAATCTTTTTGGATTTTTGAAAATTTCTAATTTTTATGGATTTTGAACAAATTTTTAATTTTTATGTATTTTTTGAAAGTTTTTGAGCAAGAAAAATAACTTTCACGAGTGAACGGGTCCCAAAATTCAACGCGTATCTCACAGAAAACCTTTAATCTTAACGAAAAGAGCCGGCAGCGGCACCACTTAATACAAGATTTTTTCCCAGTACAAAATTTTATTGTCCGATCTCTTCGAATTGATTACTGGTTTAAGTGCGACTCAGTAGTCTTTTGGTGGAAAACAAATATAATGGTCGTTGTAGTAAAGTAAATGTGCAAGACGTTAAACTAAATGACGGTTAATTAAAACTAAAACTAATTAAAACATAAATGGTGCGATATTAAAACTTTAAAAGTAAATAAATTTAATGACGAAAATTAAAGCTCGACAAAAAGTAAATTTGACAATAAAATAAAAATGTAAACTTGAAATTTAAAATATAGAAAAACACTTGGTAAAAACAGAGATTTCGGGAAGCGTGCAATTTTTGGAAATTAAAATAAAATAATACTAAGTAAATTGGCGGGAAAAGATTAAATTTGAAATAAAAATAAAAACAGGGAATAAAGTCAAACAAAGGTCAGATCGCAGTCACGATCGCAACCGGCGATCGTACTCTGGATCGTACTATGGATCGTACTCTTGATCGTACTCAAGCGATCGTACTCTTGGATCGTACTCCACCACGATCGCAACAAGTGGATCGCAGTGGACTATCGTGACCAAGTGATCGCACCCACAATCGAAGCCTTGGATCGTAGTGGACGATCGGACTCCATATCGTAGCCACAGATCGCAACCACGATCGTAACAAGTCGATCGTAGCTTAGATCGTGGTGAGTGATCTTAGTCATGATCGCAGTAATGGATCGCAAGTAGAAACCCTAGGGGTTTATGCGATCACACTTACTCGATCGGATTGGGTAAATAGCTGCTACGATGGAATCCAATAAGTAAATAAGCAGAACCAAATAAGCACTTAGACAATAAGCAAATACCAAAAACTAAACCAAAACAACACTAATAAGACGAATAAAATAAGCACGAATTTAAAAACTTTCAAGACACAAAATAAGCAAACTTTAAAAAGATAAAACTTTTAAGAAAACTTTAAAGCTAATAAGCTAAATACAAAATAAGCCAATAAGTATGTCAAGCTTAAAGCTTAAATCATATAAAAGCCTAGAAAGGAATAAAAAGGTAAACTTTTTATCAAATAAGCAATAAGATTAAGCAAAAGAATGCTTAATCCGAATTAATAATCAAAATCAAAAGCAAGAAAAGTAGAATAAGAATGATAATGAAAAGCTTGATTAAAGGAAAATAAAGATTAACAACAAAATTAAAAGACTTACTTGAATTAAAGGCAAGAAATTTAAGGTGCAAAACAAGGTAATTAAATTGACAATTAAGTAAATGACATGAAAATAAATGTGCAAGTAATGAAAATTGTGGAGAGCTAAGTTGTCAAATTAGCTAACAACCTAAATGAGGTGATTAAGTATCTATTATAGGGATAAGGGAGGTTAGCATGTGTTGGAAGCTTACTTCTTTCTTTCTTTCTCGTCTTTTCGTCTTCTAAATTCTTCGACTTTTTCGACTTTGTCTCGGGATTAATTAAACTCGTCTTATAATTTCTTCATTAATTAGACTTGAGTTCTTCGGCTTTATTAAACTTCCGTCTTTGGACTTTTTCTTCGATAAATCTTCAGAATAGGCCTTGGACTTCCGTTCTTTTTGCACTCTTGATCTTTCGACTTCATCTTTTGTCTTTTTCTTCGATAAAAGCCCGTGAAAGCCCGTGTTTTCTTCCCTTTTCACATTTTGATCCTAAATCACAACAAAAACACAAACCACGCATAATTTTGACATTTACGACATAAAATACACGATTTGGCTTGGTTATTATTATAATTAAGTTGTAAAAGGATAATTGTTTTCACATTTATTATGTATGTTGTAGTAGCTTAGATATCCATCAGAAAGCGACTTAGGGGTATGGATTGTTGGAGAACTCGATGAATCTGGTGTTGTCCCATTATTTGTGATGATTAAACAAGAAAGAAAGGTAGATAAAAGATAAATTCTAGAGACAGAAACTAGAGAGAGAAAATAGAGAGAAGTGTGTGAAACTTTTGGAGGATTAGATTAGAGAGTGAAAAAATGAAATGACCAACACCCATGCTAAGAAGGGTATATATAGTCCACCCACATGTGGGCTTGGTTATGGACTATATTCTAATGGGCTGGGCTTTCCTTTTGGGCTTTAGCTACTTATGAATGAACTTTAGCCTAAAGTAAAGCCCGTATAACACGACTAATCTACTACCTATTACAACGTTCTAAAATACGATACATAATAAACATATGACCGAGCATTCTTGTTTGACTCAATATTTTGAGGCTAACAATCTCCCCCAATGAGAGGTTATTGCCCTTTAAGAGAGATCATTACCCTTTGTCATTTGGAGATTTGTAGAGATTACTAATCTCGTCATAAATGAGTCTTGAACGTGTAATAGTAGTCTTTTTCCTTCATGTTGTGATCTTTGAGCCTTTGTTGTTGTCTTTCGACTTTGTCTTTAAATCTTGAGATCTTCAAATCATCCCTGACTTGTCTTTGCCATCTTTTGATCTTGTGTATTCATCCACATGCTCACATTATTAATTGTTGAATATGTATTTAGGAATGAGTATGTGGTTTTGAATCTCTGACTTTGCTGAGTATACCGTGACTCCATCTTCTGGAGACAAAACATAGACACAGACTAAATGGCTTTGACATGCGTCCTAAATCGGTAACGTTTTACCTCCGGTCGGTGAAGACCGTTATACGATATTAAATATCGTACCTGTGATTAGGTAGATTCAATTAAGAATCTCCTTGATAGGGTTTCACGGCTGTACTAGCCGTTCTCTTTACTCGACCGTCTCAAAGCAAGACTGCGAACATAATGAGTGTATCAATTGGATAAATATCCGCTTGATTAAAGTCGTAAATTCAAATTCCTGGAACAAGTTTGATTCATAAAGAATTTTACCATTGTTGCTTTCCAGTTGACACAAGCTTGATTCATAAGAATCTCACAAGTCACCTACCGTAGCGCTGTTTGAGGTTGACGCTAGAAGGATTTCCATTCGTCACTATGAATATTAATGAATATCACTCCGAATGTTCTGGCAAGACCATAAAGATATTGTGTAGAAACCTGAAACGAGTTTGAATCAATTCGGAATCAAACCACTGTTGCTTTTCAGTTCTACATATGTTTAATTCATAAAGAATCTTACATATGACCTACCGCAGTGCTGTTTGATGTTAAAACTGGAAGGATTTCCACTCATCATTGGGAATACTAAGTAGTATCACTCTGAGTGTTCTAGCAATATTGCAAGGATATAGCGTAGGACTCTCTTGTTCGTCATTCGTGTGTCCTAACGAGATTTGATTGATCTCTAGGCTCTAGACTCGATTTGTGCACTTTTCGTGGTCGGAGGCTGGAGCAGATGCCACATATTCAATATCAACTATCTCGGAATGAGAAAGCTAATAGAAGTCATGTTGTTCTACGTGATAATAAAACAAACTTCTTTTGAGAGAAGCCTGAGTAGCTAGGAAAGGGTTGTGCTTTACATCACTGTGTCCATGATGAGTTGTCTTCATGATGTGTTGATCCGTTTATGTCTAAGTTGTATGAAGGGCTAATTTCTTTACACCCTTTATCCTTACATTTCTTTTTCATTCTTTAACCCCTTCAATGCTTACCAAGACATCATCACTAGCACCTTGTTGTGATTGTTCCAGTGCTAGCTTCAGTGCATAGTCGGCATTCAGCTACGTTCACATTCTACTCCATCTTTCCTAAGGACTTCTAATAATCTATTGGATTGTCCCTGGGAAGATCCCTCCGCTTCTGGTTGGATCATAGGACTTAAACCTAACCACCCTTTTGACACCAATAACGTTGTGAATTAAAGATGTTGTGGGTATGAGATCGTAACCATAAAACCACTTTAAATGTCTAACAAGGTGTTTGAAAACATTTAACACCTTGATAGTTTTATCATTTCAAAAATGCTCCCCCTTCACATGTGCATCGATAATCGAAAGTGTTTTGCACATGTAGGAAAGAGTTAAAGTGCTTGAGTCTTATATAAGATCACATTTTAATCACATTTTCTCCCCCTATCTCTAATATATAAAATCTTTTGATATTAGAGATACCAAATTTGATTAAAATATATTTTGAAAAAATAGTCTTGAAAATCTTCGGGAGAAAGATGTGTCAAACTTTACATGAAGTTGAAATGCTCCCCCTAAAAAATTGATCCAATTGAATTGTCATTGTTAGGATGTGATCCACATTTTGCTTTTTGAGGATGGGAGTTGTTGAACACACAACTTTTGAAAGATTTTGAATAATCATTGAAAAATTCTTGAAAGAATTGTGTTCAATGCTTTTTGAAAAAACCTATTTCTTTTTGGCGAAGAGGTTTTTCTAAAGCATAAACTTGAGTTCATAGACTTTGAATGTCTTGACGAATCCACTCAAGTGTAAGAAGATTTATCTTCTTTTGTTGAGGGTAAGAGCACGAAATCGTACACTCCCCCGTGAATATAGATCTGGGTTGCAATCTGAAAGTGATTACAAGCCAGAGTGTTGAGCTCAAAACTTTGAATGTCTTGTGACAAGATCAACCCGTTTGTTAGGATAAGTTATCTTTAAAGATACACTTTCCTTTATTTGAGGTCCGAGTTACAGTCTGACATTTAACTGTTAGTCGTTTACATGAGCTTAAAAACTTGGAATGTTTTTAATGAAAGCTCAGGACCGAGAATTTTAATTTTCCCGTTGTTGAGGATAAGTTATCAACCATGATCAACTTTCCTTTCTTTGTAGCACGAGTCACAATCTGAAGTAATTGTAAATCATTGAAATGACATGTTTTGAAAAATATTTACAACTTTCATTCAAGCTTTATGTACACACCTGTGTCGTTATTGAGCGACATTTCTAGGTACGTTCATATTATCGATACTGAAAGACATGTCGAGAAGAATATTTTTGGTATTTTGAAAGGTTTTTCCATTTTTTATTTGGTTTTTCTATGGATATTTACGTTTTGTTTTATTTTTGTATTTTTCTCAAGTTTTTCGAAAATAATCCAAAATAGACTTTTGTATAGCAGAAGAAGGTGATATCGAGTGTACAGAATTGGAACCCTTAGAGGAAGAAGTGGGTCCAAAATCCGGTGAGGTACCTACAATGACAGAAGAAGAGTTTGCACAAATACTAGTGTTAGGGGTAACAAATTCCTTGTCTACGGCCAAAACAATTGCATTCGTGCTAGCGCAGGTTTCATCACTCTTCTCTATTGGAATCAACTTAAGACCAACTTCCGTGAAGATCCGACCTGTTGGTTTCCACTGAAGACTGGATTTAGGAGTAGTTTTCTCTTACACAGCAGAAGACTTCTTTGGAGAGAAACTATGTCCATTTTGAATCAACGTTTCAGATTTGTTGTTGTTGATTTTCTTTGCGACGGGTTGTATCTCCTTGTTGTCTTATGGGATTCTGCATTCTTTCTTTGTGCAAAGGCACGCGATTTGACCTCATAAAGGTATTTCAGAATGCAATTGTCATGATTTCCATTGTGAATGCCCTTTTTGCAAGTGGGACATACAAGGAATTTGGGATTCGCGAAAGTACTTGTAGTCCTTGGTTTTCTAAATCATTCAGGCCTAGTGTTTGAAACACGACTATTCATGGATGGTTTCCAATTCCTAGATTGCTAGTGAAGGATCCTAGGTTTTGGTTGACTACCATTAGGAGTGTGTTGAATTCTAGCGGGATTTGGTGAACTAGGTTTTGAATACACGGGTTTGTCTTTCTGAGTCTTCCCTTTTTGTTTAGCATCCTCTAGGTTGTTGGTATGAACGAAGTCATTTTAACCTACAGATTCCTTTGTGGACGCGAATGTCACATGTTTTGGAGGAGTCCTAGAGGTGCTAGGTGCATTCACATGGTTGGGTTTAGCAATAGTGTGCTTTCTAAATGGAGGAACATAGGGTGATATGGATGGTTTTGGAAAACTTGTTTGCACATCAGTCTTAGGGGGTAACCTATATTTTACATGAGAAGAATTGGAGAAAGGAGTCGGCTTTCCAAAGATAGATGGCTTTGGATCCTTGTAGGCATTAGGTTGTCGAACAACAGGTTTCACAACTTTAGGTTCCACAGTTTTCCCACCCATCTTAGCAACGAGTTTCTTCAACTTTTCTATCGCTATGTCCTTTTCTTGCAACTGAGCTTTCAAGTCTGTAATTTCCATACTCTTTTTGTTCATTTCTCGACACAATGCGGAAAGTCTTACTTGCAAGTTATTATCATTTGCACCTTTTCCGATGTCTTTTTGCAAAGCAAGTTCAAGAGAATGACAATGTTTTTGAAGGAAATCAGTTTTGTGTTGAAGTAACTTAAAAGCTTTTTTATCAACATTTTCTTTTCGTTTCGAAAGCTCAGTTTCAAGACGTCCAAACTCTTTGAACTTATCAAGATATTTGCATGCAACATCAGAGTATTCATCGATATCAGAACAAGATTGAAGAGTAACACACAAAATATCTTTGGAGAGACATTCTTCTAAGAGGAGATCATATTCGTTCGAGAACTCTGATTTATCCGTCTGAAGTTCATCAATTTCTTTTTCAAGAGACTCGACGTATTTCAAATCATCAAACATTTCTGACCGAATTAATTTTTCAAACTCAAGAACATGTTCTTTGATTATCTTCGTATTTGGTATTAAAAGTTCTTTCACAAGCATAGTTATGTCGTGAGGAATCTCTGTTTTCCACATATCCTTTTCACGTTTTTCCCAATCGCTTTCAACAATTGATTTAACATTATCAATGTACTGTTTAAGAAAACCAAGTGTTTTTCGACTTTTGCTTTTAGAAGCATCAAGAGGTAAATAGTTAATATATTTAAAAACATTAGTTTTCCTCTTAGTGGCAAAAGCTTTCTTCTATTGAATTCTTCTATGTTTGCATTCAAGAAACAATTCCTCACGAGACTTCTGTTTTTGTGTAGTCAAAAGACCATATAGACTATTCTCATAAGCATAATTATATGGTTTCACAAACTCTTTTTTGACCGGTGATCTACTCTCCTCTTCCCAAAGGGATGTCTCATCATTACCAAGAGGACATTCTAGATCAGTCCATTCGGACTCATCCAAATAAAGGCGGGGGTTGGTAGCTTGAGCTTGGGCAAGATAATCAGGACTTGCAAAGCTAGCTTGACCCTTAAACATCGACGGAGGTGTTATCATTCTTACGGTTTGAATAGAGTCATGCGTTTTATAAACAACTTTCTTCAAAAATTCAACTTGTTTTTCTAGTTCCGTTACTTTTTCAATATCTTTTTGATGTCGACTTTTGAAATCTTGTTTTAACGTTTCAACCTCTTGTTTCTTTACCTCAAGAATTTTAGCAGAATCGGTAGTGGTTGATGAGATGGCATTTATACATGATCTCATCGTTCTTTTCGGGCTTTAAATGCATAAGAATGTCATAAAATACCATATATATGCTTGTGTTTGTTTACTTGTGTATTTTAGGTATGGATATCGTGAAAAAGACAAAAGATCACAAGAAACAAGGAAAAACGGACACGAGAAACGAAGCCGTACAAAGAACCGGGCCCTAGTTCATGAATTATCCAACATTTAACCTTGAAGACTTGAAGATATGCAAGATTGATCCTCAAACAATTAAGAAATGACACTTAAAACCCTTGTGAATTCATAATTACAAGTTTGGTCCCTTAAGTTTGTCAAAATTGCAAAAAGGTCCTTCAACTTTGAAGAAATGGCAAGATTAGTCCCTCATCAAATCTAATTTGTCAATTATGGTCCCTCATGAAGGCAAACATATATTGAAGACCTTTGAAGATCAAGAAAGTCCAAATTCAGTCCCTCAATTATGGAAAAATGGCAAAAACAACCCTTTAAACCTTTTCACCAAAGTTTTGTGGCAAAAGTATAAATTTGGAAAGTTTATTAACAAAGGAAAAAGGATTTGAAGGCTTAAAAACTTGTTTTACCACCTTTCTGAAAACACAAGGGCCAAAGGTGTTAATTTGAAACATTCAAACTCAAAATGCGCCAAACACCTTGCAACTCCTACAAAAACGGATCAAAAAGGTTACTATTCACCTTTCACCACCAGTTACCATTCCATTTAAAACAAAGGGTAAATCCCAATTATCCACACCCACGTGTGATTCACACATTCAGAATCCCATCCCACACACAAAACCCTCAATCCCATTACCCAAAGGACCCCACACTCAATCTCCTCAACCAATGAAAACGCAACTTACTCCCCAAGGCAAATGACGTGGCCAAATCAACAGCCAAGACTCTTAGCTTAACCCCAAAGCTAAAATAAACGTCCAAGATGCATTTGGACAGCTCATTCCATCATATGATCTAGAAGAATTCAAGGGCATTTTTGAGAATTCAGTTCTAGGGTTTATGAATAGTGTTAGGCTAGCATTTGCCTATAAAAGGAGACCTCAACCTGTGAGGGTCCCTTTGTTCCAGTTTTACCTTTTAAACTTGTAATTCCTTTTTAAAATTTATAAAAGTTGGTATTTTGAGAAAATTGTAATTCCTTTTTATGTTTTTGAAAGTTGGTGTTGTTTAAAGGTGATTTTGAGTTCCATTTGTTGTTATAAGTGTGCTTGAATCATTTGGTTCAAGGACGTTTATGTTTGGTAAGGTTTTTCAAGTTTGAAAAAGCTTGAAAAGAGGTTTCTGAATTTGCTTATTTTTGTATACTAATCCTTAACTAAAAGCTATAAGCTCTTGCAAGCTTGTTGACACCAAGCTTGTGAAGGTATTAGGGCCTTTGGTTGGGCTGTTTGTTCATTGTGTTGAAGAAATCAAGCCCTTGAGTTTCTGCTTTGAAACATCAACCAAGGCATTCATCCATCTTTCTTATTGAAGTACCTTGGTCTTGTTCTAGTTGTTGAACAAGGTCCAAGGAGCATTGCTGGTCCTCCTAGGATGTTGTGGAGGATAGGTATAACCTCTTGTTAAGATTCCTCTAAAAAATCATATGATCTTGTCTGTTTTGCATTTTGGTATGTGATTTGGTGATTCTGTGTTTGTGCTTTGTGTTTTATGGTTGCAATCTTTTAGTTGTCACCTAGTGTAGTTGTTTGAATGATAAAATCAGTAGGTTGTGTTTAAAAATCACAAGTTGCTTTGAAAAGTGGTGGATTAAGGACTGTTTGGGTTTACTGGTTCATAAGGCCTTGTGGCCTTGTGCCCTTGGTTCTTAGGGTTTGGGAAGTCTAAACAAGTCATTATGAACAAGTTTTAGTCATTGGTTAAGTTTCTGAAAGTTTGGAAAAAGGATTGGAAGTTTTGCTAAAATCTGATAAAAATGCTTTTGCGATTGGTCAAACACATCAGATCCAATAACTTCTTTGTTACATGGATCTAAGGTCTGAAATCAGGTTTGGGAATAGTTTGGGTGATAAGCTATCTATTGGTTATCTGGTTGTTGAATTTGGTAGCTTATTGTGTTTATTATAGCTTATCAAAGTTGGCTGAAGTGGTCATTTGCATCAGCAAAGTGACCACCTCATTTGGTGATTGCATTGGTATTTCTAGTATAAGGATTGTTGTTTTGTTGCTTGGATCCTATTTGTGTGTTGCTTGTGAGGTTATTTGGCTACTTGGTTTGCTTTGTTAGTAGCTTATAAGCTCACTAGCTTATTGGCTTATTTGTGCCAAAAACACATCAAGACTACTCAACTGGTAGGCCTTGATTCACAAGGTTTGCACTCAAGCCTTGACCAGCAGGGTGAAAACAAGTCTCAACACTTCATTAAGTCTGTCAACGTCCAATTTGTGCTTTTCAGTGTTTGAATTTCACTTATCAGTGTTTGACTTTTGGTCAAACTTGGTCACATAGCTTATTGAATATGTTTTGCTTATTGATACATGCAACAACTTAGTTTTTGTAATAGAACTCATTTTTCTCAGCTTAATATCAAGTCTGGAAGGTTACAAGTCTTTTGGTTAAGCTTTTGCTAGGAAACTAGCTTATTTGGCTTTTTCAGAGTGCTTATTGGTTCTCACAGCTTATTCTACTTGGCTTTTTGTGATTTTCTTGATTGATTATTCTTAGTTAAGCTATTTTTGAGCTTTTGCAAAAAAACTAGAGCTTCTGAAACAGCCTAGAACTCAAACCCGACTATTTTGTCTTTTAGTATATTTGTACTTTGCTTATTTCTGGCTTATTGAGTGTGCTTTTTCAAAAATTCTTTTTACAGATCTCTTTAGTATCCCAAAAGAAGGCTGTGTGTCAAATTGGAGCTTATGGCATTAGCTTATTGCTTAATGGGCTTAATGGCCCAATAAGGATAAGTTGTTTGATCATTAAGCTGTGATAAGCTAACTTTCAGCTTTTGGGCCTTCAGAGTTTTGTGTTTAGAATTAAAATTTTGAGTCAGATAGTGCTTTTCCAAGTCATTTGGGCTTATTTTGACTTTTTGGGCTAAAAAGCCCATTAAGGTGGACTGTTTTTTATTTTATCCAATTTGGGGGCCCAATAGGGGTATTCTGGTCATTTCACTTTCATTTTCTGATTATTTAGGTTAAAATAAACTAGTTTGCAAGTTTTTAGAGTTTTTTAGAATTTTCGGATTTTTAATATTATTTTAATATTATTTTATTATTATTTTTCAAATTTCATATTTTGCACTTTTTATATTTTTCTTAGCTTAAATACATTAAAATAGGAATTTTGCAACTCTTATATTAATTTTATCATCTTTAGATTAATTTTAATAATTATTTTAAGTTTTAATAGTTTTTAAATCATTTTAAATAGTTTTTATTAGTTTAAAAATTTCTAAAAATAGTTTTTAATCTTTTTTAGGTCATTTTAAAGGTTTACCAATTGAAAAATCTTTATTTGGGCTTTTTGATAATTAATTTGATTTTTAGGGCTTTAATTAGCATTTAAAAATTAAATATTTAATTAATTAAAAGGTTTGAAAAAGTTTTGATCATTGGTAAACTCTTAGTTTATTTATTTTGATTTTTGGTGAATTTTTGGTAATTTTTAGAATTAAGTTTTATTTTAGCTCATTTTACGGTTTTACGTTAAGTCGTAGTAGTAATTAATTTCACGTCTTCGTCATCCTCTTTTCTCATCCCCTTCTAACCAATATTAATCTCAAACCAATTACGAGTTATTCACACACATATACCTCCTTGGGAAACGAACTTGGAACTTCATTGGGTCATTAGTGCTTGATTTTCCTAAATCATCACTTAATACTTTTCCCTATTTACGCTCTTTTCCTAAAGAGTAGTAAAACACTACAATCATTTTGGCGCCGCTGCCGGGGAGGTGTGTCGTGATTAATTTGTCTCGTTGTTTTTGATATTAACCATAAATAGTATTTGTATTAGTAGAAATCTACTAATACGTATTATCGGTTTTTTTGGTTTTTCTTGTGAAATTATTATTACTATATTGTATTAAGTATCACAATCAATACAAAATATCTCCAAAAGTGTGAAAACACAACCTTAATTGGGATTTGATCTCCTAATTATTGTATTCGAATCTCAAACAAAAAGAAAAGGCAAAAATAGATAAATACTTTCGTGAAGCTCGATTTTGAAAAATACGAACTATAAGGTGGGTATAAGGCGGGTATTATAAAATATACCCTAAGGAAAAAGGCTCTTAAGTGCTTCACGCCGCCTCGTTTCCCCGCTTGCTTGTGAGTATTTTGAGATTGAAGGCTAATCGAGGGTTTTGCCGTCCAAAGTATTATTACGTATAATATATTTGCTTGGTTTCTTTGTGATTAAACCCTCTTGAACAATTTGGTTTTCACCAAAGTTCTAAAGTCATTCGAAGGCGTTCACTCCACGTGATCGTTTTCATTCTTTTGAGGCTTCTTTAATCTAGAGTTTGATTCGAGGAGAGATTTGGTAGATTGTTGTCTACGAAGATACATCCAAAATCCCAAAAAAAATTAAAACAATCAAAAACAAAAAAAAAATTGATAATTCACAAAACACCAAAAAAGAATCTTCTTTGCTCACCTCCCATTCTTCGTGAAGTTTATGATCACTCGTAATCAAGCAAAACGAGCTCGTAAACGTCTTCAAAAGCAAGCCAATCAAGAGACGTTGATTGAAGAACAAACTCCAATTGTTGAACCTATTGTAGAACAAGAAGTCGTCATGGTTAATCGTACTATGATGGAGTTGCTACAAGCACCCACCGAGGGTTTTGGAGAGGCCATTGTGATTCCTTCTATCCTTGCGGAGAATTTCGAAATTAAGACGGGTTTAATGTCGATGTTGCAAGCAAATAAGTTTAGAGGTCATGAGAAAGACAACCCGCATTACCACATAAGGAATTTTAATCGTCTCACCGCTACTAGCAAGTTTAAGGATGTTCCACATGACGCCATTAAGATGATGTTGTTTTGCATACTCGTTAGATGGACCCGCAAAAATTTGGCTTGAGAAAGAACCGCCAAATTCGATTTTGACATGGGGTGATCTCGTTTGTAAGTTTGTGAACAAATTTTTTCCACCATCTAAAACAACACATTTGAAAAATGAGATTTCAAGATTTGTGCAACGAAATAATGAAAGTTTTTCAATGGCATGGGAACGCTTTAAAGAAATGTTACATGAATGTCCACACCATGATTTTTCGGAATTGCATCAAATTGATACATTTTATAATGGGCTTAATGATCATGAACAAGATTACTTGAATGCCGCCGCGGGTGGTAATTTTTTGTGCAAAACGACCGATGAAGCTTTAAAGATTATCGAGAATAGATCTAAGGTTTATAGCCCTCGTAACACACCAAGTGTTGCCAATTTGGGTTCGTCATCGTCGTCATCGTCTCGTAGCATTAATGCCTTACATGATGAAGCTAATGAGGAAAATCGGTTTTTTGATAGATTTGCTAATCTTATGACTCATTGGAAAGCTCAAGAGGCTTTGAATTCCGCTTCGGTTAAAGCGGTTGCTAAGAGTTGTTTGTATTCTGGTGGAGCTCATGATCTTTCCGAGTGCATTACCGCGGATGGTAACACTTCGAGTGCTTATGTAGCAACGGGAACTTACAACCAAAACGGCCAAGGTTCCCGCCCAAATCAAGCTCCACCAAATCAAAATGCTAATAACTATCGAAACAACAACCAAGGTGGTAATTATCAAGGAAATTCACGTAACTACAACAAAGGGAATTATCAAAGTGGGAATGGACAAGTCACTAATCAAAACCAAAACCGTGATTTTCAAAACACTACACAAGGTTTTCAAAATGCTCACACTAAAAATCTTCAAGGAGAATTTTTGGATTATGCTAAAGCAAATGATGCTAAATTTGATAACATGCAACGTGAGATGATTAGCTTAAGATCTGAGTTGAAAAACGAGCTTAAAGACGAACTTGCTAATGAACTTAAAACTCATGCAAATAAAATGGAAGGAAATGTTCAACGTCTTCAAAAAAATCAACAAAAGATGGAACAAGGACAACATGAGATTAAGCAAGAATTGTTAAAAGCGGATTTAAGGCAATCAAAATTTGAAGACCGAATGGCAAAAATGTTTGAAGCAATCATGTGTAAACCCTCTTCCTCGGGTGGTCTTCCTAGTGATACCATTGAAAACCCGAAGGGAGAAACGAAGGTTATTACTACACGAAGTGGTAAAACTTTCAAGGAATCAATCTCTCGTCCAAGTACTTCTACGGAGAAGGAAATCGAGAAAGAGCCCGAGGTGGTGGTCGAAAAGGATCATATTACAATCCCACTAAGTACCGCTCATACCACACCTACGGTTGAACCAATACCAATTATGGAACCCGAGTTTCCAAGGCCGTTACCTAATGTCCAACCCACACCACCCTTACCTTACCCTTCGAGACGAAACAAAGAGAAATTGCAAGAACGTAAGAAACAACAAATCGAGCTTTTTATAAAAATGTTTCAACAAGTGCATTTTGATGTGAGTTTAGCCGACGCGTTGTTATACATGCCTCGTTTCGCTTCCACTTTTAAAAGTATGATGAGCGATAAGGAAAAGCTTTCAAAGCTTGCTAATTGTTCTTTGGTTTATCTTAACCGCATACCGGAAAAAGTTGGTGACCCCGGAAAGTTTCTCATTCCTTGTGACATGCAAGATATGAAAGAATGCCTCGCCTTGGCCGATCTTGGTGCGAGCATTAATTTGATGCCATTTTCCATTTGGAAATCGCTTTCGCTTCCGGCTCTTACTCCCTCGAACATGTCTATCGAAATGGCCGATCATTCTACGATTTTAGCATATGGAGTAGCCGAAGATGTTTTCGTGAAAGTGGGGAAGTTCTACTATCCCGTTGATTTTATAGTAGTTGACATCCCCGCGGATCCTCAAGTTCCTCTAATTTTAGGTCGTCCATTTTTAGACACCTCGAGATCGCTTATCGACGTTCATGCAAGAACTATCACTTTGAGATTCAACGAAAAGGAACTTGTTATAAACACTACTCAAAACTCAGAACTTCTCATGTTTATGCAATCTCTACCATCAATCACATTGACTTAGTTGATGTGGTTTGCGATGAGTTTTCACAAGAAGTGTTAGGTTTTTCCGATAGCTCGTCAAGTGGCAATCCCACTATTTTGGATCTGATTCTTGCTAATTCTACACCATATCTCACTCCATTCCAAGGAGGCGATTTTACCTCAAATGAAATCGACAATGAAGATGAGGTGTTGATTAGTGATGATACTTCTATTCCACCATTTCTTCCGCCGATGGAAGTTATGAGTGTTGAACCAAAATCTTCAATCGAGGAACCACCTATCTTTGAATTGAAAGATCTTCCTTCTCACCTTGACTACGCATTCTTGGAAGGTGATGACAAGTTTCCGGTTATTATTGCAAGAGGTCTTGCTAATGATGAAAAAACCGAGCTCTTGAAAGTTCTTAAAGCTCATAAAGGGGCAATTACGTGGAAAATTTCCGACAATAAGGGTATTGACCCAAAGTTTTGTACTCACAAGATTTTAATGGAGGAGGACTACAAACCCGCAATTCAAAGTCAAAGAAGGGTGAATCCCAAAATTCACGATGTCATTAAAAAGGAGGTCCTAAAACTCCTTGACGCGGGAATGATTTATCCTATCTCCGATAGCCCATGGGTGAGCCCATGGGTGAGCCCAATCCATTGTGTCCCTAAAAAGGGAGGAATGACCGTTATGCCTAATGAAAACAACGAGTTAATTCCCACTCGTGTTGTGACCGGTTGGAGGGTGTGTATTGACTACCGAAAGTTAAGTGACGCAAATCGTAAAGACCACTTTCCTTTGCCCTTCATGGATCAAATGTTGGAGCGACTCGCGTGAAATGAATTATATTTCTTTTTAGATGGTTTTTCCGGTTACTTTCAAATCCCTATCGACCCTCGTGATCAAGAGAAGAGTACGTTTACGTGTCCTTATGGAATGTTTGCTTATCGTAGGATG
Source organism: Glebionis coronaria (assembly GCA_025667525.1). Classification (NCBI taxonomy): domain Eukaryota; kingdom Viridiplantae; phylum Streptophyta; class Magnoliopsida; order Asterales; family Asteraceae; genus Glebionis; species Glebionis coronaria. The sequence goes on along the minus strand of CM046877.1, from coordinate 268,027,603 downwards.
CCTTTCGGACTTTGTAATGCACCGGGTACGTTTCAACGGTGTATGATGGCCATTTTTCACGGTATGATCGAGAAGTCGATGGAAGTGTTTATGGACGACTTTTCGGTGTTTGGAAATTTGTTCACGTCGTGTTTATCTAATCTCGAGCAAATGTTAAAACGTTGTGAAGAAACCAATCTTGTGCTTAATTGGGAAAAATGTCATTTTATGTGTAAACAAGGAATCGTCTTAGGACATAAGGTCTCGAAAGCGGGGTTTGAGGTCGATAAAGCTAAGGTAGACGTCATCGCCAAGTTACCTCATCCCAAAACCATTAAGGGAGTTAGGAGTTTCCTAGGCCACGCGGGCTTTTATTATCGTTCCATCAAGGACTTTTCGAAAATCTCTCGACCTATGACAAACCTTCTCGAGAAGGATGCTCCTTTTAATTTCAATGAGGATTGCGTTAGAGATTTCGAATCTCGTTAAAGGAAATTTACCGAAGCTCCCATTCTTGTTTCTCCTAATTGGGAATTACCCTTTGAAATCATGTGCGATGCAAGTGATTATGCTATAGGGGCCGTCTTAGGGCAACGTTATGAAAATCATTTCCGTCCTATCCATTATGCTAGTAAGACGATGACCGAGGCTCAATTAAAGTACACCACAACGGAAAAGGAATTCCTTGCCGTGGTCTATGCTTTTGAAAAATTCCGACCTTATCTCGTCTTAACTAAAAGCATCGTGTATACCGACCATTCGGTTATCAAGTATCTCTTAGCTAAGCAAGATGCTAAGCCGAGATTGCTTCGTTGGATGCTCCTCCTCCAAGAATTTTATGTCACCATGCTTGACAAAAAAGGAGCCGAGAATCTAGCGGCCGATCATCTCTCTCGTCTAGAAGATCCTCACAAAGATGTTTTCGAGAACAAGGAAATCACCGAAACATTTCCTCTCGAGACTCTCGGTGTAGTGAATTCTAAACACACCACCCCATGGGTTTGTGCGGATCAACCCTCAATCCCATTACCCAAAAGCAAAAATTATTTCGTGACGTCAAGTTCTATTTTGGGACGACCCTTATCTCTTTCGGGTTTGTGCGGATCAACTCGTTCGACGTTGTGTTTTTGGTGCCGAAGCTTCAAATATCCTTAGAGCTTGTCACGAGGGACCCACGGGTGGTCACCACGGTGCTAATCTCACGTCTAAGAAAGTGTTCGATGACGGCTTCTTTTGGCCTTCTATATATCGTGATGCACACGCACTTGTGAAGTCGTGTGATTCGTGCCAACGTCAAGGAAAATCGTCTCAACGTGATGAAATGCCGCAAAAAATAATTCAAGTGTGTGAGATTTTCGACATTTGGGGCATAGACTTTATGGGGCCGTTCCCATCGTATCATGGTAACAAGTATATCCTCGTCCCGGTGGACTACCTTTCTAAGTGGGTGGAAGCTAAGGCTTTACCTACTAATGATGCTCGTGTGGTAGTGAAGTTTTTGAAGCAACTATTCTCTCAGTTCGGAACCCCTCGTGCTATTATAAGCGATCGTGGAACTCATTTTTGTAATGACCAATTCGAGAAGGTCTTAAAGAAATATGGAGTTACTCATCGTCTTTCTACGGCTTATCACCCGCAAACGAGTTGGCAAGTCGAGGTTTCGAACCGAGCTTTGAAGAGGATTTTAGAGAGGTCAATTGGAGAAAACCGTGCTTCATGGTCCGACAAACTCGATGACGCTTTATGGGCCTTTAGGACCGCTTATAAGACAGCTATTGGTTTTACTCCTTATAAGTTAGTCTATGGGAAGAATTGTCATTTGCCCATTGAATTGGAGCACAAGGCATATTGGGCCCTTAAGCATGCAAACTTTGACTTGAAGACCGCGGGAGATCACCGGAAAATACAATTGAATGAATTGGATGAATTAAGAGACAATGCTTATGAAAATTCATTGATTTTCAAAGAAAATACTAAAAAGTTTCATGATGAAAAAATTAAAAACCGGGTTTTTAACGTTGGTGATCAAGTGTTACTTTTTAACTCTCGACTTAAGATATTTTCCGGGAAATTGAAATCTCGTTGTTCGGGTCCTTTCACCGTTACACAAGTGTTTCCTTATGGGACCATCGAGCTAGCTCAAGATGATGGTCTTAACTTCAAGGTGAATGGACATAGGCTTAAGCACTACTTTGGTGGGGAAATTCCTTCAATGGTTGACCTCGACCAAGTCACCTTCCCCAATGATAATTAGCATTGAGGGGATCGAGTCAAGCTCATGACTCGGTAATCAAAAACGAGGTGCCTCGTGGGGGAGATCCCATGCTTATCCTTTTATGCTTTCTAATAACTAATATGGGGATTTGTTCCCTTCCAACTCGTTGTCTCGTGGTTGTTTGTGATTGTGTTATCTAGATCATCATCTATGATTGAAGACTCTCGTGTTCGTTTACGTGCGCCGCCATCGTTTGCTTGAAGAAGTCATTCATGAATCCATTGACATATCCTTTATTGTTCTAACAATTATCTCTTAGCATAATTAATAAACGGCTTTAGATATATTGTTGATCACCCTTTCCATGCTAGATCCTAAGCATTCGATTCTTCGTCTCTAGTATGGGGGTGCTCCACCTTTAGACTCGAAACATTGAGGACAATGTTTACTTTTAGTATGGGGGTGAATAGATACTTGCTTTGCTACGCCCACACGTTTTCCAACTTTCAATGTTTTGTTTTGTTGCTAATAAGGCTAAAAATGGCCAAATTTTAAAAATTTGCTTAGTTTTCATAAGTGTTTTTAAGACACGAATGTATATTTTCCGATGGGTAGAATAAGAGCTAATTTTTGACTTGATGGGCATTTGGAGCCACTTACATTCCTTAACCCGCTCAATTCAAGTTTTGCTAGACTTTTATATAGGGAGCTTTAAAACGCGAAAGTCTTAGCTCATATGGGTTAAGAACAAGAACTTATCGCAAGTTCCTATAATTGATCCTAGAAAGTCACTTATCAAGGGAACTATAAAATGCATTCTCTAAACTTGAAAAAGTCCAAGAAAGTGCAAGATCCTATAGGTGGCTTGAAAACCCAAAACTTTGATTTGATATAGGCTTAATGAAATCTAATCCAAATTTGGCTTTATTTTGACTTGCATGGCTAAGTATTCACGAGTCTCTTTAATTAGAGGTCTTTATATAGTGAAGAACGAGAGATGATAGAGTTAGACAAGTGATCATGCTAAACGTAGAACATGAAAATGTTCTTTCAAAAACTCATATGTTTTTAATTGTGGCTTTTTCTTCCCATAAGATCAATGCTCTAGGAATAAAAATAATTGCAATAAGTAAGGTCGTACGATTTGAAAGGTTACTTAGCCTCTAGCGCAAGATCGTTTAAAAGTTGCTCGGGGTTGAATAGAGTTCATAGCCAAGGCATAACTTATTGAAGTGGGACGCGAAGATTGGTGAATATCCAAAAAGGCCCTAACAAGGCATGAGGAGCTCTATTTTGTTGCTAAAGATCCAAGATGATGTGAAGTATCATTATTCCAAAATCAATATAAAGGATCGAGACACACGACGAAAAGCAATTACTCCCCTAAAGATCATGGAGAAAGTCTATCCAAAAAGACCCTAACAAGGTATGAGGATAAATATATCCAAGTCCTAAAAGGAGGCGGATCGTTGTATATCAAAATCCAAAATAAGGATTGAAGAAAAATGATGAAGTCGTGGTCCAAATATGAAGAATCTCTCAAAAACGTCAAGTGAAGAAATTCCAAAAGAGAAGACCATAATTTCAAGAACGTCTTCCCAAGATTTGAAGTATGAAGTACATGCCAAATATCGGTCCGAGAAAGGTCTCAAATCGTAAAACGAGTTATGCCAAGATATGAACTTAAGGAGATACACGAGAAGCCGTTTTAAAAGATTTTGTCCTTCGGCTAACTATCAATTAAATCGTGCTACTTTGCTTTCGGACTAATAACTACTCAAATAAGTCAATATGAATCACTTGTGATCCATGACAAATAGTTAAAAAATGATAGTAACCCATTTCCTTTTATAATAACTAGGATTGCGGGGAGAAAAAGTATTACACAATTTGGACGTATGAGTAGTGTTAGCATTGTGACTTGTACCAACAATGATCTCGTTTTTGCACTTAGCATTGAATGTATGACAATCAATGATGACGAAATTTACTCTAAGGGACATTTACTTGTTTCTATTCTTTGACCCTAAAAGTCACATTCGTGATGAAAATCATACATTATGTCTTTACACATTCTCGTAGTATTGTTGCAAGTCTTTTACTTTTCAATAAAGGTTAATAAAATTGAATTTTGTTGATGCTTAGATACTTTATTCTAGCATTGCGTGAGGGTACGGCAATGGCTTAGTATGAGGGAGTGATGAGATGGCATTTATACATGATCTCATCGTTCTTTTCGGGCTTTAAATGCATAAAAATGTCATAAAATACCATATATATATGCTTGTGTTTGTTTACTTGTGTATTTTAGGTATGGATATCGTGAAAAAGACAAAAGATCACAAGAAACAAGGAAAAACGGACACGAGAAACGAAGCCGTACAAAGAACCGGGCCCTAGTTCATGAACTATCCAACATTTACCCTTGAAGACTTGAAGATATGCAAGATTGATCCTAAAACAATGAAGAATGACACTTAAAACCCTTGTGAATTCATAATTACAAGTTTGGTCCCTTAAGTTTGTCAAAATTGCAAAAAGGTCCTTCAACTTTGAAGAAATGGCAAGATTAGTCCCTCATCAAATCTAATTTGTCTATTATGGTCCCTCATGAAGGCAAACATCTATTGAAGACCTTTGAAGATCAAGAAAGTACAAATTCAGTCCCTCAATTATGGAAAAATGGCAAAAACAACCCTTTAAACCTTTTCACCAAAGTTTTGTGGCAAAAGTATAAACTTGGAAAGTTTATTAACAAAGGAAAACGGATTTGAAGGCTTAAAAACTTGTTTTACCACCTTTCTGAAAACACAAGGGCCAAAGGTGTTAATTTGAAACATTCAAACTCAAAATGCGCCAAACACCTTGCAACTCCTACAAAAACGGATCAAAAAGGTTACTATTCACCTTTCACCACCAGTTACCATTCCACTTAAAACAAAGGGTAAATCCCAATTACCCACACCCACGTGTGATTCACACATGCAGAATCCCATCCCACACACAAAACCCTCAATCCCATTACCCAAGGTCCCCACACTCAACATCCTCAACTAATGAAAACGCAACTTACTCCCCAAGGCAAATGACATGGCCAAATCAACAGCCAAGACTCTTAGCTTAACCCCAAAGCTAAAATAAACGTCCAAGATGCATTTGGACAGCTCATTCCATCATATGATCTAGAAGACTTCAAGGGCATTTTTGAGAATTCAGTTCTAGGGTTTATGAATAGTGTTAGGCTAGCATTTGCCTATAAAAGGAGACCTCAACCTGTGAGAGTCCCTTTGTTCTAGTTTTACTTTTAAACTTGTAATTCCTTTTTAAAATTTATAAAAGTTGGTATTTTGAGAAAATTGTAATTCATTTCTATGTTTTTGAAAGTTGGTGTTGTTTAAAGGTGATTCTGAGTTCCATTTGTTGTTATAAGTGTGCTTGAATCATTTGGTTCAAGGACGTTTATGTTTGGTAAGGTTTTTCAAGTTTGAAAAAGCTTGAAAAGAGGTTTCTGAATTTGCTTATTTTTGTGTATTAATCCTTAACCAAAAGCTATAATCTCTTGCAAGCTTGTGAAGGGATTAGGATCTTTGGTTGGGCTGTTTGTTCATTGTGTTGAAGAAATCAAGCCCTTGAGTTTCTGCTTTGAAACATCAACCAAGGCATTCATCCATCTTTCTTATTGAAGTACCTTGGTCTTGTTCTAGTTGTTGAACAAGGTCCAAGGAGCATTGCTGGTCCTCCTAGGATGTTGTGGAGGACAGGTATAACCTCTTGTTAAGATTCCTCTAAAAAATCATATGATCTTGTCTGTTTTGCATTTTGGTATGTGATTTGGTGATTCTGTGTTTGTGCTTTTTTTTATGGTTGCAATCTTTTAGTTGTCACCTAGTGTAGTTGTTTGAATGATAAAATCAGTAGGTTGTGTTTAAAAATCACAAGTTGATTTGAAAAGTGGTGGATTAAGGACCGTTTGGGTTTACTGGTTCATAAGGCCTTGTGGCCTTGTGCCCTTGGTTCTTAGGGTTTGGGAAGTCTAAACAAGTCATTTTGAACAAGTTTTAGTCATTGGTTAAGTTTTTGAAAGTTTGGAAAAAGAATTGGAAGTTTTGCTAAAATCTGATAAAAATGCTTTTGCGATTGGTCAAACACATCAGATCCAATAACTTCTTTGTTACTTGGATCTAAGGTCTGAAGTCAGGTTTGGGAATAGTTTCGGTGATAAGCTATCTTTGGTTATCTGGTTGTTGAATTTGGTGGCTTATTGTGTTTATTATAGCTTATCAAAGTTGGCTGAAGTGGTAATTTGCATCAGCAAAGTGACCACCTCATTTGGTGATTGCATTGGTATTTCTAGTATAAGGATTGTTGTTTTGTTGCTTGGATCCTATTTGTGTGTTGCTTGTGAGGTTATTTGGCTACTTGGTTTGCTTTGTTAATAGCTTATAAGCTCACTGGCTTATTGGCTTATTTGTGCCAAAACACATCAAGACGACTCAACTGGTAGGCCTTGATTCACAAGGTTTACACTCAAGCCTTGACCAGCAGGGTGAAAAACAAGTCTCAACACTTCATTAAGTCTGTCAACGTCCAATTTGTGCTTGTCAGCGTTTGAATTTCACTTATCAGCGTTTGACTTTTGGTCAAACTTGGTCACATAGCTTATTGAATCTGTTTTGCTTATTGGTACATGAAACAACTTAGTTTTTGTAATAGAACTCATTTTTCTCAGCTTAATATCAAGTCTGGAAGGTTACAAGTCTTTTGGTTAAGCTTTTGCTAGGAAACTAGCTTATTTGGCTTTTTCAGAGTGCTTATTGGTTCTCACAGCTTATTCTACTTGGCTTTTTGTGATTTTCTTGATTGATTATTCTTAGTTAAGCTATTTTTGAGCTTTTGCAAAAAACTAGAGCTTCTGAAACAACCTAGAACTCAAACCCGACTATTTTGTCTTTTAGTGGATTTGTACTTTGCTTATTTCTGGCTTATTGAGTGTGCTTTTTCAAAATTCTTTTTACAGATCTCTTTAGTATCCCAAAAGAAGGCTTTGTGTCAAATTAGAGCTTATGGCTTTAGCTTATTGCTTAATGGGCTTAATGGCCCAATAAGGATAAGTTGTTTGATCATTAAGTTGTGATAAGCTAACTTTCAGCTTTTGGGCCTTCAGAGTTTTGTGTTTAGAATTAAAATTTTGAGTCAGATAGTGCTTTTCCAAGTCATTCGGACTTATTTTGACTTTTTGGGCTAAAAAGCCCATTAAGGTGGACTGTTTTTTATTTTAGCCCATTTGGGGGCCCAATAGGGGTATTCTGGTCATTTCACTTTCATTTTCTGATTATTTAGGTTAGAATAAACTAGTTTGCAAGTTTTTAGAATTTTTTTATAATTTTTGGATTTTTAATATTATTTTAATATTATTTTATTATTATTATTCAAATTTCACATTTTTGCACTTTTTATATTTTTCTTAGCTTAAATACATTAAAATAGGAATTTTGCAACTCTTAGATTAATTTTATCATCTTTAGATTAATTTTTATAATTATTCTAAGTTTTAATAGTTTTTAAATCATTTTAAATAGTTTTTATTAATTTAAAAGTTTCTAAAAATAGTTTTTAATATTTTTTAGGTCATTTTAGAGGTTTACCAATTGAAAAATATTTATTTGGGCTTTTTGATAATTAATTTGATTTTTAGGGCTTTAATTAGCATTTAAAAATTAAATATTTAATTAATTAAAAGTTTTGAAAAAGTTTTGATCATTGGTAAACTCTTAGTTTATTTATTTTGATTTTTGGTGAATTTTTGGTAATTTTTAGAATTAATTTTTATTTTAGCTCATTTTACGGTTTTGCGTTAAGTCGTAGTAGTAAATATTTTCACGTCTTCGTCATCCTCTTTTCTCATCCCCTTCTAACCAATATTAATCTCAAACCAATTACGAATTATTCACACACATATACCTCCTTCGGAAACGAACTTGGAACTTCATTGGGTCATTAGTGCTTGATTTTCCTAAATCATCACTTAATACTTTTCCCTATTTACGCTCTTTTCCTAAAGAGTAGTAAAACACTACAATCAGTGGTCATAGAAAGCCTTTGTTCAAGTTCGTTAACTTTGGTGGTAGCAAGGTACGTTTTTTGACGTTCATCCATTAATAAAACATTAAATTGACGTTTCTCTTTGGATAATAACTCGAGAGTTTCGTTGTATTTCTTTTCAAGATCGTCCTTTTGATTTTTTAACGCACTACCCTTGTACCCCTCAAGCTCTTTGGTCTTTTGAAGAAGCTCAGCTCTATAACTATCAAGGGTCTCATTAGACTTAATTAGAGCAGTTTTGCATTCTTCAAATTTTTGAGTGAGCGTAGCGTTTGCCTTCTTTAATTGCTTTTGACTCTTTTTAGTTTCTGTGACATCTTTTTGTAAAGTGGCAATTAAATTAGCAAGCGCAATACGCTCCTCATCATCATACTCATTTGCATGTTGATCATCGGCAGACTCATTATTGCACGTGTCTGAGGGATCAGGTATGGTATTGCTATTCAACCTTTTCCGTCATACATGTGGGAATAATGGTTTGAGGTTGAGCACAATGCTCATGTGTATTAGCATTTCCAAACACATTATATTCATCATAGTGTATCTCTTCCGATGGCTCAGAATCGAAAACAGGACCATTATCATAGGAAGGTGTATTGTCGATGACTATCTTAGAATTGATGTGTTGGTTGCTAGAGCTGCTACTTTCTTTCTCAGATATGCTATGATCATTCTCCTCACCATGCGTTGTGTTCCCGGATGTGTAGCTATCATTCACATGAGTCGATATTGTACCACAACTTGCCTTTGTGACTGGACTAGTATCTGCTACAAGAACCTTTGCAACCTTGCACATTTGCATGTTTCGTCTTTTGACCATGTCTTTTGCATGAAGTAAGCGTTCATCCATCAACTTCTCAATTGATTCCATGTTTCCAAAGATTAAGTCTCTGAAAGATTTTGCTTCCATTGTAGTGTAGCCTTTGAAGTGCTGTTTTGCATATCGAACTTCGGAATCAAGATTAGAAGACGTGAATAACTTTGAACCAAAGAACGGTTAAAATGGTGTTCGGAGTGCTTTGAGGGCTTTCTTAGAATTTGTCTCATGAAGGTTGTTGTGGAGTAATTCATTCTCAAGATTCTTCATGTGGTCTCTTAACTCATAAGTGAACGTGCGATGGTCATTTCCGAAGAAGCAATGAAAAGCATACAAATACAAAGGATCATACGAGAAGGTCTCTCTTTCAGACGTTTTAGATTCGTTTTGAGATCATTGAAAGCTTGCATACAACATTGTTTGATGACTTGTTCTTGTAGTTGCATCTCTCGTTCTTCTCTGTCTGAACACGAAGACATCCTAACATTGGTACTCGGGACCATGCTATTGTGAGTCACACTATTTGTTGATGTAGAATCCATCGTGATAATCTCTGAAGAGTGAAATGAATATGGATCTTAATTAGATATGGTGTGATTGTGTTGTTGTTGAAATTCCGAAAATTCCGATTTTTTCTCAGTCCGACAATAAATTCCTCAGTCCGAAATAAACGGTAAACCGAAAAATTTTGAATTACCAAATTTTGAATTCAAGTTAGAAATAGCCAATAACTAGTAGGGAAAAATTTAGAAAAAGGAAAACTTTTGACAAAAATAAAACCTAAAAATGGCCTAAAATTTTGAATTTTGGTCCGAATTTTGAATTTTAGGTCGAAAAATTTTTCGCATCGCCAAAATTTGAAATCGAAGCTTAAATGAACTAAAAATGGTCTAGGAAAAAATTTAATTTTACTTGGGTTTTCGCGCCAAAAAAACTCTTTTTTTAATCTTCGTGTAAACTATGTTCCGGGACTAGTCTAGATAGTGGCTAAGTCTGAAAAGTACTCGAACAAAATATCCATCGGAATGTTCATCGGAATGTGCATCGGAATTTTCTATCGGAATGTGTCATCGGAATGTTCTATCGTAATGATATCGGAATACCTTTCGGAATACCTGTCGGAATATCTATCGAAATACCTGTCGGAATACCTGTCGGAATAACCGTCGGAATAACTGTCAGAATACACAATCGGAATAACCGTCTGAATGTTAAAACCCTTTTCCGATGGAATTCTATCGGAATAACTTTCGGAATCTTAAAACCCTTTTCCGATGGAATTCCGTCAGAATACTCTGTCGGAATATTGTAATAGTCCCGAAATTTTAGGTAAAAATTTGAGATTTTTGACAAGAAATCCGTGATTTTAACCAAACCAAAACAACCAAATCCCTACTACAACTATGTAGGAGATGTAAATCAAGATGTAGGGCACGAAAAGCACAAGAAAAAACTTGAATCCGAGATGATTTTAGGAGTAAATCACACGAACCAAGTAGAATATCAACAACGAATCACAAAACTACCCCATGGCGATTGATACCAATTGTTGTCCCATTATTTGTGATGATTAAAAAAGAAAGAAAGGTATATAAAAGATGAATTCTAAAGAGAGAAACTAGAGAGAGAAAAGAGAGAGAAGTGTGTGAAACTTTTGGAGGATTAGATTAGAGAGTGAAAAAATGAAATGACCAACACCCTTCCTAACATGCTAGGAATGGTATATATAGTCCACCCACAAGCGGGCTTGGTTATGGACTATATTCTAATGGGCCGAGCTTTTCTTTTGGGCTTTAGTTACTTATGAATGAACTTTAGCCTAAAGTAAAGCCCGTATAATACGACTAATCTACTACCTATTACAACGTTCTAAACTACGATACATAATAAACATATGACCGAGCATTCTTGTTTGACTCAATATTTTGAGGCTAACATGGTGTATATACCAATTTTTCCATACGGAAAACTTCCAATATGTGCTTGTGGATCGGGTACAGCAGGGTGGAGATCTGAAGATATGTGGTATTTCGTGATGAAGCGGGAGAGTTCTTGTTCTGTTATGCGGGACGTCACATCAAACAGCTGTGCTACCATTTTTTCTTTGCAGATATCTTGACACGGGTGTAGAGTTGGTGTTCTTTGTTGTTCGACGTTTTTTCCTGCTATTTTCAACAAAGGTGGGAAGGGTTTTTTTAGATAGGCAAAGAAGAAGGTTGAATGTCTGTCGGACTGCATTTATATACACTATAGCCGCATGGGATCTTGCGGCACGTATCCCAAATGCTTTGTTCATCCTACGGTGTTGGCTAGTTGGCTCCTCTGACGTGGTTAGTATCTTTCCCAGTTCTCGATGCAGGGTTGTGATAGTGGAATCTGACGTGTATAATTATTCAAAATCATTTCATGTGGACTGTGCGAGGTATTCTTTTTTGTTTTGCGCAGAGGCATGGCTGGTTTATAGTCTAGTAGCCGCGGTTGGAGCCTGCGACCACTAGACTAGGGGACATGATGACGTATAGTCCCTAGTCGGGCTGGATAGCCCAACCCACGGGTACTACCCGCATCCATCAGGGGTGGATTAAAGGCTTGTGCGATATGCGCACGTAAGCCCAATAGGCCTGGTAAGCCGCTGTCGCACATAAGGTCAATTACTTAACCAGGTCCTTGACGTAGTGGGATAGGATCAGACAAGAGTATAATCTATCATATAGATATATTCACCTAGAGTGAAGAGATATAAACTTACCTTGGTTATACGATAAACATCAAGCTAATTTAGGCCATTATCTCTTCCTTTGGCCGCAAGAGTAGGAGAGCCCAGCCAGGACTCTCTCGGGTATAAAAGGAACCCCATAGGTTCCACAAAGGTACGAAACACATAATACCCTAAACACTACATACTAAAATCGATTACTTACTCTCACGTTGGAGTCTAATCGTGGGTCACAAATCCACAGTAAGCCTAACGGTGTCTGTTTAGTGCGCAGGGTCCTCAAAGCAAGTTTCACTTGGTGCAAGAGCCGGGGTCCACAAGACCCTAACGTAAGCCTAATTTGGGTCAAGCTCGGTCTATCCCAACTTTTGTATCAATAGTCAAAATCTTGTTTGTTGAGTTCTTGTGTGTTTTCTTTGTATATTATTGCTTTTTAGCATGTCTCTATGATGAGTTAGACTAGAAAATTAGGATTTTCTGAATTAGAAATTCTCCTTATCCCCCAAAACCAACCCTATGTAGGCGATTCTCCAAATAACCCACAAATCCATATATATATATGGAACCGTAGGAGGAGATAAGGAATCGCGACCAAGGGCTTCGATTTTGAGATTTCTGTAACTCCAAATTTGTTCCAACACTTTTTGGAATCTTTGTTTCAAACTTTTAACCACCCCAAAGTTGTCTTGTGCTTTCTCTATTTAACCCTAAGCATTTTGCATCCTTTCTCAAATCAAAATGTCTTATACACCAAATGAAAGCCTTGATTCTCCTCCATTTTCCCCAATCTCTTTTAATCCAAATTCACACAAGAACACTCAAAATCATATTTCTTCTTCTTCTTCTAAGAATATTGATTGTGGAACTTCTTCTCTTCCACCACTAGCCTTTTGTATTCTTCCTCCCTCACATAATAATGTCATGCATCATGGGACATATTACCATTTTTGTCAATATTAACATATTGTTACGGCTCATATCTATGAGGAGTTGAATTACATCAAGAGTCTCCTAGTCAAGACTCCTCTTCACTATGACTATGAGATCATTATCAACCACCACCACCTTGTCTTTCATTTAAGCATGTGGATTGCTTATCTCCAAGACATATAATTCAAGCAAATCTTAGAGTTCTAGTTTACTAGAATTAGATTTATGCTTTTCTTTTGGCTTGTTTTATTTTTCATACATCTTCGTATGACTTATTTCCTTGTATCTTTTTCATGTTTTATTTTAACATGACTTTTTATGGATCTTGGTTATCTTCTCTTTTCTTATCTTATTTATTTTATTGTGTGACCTTTGCTATATCTTGTTGGGTGATTATTTTCTTCTTCTAATCCTTCTATTTAGCTTGTCACCATAGCTCGATTCTTTGGTGTCCCAAGCAAGGGGGAGTAAGCACCAATGGGAGCACTTGCAAAGTCTAATTCTTCTCTTCTACAAAGACTTTTGCAACCTTTTTGCTTCGACAAAGGGGGAGAAATGAAATAAAATCGTCTTCGAAAATCTTGTTTTTCATGTGATTGAGTATATGTATTGTCGGAATCAGAAAGGGGGAGATTGTTAATGCAATGATGCCTAAAAATGTTACTTGCATTTTTCGGTCTCGCTTTGTTTTGATTACGACAATATATAAAAACAAGCATTTACGAAAACAACAAAAAACGAATTCTTGAGTTCAAGTATTTTTCATTTCAACCATTATCACTTAAGGTATGAACAAACAATTTTCAACCTAACTAAGTGATCAAGGATTTAAGTTTTCTTAAAACTCACCTTTTATTAAATGTGACAAAGTTTTTTTATTAAACTTTATTTTTAAGAAAAAGTTTAATTAAATTAAATATTTGAAATTTTGAAAATGGCATATTCCATATGGTTTAGGAATATCTCTTGGGGGTAAATATTCCACCAGATGTGACTACCCCACTAAAAGACAAAAAGGAGCGGAATCTACTCCCACGGTTCCTTGAATAGCTATGCGGCTTCTTATCAATAAGGAACCGCGTGCACCTTTAAGGAACCGCGCCCAGAGATAGCCGTTGGAGCTTTGTCTTATAAATAGTGGACCATTCTCATATTTTCTCCTCAACTCTTTTGCACATATAATTTCAGATTCAATCCAACTTCTTAAATCATTCAAATCCTTGATTATTTGGTTGATTACTACTTGTTTAGAAGTGAATCTTTCTCCTCCCATATCTTTCTCTCAAGTGCAAAAAGAAGAACACTTTCACCCTTGAAGTGTTGTGTCTACCTCAAAGATCCATTGAAGATCAAACTTTTTATTTCACTCTTGTATTATTGTTGTGAAGATACAAATAGTTGTGTCTATTTGGAAGTTGTATATGTAGTGTGGTTAATACTTAGTCCTTGAAGTATATTGGTGTAGATTGGTCCTAGCTAAGATTAGGGCTCGACTTTTAACTTAGAGTCGGAAATTGGTTAAGCGACGTGTACGGTTTCTCCACCTTAAGGAGCTTGTTGATTAGTGAACTCTCGAGTAATGAGTACTCGAGGAGTGGAGTAGGAACGAGGAGCGAGCTTCGTTGCTGAACCACTATAAATCCTTGGTGTTGGGTTTGATCTTTCTTTTTCTTATCTCTTTACATTCATTATTCTTTACTTGCATATACTTGTGATTATTAGTTTTGTTGCACTATCCCTTGTCCATATTGTGTATAAGAAGATTTCACATATTTGCTCAAATATAAGTTTTTGAAAACGCATATTTAACAAGTAAATTTAAGAAACTATTCACCCCCTTTTATTTTCTACAATGTAGTTCCTTCTTTGGGTGATGTATACATACATGTGTGTAGTGTGTGTTTTGTAACCCATGTGTGTGAATATGTAAACAAGAACGAACCATCTTACTCATGATTTGTGTGTGTGTTTTATGTGTGTATGAAGCCTTAATTCCATCCACTTCACATAAAACATGAATTGATGTTACTCCTCTCGTCTCATATTAAGTGTCCACTTGGACTTTTTTTTTTACTTTGACTATATATATTTTTATTTTTGTTATATAATATTTGATAAAACTTATACTAATGAAAATAAATTTTAAAATCGAATCTATTCATATAACTTTCATCAAGTATTATATAACACAAATACAAATATTTATGATCAAAGTTGTAGAAGTGTAAATCTTGCTTATGTTTTAGAGAGAGAAAGAGATAGAGAGATGGTGGATTACACACAATTCTAGAGAGAGAAATAAATGTTTACTATGTGAAAAATGAATAACCACACACCCTCTCCATCTAAGGAGAGGGTTTATATACCCAAGCCCTTGTCATGGGCTTGGGCTTACATTTGGGTCGGCCTACACATGTTGTAGGCTAGGCTTGGTCTTGTTAGTTAAATAAAGATAAATAACTAAACTACGAGCTATTACATGGACTATTGTTGGAGTGACCGATCCTTCTTAATACGTAAAACCTATTTCCAACAATCTCCCCCTAAGGGAGGTCACTCCAAACAAGAGCATTACCCAAGTTACAATAATAAGATAAACCTAGCATACTATGCTTGTCTTGAGCTCGAAGTCTTCGTCTTTCTTTTCTTTTTCTTTTCAGGTGAACATGCTGATGTGATCTTTGATATCAATCTTGAGCATTAATCTCTTGCCTTGATCTTGTGCATCCATCACTTGTGATCTTCGCCTCCTCGTGACACCATGTCCCACATACTTATACCTTCGTAATTCTTGAAAGCTTCAGAGTTTGATACAGCGGAAGACTTTACTTTTAGGCTTTCTTGAATTAGATGAGGTATTAAGTACATAATGTATAAGCATGCGGGGATGACTTCTGCTCGGATTCCGCAACGCCACCGTCTTCAAATGCCACAACATAAGTAGACACGAATGAAATGGCTTTGAACATTTCATTCTAATTCGGTAGCATTTTACCTACGGTCGGTGAAGACCGTTGGACGATATAAAATATCGTACTCGTGGCAAGTAGATTTAATTAAAAATCTCCTTGACAAGATTACGCGGGTAAACCCGTTCTCTTTACTCGACCGTCCAAAGCTGACTGCGAACGTAAAGAGTGAATCATTTGGATAAAATTATCCGCATGATTGAAGCCGTCAATTCTGATTCCTGGAACAAGTTTGATTCATTAAAGAATCGCACCATCGTTGCTTTCCAGTTGTCACGAGCTTGATTTGTATAGAATCTTGCAAGTTACCAACCAAGTGCTGTTTGAGGTTAACACTAGAAGGATTTCCACTCATCACTGTGAACACTGAGGTATCACTCTGAGTGTTCTGGCAAGATCACTAAGATGTTGCGTAGAGGCCTGGAACGTGTTTAAATTCAGTTGAGCATTAAACCACTGTTGCTTTCCAGTTATCACAAGTTTGATTCATAAAGAATCGCACAAGTCACCTACCATGAGCTTTTTGATATTCGCTCAAGAAGGATTTCCATCTTCATTGTAAATACTTTCGTATTACTCAGATGTTCAGGCAAGATCATAAAGATTTTGCGTAGGACTCTTAAAATCTTTCTTATTTTTCACAGTGTGTGAAGAAGCAAGGAAATATGAAAGTTTGTCCTAATGAGATATTTGATGATCTTAGATGGCTCTAGACTCGATCGTGCATTTTGTATTTTAGTGATCGGAGGCTGGAGAGGAGTGCCACCTTCTCAATACCAATTTATTCGGAGTGAATAAATCAATAGATAATGCGTTGTCTTCGTGTGATTAAAACAAATACTTTTTGAGAGATATCTGAGTTAGCTGGGATGGGTTGTGCATTGCATCACTGGGTCCATGATGTCTATCTTCAATATCAAGAATCATTAAAAATGATCTCAATAGCATATGTATTGACCCGGTTTCTGCCTAAGGTTGTAAGGAGGGCTTCTTTCTTTACACCCTTTATCTTTACAATTCTTTTTCATTCTTCAACCCCTTCAATGCTTACCAATACATCATCACTAGCACCTTGTTGTGATTGTTCCAGTGCTAACTTAAGTACTTGGTCAGCATTCAGCTACGTTCACAATCTTTCTCCATCTTTCCTAAGGACTACTATTTCTAGCTATGGAATGTCCTTGGGAAGATTCCTCCGGTTCAAGAGGAATCATTGGACTTTAACCTATCCTACCATCCTTATGTCACCACAATCTTCACCGTCGTGAATAGAGATGTTTTGGGTAAGTGTATGTCACCATGAAATCCATTTTAAAGTGCAAATCCATTTTGCTCCCCCTTAACATATGCCACGATATCCGAAAACATTTCGCACATGTCGGGATGAGCTATCACATTAAGTCAAACCATTTGTGATTAATCATTTCCCATATTAAATCACATTTTCTCCCCCATATTAAAAATATTAACCCAATCAATGTTTTTAATATCAATTGATTTAATAGCATTTTAAGAAAATTTGGGAAGAAAAATGCAAAGCCAATTATCTTCATGATATCAAATGTAAGAGATATGATACCGATTTGTAACATGATCACATATTCACCATATTAAAAAAGAATTGACAAGGTTGGACCTGATAGATGAGAACATCATATGATAAGATCAAATGGTTCTTGTTGGCATATGTTGGTCGCCTCATCACGTCTGAAGTCATCTCTTGACACCACGTGTACGATTGGTATTGTTGTCTTGACACCAACTTGTGAACTTGGCACGTTCGGCATCGAAGATTCTGAATGCTTGACAATTGCTCCCCCTCAATTGTTGACCCGTGTTCTATTGAAAGAGCTGTAGTCTCCGTTTGAGTAGTCGCATCGTCGAGAATGTAGATACCAAATGTAGATAGCTATGGTTGTAGAGATGATAGCTTCATAAAAAACAAGACTTCTCTTGTTTTAACAAATAAATGCACTGAAGCGTACATAAATTTGTGTTAGACCAAGTTATAAAGTAAACTTGATCCCTTACAAGGTTTTAAAGTAAACCTTGCCCGAGAAAATTAATTCCCGTTGTGAGCCAAAGCTTTCATAAGAAATACTTGACTTTAATATGAAAATCGGGTTGCAGTCAGAAATAACTACAAGCCATAAGGGCATGTTTTATGAAATATTTACAACTTTTGTACGAACTCTATTTATGGCGCCGTGTCAATATTAATCTACATTCTAAGGCCGTAAATATTATCGTACCAAAAGACATGCCTTTGAAAATTAGAGTAAAAATATTTTTGGATTTTTATTAATTTTTCAATTTTTTATGGTTTTTATATGGTTTTATATTTTTGTATTTTGCTTTTGTGGATAAAAATATAAACAATATATACAAATGATCACCAAGGATACGGAGAATAGTTTACCATCACTATTCTTTCGCTTCATCTGCCAATTCCTTTAGAGTCTCAGGCGAGAAAGTTCTCATTCCTAGCTTGTCGGCCAAAAATTCAATTCGAGCGTGATCTAAAGCCTTCGTGAAAATATCCGCCAATTGATACTCAGATCGGAAAAGTAAAGCTCGATTACTCCATTTTCCACTTGCTCCTTGATGAAGTGGTAGCGAATGTCAATATGCTTCAACCGGGAGAATTGAACGTTTTTGCAGCATAAGGCAATTGCACTATTGTTGTAACAGTACATCGGAATCTTATTGAAACCTAGACCATAGTCGGTTAATTCCGATCTCATCCAAAGAATTTGAGCACAGCAACCGGACATAGCTATGTATTCTGCTTCCGTACTTGAAATTGCAGCGCTTTTCTGCCTTTTCGATGCCCAACTGATTAGTCGATCTCCTAGTAGTTGCAAAGTTCCACTCGTGTTACGCCTTGTATCTTGACAACCCGCGTGATCCGCATCTGCATATGCCATAAGTGCAATCGAAGAGTCCTTCGAATACCAAAGTCCCCGATTAATGGTTCCTTTAAGATATCGAAAGATCTGTTTCACAGTGGCCAAGTGTAACTCAGTAGGCCTAGTTTGATACCGAGCACACATACATATAGCAAACTGAAGATCGGGTCGACTAGCTGTGATATACAGAAGAGTACCGATCATTCCTCGATAAATTGTCGGATCAACGGCAACTCCATGTGGATCTGCATAAAGCTTTGTTCGTTCCACCATTGAAGTATCCACGGGGTCGCAAGATTCCATCTTGTACTTCTTTAGCGATTCAAGGGCATACTTGGATTGATTGATAAAGATGCCTCTGGGACTCTGAGATATCTGAAGACCTAAGAAGAATGATACCTTGCCTATCATTGACATCTTAAACTTGGAAGACATGAGTGTCCCAAACTTATCTGATAAGGTTTGGGTCGAGGCTGCAAATATAATATCATCAACATATATTTGTACCATAATCATATCTTTACCTCGTTTTTGTATGAACAGCGTGAGATCCACCTTGCCTTTAGTGAAGCCTTACGTAATGAGGAATTGTGACAATAGATCATACCATGCGCGTGGAGCTTGCTTCAACCCATAGAGAGCCTTCTTAAGCTTGTACACATGATTAGGATAATTAGGATTCACAAAACCATCCGGTTGTTGAACATAGACCTCTTCCTTGAGTTCACCATTAAGAAATGCCGTCTTCACATCCATCTGATAGACGATCATATTCATATGGGCTGCATAAGCGAGGAATAGTCGAATAGCTTCCAAAGGGGCAACAGGTGCAAAGGATTCCATAAAGTCGATGCGCAATAATTGCTTGTATCCACGAGCTACTAGTCGAGCTTTGTTCTTCAATATTCCGCCTAACTCATCGAGTTTCACCTTGTAAACCCATTTCAAAGTGAGTAACTGCACTTGATCCGGGCATGGGAGAAGTTCCCATACTTTAAGACGTATAAATTCATTAAGTTCTTCTTGCATAGCTTATATCCAACATGATTGAGTAAAAGCTTGTTGCCATGTCTTAGGTTCAACTTCAGTGAAAAAAACATCAAAGTGACAAAACATTGCACTTTCTTGTAACTGACTTCGTGTGGATACCGGACGATTAGGGTCACCAATAATAGAATCTATAGGATGATCCTTTGTCCACTTGCTGTCATGTTCACGAATCCGTGGATTGGATTAAACTGTAGTAGGAGCTTCCTCTGAGGTGGACGACCCGGCTTGATTAGGGTCGGGAATAGGTACACCAAAGAATGGAAGTTCACGCATTTGAGCGAATTCCAAATTGTGATCATCATAATCCTCTTCATCATCAATGGGCATGACATGGGTAGTTGAAACATGTGTTGGTTGAGAATTACTTGTTGAGGGTATATCTTGACCAATTGTAGGTGCAGATGTGTCTGATTGCGCTTCAGTTGCTGGAGTGACAACTTCGGTTACCGGAGCTATTACCTCAGGTTCTGGAGCAACAATACTTGGAGGAGTAAAGAATTCATCAAAGAACGGTTGAAACAGCGTATCCCATTCAGTCCTAGATGGTGGTGTAAATGATGATGAAGTAGGGTTGTTTGGGACAAGACCAGAACTAATGTTACTGGGTCCCATTTCATGAAGTGCGGGTTCAGAGCTGCTTTGCTCAAAAGCCATTGCTGTCAGTTCGTCAAAATCAACATTCATAGTTTCAAGGATCTTGCGAGAGTTACAGTTGTAGATTCGGTATGCCTTCTTTACGGGTGTATAACCAATGAAAATACCAATATCAGCCTTTGGTTGAAGTTTTCCCAAATTGTCACCATCATTATTTGGATAGCAAAGAGAACCAAATACATGAAGATATGATAAATCTGGTACTTTTCCATGGAGAAGCTCATAAGGTGTTTTACCATGGCGTTTACGAATTAGTGACCGGTTTTGGGTGTACACTGCGGTAGATACTGCTTCTGCCCATAAAAACAATGGAGCCTTTGCGTAAATTAACATCGTTCGAGCAGCTTCCATAAGTGTGCGATTTCGCCTTTCAACGACACCGTTTTGTTGTGGAGTGCGAGCAACGGATGTTTCATGAGAAATGCCAACTTCTTAATAATAATCACGCAAAATTTGATTCACAAATTCGGTTCCATTATCTGTACGAATGCGTCGGACAGTAGTGTTGAGACGCACTTGAATCATCTTGAGAAATCCGATGATGAATTTAGGTGCTTCATTTTTTGCTTTAAGAAATTTTACCCATGTAAACCGAGAGTAATCATCGACAATGACGAGGATGTACTTTTTGCCACTAAGACTTTCAACACGCATTGGTCCACAAAGATCCATATGCAACAGATAAAGTTTCTCTTGGTTGGTGTCTTCCGTCTTGGGTTTGTATGATTTCTTAGTGCTTTTTCCCATTTTACACGCGGAACACAAATGATCCTTGTGAAATGATAGTTTAGGAAGACCACGAACAAGTTCGTTTTTCACCAAGTGATTAATAGCGTTAAAGTTAAGATGAGATAACCGTCGATGCCATAACCATGACTTAGTCTTCGATGCTTTGGAGAGAAGACATACGGGAGAAGCGGCCATCATGTCTTGTAGAGACAAAGTATACAAATTATTCCCTCGAGTACCTTTCAATAAATCAACCCCTTCCAAATTACGAATGAAACAGGTATGCTCTCGGAAAGAAACTTCTAGGTTTGCATCACAAAATTGTCCCACAAAAAATAAGTTGTGACCGAGACCTTCCACATAATACACTCTTGGAATGATAACATTCCCAATATGATATTCACCATAACCCATTATCTTTGCAATATGATCATTTCCAAATCGAACCGTACCAAGAAACTTGCTGACGAAATTTCTGAGCTGAGAGCGATCTCCGGTCATATGCTTGGAGCAACCAGAGTCCAAATACCAGAGAACAATTTGGACCACCTGTTTTCAACAACAACAGTAGACAATGCATAGGAAACTATTGGTTCCGGAGTGTTAGCAGATAAAGATAAAATATTATCAGAATTGCTAACATTTTTGTGACCCTTAGATTTCCTGCGTTTTCTAATGTGAGTCTTAGTACTAACAGGTTTTACTGTTCCAACTTTCTTAGGTTTTGGATTATTCGCGGGCACTACAGTGGAAGTAGACCTATTTAAAAGGCACTTGGTTCCTACAGTAGTGTCAGTGTTCCTAGTAAAAGGACACGCTTGTGTTTTGGTAGCCTTGGTACTCCTAGTTAAAGGGTACGCTTTCTTCGCTTCAGTGGGAGTGATCCTATTTAAAAGGGCACATATTTCCTACTATAGTGAAAGTTCTACCAGTGGGGCGCCACATCCAGCCAACTTGGGTTAACACTTTCCCAGTCGATTTCCATTCTAATCAATTTTTCCAGGCATACATCTCATTCACATGGTCAATAAGGCAAGAATCATGACGACTAGAAAACATACATTCATTGTAATTCCAACATTTCAAATTAGAATTCACAGTAGGCTTAGAACACTGCACAACCGCAGAGCCTTTAGTTTTAGCTACATGATTCTTTTTATTCAAAACAGAAATAACATTCCTAGGATGGGCTTCTACTTTCTTCTTCACTTGACTACTAGATGGGGGCAAGATCCTATCATTCTTCTTGTTTCTCTTAAGCTTAGATCTTTGAGCCTTAGTAGTGGTGCTTACTCCTATAGAAGGCAACACGGGAATATTAGAAGATGGTTTTGATTCCGCCTTATCTTTAGTGACTAAAGTTTGAGATGGTTTAGTCCTAGGGCCCGTGTTAAGTGGTGTGACGGCTATAAGGTTCCTTTTGATTGCACTAGAGGACGATGCTGAGACAGTGGCTGCGTTATCCACAACATTCTTACCTTTTAGAGTACGAAGTGTTTCCTTTAACTCAGCC
The DNA here is from genome assembly GCA_025667525.1 of Glebionis coronaria. Lineage (NCBI taxonomy): Eukaryota > Viridiplantae > Streptophyta > Magnoliopsida > Asterales > Asteraceae > Glebionis > Glebionis coronaria. Next base: position 268,005,020 of record CM046877.1, on the reverse strand, counting down.
AAGACCAGATTCTTATCACAAATTTTTTCCCTCAAATCAGATATTTCCATCGACTTTCGATTCAATTGTTCAATCAATGATTGATTCTATGCAGTGGTATCAACACATGCGGGCTTTACTGAATCAAAGAGTCGTGTATTTTTCTGTTTTAAGTTATCAACTTTGGACAAAATCTTAGAAACTCGATTATCTAGATCAAGTTTAAAATTCTCAGCGGCCTCAAGTACGTTCACAAAGTTAAGCTCCTTAGATTTCTCTATTTCTATCGGCAAAGATGTAGCAACTTTGTCACTTAGCTGACGCTGTTTTGATTGTAAATTTAATTGAAAATTCTTTTCAAAGTTTGCATCATCGATATTAACACCTTCGAATGACGTTTAAAAGATTTCTTGAATAAATTGTTGCTTGCATTCAAGCGAAATACAATGTGTTTGAATCTCATCAAAACGTTTTGAAAGTGAAGAATATGAATCTTGAAGCTTTAAAAATTCAGCGTCAGATTCGTGACAAGTACTATCTACCACAGTATCCACAGATTCAACATTATGCACAATAGAATCATCATCAACACTTTTATTCACACAGACGGAAACTATATCATGAGACATCACTTGCTTCAGAAGCTGATCATTTTGGCATGAAACCCGTTCTATTTCAAGTAAACTGTTTTCATAAGCATCATCCATTTCATTGAAAACACGTCTAACTTCTTCTATTTCCAAAAGCAAATCTTGATCAAGATTACTAAGACAAGCTTTAACATTCTTTACAAATGGAACAATTTCGTCTCAAAACGCAGCTCTCGTGTGCTCAAAATTCCATTCACCTTCCGTTATGGCCGAAGCCGTCGTACGTTCCAAAATGACCTTGTCAAAATCGGCTAAGTGTTGGTGAACCGCATTTAAGTTAACGGACGCCTTGCTTACCGGTGGAATTAACTTTGTTAAATCCATTTTGACAAGTGTAGGAGACGTACTAGGAAGGTTTTCATTTGACAAATTTTGGGGCACAAGAACTGTCAATTCTGCTAAATCCTTTTGTAAGCAAATGCGTGTTTTTTTCGAAAGTTGATCTTTGTTATGTTGATCATATTCAATTGTATGGAATTTTGAAGACATTTTAGAATGAGTTTCATCCGCAAGTGACTGTGTCTCCTCAGTACAACGAACAAAAGGTGCTTCTTTCGATTTGCAAATTATGGTCATATCATAAAGACCGGGAATATATACCTGAGCTTGTTTTGCATAACCGGGATTAGGTGGTAAATCTTGAAGACGCTTAAGTTCGAGTTCTTTAAATGATTTAGTTAAAAGATGAACCTTTTCTGTGGAAGCGTGTTGTTTTAAAAGCTGTTGTTCTTTGAATTTAAGAAGTTTGGTAGCATTAATTTCCGATTCAAACTTTTTAGACTCGAGAGTTTCGAAATCCATTTTAAGTTTCTGAAAATCATTGACAACCGACTCTTTTGCTTTTAATTCATTGGAAAGATTAGCTTTTAATGATTCTATTTCTTTCAAGTTTTCAATATTTTCAAAACGAAATTGGTCAAATTCAAAACATGTTATTTTCTCTGCTTGAGGGACCATTTCAAAAGTTTTGACCTTTTCTTATGCAACGCAAGCTCAGTAGTCAGGGTGGAATTCGTATCTACAGATTGTTTGAGAGCCATATGCATTTGATCAATAATATGTTTAGGCACCATGACCAAATCATGTTGAGCATAAGATTCCATACTCGTTGTAGCATTTGGTTGAGGTTCACTCAAATGTGTAGGATTGGATACCACATCATTTGAGTTACTAGTCCCCGAATGCTGTTCGAGGTTGTCATTTTCATGCCCAACTTGATGTTGGTTATCATCAATATTATTAGATGTGGTTGGTACCTCACTGACGACATCAGAACCGTAGTGAGAGAGATTAGCAACGAGAGCAGCTTAGGCTGAGTGAATGTCATCACAATCCGAATCATATGCGTCAAGATTATCTGCTTGATAAGCTGCATTAGAAGTAGAAACGACTGCAATGCCTTCAGTATCTGTTGCCCCTGGGTCAGCAAGAAATGCTAACTCCTCTGAATCCAAACTCTTCCCCTTAGACTGAGCATCAACCAAATACATCTTCTCACGAAACCATGCATCATCCCTTCTCCTCTTCGGCTGAGTGCATTGCCTAGCCATATGACCTTGTCCTCGGCAATTGTAGCAAGTCACAACCTTTTGAGGACCAATGGGGCTTCCATTTCCATTAGCTTGAGAATTCACAGCTTGAGCATTCACAGTCCTTGTAGGAGGTCCATATGAATTTTGCCTTCCCTGAATAGGTTGCACTGTTACTTGACCATCTTGAACAGTAGCTTGTTGCCGAGGATTTGAAGAGGTGCGGAGCTGATTGTTTGTTGGTGGAAATCCTCTAGTTGCAACAAGTTTTGACAAGTAGGCAGTGAGATGGTTTAGTACATCAGCTGGCGTATCATTTGGAGTAAAGACCGGTGCTTGGATTGGTGGAAGTTCATTAGAGTAGAAAGCTTGTGCTGGTTGTGCTTCTATTAGAAAATATCCTTGCTGAGGAGTATAGCCTATTGGAGAAGTGTTGGCTTGTGATGGTGATGTCTGATATGGTGGTTGCTGTGGTAAAGATTGTTGATGAACACTTTGTTGAAATGCTTGTTGTGGCATCATTAGTGGTTGATAAGATGGTTGTTGTGGTTGCTGATAGGTGTGTGGTGGTGGCTGCTGCAAGTATGATGGTTGTTGATAAGTATAAGCCATGTTTTGTTGAGAAGCATACATTGCAAGTGGATCATGAACTTGAGGTGTAGACAACCGAGCCTCGATCACATGGCATTCGTGTTGTTGAAGAAAAGCTTGAAGTTGATCCACATTGGTGTTATGCAAGTCCTTAGCCAATTTAACATCCGTCACGTATTTTTTCCATTCTGAAGGAAGAGTGTTCAAATACTTGGTGTTCAATTGAAAGGTAGGAATTGTCATGCCATAGATATTAAGCTCATTCAACAATAGGGTAAATCTCAGATAGTAATCATTGAGAGTCTCCCCTGGCACATACGAAAACTTATCAAAATTATCACAAAGCTTACACTCTCGTTCTTGTTTAGTTAACGAGGTGCCTTGCATGAGAACATGAATTCTATCCCATAACTCTTTGGCAACTTTATGTTTGCTGACGAGTTTGTAGACATCTGGAGGAAGGGCTTGGAGAATGATATTTGTAGCTTGTTTATCACACTTGTCTTGTATCTTAGCATCTCCAGTTAGTTCACCCGTTGTGCGAGGACGAGTGACAGCACCTTCTGTCACATTACCATATACCAATGGTCCATTGAGCACCGATACCCAAATTAGATGTCCATTCTCCTTGTTCAACATATAAAGTTCCATTCGGGAAGCCCATTCCTCATACATAGTCTTCACCAACATTGGTGGACGATTATCCGTACCCGAGAGGATGGACTTATCCGTAAGAGATGTGTACTCCATTTTAATAAGTGAAGATTTACAAAATTGATCGATCAATGAAAGAAAGTTAATGTATTTTTTGTTGTGTGTTAAAGCCAAGAAATAATGTTGAAATCCCTTAAATTATGTCCTCGATAAACCAAAAAATCCAAGTCAAAATTGCACCCGATTGTTAAAAAATTTCAAAAACACGTTTTTGAAAAAATGTTGGATCGCAACACCTGATCGTAGTGGAGATCGTACTCAGATCGTACTCACTATGATCGTACTCAGATCTTACTGGTGATCACACTCATTATGATCGTACTTAGATCGTACCCAACGATCGTACTTGGATCGCACTCGTTTGATCGTACCCAACAATCGTACTCAGATCGCACTCGTTTGATCGTACCCAACGATCGCACTCAGATCGCACTCGTGATCATACCCAACGATCGCAACGTGTGATCGTGCTCGTGATTGCAACGAGTGATCGTACTCGTGATCGCAACGAGTGATCGTACTCGTGATCGCAGCGAGTGATCGTACTCCCTTATCGCAACGAGTGATCGCACTCCCTTATCGCAACAAGTGACCATACCCTGATCGAAGCCTAGATCGTACAAAGCTATCGTACTCCTTGATCTTAGCTAGGATCGCAGTGAGCTATAGTAGTCACAGATCGTAACGTAGATCGTACTTGTGATCGCAGTTAGATCGTAAAATTAGATCGTGACTATGGATCGCAAGTAGAAAAAACCCCCAGGGTTTATGCAATCACAAAATCAGATCGTACTGGATACCAACTTCCCACTTTTCTCGGACAGTACAATAACACAATCAATTCGAGATTCTAAGCCAAAATATGAATCAAACACCAAAAAATTTTGTGTTTTTAACCCAAATAACAATACCAAATCACTATATCAAGTAATAAGATGAAGTATATCAAGATTAACTCATAAAAACACAAAAAAAAAATTGGTTCGTGTGAAAATGGATCAAAAATGGCGAGAGAATCAAGAACACAAACACAAAAACCAAACAATCATCCCATGGCTCTTTGATACCATTTGTAGAAGTGTAAATCTTGCTTATGTTTTAGAGAGAGAAAGAGATAGAGAGATGGTGGATTACACACAATTCTAGAGAGAGAAACAAATGTTTACTATGTGAAAAATGAATAACCACACACCCTATCCATCTAAGGAGAGGGTTTATATACCCAAGCCCTTGTCATGGGCTTGGGCTTACATTTGGGCCGGCCTACACATGTTGTAGGCTAGGATTGGTCTTGTTAGTTAAATAAAGATAAATAACTAAACTCCGAGCTATTACATGGACTATTGTTGGAGTGACAAATCCTTCTTAATACGTAAAACGTATTTCCAACAAAAGTTCAATAAGAAAGACTTAGAATATTCGATAGTGGACACTTAATATGGGACGGAGGTTAGTATTTACTATGCATGTGTTATAATTGTCATGTGGATATGAGTATTGCATGCTTACGTTATGGGTTTTTTATGTGGGAGGGTATGCTCACAAGATTTTAACAAGCTAGTTTTCATAAATACTCTACTAGTAGGAATAATACATAACCAGTAGGAACTACATACTGACCAATAGGAACTAATACATAATAAGTAGGAACTAATACACAATCAGTAGGAACTACATACCGACTAGTAGGAACTAATGCATAACCAGTAGAAACTAAGTATTTCATTTTTCCTAACACCACCCGTTTGACTTACAAATTATTAATGAATGAGTTATCGAACTCTAAAGTTGGCCCGTGACATTAAGTTGCGAACTTATAAAATGTGTAGATCTCTTTTATAAATTAAACGCAAGTACATATTATCAACCAAATGTCTTATTTAATCTCTAGTATGCGTATTAGACTAAGTACGATTTATTGCACTTAGGTTACGAGTAGAGCGTTCTTGTACCCACGTACGTACCTCATTATCCATGTCATTGCTAACATTATCGCTTTGCTACTTATTTGTGGTGAGTTTCATAGCCCCACTTTTTATATGTTTTAATATAGTTTTTGGGTGAGAACATTTCTTGTTTTTACGGATGAACCTAAGTGCTAAAAACTTGATACGTTTGCCTACTGTAGGTCTAAGTTTTGTGCATCTTATTGTGTTAAGACAACTTATACATGAACCACTAATTACTTGTTAGTAAGCGCGAAGGTTATGGATAGATCTGTTAGGGTTGACATCCCTATCTAATTGTGACTGTGTGGTCAAATTAGGTACACTTACATTTGAGGTATCTCAGATGTTCCTAGTTAAGGCATCCTCTCATGATCTCAATGTATATACAGCTCTTTTGGGTTAACACTTTGGTTGCATGCTCTTAGACGTAGGTGTAAACGTATACTTTTTGGGATTATAACCTTATTTGGTTATAAGTTGGTTGCCTGATTAAAATCTAATGGTTCATCACACTTATTTATTTTTAAACCTATGAACTCACCTACCTTTGTGTTAACACTTTAACTGTAACACCCCGCTCCGAAAATAGACAAAGTGCTACTACTATGGTTTCACATTAGATACATCATATTCTAAAAGGGCTAAATTGAAACTTTTATTAAAACGTCATATATTCAAAGTAATACTTTAATAACAGAATTCCCCAAAACAACGGGGTCTAAAATGCAAAGTACTGAAATCATAAACATATTCAATAAATTATTGACTCGGGTAACTCTAAACGCACTCATCAAACAATCAATTTCTAGCTTCCCCCTTAATACCTGCCGTATAGAAAATAAACACGGCTGAGCAAAATGTCCAGTGAACGGATATATAACAAATATGGCTGAAGAGTAAAAGGTAATAATTGAAGCTGCAAATATCATCAATATATGAACAAAAGAATGAATATAAGAAATCATAAAAAGTATATGAAGGAAAAATATTGGAATGCCCACGAGCTCATATAACAAATCACATATCATATCAGTCAAACAGTCAGATAGGTGTACATGGGGCGTGACTCCCATGTACCAGAAGCGATATGGGGTGTATAGCACACACAACCTATTCACTACAAATCATATCAAACTTACCAAAATCCTAGGATGCATCCATACGCCCCCTGCAAAACAAAATCGCACGTACACTAGCTCATGACTAGCATACGCACTCAAAAAATATATAGCAAAATGACCATCAAAAGGGGACACCGGGGTCTAATCACACCGCCCATATGGTGTCATGCCACCGGTGAATCGATGACATGGTCATGGTACCTCTATGACTAGGAAACAAAATATGGCTCGGACATGAGGGGTTAATAACAAAAGGCATATTAAAGCATATGTCATAATTGATCAAAAGAAAGTATAAGAAGACATATCAAATTAAAGGGATCATAACGGAAGAAAGGGAATCAAGGATCATATCAAAACAACAACTAATCTTATAGGGAACATAGCAATGATTTAGTTAATGATCAAAAGGAAAAGTTTACAAAAGAGTAGAGGAAGTGTTCTTACTAAAAGAACTGAATATCCATACCTTATCGTAAAATAAAACAACGATCCGCACACAACAAAACGAGTCCTAATCCTGTGTCATCAGAGATACAATATACATACACATACTGATCATATAACATAATACAAGTCATATTACAAAGTTACCAAAAATAGGTGGTTGACTTTCCAAAAATAACAGTTTCCTTATTTAAAAGATTTTGCATGTAATTAAGGTAAGATTCACTACTTAGCTATCCATAATTAACTTCCTATAAATTATCATAAAAATCATAGAGGTTACCTTATAGGTCTATAAGGCCTCTGTAAAAGGGTTTAAGCCCAAAGGTTACCCAACCCAAGATATGACCCAAAAGCCCAAACTAGCCCAAAAACAATTTGGTTCAGAACATAAAGAAAGTTGTGACGGTTTTGACCCACTTACACCTTCTTAATTTTTCTAAAAAATCCAGGGGATGTTGCAACATATGAAAAACATCCCTCTAAAGTTTCTTAGCAAAAATCATCAAGGTTAAGGAATTAGAATTTATATAGTGAACATAACCAATTTTAGTCTTAAAAATCAGATTCTGACCATTTAACTTGTAAAACCGAAAACCCGTACTTATAAGTCCCATAAAAATAAAGAAAAATTGATAGATAGATGGACCTAATCACAAGCCTAAAAGGAGGCCTAATCACAGGATTGAGACAAGTGGCTGAATGAAAGGCTGAGATCAAGAAAGAAAAAATATGAAATAATGGCCCCCCTGCATTTCACCAATTACAAAACGACACGTAGCTTAGGTCTATTTTTAGGCCTCCGAATTAGGTCCATATATCAACGCTAAAAAGTAAAAGGCCTACTGTTCTAAAAACTAGACTCATAGTAGATAATCTTAGACACAAGAATCATGTCAATTACTTTTATAATATTTGTTTTATGATGGTTACAAGTTGACCTTTTTTCCAAACTGCCTAAAACCCTTGTTTTAAATATTGAGTTTTACCCATCTAAACCAACCTAGGGTTTCAAAACAATGATTCTTATGATGAATAAACTTAATTAAGACCTCTAAGGGCTGTTTAAACATAAAAACAAGTTATGATCATTTGTGAATCTATTTAGAGCACCACAACATAAAAATAGGGTTTATAAAAAAAACCTAATTCCAAAATACATTAAAATAAATAATGAACATGGTGACACATGGATTTAGAGTCTGAAAAAATTTACATGGAAGATGTATATGATGATGATGGAATCACCATAGCACCAAAACACCAAGAATACTAAGGGTGGAGGGAGGATTTGCACAAGAAAACCTAGAAAACCAAGGTTTCTTCAATGGAAGATGGAGAGAAAAGTTTCAAAGTCTAACAATGGTGGAATTATGTTTTTGGGTAGAATAAAGCACGATACATAGGTTTAGAGGAATGACTTTTTTGTGTTTTTAGTAAGTTCCATAATTAAGGAAGACATGTTTAATATAGTTTTACTAATTTCTCAAAATAACACCAATAGATAAAATCAATTTTTTTTTCTTTTGTTTTATTTACCAAAATTCTTTTTTTATTATATAAGGAAAAACAAAAAAAATTTACTTAATGTTATATTTTCATAATTTTTAAAATATTATAACATAAGGTTTCATATTCAAACTTCTTTATTTATTTAAACCCATAATTTATATTATATGAAATCAAAATGAAAACTCAATATTTTCAAAATGCGGGGTTTACATTAGCAATGTTTTTCTCAGGTATCAAGACGGATAAGTGATTTGGATGTGCCATGGGAGATAATAAAAATGTAACTATCAATTGGTATTCTGAATCGTTATTTGTGTCATCGTAAACTTTATTTTATTTATATCGATGTACTAGAAAACTTTCAGAGCGATGTTTCACACTTACGATCTTTTAATAAATAAAAATGACTTATTTGGTTTTTGTTCTTTCTTATTATGTGTTATGATAGTCATGTAGTCACGCCCTAATGTATTCACTGTAAGTTTATAGACTTATATTTAATAGTCGTGTGATAGGATCGAACTCGAGATTGCGGGATTGCACACAATACGTAAAGAGTTAATTTATTTAATAAATATATTTATTGTATTTATTAATTTATTTAATAAAAGAATATTTATGTATTTATTACACTAAACCAAGACATAACTTTAACGATCGTTAAATAATTAAGAGTTAAGTATTAACGAGCGTTGTGGAATAAATAGAAAGAGGAATAAATAGAAAGAAGAATGGAAGGTTCCGGAACACCTCATAGGGGTGTATGGGCCGTCAACCAAAGGGAATAAAAAGGAAGGGGAAAACTTTCCTTTTATTTGTTTATGGATACAAGTCTATGCCTATATAAACAACCCCTCGCCTCCATAATTCTTCACTCATTATTCCTCTCTCTCTACCTCTTGCGATCAACTAAACCAAACGAACCTTAGGGTTGTTTGGTTTGTTTGGTTTCTTTCTTGCAATCAACACCAAAGGAAAAACACCTTTTATAGGGTTCCTTTTATCCTTTGGTTTTGGATTTGCAATAATCTAGTCCTAGCCCCTCTCTAGGGTTGTTGGGTAGATTTTACACTTGATGTTGATGCTCGGTTTACACTTGCTAGAATCACGGTTAGCTCGTTGTATTACGTGTGTACAAGAACATAATATAGTCTTACTTTAGACTATATCTTGGTGATATACGGAATAAGCCCGAATTGGTGATTTGTTTTTCGTCTTGTGGATTTGCTTTAGCGTAAGGGTATGTAACCTAATTCGGTTCATTATAATTGTGTTATTATTATGATCTTGTTAAATCGCTTCCGCTATATGTGCTTTGATCTCGTTTAAAGTTTTATATAATTGTTATGATACTTATAAACCTTTAGTGGCATCGAGAGCCGTTTTAACATGTTATAATTATCAAAAATCTAAAGTTTTTTAACTATAATTGTTTTGAGTTAAAACTACATGTTTTTAGGTTTTCATAAAATTAGGGTTTTGTTTTTTAAAAATTAGGGTTTTTGCTCTATTTTAATAAAAAACAGGAATTGTTTTGAAACCCTAAATTACATGTGAGATTATTTTAGATTAAATTGCATGATTAATTGTTATGTCATGTATGTTTATGATCCGTAGAGATTTAATTGTTAAGATTTGTGGGGAATCCATGATTACGTGCATGTTTTCATGGATCGTAAAATTATATGTTTATATGATTTTATGTGCTACGTGATTATTTGATTCAATAAATCTTGAATTAGGGAAGACTTTTATATAGAGATATAAAAACCTAGATTTGATGATTATTGAATAAATCGTATGCATGTGGCTATTTGATTTATTTGTTGCACATATAAATTGTTATTATGTGTTTATGATTTAGTTTTTTACTTGTTTATATATAAAATTGTTGAATTGTTGTAAACAAGGGTTTTTTTATGAAAAGAAATAATATGGACTAAATCATATTAAAAATAATGATTTGTTAGAGATTTAAATTACATAAGATTACGTTGATTCGAGAATTGAAATAATAATCTAAGAGCCTACTCAATTTGACAAACTATAAAGTGGGTATAACGCACCGCTGGTCATGTACCCGGTTAAGGAAGGAGGTGTTATGCCATTAGTCGCTGACCAAATTCCTGGCCCGCATGTGCGTCAAATTAGAATTACCTACAATTATTAACTGAATTAATACCTTAAGGGTGATTTACCACAAATTCACATCCGAAACACAATGAATAAGGGTATTGCTTTGTGCGTAGCCGAGTTCTAGCAAAAGTACGTTGTGATTAGTTGTGGGTAAATTCTTTAATTGGTTTAACCACTACCGCAACATAATTTATGAAAAAATTTAATCTCGTGGAAAAGTTTACTAAATGTTTTATTAAACTTATGCTATGGAGATTGTATGCATGCTTCTCCATACATCGATTTTGACATCAAAAATTATACCTTTAAAATTTAAGTCGAATGCTCCTAATTGACGAACACTTGAAATTACTTTGTCATCAAATGAGATTTTTGGATGATGTTGTGATGGAGAGAAAACCATTTGTAGAATGAGAATTCGTATGATTGTTTTACGTTACTCAGATTAGACGACTTAATTAAGTTACTCATTGAGATCTGGAAACTTAATGCATTCAAAAGGGATGAAACATGTTTACAATGCAAAACGTTTTTTGGCAATGTAAATCCCTTAAATATCTAGAAATTGAAAAATGTTTGTCAATTGAATTGGTCGACAAGTCGCTATGTTGAGTACATTCATTACTAGCAGATCAACTGATGTAATGGATCTATGTCAATGTAGTTTTAGAATTCAAGGAAAATAATATGGTGTTTATACGGGGGTAATTTTATTTTCTTGAAAGTATTTTGTTATCAAAAATACTAAAATTGAATTTTGTAAATTTTTTTATAATGTATTAATGCAACGTTACATCGTAAACGTGGTTTAGTCATTTATTTATTGATCTACAAACCATATGGTTGAGGACAGAGTCAATTTACAATGAAAAGATAAACCTAAACTCTTTTTCATGAATGAAGGAGTCATAAGGATTTTAGAAATGTCTTATTCTAAATACATAACTCATAGCCAACTTTAATGGTTAAGAAAGTGCATATTTTGAGTTATTACATTTTAAGAATGGTTACCGCTAATTGGTGTAAAGGCAAACTGGCATATTTTATCTAGTAGTTGTGCTTTCACTATTTATAGGCACTACATACCATTGTGGGATTGGTACACCTATTAAGGAAGAAATTGCATGTCAAGTTTTTCAGGTTAAAAACAATTGATGGATAAGTCATCATTTACGAAGTAGAGTACACTCTTAAGCACTACAAGTAAATTGTTACGAATGTGTAAGTAGTTGTTACGAATGTGTTTTTCAAAAGTGTAAGAAAGTAAACACTACAAGTAAATTGTTACGAAGGTGTAAGTAATTGTTACGAATGTGTTTTTCAAAAGTAAACACAACACTAATTATTTTCACCGATTATGAAACATTTTCAGTGTTGTCAAATTCAGTGGGAGAATTGTGTTGTATTATTGAATTCGAGGTTATTTAAACTTTCTCTTATTTTGTGGGAGTTACAAGCTTTTTTTTCTTGGTAATAACCCATGTTATCTTTACTAAACTAAGATAATTACTTTGAAATTTTGTCACTAATATCTTCAAGGATAGTTATGTACTAATTCTTGTTGATTAAGTGGTTCTTCATCTACTTGTAAATCTGATATATTTGACACGATCATATGTTGTATAGAAAAACGTTAGACGTGATGTTTATCTATTATATGAGGTTGTTCCATGCACAAGTGGGAGAAATGGATATTGTGTGCAAGAAACAACTCATAAAGATATGATTTAAAGGATTATCTTAACTTCAAGATAACAGACTAATAATCTAATTAATAATTAGATGAAAGTTAGATCATGTGTCAAAATGATTATTAAAGAATACTTAAAAGTATATATATCATTCACATTAAAAAAACACTTGTGGTTTTGTTTTAGTCATGTGAGAGCTTGGACTAAATTGTGAACACAAGGGTTAAATATCTACATGTCGTAAGATCGGTCATGGATTATTTTGGGGTTTCTTAAAATGGATAATTCCTAGAATGACATAAATACATAGAGTAATCTTATACAACTAAACTAAGATATTTGTGTATTCTTGGAATGACATAAATAGACATAGTAGTGAATTAACTTGAAAAGATTAATGAAACCTAGTGGTGTTCATGTTTACTTTAGTTATACATGTTTATGATTTATTGTATAAAGTCACAAACATAAAGTCTTGAAAGACGTATAATATAAAGTAAGACGTTAATGTATTGTCTCTTTTCGTTAAGACATATACATAGAGTCATTTTCAAATGACTTAAAATGTATGATGGAATTATAACTTTTATGTTTTAAAGACATAAAAAAGAAGTGACTTTGTATTAGAAGTACTTGAGTTATAAAGCATGCAAAATGGTTAGGAAATCTATTTTACCATTAAGATGATTTAGTTGGTATATAGATAAACCGAAAGATATATATTTATCTTAATATTGTTAAGATTGGTTTACAATATTTCCCTAAATGAAATACATCATTGATATGGTATGTTCATTAGGAGAATCAAACTCTCAATATGATGGTGATGTTTGATTCAAGATAACTATATTTTCTTTTCTTCTAAAAGATATCAAGGTTAGAAAGTTGAGTATGACTTGAGCTAAGAAGATTAATAAGATACCATTATATATGGAGTGTGATGAATCACATTATTTCTTAAATGAAGTTCGGATTTGCTAAATTACTTATGAAGTGGGTTGTTAGAAAATAAAGAGATAGGAACTGTCATTGTATTATGTAAAGTCCCAAAAATAGATAACATTGGAGTGTTGATCTATATGCTATGTATTTAAAGATGAACTTTAAGTTACTAAAATCAAGTGGGAGTTTTGATCTTGAAAGATAAAATTACAAAATACATAATCTTCTTAAATACACTAGTAAGTATCATGAGGTAGGCATTTTAATGCTAACTCTCAAGATAAAGGAATTTAAATCATAAGTCCGCAAGGATATCTCAGATATGCAAATAATATGCTGAGAATTATGAGTTAAAAATAATTGTTATGATGTATTACCAAATATTAACTTGGGTAAACTACTCATACTATGAATGTTATAGATGTTGTCCAAAAAAAATATAATCAATTTTAGATTTGGTTTATCTTAAATAGTTTGACTAGTAATTAAAGATAAGTTTCGTCAAAGAAAGGTTGAAACGGCCATTGTGGTGGTTTAAAATCCTTGTGTCGAAATTATATGGACAAGAGTGTACACATATTTAATGTATGTATTATGGATAGATTATTAATTGTGATTAAGCATTCTTTCCTAAATGCATAAAATATATAAAGATTTTGGTGGTCATATTTTAATTGACATGTTGAATATATATGAACTCTTTCTTGAATGACTACTTGAGTAAAGACTTAAGTAATCGAAAGGAGTTTATTAATTCAAAAATAAATCTTTGAAAAGTACAAAAAGCAATTATTCATGAACGGATAAATGCAAACATCTAGGAAATTATTCTTATTTTTGATTTGAAATCAAGATTGGATTTAAATTTAATAAGATGATTTCTATGTATTCCTAAAAGCTAGTGAGAGTATTATGATTATTTTCTTAAATTATATGTCTAATAGACATATAAGAATGTAAATTTCATTTAAATTAATTGTTGATTTGGTTTAGATTTGAAATGAAAATTTGCTTTCGTGATTTAGAAAATAAGATATACATAACCTTAGAACAAATAAATATATTTGTTTATGCGGTGGAAATAAAACATAATATGCCATGTAGTAAGTATATATGGATATTTAGAACATGAAGAAATCTAAATCTGGTTTGAGAAGTTTTCATGTGTATCACGTTGTATTTATATCATACTTAAATGCAAGATGATTTGAATATATTAATCTATTTGAAAGTTATTAAATTAACTTGTGTAGAATATTCTGAAGGAATATGTTTGGATATAGAATAACATCATTGTCTTGTATCAGCTTTCATATTCTATAGATGAGTAATTTGTCAATAGTTGTGAAAATTATCATAGCCAACAAACTTGGAGGTTTGGTTGGAATCAAACATTACATAATAGATTTTATAGGTAATGTATTTATATCTTTAAATAACAAGTATCAAAAACTTGAAAAGGTATAATTGAGGTAACACTCAATATTAATCATGGGATCTTTGGAGATGACATGTTGATTAAAGAATTAGAATACTTTAAACTTCAAATGTGTTTTGGAAGTTTAATATAATAAATTGGTGATCAATGATGTTTCACAATTTTGGTACCATGTGGCAATATCAAACTATTTGAATGCACATGTGAAAGAACTTCAATAATTGAATTATTGAAGAAAGTATTCTCAAAATTCCAATAGGTCATGATTGGTTGTTTTATGCTTTGCCAAACTAGTGTGAAGGTCACTACTAGAGGCATGATGCATCGACCATGTTTTTCATGCATTTGATCTATTTAGTATTTGGATAAAGGATGTTAAGACATTATTATTTAAGGGAATAAAGATTGGGTTTCGTTTATTCTTGTTATTTAATTTTGTATCCTATTTTACATGTTTTAATCCATGAATAAATTGTTATGCTAAATGTCTGTTGTCGATTAAAAATATGGGAATATTATTAAACTAAGACAATTCAAATTGCGATAGAGTATACTTGAAAGTATATTGATCGATTTTGGATGATATTCGATGAATCGAATATTGGACTTATCCCAACTATATGATTATACTTTATGGATCTTTGTCGTTAAGTATATCATAAATAGTTATCCTCAGACGTGAGATACCAGGAAACTGATATGAATCTAGTGCATTTGTGTGGAATAATCTAACGCTAAACGTAACTCGTAGCTATAAGGGTTATTTTCAGAAGTGTTGCAAAATTCATAAGTTTTGCTCTTAGTTGATAGGTGTGAAAACACCCATCCTTTTTACCACTTAATTACAATAATAACCGAGCCAAAACGTGTATTTTATGTCATTTATGTCGGAATTATGCGTGGTTTGTGTTTTTGTTGTGATTTAGGACGAAAAGGTGAAAAGTGGAGAAAACATGGCATTTACAGGCTTTTATCAAAGAAAAAGACGAAAGATGAAGTCAAAAGATCAAGAGTGGAAAAAGAACGGAAGTCCAAGACCAATTCTGAAGATTTATCGAAGAAAAAGTCAAAAGACGGAAGTTTACTAAAAGCCGAAGAACTCGAGTCTTATTTATGAAGAAAATACAAGACGAGTTTGAAGAAATCCCAAGACAAAGTCCAAGCATTAAGAAGATTAACAAAAGATTAAGAAGATCAAGGACCTAAGTGTGCAATTAAGAGAAAGAAGAAAGAGGGAGGAAGCTTCCTAAGCTCCTCCCTAATCTCCCTATATATAGTGACCAACCTCATTTGTTTAGAGTTGTTGGTGGCTTGACAAACCATCCTTCCACCATTTTCATTTTCCTGCCCTTTAATTTTATGCACCTTACTTTCATGTTATGCACCTTTAAATTTCTTTTAATTCCAAGTAAATTTACATTTAATTATTGTTGAATCTTTACTTTATTGTTAATCTCCTCCTACCTTTCTTGTTTGATTTGTTCTTCATTTTCATTGCTCATGTTCTTGAGTTTTTATGTTTTTGATCAAGTGGATTTTGATTGATTTGGCTTTGTTTGTTAGTTTTGATGATTTGTTTTGATTGATTATTGTTAGTTGATGCTTTGTGGTTGTTTTGGTTTAATCTTTTGGTTTGTATTGGGTAGATTTGATCAAATTCGTGCTTTGTTCTTCATCCCCCGGTTTTATGTTCCTGCTTACTGTTCCGTCCCTAGTTATTCCGTATAGTCTACTCACTTTGTCCTTTATTCGGAAAATCTTTTTATTCCGGATAGGAGTCTTACTCGGAAAGTTCAAATGTTCCGGATAGGGACCCTTATTCGGAATACTCAGTTATTCCGGATAGGGACCTTTATTCCGCATAGCATAACATTCCGCATAGTCTTTTTATTCAGCATAGCACCTTTATTCCGCATAGCATATTATTCCGCATAGTCTTTTTATTCCGAGTAGGATTTTCATTATTCCGCATAGCTCCTTCATTCCGCATAGCAATTTTTATTCCGCATAGAGTTTATTTTCTTTATTCCGAGTAGCAATTATTCCGCATAGGTCTTTTATTCCGCATAGCATTCCTTTATTCCGAGTGGTCATTATTCCGCATAGGCTTAGTTATTCCGCATAGGATCATTTATTCCGAATAGGGTTTTTCAGATTTCAGTTTTAAACTTTATTTTTCCCGCCTTTTTCTTTATTTGCATTTTTGTTTATTTTCCTTTTAGTTTAAGTTTTAATTTGCGTGATTTACTTCATTTGCCTTTTAATTTTCTCGTAATTTACTTTTCGACAAGTTTTTATCTTTTGTTGTTTCTTTTTACCGTCTTTATTTCTATTTTGTTTCAAGTCTTTATTTTTAATTAGTTTTAGACAACGACAACTCTTTTATTTGATTCACCAAGAACAACTGAGTCATACAATTAACCAGAGATCAATTCGAAGAGATTCCGAGAAACGAACTTTTTCAACGAGTAAAATTACCATATTAAAATGGCACCGCTGCCGGCTCTTTTCGTGAGGATTAAAGGTTTTTTGTGAGAGACGCGTTGGCTTTTGGGACCCGTTCACTTGTGAACGTTATTTTTCATCTCCAAAAATTTTCAAAAATCCAAAAACATTTGAAAAATCATAAAAAGCATTTCTTTTTCTAAGTTTTGCACCAAAAATATTCTTCTTGCTTCTCTATTTTTCTTTATGGATTTTTATATCCATTGCGTCCGGTGTGGGAAACAATTATCTGGGAACGGCTCTTGTCAATGGTGTACATGTGAGCGGTGCGGAAACGATATCGACAATACACAATTCCTATTCGGATTTTGTCCTTTGTGCAACTCGACTAATTCGTCCTTTTTGAACCCACCTCCTCCTGTTCCCCCGTGCATCTATTGTGGAAGTGATTCTCATTGGCATGTTTCGTGCCCGGTTCAATACCCGTATGGACACGGGCAAGAACCGGGGTACAATTATGAAAATGATAATAGCTATCCACAAGAGGCACCAAGTTTCTCTCCATACCCATGGTGCTATATTTGTGGGGGCCCTCACGATGCTTCTTTTTGTGATCCGTCGCAAGTCTTTGAGAAAGTACCGTGCTATCATCCTAGTGTCTATAACTTTGAGCCCCCACATCACACCCTCAATCATCAATCCTCTCAGCAAACTAGTCTTGATCAACAACTCACTTCTTTGAATGGCATTCTAGAAAGTATAGCTCAACTTCGAGCTGACTTGCATTCGGAAAAGCAACCTTTGCTTGATGTGGACAAAACCTTGAAAACCACCGACACCTTTTTGAGCCAATTTAGTCGTTTTCCCTTCTTTTCTACACCAAAATGTTTAATTACAGCGTGGGATAGAATTGGTGAAATTGAACATACTCGGGGCGATGAACAACAAAAGTTGTTGCATGAGCTTCTTAAAGATGTGGAGGTTATCAAGGAAGAGTTAGCCGACTACGTCACTCCTAACTGGACTCGTCACATCTATTATGATGATGACGACGACGATGATGTCTACACTTTCAACCAATCTTCTGAAGTTGCTGCTCCTACTGTCGATGTTCCTACTGCATCTAAGGATCTAGATTCGTTGAATGAGCTTAGTGATATTGGTCTCGACAAGGTATTGGACGATGAGGTTTGTGACTTACCTGCTATAGAGCTTGAGGACGACGTTATTCTTACGGAAGAGGTCGATCCTAGTGATGACGATTCTTCTCTCTGCTATGAGAATTTCACTTTTGAAATTTCTCAATCTTCACCGGGAAATGCGGGCGATGACGATTTATTTTCTCCGGTTTACGAGAAGTTCACCGATGAACATGATCTTGTGGATAAGGTGGAAGACGTGCTTCTTCACGATAGATTATGGAAAGTTCATCTTCTTATTGCTCAAATCGAAGAGTTGACTTCTCCTTCTCTTTCCAAGTCTTTACCTCCATCTATTCCTCCCGTTGAAGATAATGACCCATTGCTGGAAGAAATCGATATCCACTCCATCCCTCCAGGTATTGATGATTCTGACACGGAGGAGGACATTATTTTTGATAATTTGTTGCAGGATGATATTGTACCAAGCCCCCCTCCCGAGCACCTTTCATCCTCCCCTTTAGCCACTATTTCGGAGGATGAGTGCTTTGACCCGGGAGGTGACATTGATTATGCTATGATTGATACCATTACGGCTCTGCCGTTTGCTCAGCATCCATTGTCTTTGGGGGAGGACAATGTGCTTACTTTACCCAACCCACCTCCCGTGGATCTTGAATTCACATACTTCTCGTATGTCGAAAGGGTTTTTCTCTCATTCAAGACTTATCCCCCCGCCTCTCCTTTGTTGATGTCAACCAGGAACGAGGACAAGGTCTTTGATCCCGGTATTACATTCGAGGCTTCCCCATGGACCATTTAATTTAGGGTCGAGTCAGGCTCGTGACTCGGTGAACAAAAACAAGCGCTTCTCGGGAGGCAACCCGTGATCTATCATTTACTGCTTTCATAATTAGTGTAGGGGGAGCCCCGTATGTGTTTGTTGTCTTGTTTCTTATCTTGTGCATGGATTCAAACTTCAAAGAGCACCTTGATGACTTTTGAGAACCGTGATACCGTGTTCCCATCTTCCCGGTTCTAACCTAAACTCTTGTGATTCAATATTTCATATTTTATATGTTCACATTGAATTCACTTTAGTTGTCCTTTCCTTAGCGAGATTTAAACAAAGTGCACAATGTCCTAAGTGTAGGGGAGTTTACTCCCACATGCTTAAACATTGAGGATAATGTTTATATTAAGTGTAGGGGGACTTCTATCGAAGTTAAGTGGCCTTTTCCTTGTATTTGTCCTCATTTTAACCGGAAAATCAATTTTTCGACATTTTTCAAAATTTTTGATCTATTTTGGCCTATTAGTTTTACCTTTATATAGTTATTTTTCCTTATTAGAATAAATCTTTAAATAAGTGGTTTTAATTTTCAAAACGTTGTGAATCTTTTGACTCAACCCGAGTTTACTTATCTTAGTTTACTCTAGCTAGTATCCTTAACGTGTTTAAGTCAAGTTTTGCTAGGCTTTTATATAGGGAGCTATAAAACGCGAAAGTCTTAACTCTCACGGGTTAAGAACAAGAACTTTTCGCAAGTTCCTATAATTGATCCTAGAGAGTTGTTTATCAAGGGAACTTTAAAAAGCGATTTCTAAACTTGAAAAAGTCTAAGAATTTGCAAGATCCTATAGGCGACTCGAAAACCCAAAACTTTGATTTAATAGGCTAAGCATCCACGAGTCTCATTCCTTGAGATTTTAAACTGTGGAGGACGAGAGATGATAGAGTCAATTATAAGTTTGGTATTCTTTCGTGAATTTATGTGAGTTAATTATAAGCCTATTCTCTCATCGCTTGCTAATAAATTTATTTGCAATAAATAAGGTTGAACGATTTGAAAAGTTACTTAGCTTCTAGCCCAATATCGTTTAAAAGTTGCTCGATATGGATTAGAGTTCATAGCCAAGGCATAACTTATTGAAGCGGGATGCGAAGATTGGTGAGTCTGAAAAGGCCCTAACAAGGCATGAGGGCTATATTTTGTTGCTAAAGATCCAAAAGTGATGTGAAGAATCATTTATCGAAAATCAATATGAAGGATCGAGACACACGACGAAAAGCAAAAACTCCCTAAAAGTCATGGAGAAGTCTATCCGAAAAGGCTCTAACAAGGTATGAGGATAAATAGATCCAAGTCCGAAAAGGAGGCGGATCGTTGTATATCTAAGTCCAAAATAAAGATTGGAGAAAAAATGAAGAAGTCGTGGTCCAAGTATGAATCTCTCAAAACTTCAAGTGAAGAAATTCCCATTATGAAGAGAAGACCATTATTTCATGAACGTCTCTCAAGGTTTGAAGTATGAAGTCGCTGCCAAATATCGGTCCGAGAAAGGTCTCAAATCGCGAAGCGAGTTATGCCAAGATATGAACTTTATGAGGTCCCGAGAAACAGTTTTAAAAGATTTTGTCCTTTAGCTAACTATTGATTAAATCGTTCACTTTATTTTCGGACTAAATAACTATCAAAATAAGTAAAAAATGTATCCTCGTGATCATTCAAGAAAACAATAAAATATAAGAGATACCCCTAGGAATAAGGGAGTCTAAGTGAATAATTGGCCCACATGAGTTCGTGTTAGTTTACTAACTTATAATAACAATGATTTCGTTTTTAAGCTTGGTTTGGAGAAAGTGAAAACTTGAGGATGATGATCATTCACGACATTTCCAAAACCCAAGGTATGTTTTTGATTTCTTTACTTTGAATGTTTATAATTTTCTATCTCTTTAATAAAGGCCAACGTGGATTGATTGTGATGAAAAATGTAAAAGTGCTTTGTAACTAATGCATTGCATGAGGACATTGCAATGGTTAAGTGTAGGGGATTTGATAGGTGTGAAAACACCCATCCTTTTTACCACTTAATTACAATAATAACCGAGCCAAAACGTGTATTTTATGTCATTTATGTCGGAATTATGAGTGGTTTGTGTTTTTGTTGTGATTTAGGACGAAAAGGTGAAAAGTGGAGAAAACACGGCATTCACAGGCTTTTATCGAAGAAAAAGACGAAAGATGAAGTCGAAAGATCAAGAGTGGAAAAAGAACGGAAGTCCAAGACCAATTCTGAAGATTTATCGAAGAAAAAGTCAAAAGACGGAAGTTTACTAAAAGCCGAAAAACTCGAGTCTTATTTATGAAGAAAATACAAGACGAGTTTGAAGAAATCCCAAGACAAAGTCCAAGCATTAAGAAGATTAACAAAAGATTAAGAAGATCAAGGACCTAAGTGTGCAATTAAGAGAAAGAAGAAAGAGGGAGGAAGCTTCCTAAGCTCCTCCCTAATCTCCCTATATATAGTGACCAACCTCATTTGTTTAGAGTTGTTGGTGGCTTGACAAACCATCCTTCCACCATTTTCATTTTTCTGCCCTTTACTTTTATGCACCTTACTTTCATGTTATGCACCTTTAAATTTCTTTTAATTCCAAGTAAGTTTACATTTAATTATTGTTGAATCTTTACTTTATTGTTAATCTCCTCCTACCTTTCTTGTTTGATTTGTTCTTCATTTTCATTGCTCATGTTCTTGAGTTTTTATGTTTTTGATCAAGTGGGTTTTGATTGATTTGGCTTTGTTTGTTAGTTTTGATGATTTGTTTTGATTGATTATTGTTAGTTGATGCTTTGTGGTTGTTTTGGTTTAATCTTTTGGTTTGTTTTGGTTAGATTTGATCAAATTCGTGCTTTGTTCTTCATCCCCTGTTTTATGTTCCTGCTTACTGTTCCGTCCCTATTTATTCCGTATAGTCTACTCACTTTGTCCTTTATTCGGAAAATCTTTTTATTCCGGATAGGAGTCTTACTTGGAAAGTTCAAATGTTCCGGATAGGGACCCTTATTCGGAATACTCAGTTATTCCGGATAGGGACCTTTATTACGCATAGCATAACATTCCGCATAGTGTTTTTATTCAGCATAGCACCTTTATTCCGCATAGCATATTATTCCGCATAGTCTTTTTATTCCGAGTAGGATTTTCATTATTCCGCATAGCTCCTTCATTCCGCATAGCAATTTTTATTCCGCATAGAGTTTATTTTCTTTATTCCGAGTAGCAATTATTCCGCATAGGTCTTTTATTCCGCATAGCATTCCTTTATTCCGAGTGGTCATTATTCCGCATAGGCTTAGTTATTCCGTATAGGATCATTTATTCCAAATAGGGTTTTTCAGATTTCAGTTTTAAACTTTATTTTTCCCGCCTTTTTCTTTATTTTCATTTTTGTTTATTTTCCTTTTAGTTTAAGTTTTAATTTGCGTCATTTACTTCATTTGCCTTTTAATTTTCTCGTAATTTACTTTTCGCCAAGTTTTTATCTTTTGTTGTTTCTTTTTACCGTCTTTATTTCTATTTTGTTTCAAGTCTTTATTTTTAATTAGTTTTAGACAACGACAACTCTTTTATTTGATTCACCAAGAACAACTGAGTCATACAATTAACCAGAGATCAATTCGAAGAGATTCCGAGAAACGAACTTTTTCAACGAGTAAAATTTCCATATTAGTAGTCAATATGGAATTTGTTTCCTTCAAATTTATTTTGAAGTTTGATACAGTTGGCCCCCTCATGGGATTAGTAAGATGTTTGTATGGCCGTACCCAAAGTCTTTCTAAACTAAGTTTAGAAGTTTTGGTAATCTTGCTTGAATCCGATAACGAGAAACAAAATGGTTAATGAAAGGAATGACTAAGATCCATATCCTTATTAACGTTGTATTAGAAACGAAAGGATACTAATAATAATGATGAATCATTAAAAGGTTTTATCCAAGAAACCTTACTCGAGTTGTACTAGAGACATTGCTAGTGTAACTAGACGACATTGCTAGTCTAACTAGACGCTAGTCAATGTAAACACGATATTCGAAATATGTCCAAGTGGGAGCTGTAAGATTATGGACTTATATTTAATAGTCGTGTGATAGGATCGAACTCGAGATTACGGGATTGCACACAATACGTAAAGAGTTAATTTATTTAATAAATATATTTATTGTATTTATTAATTTATTTAATAAATATATATTTATGTATTTATTAAATTAAACCGAGACATAACTTTAACGATCGTTAAATAATTAAGAGTTAAGTATTAACAAGCATTGTGGAATAAATAGAAAGAGGAATAAATAGAAAGAAGAATGGAAGGTTCCGGAACACCCCATAGGGGTGTGTGAGCCGTCGACAAAAGGGAAGAAAAAGGAAGGGGAAAACTTTATTTTTATTTGTTTATGGATACAAGTCTATGCCTATATAAACAACCCCTCACCTCCATAATTCTTCACTCATTATTCCTCTCTCTCTACCTCTTGCGATCACATAAACCAAACGAACCTTAGGGTTGTTTGGTTTGTTTTGTTTGTTTGGTTTCTTTCTTGCAATTAACACCAAAGGAAAAACACCTTTTTTAGGGTTCCTTTTATCCTTTGATTTTGGATTTGCAATAATCTAGTCCTAGCCCTTCTCTAGGGTTGTTGGGTAGATTTTCCACTTGATGTTGATGCTCGGTTTACAGGTTCTACAATCACGGTTAGGTCGTTGTATTACATGTGTACAAGAACGTAATATAGTATTACTTTAGACTATATCTTGGTGATATACGGAATAAGCCCGAATTGGTGATTCGTTTTTCGTCTTGTCGATTTGCTTTAGTGTAAAGGTATGTAACCCTAATTCGATTATAATATAATTGTGTTATTATTATGATCTTGTAAAATCGCTTCCGCTATATGTGCTTTGATCTCGTTTAGGGTTTTATATAATTGTTATGATACTTATAAACCTTCATTCACGTACTCTGATAATTTTGAGGTGTGACAACCAACCCATCTATCCGTCAAAGACCTTATATCCATTCCGTCCCCTAACACGCCTCTACATGAAGATGCAAAATCCAGACCCAACCCCTTCATATCTAGCCATATTTTTAAGATATCCCACTATACTCCCTACTATTTCCTCCCCGAAAATCTTATTATAATCAAAACCACCACTAATCCCATGAATGCTTTTAATCACTCTAACCTATAAGCTCCCCCACATTCTTAAATCTTCACCACCATTTACCCAATAAGGCCAAATTTTTTGCCTGTAATGAACCAATACTAAGACCGCCAACCCATGAGAAGCAAGACTGTATCCCATTTGACGCAAGAAAAATTATTTTTCTCCCCAACCCTGCCCCAAAAGAAGTTTTTTCTAATTCTCTCAATATTTTTTAGAATACTCGAAGGCACTCGGAACATCGAAAAATAATACAAAGGCAAGCTACCAATGGTCGACTTAACCAATGTTAAACGCTTATGAACAACATCGTTTTAGCTTTCCAATCATCCAACCGACTTTTAAACTATTCCAAAACAAGATTCCACGCATTAATCCTCCTCGTGTTTTCACTGATTGGTAGCCCGAAGTAAGTAAACGGAAAAAAATCTTATCGAAAAAACTAGATGAAAAATATAAAATAAAATAGTTACATCGTATAGAGGTGAGTTCTACATAAAACATGAACCAATAAAAGAAGAAAGGAATCAATTTCAACCATTCATTTTTTCCATCAAAAAATAAAAACGCATCTTTCACCTTTTTCTTAAAAAGATCATATCTTTCAAACGATAAATCATCAGATTACGAAAAATACACCATTGCGACGAAAAAATTCTTATGTTTCGGTAGATAGGCACTTTGATATATTTTGATATTTTTTATTATTGCGATTTTCGACTATAAAAATCACATGTGATTCGGAAAAATTACTTGTGATTTTTTTATAAAAACATTCAATTTTTTTACATAATAAATAAATAACTTTTATTATTATTTATTAGTGTAATTATTTAGATAGTCAAATGTAAACACGTAACAAGTTACGCCACTAGCTTCTTCATATAGTTTCGATGATTCTTTTGTTGAAATTTTCGTCAAAAAAGTTACACATAATTTGTGAAATCACTAGTAATTTGTAAAATCACTTGTGATTTGTATTTCTAAAATGCATGTGTGATTCCATATATCGCATGTAATTTAATAAATTTACATGTGATATTAAAGTAACAAATCACGTGTGATTTCAGAAATCCATAAATTGTAATGATTTTACAAATTCACGTGTGCTTTGTAAAGTAATAAATCACATGTGATCCGTGTGTGCTGAAATTAAAAAAATTGTCGAAAGTATATAGAAGTACGTATCAATAAAAAGAAAATTAATCACAAATCACATGTGATTTGGTAAAAATCATGTCATTTGACACAAATCACAAGTGTTTGAAAAAATTACTTACGATTTGGCAAAAATTATGATTTTGGATTTGGTATAAGTAACTTGTTATTCGGATCAATCACATGTAATTATCATAAAATCACATGTAATTTAAGCAGAATTACATGTGATTCAGATAAACTGATAACTAATTCAAAAGCAAATTTGCTTTATATATTTTACATGAATCACATGTTAAAACATATAGCGAATCACATGTAATTTAAGTAAATTTACATGTGATCAAAACAAAATCATATGTAATTCAGAAGTCAGTTTACTTTCTATATTTTAAATGAATGACAACAAAACATTTTTATATATTGACAGAATTACATGTAATTCAAACAAAATCACATGTGATTCATCTAAAGTGGGTTTGTTAGAAGAAGTT
This sequence comes from Glebionis coronaria, assembly GCA_025667525.1. NCBI lineage: Eukaryota > Viridiplantae > Streptophyta > Magnoliopsida > Asterales > Asteraceae > Glebionis > Glebionis coronaria. Next base: position 267,979,065 of record CM046877.1, on the reverse strand, counting down.
AAGGTTTAGGAATGCTTGAATCACATGTAATGCAAGCAAAATCATATGTAATTATCACCGAATCACATGCAATTCAAACAGAATTACATGTGATTCAAACAAAATCACATGTAATTTAGAAGCCAATTTCTTTTATATATTTTACATAAATGAAAGCAGATAATTAATATATTAACTGAATTACACATGATTAAAAAAATCTCATGTTATTCATATAAAGTGGGTTTGTTAGAAAAAGTTAAGGTTTCGGAATACTTGAATCACATGTAATGCAAGCAAAATCACATGTAATTATCACTGAATCACATGTAATTCAGAAGGCAATTTGTTTTACATATATTTTTTTATAAAGGGGACTCCACCCCGGTAAAATGAACATATTTTATATTAATGGTAACAAACATTTTAATATACTGACAGAATTACATGTGTTCAAACATTTTAATGTAATTCACATAAATCACATGTGATATTAAAGTACTAACGAAAATATTTTTGTCATTTAATAGACGGTTATTTTCATATACTTTTAACGAGTTTACAATGTTGAAATTCTCGTCAAAAAAATACACGTGATTTTCACAAATCGCATGTGACATTACAAATTCAAATGTGATTTTTAAAATAATAAACATAAGTTTTCGAGAATCACATGTAATTTTTCGAGAATTACATGTGATTTTTTTTACGAAAATTTTAAAAAAAGTTCGCCGACATTACATGTAACACCCCCAAATTACCACGCAGCGGAATACCACTTTGGGGCGCTACTCATAGCACATCACACACAATCATAGAAAACGACCTCAAAAGAGACGTTAAAATATTATACAATCTTGTCTAAAAAATTCCCATCCCAATATATAAATCAGAGTAGCGTTTAGTCCCAAAAACCGTTACCAATCACAATACATTAAATGCTTAAAAGCCGTTTATTCATTTATAAGGATGGAAAAGTAAATAAAGATTTAGACAAGTAAGCACCAACTTCCTCCTTGCATGCTCCGCTGCTATCCATCTTGATTACCTGAAATACATGCTTAAAATCATCAACACAAAGGTTGAGCAAGTCTATAGGTTTACAAATCATAATTTGAACACAAGAATTTTAATCATCTCAAGCTTATCACACAGATAAGTCATATATATATCGATAAATGCCTTAAGCTCATGCTACTGAACCTTAACCAACACGTCAAACCGTCTCACTTACGGCGCCCCTACTGAAAGGTAATATTGTCATATACCAGTGACCTCTTATACATAATATCCCTTCCAGGTGCTCACAAGGATACATACCCTAGGATAAGGTTTGTCAAACTCAAATAGATCTACCATATGTATTAGCGTTTACCTCGCAAGGTAATTAACAACACATGAAATTCAGGGACTTCATAAGACAATGGTACTTAGGCATTTATCATCATATTCGGGTCCAGCATACCGAAAACAACTTGTGTTCCTTTTATAAAAACAAGCATGTATTCCCCCTCGCGGGTTTAAAAATCATTTACAAGATAGTATAAAGCGAGACTATAGACTTACCTTAAACGCAGACAATCAGCAGAATACAAGTGTCAACACCTCACGGCATATCATAACCTAATACTACTTCACATAATTATCAACACAGCACCACATAATCTACACGGCTTGATTCCAATAGTCGCAATACCCCATAAATAGCTAATAATCATGTAACGTCAACAATATCCTTTCGCGACCTCGAAGTTGCAATTAATTCCACAGCTATGCTCCAATCGTTTGGTGAGGTTTATGTTTTGGTGTTTTCCCGATGGATGGTTACATCAACTCGACACAAAATAATTTAATAAAATTTAACTCGTAAAACCCTGGTGGTTGGCCAAATAAAATAAAATGATAAAACAAATCATATAATATATTCGGTATATAATTTATATGTGAACATGACACACATAATTCATGTTGTAAGTTATTATTTAGAACAAACATTTACAAATGTATTCCTTAAATTATATACATAATCCTTCAGAATTAATAGTGTATACAAAGTTATTATTATATAATTCGACACTCATTCGAAAATTATTATGTAACTCATTAAAATTTAGTTACCATAATTATACGTTAAATGTCATCTTAACTAGAACAATAACTTTTAAAAATTATTATATAACGTAGTTATTCGTTTACTATTTCTTTTATTAACGTATACATTTTTAGAAAATTTCGGCATGACCTTGCCGTTTTTATAACATCTCCATGTATATAAAATATATAATTTTTCCCACATTTTTCAATCAATATTCTAATTAAGGTATTCTTAATCAATATAATTACTATATTAATTATATATATTCCTACCATTAATATTTTAATTATTTTCCATATTTCCTCAATTAATTACTTTCCATATTTCAATCAATACCATAATTAATATATTAATTATATATATTCTCACTATCAATATTTTAATTACTTTCCATATATCCTCAAATAATTTTATACCCCACTAGATCAAATAATATTAATTATTATTATAATATTCTCAATATATTTATATTCTTACACTTCATATTTTATTACACCCTTTATTTATTATAATCCATTTCTCCCCAAATAATAATTATAAAACCAAAAATAATTATATTTATTTATTATAGTCTACCCATTTTTTATCTTATTACATACTCTATTCATTTATTTTATCTCATTTATGTATCCTTTTTTACACAATAATAACAATAATAAAATAACTCATTAAATAATTGATTATGATTTTATTTATTTCTTTTTATATCTCCTCAAATAGTAAGTCAACCAAATATATCAAATAATAATTATTGTTATTATTATATACCCTTAAAATAATATGTACATTCATCCTTTCCAGTATTATCATATCCTTTATTTATTTATTTATCTTTTTATACATCACCTTTTTACATAATAATAATAATAAAGATAAATATATAATTTTATTTAACCTTTTATTCATTACACTTTATTTATTTATTTTCTTTTATACATTATAACTAAAATTTAATTGTATATAAAAAAATATAGATCTAGAGTCAACCACCAATCAATAATTGATCAACAAAAATAATCAAGGGTATCACCACCACAACCTGACACCACCATGGCGCGGCCGTGGTGGCTGTCTCGTCGTCCGGACGCCACCACAGTGGTGGTTTAGCTGCAGGCAGCCTCCCCTTTCTTATTAAATCACGGCCAAAACCCACCATGCATAAAATAAAATAAACTAAACAAATTATTTGTCTAATCTTGATTGTAACCACCTTGCATGTGTAGATCGGGAATAAATTCGTGGTTTTTAAGGGTTTTCAAGGTATACCCATGTGGGAATGATAGCAATCCGTCACCCACACACCACCACAAGGTGGCGGCGGCGGGAAAACACCACCACAGTGGCGGCGGCACAAGGTGTCCGCGAGTGAGAGAGAGTGAGTGTAAGATTCGGGTAGATCGGGGCTTTTGGAACATTTTTGGTCTCGCCGGAAAAAATGGAGTTTGCCGGAAAATCATCGCCAGAAAAGTTTTTCCGGTGGCTGGCAGCCATGGGAGGTGGGAGAGAGCTTTAAGATGTGTTTGTTTTGTTTGTGTAGTAAATGAGAGAAATGAAGGGAATTTAATATATATACCAAAACTTTAAAATGTAAATAGAAATTAGATAATAGTTTAGGGTAAAATCTGTAAATACTTTATTTACTTTCGTACAATAAGAGTTTGACGCTCGTTTGGGCGACTTAACGGACGATTCAAGATACGAGACTTGCGCCATCGTTTTTAAAATTATTTTTCCAATAAATATGAGTCCTTACTTTGTCGAGTTTCGAAAACATTTGCTATTATTTATTTAAATACTCGTTTAATCATTTATAGATATTTCGGTTAGATTTCACCGTAAAAATAAAATGTAAATTTTATTACTCATGTTATTAGCAACGTTTTAGGATATAATAAAAATAATATTCCTTCATATTTTCAAAGTTTTCGTTTTGAATCGTTTCAACTATTATTTTTTTATCAGTTTTGCTCAGTCCGTCGTTTAAAACATCGGTAAATATTACAAGTAATTAAATAATAAATATTTAATTTTACGAAACGTAAACGTAAAAATTTTAAATTTCTCAGTTCATAAACTAAAAGAAAATATTCAAAATAAATTTGAATTTTAGCTAACACGATCTTCGTTAAATTATCGAAAATAAATAACAAGTTCCGGAAATATATCGAAAAATCTTTGTTTAAACTTCGTCAAAATTTTCGGGTTGTTATATCATCCACTCCTTTAGGAAGCGACGTCCCGGCGCTTAATTCGTATACGATAGTCTTCAGTCTAACAGCGAAGAGTGAAAAACAGGCAAGTCATCGTCTAAGTTCCAAAGAAAGTCAAAAGATATTATATGGTACACGTTCTCCATGATCGGACGTCATTGGACAATGCCGTCTGAAGTTCTCACAACTTACGATCATTCGACTAGATCACATGCCACATAAGTATCTAAAAGCAAAAGGTCAAACGTAAACATCAAACATAGATCTCCACTGTTGATCATCGAGAAAATCTTGAATGAACCCTTAATAATAGTAAGTAAATTTACGAAATCTTCACATCCACGATTAGTCGCCGTTGATAACTTGATCCTCAGCCAATCCATAAGTATATGCTTAAATCCTGGTGACACTTAAACAAGTCGCCTATTCTCGGAACGGTTAACGGTTTTTAACAATTAGCTTATACAGCTCGCGATCATCGAGACACATTAGAAATGGTCTATCAAAACAAATCACAACTCGAGCGAAGTCCAACGGGTTATTGGTACATAGATGATACTCGACGATCATCATAACGACGGCACCGAACGATTCATATCAAAGAAACTCGATTCGAAGAATGACGTACGCACACCAAACATCCAAAAATCGAGCCAGACATACTTGGGCCCACTCATTTATAACTCTGTGTCTACATCAAAATGCGTCCCCTTTCATGTATACAAGATTTTATAAACTTACGGTTCGGGAGCTTAGAACTTTCTTGTTCAAATTAAAAGGCGTCCCAATCCATTTAAACGAAACGATTATAAGTCATCCTACTCAAGTATTACTATCTCTCAACACGATATCATATCAAAATACCATAGTAAATACAAGGTGTCAATAAACTTACATCATGATTTCCGTATTCAAACGTCCCATTCCATTTGAATAAGGAAAACACGACAATCTAAAGTCCAGTAGTTTAAAATTTTCTTATTCAAATGTCCTAATCCATTTAAATAAGACAACCTTAAACGACTCTTAGTTGGGCGAGTTAAAATCTATATATCTAAATGTCCCATTCCATTTAGATACACAGTAATAAGTCACTCAACCGAATGACTACTACGAGCATATCGTTGTTGTACCCAAACTATATATATTTGATTAGGATATATATATCTTAAGTCCAACATTGGCATCCTCCTTTTCGCCAATAAAACGTGGTCATATAAAATTTAATCACACGTCGCATTACGTAGGAGATGTCGCCTCAGATAAATGATTCTTCAAAATCATAGGTAGTAACGAAAACACGAACATCGCATTTATTAATTACGTTTCGAAAGGAGATGTCCAAAAATGGCACATCACGATACGATGATAACAATCGAATTTAAACAAGTCGATATGCGATAGGTTACAAAACCATATTTACATACTCAAATATCAACCAAGTTTCACACTCGTATTCAGATAATACATAATCATCACGATTGATGATTGGCAGTGAAACCAAATCCGATATAAACCGTATGATAAAATGTACGACAATCATTCGAGGAACATTGCTTCGCGTGCAATGCCTTTAAATATCATAGTATATTCATACATATACATATTACCATACCTACATACACATAGATTCACATGATCATAATAAATCATAAAGTAATACAAGAATAGCCTTACCGGAGCCATGCGGAGTAGTTGCATGCTTAAAACCTTTTTAAACATACCAAAAGTTATAGTTTAGGTTTTTCAAAATCGACCTAGGTCTCTATAACTTGTGGCTCTGATACCAATTTGTAACACCCCCAAATTATCACGCAGCGGAATACCACTTTGGGGCGCTACTCATAGCACATCATACACAATCATAGAAAACGACCTCAAAAGAGACGTTAAAATATTATACAATCTTGTCTAAAAAAATTCCTATCCCAATATATAAATCAGAGTAGCGTTTAGTCCCAAAAACCGTTACCAATCACAATACATTAAATGCCTAAAAGCATTTTATTCATTTATAAGGATGGAAAAGTAAATAAAGATTTACACAAGTAAGCACCAACTTCCTCCTCGCATGCTCTGCTGCTATCCATCTTGATTACCTGAAATACATGCTTAAAATCATCAACACAAAGGTTGAGCAAGTCTATAGGTTTACAAATCATAATTTGAACACAAGAATTTTAATCATCTCAAGCTTATCACACAAATAAGTCATATATATATCGATAAATGCCTTAAGCTCATGCTACTGAACCTTAACCAACACGTCAAACCGTCTCACTTACGGCGCCCCTACTGAAAGGTAATATTGTCATATACCAGCGACCTCTTATACATAATATCCCTTTCAGGTGCTCACAAGGATACATACCCTAGGATAAGGTTTGTCAAACTCAAATAGATCTACCATATGTATTAGCGTTTACCTCGCAAGGTAATTAACAACATATGAAATTCAGGGACTTCATAAGACAATGGTACTTAGGCATTTATCATCAGATTTGGGTCCAGCATACCGAAAACAACTTGTGTTCCTTTTATAAAAATAAGCATGTATACCCCCTCGCGGGTTTAAAAATCATTTACAAGATAGTATAAAGCGAGGATATAGACTTACCTTAAACGCAGACAATCAGCAGAATACAAGTGTCAACACCTCACAACATATCATAACCTAATACTGCTTCACATAATTATCAACACAGCACCACATAACCTACACGGCTTGATTCCAATAGTCGCAATACCCCATAAATAGCTAATAATCATGTAACGTCAATAATATCCTTTCGCGACCTCGAAGTTGCAATTAATTCCACAGCTATGCTCTAATCGTTTGGTGAGGTTTATGTTTTGGTGTTTTCCCGATGGATGGTTACATCAACTCGACACAAAATAATTTAATAAAATTTAAGTCGTAAAACCCTGGTGGTTGGCCAAATAAAATAAAATGATAAAACAAATCATATAATATATTTGGTATATAACTTATATGAGAACATGACGCACATAATTCATGTCGTAAGTTATTATTTAGAACAAACATTTACAAATGTATTTCTTAAATTATATACATAATCCTTCAGAATTAATAGTGTATACAAAGTTATTTTTATATAATTCGACACTCATTCGAAAATAATTATGTAACTCATTAAAATTTATTTACCATAATTATACGTTAAATGTCATCTTAACTAGAACAATAATTTTTAAAAATTATTATATAACGTAGTTATTCGTTTACTGTTTCTTTTATTAACGTATACATTTTTAGAAAATTTCGGCATGACCTTGCCGTTTTTATAACATCTCCATGTATATAAAATACATAATTTTTCTCACATTTCTCAATCAATATTCTAATTAAGGTATTCTTAATCAATATAATTATTATATTAATTATATATATTCCTACCATTAATATTTTAATTATTTTCCATATTTCCTCAATTATTTACTTTCAATATTTCAATCAATACCATAATTAATATATTAATTATATATATTCTCACTATCAATATTTTAATTACTTTCCATATATCCTCAAATAATTTTATACCCCACTATATTAAATAATATTAATTATTATTATAATATTCTCAATATATTTATATTCTTACACTTTATATTTTATTACACCCTTTATTTATTATAATCCGTATCTCCCCAAATAATAATTATAAGACCAAAAACAATTATATTTATTTATTATAATCCACCCATTTTTTATCTTATTACATACTCTATTTATTTATTTTATCTCCTTTATGTATTCCTTTTTACACAATAATAACAATAATAAAATAACTCATTAAATAATTGATTATGATTTTATTTATTTCTTTTTATATCTCCTCAAATAGTAAGTCAACTAAATATATCAAATAATAATTATTGTTATTATTATATACCCTCAAAATAATATGTACATTCATCCTTTCCAATATTATCATATCCTTTATTTATTTATTTATCTTTTTATACATCACCTTTTACATAATAATAATAATAAAGATAAATATATAATTTTATTTAACCTTTTATTCATTACACTTTATTTATTTATTTTCTTTTACACATTATAATTAAAATTTAATTGTATATAAAAAAAAATATAGATCTAGAATCAACCACCAATCAATAATTGATCAACAAAAAATAATCAAGGGTATCACCAGCACAACCCGACACCACCATGGCACGGCCGTGGTGGCTGTCTCGTCGTCTGGTCGCCACCACAGTGGTGGTTTGGCGGCAGGCAGCCTCCCCTTTCTTATTAAATCACGGCCAAAACCCACCATGCATAAAATAAAATAAACTAAACTAATTATTTGTCTAATCTTGATTGTAACCACCTTGCATGTGTTGATCCCAAACTTAGATCGATTTAGCTTTATGTATACGAGATTAGATCAAGTAATACACTTAGAGAAACCTTTGTATATGTATATATCAATCTAAGTGTTATGCGGAATTAACACTTAAACAAGAACACACAAGATATAAACAAACTTTCACTTTAATTAATGATATCAAACTTGCTTACAATGAAATTAGTTTACGTATGAAAACTTATATTGAACATTAACCTAAAGGTCTTCTATTATAGACATAAGAAGCCTTGTACAATAATCTACGTATCAACTATTCTAGGTAAAGATAAAATTAGAAAATACATTGTTGTTCCTATCTTTACTAGAAGTAATCTAGAATACAATAAACGCGTAGAGTATATCTTTCCATCAGTGCTTGTCTTCAATGTATCAACGCTTGACATTGTCTTGTCAACGCTTGAGCTGTCAGCATTTGTTTTACTCCTGTCAACGCTTGTGTTACTCTTGTCAGCGCTCAAGTAAACTGGCTATAATTTATTCCCAACAATCCTCCCCTAAACTTGATACCTACTCCAGTGATCAAGTTTCTGAATAAACATTAAGGACTAAGAGGAATCTTACAAACCTTCTCATATTGGTAATAAATAAATCTGATCAAGTCTTTTGCCACGTCACTTGAATAATCAATTTCCAGTTGAGTGTTCTTCATCTTCTCCAATACTTCCTTGGACATGAAGTACTGACGATCCACAAGTAGATACTTAGCAAACTTTGTAGAACTCAAATAATAAACACCAGCAGCTGAATACAACCTCCATTGAAGACCACTGAGATCATCTTTAAGATCCTTCCAAATAGCAGGATCTTCATCAATTGGTCCACACATTCTCTTGAATGTTGACCACAGTTTTATTCCATTGACTGAAGTTGGTGCTTCAGTCACATACTTGGCTTCCAATAACCTCCATAGGTATACCAAGTCTTCTCTGTCAAAACTTGCAAACAAAGAAATAAGGGTGGTAAAAGTGTGAACCTCTTTTCCATACCTGCCAATCTTCCAAAACCCACATTCATCTTCCTCATAGCTTACAATTGGGTTTCTGGAATCAAGTGGTAACACTTGTACCATATCTGAAGCTTCTAATGGTGAGAGCTTGAGACTCTTTCTTATGACAGCTTTACTTGGATGTAATGGATCCATATCTTTGGGAAACTCAAGAGAAACTCCCTTTTTCACTGGTCTGGGAACAAACATTGCCTTCTTGAGCTCCATTTCCTCTGCAAGTTCTTCTTTTCTTTCATCAGAAAGAAGTCTTAGAGTGTTCTCTTCCTGCACTCTAACCCAAATGGGATAAGCTCTACATTCCAACTCTTCAAATGTCAATCCAGTCAATTTCTTGTAAGTCCACCCTGTTCCATGACATCTGAGCAGCATGAAGTACAACTCCTTTCTATCCCTTTTCAAATTTGAGAGAACATTGCTTGCTTTGTGTTTTAGAATGACCTTGCAATCCTTTTGTACTCTGAGAAGAATCTCCAAGCCCCATATCTGATCTGAAATGGTCAAATGTGGATTCTCCATACACCTATCTTCCCAGGCATGGTACATCTGAACAACCTCTGGCATATCAAAATCAACCTGCAATTTCAGCTCATTCAATTTCTCCTTTGCCAACTCATCTCCATACTCAAGTCTTTATGGCTGTTCTATGATCATAACACTTGAGTCTGAACTGGCTTCATCACTTCCTTCTTGCTCTTCTGAAGTGACAACAAAAAGTGACTCTCCCACCTCCTTTCTTTCTTGTTCCACAATTTGTGCAGCCAACTTTCTATCAAACTCAATTTGGGCTGCATTCTTTGGAACAACCTCTTCTACCATAATACCCTTACCCTTATCTAATGGATCAATTGTTGGTAAGGTAGATGGTAATACCTGTGAAGAAACCTCTTTGATGATGGATGATGACTGGAATACATCAACCTCATTTGCAGGTCTGTCAACGCCCAATTCTGCTTTGTCAGCGCCCAAAATACTCATGTCAGCGTTCAAATTCTCCTTGTCAACGCTCAAATTTCCTGCCTCAGCGCCTTTTGCAATTTCCTCCAACATGGTTGTAAATGAAAAATTTAAGTTTGTAGGAGAGACTAGAGACGTATCAAAACCTGTCTGTTTCTTCAAACTTGTTAGGGCCTCAGCAACATCCAAAGATTGACCATCATGGCTGCCCTTATCACTCACATTTATTTGTTCATCCTCCCCTTTGTAAGATTCCTCCATCCCTCTCCTTGTACTAGCAGTCTCCAAAAGAACAATCCTCTCCCTCAATTGCTTGAGTTCAAGGCCTTGTGTGCTGACAACTTGTACCAAGTCTGCATTCTGCTTTTGCAAGCTCATGTAAACAGCCGTCAATTCCATTGGGGTCATTGGTTCCAATCTGCCCTCTTCTAAAATGGGTATTTGACCTCCCAAGTTAGATTCATTGGGCATGGATGAGGTCTACTGTATGTTAGGACTGTCTTGGCCAGCTTCTAAACCAGAACCAATAGTCCCAGCCTCATCCATAACACCAACCACACTTGTGGTGGTGGTTCTCTCTGCTACATGGCTAGGACCACTAGAGGAGAACACTCCAGTAGTCCTTTGGCGTTTTAGTAACCTATATTGTGTTGGGGGAGAAGAAGATGTGGATAGGGTGGATGTAGGTTGGTTAAGGGGTGTTTCGGTCTGTGAAGGTTGAGTGTCAACGTTTGAAATAGGCACATCAACGCCAACATTTAACGTGTCAGTGTCGAAGGGTTCTTGGTCAATTTGCATATGTTGTGGTGAAGGTAAAGGTTCAGGTATTGGGTCAATTTGGGGTTGGGGTTGTGCTGCTTCAATGACAGCAATCATAGCAGGGGTTAGGGGTAGGTCACAGTGTGTGGGGGTGAATTCATCTTCATAAAAATTGCTTTCTTTTGCACAGGGATCTCATAAAAATCATCATGATCCCTTGTACAGTATCCTTGGACATCAAAAACCATTTGTAAAAATCTGGGATAAGCTAAAGTTATTTTGTTCCCTTTATTTTTACACATGCCCTCAAAAATCATTTTGGAATAATTAAAATTTTGCCTAGTAGCAATACACACAATAGCACTTGCAATAGATCTATTGATCTCATTGTGTGCAGTGCACTTGGGACTCAAACATTGTAGGAGGACATGTATTAGGTACTTCCAGGATGGGGGAAACTCCTGTTTATGATATTTATTTAAAGTTCCTTGAGCAGGAAAAGGATAACCCAAAGCCCTTAGTCCTTGTTCTATTTCACTAATGGGGAGGGTGGTTATACCATCAGCATCATCAAGATGCAAAGCTTGGCATACCAAAGCTTCAGTAACCACCCATGTTCTCCCATGAACAATAGAAGATAATGTAGTCACTCTATTAACTGTTGAGGAACTTACATTGTTCCAAAACTGTTTAATATGTGTGACATGAATGAGTGGTGCATGAGAAAGAGCATACCTAAAAGGGGATGCGTTCAAATACGCCACCATTTGTGTGTATTGGGGAAACAGAGTATCATCAGCTTCAAGATACGTGATCATGTTGTGTTGACTTCTGAATCCTAATTCCAAATCACTTGGTTTGAATTTTGGTGCCATTGTTGAAAGCTGTTTTGAATGATTGATAAAGATGAAGTTGATAAGAGAAAATTGTGTTAGACAAGAATAATAGGTACCCTGTTTAAAAATAGGAGCCAAATTTATAGGAGAAGAAAATGCATGTGATTGGCCCAAAAATAGGCAAGTATTTTCAAAATGTAATCATGAAAATATTGAAAAAGAATAAGTTTATCTCATGCATTAAATGAAAGTTATCAGCTCCCAAAATTACGGCCTAAAAATATGTCAAAAAGTAACAACTGGGTAGGTCCCATTGAGTGTCAACTGTCAAAAATAACCTATCAACGCCCAACGGCTATATTCTTATCAACGTTTGCCATAGCCATGTCAGCGTCTAAATTGGTCACAACAACGCTTGAAAAATACTTGTCAGCGTCCAAAAATAAAAATGTTTAAAAATGAAAAATGACCTTAACAAAGTAATTTATCCTAGAGAAGATAACCAAAAAGCTGATAATTATTATAGGGCGGCAAGCACTGTCCAGTTATGCACACTTGCTTATGCAAGATAGACATAACAGTCCTCTAGTGTCCCTTGCTAACCAAAACTCTTAACAACTAAGTTACCTCATAAAATCTCTTGTTACTCCCAGGTAAATACGATGACAAAATCATTCCCAAGTCTCCCAACAGACCACAACCAATTCTAGGCCAAAAATGTCTTGGTAGCATGCATAGTATATCAACTTTGCATGCTACAGTGCCTTATGATTTAGTAAAACTAACTCATACTCACCTGTGGACACAATCTAGAATTGTGATAAGAGTATCATATGGATACCCAAAAATCCTAAAGGTTCCTAAAACCTCCCCTTGAACTATGATACATAAATTGCTAAAAAAATATGCATGAACATAAAAATTTATGTCAAGATAGGAATTAAAAATTCCAACCATCATCCATAAATAAAAACATGTCCAAATGCTTCTCCAATGATCCATAAGCAACTCTGTATCCAATGGTATACTGCTAACACCACCTGTACATTTAGATTGAAAACCACAAAACTAACATTGTTGCTGACAACGCCCCGATAACACATAACAACGTTGAGGGAAGCTTTGTCAGCGTTAGACAAATATATTGCTGACAACGTCACAAAAACACTTATCAGCGTTCAAGCAACCTTTGTCAGTGTTAGAAAAATATAGTGGAAAATTTAAATCCTCAAAAAGACCAATAACAATGCATTATCCTGTACATACTTTTACAAAAAGACTCCAAAACACATATTATGTGAGATTGATCATTCCAATACTTGTTACCAAGTACTGAAACCTCCCAGCATCAAAAGGTTTAGTTAGTAAATCTGACACATTCTCTTCTGTGTCAACCCTATCTGGTTGTATTAAACCTTTTTCAAAACAATCTCTTATAAAATGGTGTCTAATTTCTATGTGTTTAGTTTTAGAATGATGTACAGGATTCTTAATAATGCATAAAGTGCTGTTATTGTCAACAATATCTTGGTATGCATGAAATTATACCCATAGTCCAACAGCTGGTTCTAAATCCACAAAACTTGTCCACAACAAGCAGCTGCAGCCACATACTCAGCTTTAGTTGTAGAATTAGCCACCACTGTTTGTTTCTTGCATTGCCAAGATATCAACCTGCTCCCAAGAAACTGACATCCACCAGTTGTGGATTTTCTATCAAACTTATCACCTCCATAGTCACTGTCTAAATATGCAATCAGCTCTAATGGTGAATCCTTTGGGTACCACAAACCAAGACTAGGATAGCATCTTAGGTACCTAAAGATCCTCTTCACATCATAAAGGTGACATTCCTTAGGAGTCACTTGATGGCGTGCACAAGCACACACAGCAAACATGATGTCAGGTCTGGAGGCTGTAAGATACATCAATGATCCAATCATGGATCTATAGTGCCTGACATCAACATCTTTCCCATCTCCAATCTTTCCCCAAGGGTGTTCTCTATCCATAGGAGTAGTAGCCCTCTTTTCATGTGGAGAAAAGCCAAACTTCTTCAAGATCTCTGCCACATACTTATCCTGGGAGATGAAGATACCATCTTCTTTCTGCTGAACTTGTAAACCAAGAAAGAAGTTCATCACCCCCATAGCACTCATCTTGAATTTTTCTGTCATCAGCTTGGAGAAATCCTCACTCATCTTTGGATCAGTAGACCCAAAAATGATATCATCAACATAGACCTGAACAAGCAACACATCCTTACCTTTCTTCTTTGTAAACAGTGTCTGATCTATGGTGCCCCTTTTGAATCCATTGTCCACCAAATAGGTAGACAAAGTACCATACCATGCTCTTGGGGCTTGATGAAGTCCATACATATCCTTTTTGACTCTATACACTTTATCTGGATTCTCTGGATCCTCAAATCCAGGAGGCTGCATCACATATACCTCCTCAACAATTGTTCCATAGAGGAAGGCACTCTTGACATCCATTTGATAGACAGTGAAGCCCATGCAGGATGCATAGGCTAAAAAGACCCTAATAGCTTCAATCCTTGCAACTGGTGCAAAGACCTCCTCATAGTCTATCCCCTCATCTTGTGTATATCCCTGAGCCACTAATCTTGCCTTGTTTCTGACCATAATACCTCTTTCATCTCTGTTGTTTCTTAGAACCCATCTTGTCCCTATAGGTCTAACATATCTGGGACAATCAACCAGCTCCCAAACATCCTGAATTGCAAATTGGTGAAGCTCATCCTGCATTGCTTCCACCCAACTTGGTTCTTTGAGAGCATCAAATATCTTCTTGGGTTCCTGTTGTGACAGAAAACAGGCAAACAAACATGCTTGCACAAGAGGGGTATCAACCTTCTTGTGTATATTGGCAATAAACCCACCAAGACCTTGATGAGATCTTCTAGTCTGAACAGGAGTCATAATATCACCAATGATTTGAGAAGTGGGGTGATTCTTCGTAGTAGAAGTGAGAACTCGTTCTTTAAACAGTCTGGTGTCTTCAATCTCATTCTCCAAGTTGCCAATATCTTCTTCTTCAGACTCTCTTTCATCAACATGAGGATGAATCTTTTCAAATAAATTGGAAGGTTCACCTTGTTCAAAAGTAGAAGAGAAAAGATGTGCAGAAGTGTTGTCAACGCCTGAACCTTGGTTGTCAGCGGATGGGCTAACAACGCTTGAACTGTTGTTGTCAACGTCTGAGCCATCAACGTCTGAATTGGTCTTGTCAGCGCTAGATTTTCCTTTGTCAGCGCCTGAAGGACCATGCATGTTTGTATCTGGTGGTACTTGGGGACCACCATTATGTTTTCCAGCAGCAGCAGCAAAAGCATCTGTCCATATGGGGATTGAAACATATTCTTGTATAGGAGATGACTTTTCTGCTTGTGATCCAACCTTTTCATGAACCTGTGTACCTGAAATATCAACAACTTGTTCTTCCACAACATTTGAAGTTACCTTCACAATGTCTGGATTAGTGACAGGCATATAATTTAAAGTCCTAGATAAAGGTTCCAAGTCAAACAACCAATTTGGACCACTTTCAGGATCACTAGGTTTATTCTCTAAAAACCTAACATGTACTCTTTCAAGTATACGTTTTTCCTTTTTAAGATAAACCCTATATCCCTTGCTCTGTACTGAATACCCCATGAAGTAGCCTTCATCACCTTTTGCACTAAATTTACCTAAGGCATCACTAGTATCTAAAACTACTACATGACAACCAAAAGGTCTGAGAAAACCAATATTAGGTTTTCTTCCCCAAAGTAACTCATAAGGTGTTTTGTTCTGTATTTTGTTGACCAATGCTCTATTTTGAACATAGCAAGCTGTATTAACAGCCTCAGCCCAAAAGGCTATTGGGAAATGAGCATCAGCCAACATGGTTCTGGCTGCTTCAATTAGGGTTCTATTTTTCCTTTCTACAACCCCATTTTGCTGAGGGGTTCTGGCAACACTAAATTGCCTAGTCATTCCTTTCCTGGCACAAAAATCATCTAACACTTTATTCCTAAATTCACCACCATTATCACTCCTAAGCATTTTAACTTCATTGCATGTTTTCTTCTCAATCTGAGTGATAAAATCAATTAAAGTGTCAGCTGTATCACTCTTCATAGCTAAAAAGAAGGTCCAAGTAAACCTAGAAAAGTCATCTGTGATGACAAAGCAGTAGGACTTACCATTCAAACTTTCTATATTTGTTGGACCAAAGAGGTCCATATGAAGCAAGTGAAGAGGTCTAGTACTAGAGTGCACCTGTTTGGACTTGAATGAGACCTTGTGTTGCTTGCCTTTAAGACATGCAACACAAGAGTGGTCATTGTGGAAGGCCTTTTCAGGCAAACCATCAACCAAGCTAAGTCTCACAAGCCTGTTTATATTTTTAAAATTTATGTGCCCTAGTCTCCTATGCCATAAATTACTTTCATCTACTGAAGCTTTAGCATAAAAATAAGACATATTGTTATTCATTCTAATCCCGTTCAGATTTACATTGTATATGTCTTTATGCCTAGGTGTTCTATAGTCAATATATTTCTCATCAGGGATCTTATAATCCTTGCTTAACACCAAACATTCAGTATCAGTAAACAGAACTTTATTTTTGTTATCACAAACTTGTGATACACTAAAAAGATTATAATCAAGTTCCTTTAACAGAAATACGTTCTCAAAATGCAAGTTCTTGGTGAGAAGTGTTCCTTTGCCTGTGATAGTACCATATCCGCCTCCAAAGTAAACCTTATCACCATCCTTAATGGGAGTGAAGTTAGTTAAATAATCTTCCTTCCCTGTCATGTGCCTTGAGCATCCACTATCCCAATATCCAAAATCATTGACCTGTCTTTGAATGCCCTGCACATAAAGAAAACAAGTTAGTTTTCTTTGGGAACCCAAGCCTTAGAAGACTTGGATTCATCTGGTTGTTCAATAAGAACAGACTTAGTTCTCATAACAACCCCATTTTCATCCTTCTTAGGATGAAATACCCAGTTAACCCCAATAGGTTTTGTAATGACCTTTGAAATGTAATTAAATCTGTTGCAGGTCATTGAAATCCCATTATCATTAGAGTTTTGATCTTTCTTTGGTCTCCATGTCAAGCTTGAAGAAGCTTTAGACCCCTTACCCTGTGGTTGCAAATATTTAGGTCTGGTCACGTTTCTGTCAGCGTTAGATTTGGTCTTGTCAACGCTGAAATTTCCCTTGTCAGCGTTGAACCTAGGGTTTGCTACAGAAACCCATTGCCTATTAGACCAAGTATTTGTCTTTTGAAATGGTCTTTGTCCATGAGTGTTAGATCCTCTAGTGAAGAATGGGGCAGGTCTAACAACTTGTGGACTTTGCTGCACACAAGGTTTGGGTCTGACAACGTTTGACTTTCTAACAACGTTGACTTTGGGAGCGTTGACACACTTATATGTTAAATGTGAAAAGCTACCACAAGTGTAACAGGCTTTTCTAGACACAACCCTAGGTCTAGAAGAGAAGAAGCCTGTTCCATCATTGCTAACTTGGCTCTTAGGTGACCTAGTATTCCTATACATCTCTGCATACTTAAATGCTAGGTTTTCTAACAGTGTTTGAGCCAAGGTCAACAGCTTTACCAGTGATTGGGTTTGTAACCTTAATGGGAGTTGACTCATTAGGACTTCCACGTAGCAAGCCACCCTTAACAAATAAGGTAGGGTTAGCTTTCTTCCCTTCATTCAAGTCAGTCAACTTTTGTTGATACTCTTCAACTGGGGTGACAATTCTTGGTGGAGGAATGAATTCCTCCTCTTGGAGTTCTGGCAAACCAGTCCAAGATAGGTCCTTTTGTTGGACACCATAGAAGTCACCAGCTGGTGGTGGAACCACAGAGTAGTCTTTCATCCCAATCCCAGTCATGTCCTTAGGATCCCTTTGTTTACTCACACATTCTCCTAGGGTTTGTGTGGCTTTATCAAATCTCTGGATTTTAAGGCCAACATTATCTTTGTTTTTAATGGCTTCATCTAACTTAGCCTGTAACTCACCATTAACCCTTTCCATGATACTCCTAATATCATTACTAGCATTCAACTCATGTTTTAAGATATTTATTTTATCTTTTAAGTCAAATTCCATTTTCTTGTATTCATAAACTGTCTTCTCAGTTTGAGTGAGAGCTAGTTGGTAATTAGACAGTTTGCATCTTTCAGTACTCACATCATCTAATAATCTTAGCACCTCTTTGTTAAGTTTCTCAGTGTTTAACCTACAGCCCTTACTACAAAAAGCATCATCGTATACCTCATTATCAGATGAAGAGGAGGAGTGTGCCATGAGAGCATATTGAACATGCTCTTCTTCTTCTATCTCAGCAACCAAAGCTTTATCCTCTTCCACATCCTTAGCCAGATAGCTCCAATCCCATCCCATACCATCAATTCCTTGAACTGCAACCATGGCTTTAGGATCATGAGCCTTAACAATTTGGCTTGAAGGTTTGTTAGCATCAGAACTTCTAGGAGATCTGCATTCCCTCATGAAGTGCCCCATACGATGACAGTTGTAGCACTCAACTTTGGATTTATCAAATCCAGCTGTGTCCTTTGCATTGAAGGTCATTTTCTTCTTAAACCTTATGTTCCACCTGTTTGCTCTTATACTAGCAAGAGCCATGTTCCACTTAATATCCATCTCTTCCAAGTGCTCATCACTTATCTGCTCAAGGTCCTCATATGTAATCACTGAACCATTGGGCAAAGAAGCAATATAAGCACATACAATATCCAGATCTAAACCAGCAGGTTTCACTCTTGGTGGGTCACTTTTGTATGTGTCAGCGTCTGAGTATGAGGTGTTGACAGGACATGTTCCAGCGTTGACACATGATGATCCAGTAACTGGATGCATGTAAGAGTCCTTCTGACTGAATTGACCTTCACTATGAGAAAAGAAGGCCATATACTGTTGGTAGACTTGCTTCCATGCTCTAAGAGAGTTTCATCTTCCAACAGTCTCAGTTTGTTGTAGATATCATCAAAAGTGGAACTTTTGTGAGTGTTGTTGGCAAGTATAGATCTTGCCTCAATCTTCCACGCCTCACCAAGACTTTTAAGAAAAGTGGCATTGATGTCAACATCACCAAGTTGTGTCCCCATAAAGGACAATTTGCTTGTAATGTCAAGCAATCTGCTTCTCACACTGCTGAGCTTCTCATTAGGTTGAGCCTTGAAGACAGCATAATCATGTATGAGTTGCTTCTTCTTCTCTTCCATAGTATCTTCATTGCCACCATATGCAACTTCAAGAGCTGCCCAAAGGTCTTTAGCAGATTCATAACCTTTGTATTTATGCTGGTTCTCTTGTCCCAAAGAGAGTTTCAGAATATTTAGGGTTTTCATGTCAACCCTTTTCTTTGCTATGTCTTCAGCAGACACAGCTCTACCATCATCAGGCTTTTCTTTCTTATCTGCTTCAGAACATCCAGCAATAGCATCAGCAATCTTTTGGGCTTTATTGAATGTGTTTCCATATTCAATAATCTCCCAGAGTGTGTAGTCATAGATCCCTAGATATTGCTCAAAGTTGAATTTCCACAATTCAAAGCTGGTTGCATCAAGCATGGGAATCTTGATGTTTGGTAAAGGTGAGGAGGAGGAGGTTATTTCTGGATTTGACATGATGTTGTTAGGGTTTTGAGAAAATTAGGGTTTTGGTGATTTTTAGGGTTCTTGTGTTCTTTAAGATCAAAAGTTCCTCAACAAGCCTTGATACCACTTGTTGATCCCAAACTTAGATCGATTTAGCTTTATGTATACGAGAGTAGATCAAGTAATACACTTAGAGAAACCTTTGTATATGTATATATCAATCTAAGTGTTATGCGGAATTAACACTTAAACAAGAACACACAAGATATAAACAAACTTTCACTTTGATTAATGATATCAAACTTGCTTACAATGAAAGTAGTTTACGTATGAAAACTTATATTGAACATTAACCTAAAGGTCTTCTTTTATAGACATAAAAAGCCTTGTACAATAATCTACGTATCAACTATTCTAGGTAAAGATAAATATAGAAAATACATTGTTGTTCCTATCTTTACTAGAAGTAATCTAGAATACAATAAACGCGTAGAGTATATCTTTCCATCAGTGCTTGTCTTCAATGTATCAACGCTTGACATTGTCTTGTCAACGCTTGAGCTGTCAGCGTTTGTTTTACTCCTGTCAACGCTTGTGTTACTCTTGTCAGCGCTCAAGTAAACTGGCTATAATTTATTCCCAACAGTATGTGCAGATCGGGAGTAAATTCGTGGTTTTTGAGGGTTTTCAAGGTATACCCATGTGGGAATGATAGCAATCCGTCACCCACATACCACCACAAGGTGGCGGCGGCGGGAAAACACCACAATAGTGGCGGCGGCACAAGGTGGCCGCGAGTGAGAGAGAGTGAGTGTGAGATTCGGGTAGATCGGGGCTTTTGAACATTTTTGGTCTCGCCGGAAAAAATAGAGTTCGCCGGAAAATCATCGCCGGAAAAGTTTTTCCGGTGGCGGCGGCAGCGGCAGCTCCGGCGGCCGGTGGCTGGCAGCCATGGGAGGTGGGAGAGAGCTTTAAGATGTGTGTGTTTTGTTTGTGTAGTTAATGAGAGAAATGAAGGGAATTTAATATATATACAAAAACTTTAAAATGTAAATAGAAATTAGATAATAGTTTAGTGTAAAATCTGTAAATACTTTATTTACTTTCTTACAATAAGCGTTTGACGCTCGTTTGGGCGACTTAACGGACGATTCAAGATACGAGACTTGCGCCATCGTTTTTAAAATCATTTTTCCAATAAATATGAGTCCTTACTTTGTCGAGTTTCGAAAACATTTGCTATTATTTATTTAAATGCTCGTTTAATCATTTATAGATATTTCGGTTAGATTTCACCGTGAAAATAAAATGTAAATTTTATTACTCACGTTATTAGCAACGTTTTAGGATATAATAAAAATAATATTCCTTCATATTTTTAAAGTTTTCGTTTTGAATCGTTTCAACTATTTTTTTTATCAGTTTTGCTCAGTCCGTCGTTTAAAACGTCGATAAATATTACAAGTAATTAAATAATAAATATTTAATTTTACGAAACGTAAACGTAAAAATTTTAAATTTCTCAGTTCATAAACTAAAAGAAAATATTCAAAATAAATTTGAATTTTAGCTAACACGATCTTCGTTAAATTATCGAAACAAGTTCCGAAAATGTATCGAAAAATCTTTGTTTAAACTTTGGTCAAAATTTTCGGGTTGTTATATTAAAAATTCAAATGTGAATTTTAAAATAATAAACATAAGTTTTCGAGAATCACATGTAATTTTTCGAGAATTACATGTGATTTTTTTTACGAAAATTTTAAAAAAAGTTCGCCGAAAGTATATAGAAGTGTATATCTATATAAAGATAATTTAATTCCCGTCGTGACGGTATAATTATTTTTCATAACGATTAACGGTTTGAGAGATATTTAATTTTTAAGAAATAGGATGAAAGTGTGTTTTTTTAATTAAATTTAAAAGATTAATATATACTATTAAATGTGATTAAATGTATGGTGGAGATTACTTCCTTTTTTCTTTTTTGGATGCATGTTTTTTAGAGAAATTTTGTCCTTATAATTATTTTTTCATAACGATTAACGGTTTGAGAGATATTTAATTTTTAAGAAATAGGATGAAAGTGTGTTTTTTTTAATTAAATTTAAAAGATTAATATATACTATTAAATGTGATTAAATGGATGGTGAAGATTACTTTCTTTTTCTTTTTTGGATGTATGTTTTTTAGAGAACTTTTGTTCTTACGATATTTTCTCGATGAGAAAATAAGAAATAAAATAGATAAAATTTAATGATCAAGACTTTTTACGTTTACGTTATTTGAAATCGGATAACGACGAATAATTAACTAAGATGTACGCAATTTTAACTAAACTAGACGAGTACCCGCGCATAGCGGCGGAAATTGTCTAGCAACAGATAATTAACACGATGTGATATTGTGGTAGGTGTTTCGGTGACGTTCAAAATATAACGTCAAAAGATTAAACTTTTATTGCAAAGCGTTGTAACATGTTATAATTCAAAATATCTTATAAGTATGTTACAATTGGATGAAAGGGTGCCATTTGTTTAATTAACCAAAGTTTATATCTTTTTTAATGAATAAGATTTGCATGTAGTAGTTTTTAGTGGGACCCACATTTTTCAAGCATTCAATATTTTTAACTTTCAACCAAAAGGATACACCCTTTATAATGTAGTATAGATATAGATTAGTGGGAGCCACATTTTTCAACCATTCAACATTTTCAACTTTCAACCAAATGGATACACCCTTTATAATGTAGTATAGATATAGATTAGTGGGACCACATTTTTCATCCATTCAACATTTTCAACTTTCAACCAAAGGGATACACCCTTTATAATGTAGTATAGAATAGATATAGATTAGTGGGACCCACAATTTTCAACCATTCAATATTTTCAACTTTCAACCAAATGGATACACCCTTTATAATGTAGTATAGATATAGATTAATGGGACTCACATTTTTCAACCATTCAACATTTTCAACTTTCAACCAAAGGGATACACCCTTTATAATGTAATATAGATATTGATTAGTGGGACCCACATTTTTCAACCATTCAACATTTTCAACTTTCAACCAAAGGGATACACCCTTTATAATGTAGTATAGATATAGATTAGGGGGACCCATATTTTTCAACCATTCAACATTTTCAACTTTCAACCAAAGGGATACACCCTTTATAATGTAATATAGATATAGATTAGTGGAACCCACAATTTTCAACCATTCAATATTTTCAACTTTCAACCAAAGGGATACATCCTTTATAATGTAGTATAGATATAGATTAGTGGGACCCACATTTTTCAACCATTTAACATTTTCAACTTTCAACCAAAGGGATACACCCTTTATAATGTAGTATAGATATAGATATGTGGGACCCACATTTTTCAACCATTCAATATTTTCAACTTTCAACCAAAAGGATACACCATTTATAATGTAGTATAGATATAGATTAATGGGACTCACATTTTTCAACTGTTCAACATTTTCAACTTTCAACCAAAGGGATACACCCTTTATAATGTAGTATTGATATAGATTAGTGGGACCCATATTTTTCAACCATTCAACATTTTCAACTTTCAACCAAAGGGATACACCCTTTATAATGTAATATAGATATAGATTAGGGGGACCCACATTTTTCAACCATTCAACATTTTCAACTTTCAACCAAAGGGATACACCCTTTATAATGTAATATAGATATAGATTAGTGGAACCCACAATTTTCAACCATTCAATATTTTCAACTTTCAACCAAAGGGATACACCCTTTATAATGTAGTATAGATATAGATTAGTGGGATCCACATTTTTCAACCATTTAACATTTTCAACTTTCAACCAAAGGGATACACCCTTTATAATGTAGTATAGATATAGATATAGATATGTGGGACCCACATTTTTCAACCATTCAATATTTTCAACTTTCAACCAAAAGGATACACCCTTTATAATGTAGTATAGATATAGATTAATGGGACCCACATTTTTCAACTGTTCAACATTTTCAACTTTCAACCAAAGGGATACACCCTTTATAATGTAGTATTGATATAGATTAGTGGGACCCATATTTTTCAACCATTCAACATTTTCAACTTTCAACCAAAGGGATACACCCTTTATAATGTAGTATAGATATAGATTAGTGGGACCCACATTTTTCAACCATTCAATATTTTCAACTTTCAACCAAAGGGATACACCCTTTATAACGTAATATAGATAAACCCGTTACCATTTCAATCAATATCTAGCTATCCTCAAAAGCACATTTAATTAACTATGAACTCCATAGAAGACATGAGTTGTTAAGTTGTATTTTTTTTTTCTTCTTTTTGTATTTTGATTTTGACCTTTTGTCAAACTAATACATGAGATACCAAGGTTAAAAGTTAGAAGTACTATCTTTCTTCAAATTCATTTACGGAAAAATGCTCAAAAAGATTTGTCGCCTCAAATGATTTTCGAGTTGTAGACATAAAAAGGTTTTTCTAAAATGGGGGGTTTAGGACTACGGTAAAAACGAGGTAATCCATAGCAGAGTGCGACACGTGACGTTTTTGTCCTTATGTTGTTCTATTTTTCTTGGTTGCCCTGACATCGGTGCCCTATTTTCTTTCGTATTTTTTGACATTTGACGAACTCTTCCTTAATTGTCAATTTTCTCGGTTGCTCTAAAAACATAATTTTTTCTACAACAATTCTTCTCATTTTTAAACCCTTTTGATAATTTTCCTTTCAATTACCTTTGAATAAATACATTTGTCTAAATTTATAATAAAGGCATGTAAAAGCGGTGGTTTAATATAATTACAAATTAATTCTATAAAATAATACCATTAAATAATCTTTTTAAGAAATAGGTTTATATAACACTTTGCTTTTGTGTTTAACTTCATATATATAGTGTTATAAATATCGATTATGATGACTGATATATTGGTGATATATGGTCTACCGTCACGATATATGACACATCGGCCAAACTGGTATTTTGGTTAAAATTGGTCAATATCGGTCAAAATCGATAAAAAAACTGGTCAAAAATAATTAGTTTTGGTGATTTGAGTTTCTTGATTGTGTTTATATTAACTAAATATTAAAAATAACAAGAATATTAATAAAATTATTAAAAATATATTAATTTTGCAAATTTATGTCAAATAAATATTAATAATAATAATAATAATAATATACAAAATAATGATAAAAATATATAATTTTGGGTAACCATCTAGAAACAGATATATCGCGGCCAAGACTGATACATCGCTTGGCGGTGGTCGATCGCTGCCACCCCATCGAGCGATATTTACAATTAATTGAATGTATAATGTATAATTTCTCAATGCATATATAAGTATATATAAAATATCTAATGAAAAGTAGAAGAAATATAAAATTGCCTTTTTTTCAAAATAAAATCTACAAAATAAAGTACTTCATATCATTTTAAAATAAAGTACTTCATAATATAAAAGTAAAAGAAATAAAGTACTTCATAACATTTTAAAATGTGAAATTCTCTCGTTTTTCTGCTAAATCATATTAGATGCTTTTTCGTTGGGATATTAGGGAATATTAGGAGACCTCATTTACATTTTAATTTTCTTCAAATATTATGTTGTATACACTACGAAATAATTTAAAATTCCGCGAATTGTCAAAATGAAAAATATTAGAATATTCTAAAAAATGAATAATTTTAATTTACTTGAAAATTATTTTTCATAAATATTTTTTCTAGTCGTTTTATTCGGATTTTTATATTTATATAAAAATTATAAAATTTAAAAAATTTAGACAAAAATTATTTTTTCGGTTTTTATTCTTATAAATAAAAAATAAAATGTATATAAGAATATATATAATTTATATAAATTCTTTTTATTAATTTTATATAAAATATGAAAAATCTAATTTTTAACCGTTTAAAAAGAAAATTAATATATAAATTAAAAAAAATTATAAAAAATTTTAATTGCATTGTACTCGTTTAAATAAAAAAAATAAAATTTATATAAAAAAATTCTATAAATTTTATATACATTTTATATAATTTTTTAATAAATTTTTTATAAAAATAAAAAATTCAATTTGTACTCATTTAAATAAAAAATTTAGAAATTTTAAGAAAATTAAAAAAATATTTATTCGGTTTTTACTCAAGGGTGGCTTAGTGGCAAAAAGATTTGTGGCTATTACTACAAAGTGTGTGAGGTGTCAAGTTCAATTCCCACTAGGTGCAAACAACCTTGAAGTGGTCACGCCAACCTCCTGAAAATAGAGGGCTTTACCTGTTTTGAGTTCGGGTGGTGGTGGGCTCAAACCCCGTGAATTAGTCGGCCAATGAGTCAGAAATCACGGTTAAAAAAATAAATTATATAAAAATTTATAAAATGTATACCAAAAGTGAAAAATCGATTTTTAGTTGTTTACATGTAAATTTATATAATATTTCGAGTCGATTCAAAATTAAAATTTCAAAACATTATGAAATTTTGTCAACCGATGTATAGACATTTTAAACTCTAAGATTTTTAATTATCAAAAATATAAATTTATTATCTATACTCCTTATAAAAGGTCATTCTTAAAAGTGAAAAACTGAATTTTATGTTTTTATTTTATGACTGTTTAAAAACTTTAATCGTCTGACTACTTATTTAAGTTAATAAAAGTTAAATAAGGAATCTCATTTCTCATAAACAACTAAACTTTTTAAACGCAAGCTGTGGCCCATCTTTAACACATCTGACTTTTCTCAAACTTTGATATAACTCACACCTAAAACACACACACACAACCATCTTATTTCTTTCTCTAAAACCCTAAAATAAAATACACAGCTGCCTTGATCTGCCGAATCTGCCACCATCTTTCGATGGTTTAGGTGGTTTCAGGTAGTTCCGGTTGAGGATGGTATTGTTTGTTGGTTTAGCTAAAGTGTATCGTTACTACATGATAGGTGTGAAAACATCCATCTTTTCTACCACTTAATTACAATAATAACCGAGCCAAAACGTGTATTTTATGTCTTTTATGTCGGAATTATGCGTGGTTTGTGTTTTTGTTGTGATTTAGGACGAAAAGGTGAAAAGTGGAGAAAACACGGGCATTCACGGGCATTTACGGACTTTTATTGAAGAAAAAGACGAAAGACGAAGTCAAGAAGTCAAGAGTGCAAAAAGAACGGAAGTCCAAGACCAATTCTGAAGATTTATCGAATAAAAAGTCAAAAGACGGAAGTTTATCAAAAGCCGAGGAACTCAAGTCTTATTTATCGAAGAATTAAAAGACGAGTCCAAAGAAATCCCGAGCCAAAAGTCATCAAAGACCAAGATTAACAAAGAGATTAAGAAGGAAGGACTTAATGGTGCAATTAAGAAGAAAGGAAGGAAGGGAGGAAGCTTCCTCTAACCACCCTCCTAATCTCCTATAAATACACCCCCATTTTCATTCATTTGTTTTTGTTGACTAATCGTGACAATTAGTTCTTCCACCTTTACTTTTATGCACCTTTAATTACTTGCACCTTTACTTATATGTCTTGCACCTTATTTACCATTTAATTTCAAGTAAGTGTTTCTTTTAATTCTTGCACCTTTACTTTACCTTGTTGATCTCATTCTACATTTCTTTAATCTTTGATTTATAAGCTTTTTGTCTCGTTTATTTGTTTAAAGATTTCATTTTTATGCTTTTGATTGTTTTAAATCATTTATTTTCATAGCTTATTTTGTTTATTTTCAAGTTTATAAAGTTTTTATAAAAGTTATTTTTATATAAAAAGTTGTTTTTCGTAAAGCTTATTCATTTCTTGTTTTAAAAGTCTTCAAATTTCTGTTTAGTAGCTTATTTTTATACGTTTTGCCCTAGGAATTTCGTCTTGTGCTTATTTGATTAGTAGCTTATTTACTTAGCTTATTTTTCATCCATTTCTTCGTATTCCGATTGGTAAGATCGGAAAGGGGTTTATATATTCCGACCATAGCTACATTGCTTGGTCGGAAAAGGGTTTCTGTTTTCCGATTGGGGGTAAGTTGGTATTCCGATTAGTGGAGGTTAGGATATTCCGATCAGTAAGTGACAGTTACTCCGATTGGTGCTCCTTTCCACATTCCGATCGAGGTGTTTATTTGGACATTCCGATCAGGTAAGGTGACATATTTCGATCAGAGGGTTCCGATCAACATTCCGACCAAGCTTCACTCTATATTCCGATCGACGGTAAGTGTGGTATTCCGATTGGGAAGGTGACAGTTATTCCGATCAGACCATTTCTTATTCCGATCAAGCCTAATCGGAATACATTCCGATTGGATTTATTTTTATGTTATGTCTTGTTTAATTTTTAGTTGTTATTTTAATACTTTGTCAATTTAAATTTCCGTCACGCTTTAATTTTTGTCATCTAATTATTTTACTTTTCAAAGTTTTAAATATCGCACATTTAATTTTAATTAGATTTAGATTTAATTTCACGCACTTTTACTTTAATTGTTTTGCACTTTCATATACTACAACGACAACTTTTTGTTTCCACCAAAGAATAACTGAGTCGCACATTAAATCCGGTTTTCAATTCGAAGAGATTGGTACAACGATATTTTTATACTTGGTAAAAACCGTGTATTAAATGGCGCCGCTGCCGGCTCTTTTCGTAAAGATTAACGGTTTTCTGTGAGAGACGCGTTGCTTTTTTGGATCCGTTCACTTGTGAGCGTTATTTTCTGGCTTAAAAAAATTCCAAAAATCATAAAAATTAAAAAATTGATAAAAATCCATAAAAATTAAAAATTTCAAAAATCCAAAAAGATTTTATCTTTATTTTATATATATATTGTCTTTGCGTTTGGTTTTGTTTTCTTTTGCATTTTCAGGTGTATGCGTACTAGATCTTCTAATTATCAAGAGCCCGAGACTCAAGAAGATTTAGCTATGTCAGGTGTTAACAACAATAATCCACCGCACCTCAACAATAACAACAATGTTCTTCCACAACCCGATCTTCGGACCATGGAGGAGCTTTGTCAACCAACAATGTTTGGACGAGGAGGACCGATTGCGCCGATGCAAATCAACGCTCCTGAGTTTTCGTTGAAGCACCACATGATTCAGCAAGTGCAAACCAATCCATTCCGAGGAATGCCTGATGATGATGCCAACAAACACCTCGACAAGTTCATTACAATCACCCAAAGCATGAAGTTGGCTGGTGCCACAATGGATGAACTTCGCCTACAACTCTTTCCACATACTTTATTACATCATGCCGAGAAACGGTTTGATCGTCTCCCGAAGAATTCTATTCATACTTGGGATGACATGACTCAACGCTTTTTGTCGCGCTACTTTCCACCATCCATGGTCACGAGCTTTCGCAATCAAATCAGCGGTTTCATGCAAGATCCCGATGAATCTCTTTTTGATGCTTGGGAGAGATATAATGTCTTGATCGATAGATGTCCAAACCACAACATGCTCCCTGTGACCTTAATTGATACTTTCTACAACGGATTGACTTTTCGTGATCGTGATACGATCAATGCAGCCGCCGGTGGTACATTCATGAAAAAGAGACCCGAGGAGTGTAGAGAGTTAATTGAAAACATGACTACTCACCACAAAAACTGGGATTCCTCTGCTTCTTCAAGGAACAACCCGAGAGTCAATGTTTCCTCCACTTCAGCAAACCCTGATATGACCGAACTCACACGCGTGTTGACCGAAATGAGCAGAAGTATGCAACTCTTGGCTTCAAACCAACAACAACAACAAGTTAAAGCTGTTGCTACTCCTTGTGAAACATGCGGCGGTCCTCACTCATACACCGATAGTCCTTCTACACAAGGAAATCCGGAAAATGTGTATGCAGCTTATGGTAATTATTCACCGGAAATTACCAAGCTCGACCTCAAGGGGATAGAAATCTGCTGAGTTACCGATCCAACAACTACCTTTCACCCGGTTTTTCTCCTCAAAACCAAAACTCCGCCAACAACTACACTAGAAGCAACCAAATCCCACCAAGAGCTTCTAATCCTTATCACCCACCCACTCAACAACTCCCACCCATTAACCCCGATGTTGACACCATCATGAGAACCCACGGTGAGCAAATCAAGAACCTGCTGAGCCAAATTATCAATCTGAAAGGAGATATTACCAAGCAAGTAAATGAGATTAGATCCGAACTTCGAGATAATCTTCAATCCTCCATCAGCACTCAAACGAATGATATAAAGAATATGCTGGCTAGTTTCTTGCCCCCTGCTCAAACTTCTACTTCAAGTTCTCTACCTTTAAACACCGTCACCAATCCGCGAGCTAATGTGAGTGCTATTACTACGCGTAGTGGAATTACCATTGTTGATCCACCAATCCCACCCCCATCATCTACACCTCCTCCACCACCATTTATCCCTACTCCTCCTACACCTAGTATTAGTGCACCATTACCGTCTCCGCCTCGTCATGACGATGTCCCCAGGAAGGAACCTTCAACATCCCAACCTTTACCTGCTACGCCTTCACCTTCACCACCAAAGCCCAATAACCCATATCCTTCTCGTTTAGGCAAGACCAAAATGCTAACCAAGGATGACTTTGAAGTGACACGCTATGTGAAGATGATATCTCAGATGAACTTCAACATTAGCTTTCTTGAAGCACTTGGCCACATGCCCAAATTTGTTAAAGCATTTAAGGAATTGCTTAACAAGAAGGAGAAGCTGGTTGAACTCGCCAACACACGCTTAAACGAAAACTGCTCTGCAGTTATTCTTAAAGAACTTCCGGAAAAGCTTGGAGATCCCGGTCGTTTTGTGTTGCCTTGCGTTTTCAACAAAACTGAAGAATTTACTGCCCTTGCTGATCTCGGGGCCAGTATTAATTTGATGCCATTAAGTGTTTGGAAAACACTATCATTGCCCGACCTCATTCCAACAAAGATGACTCTTGAACTTGCAAATCGCACTCTCGCTTACCCCGTTGGAATAGCCGAAGACGTGTTTATTAAAGTTGGCACATTTACTTTCCCGGTCGACTTTGTCGTTGTTGATTATGAAATGGACCCTCGTATTCCTTTAATACTTGTTCGGCCATTCTTGATAACCGGACGAGCTTTAGTGGATGTGGCCGAAGATGAGTTAATCTTAAGAGTCGGGGATGATGCACAAGTTTTTAAAATGGGGAAGCTTACAAGTACAACCTTTGGAGGCCGAGAATCAGTGAATATGATTAATGTGCTCGATGATTTTACCATCTACAACAATCCTCTGTTCGACTCTTGCAATGATAATCCATTTTTTCAAGATGATGTGGATGATTCTCGCCCCAATTTGGACCCTTCACCCATTTATGATTCTCCACCGGTCTTTGATGCTTATGATGATGATTCTAGCTCAGACTCGGATGATTATGATGACTTTACTTCTGAGTATCCGGACATGCCTACTTTTGATGATTTTGAGGATGCCGATACTCTTTCGAGCGATTCTTCACATGATGAAGATCCTCCACCTACATCACTCGATCCTACTTTGGACGATTACTCATTTGAGGAAGACTTCTCTGCATTTCTTAACACTTACTTCCCTCATGAGAGTGATGCACCTCCTTTGGACTTTGAAGATTATCGTCTTGATCCTACTTTGGATTTGAAGAACATTCTTTCTAAGGAGAAGAAACCGGTCGACACCAATATCCGCAGCACGTATGAGTTAACACCTCTTTGTCCATCTTCTGAGGACGAGGTTGTGCTTCTTCGCGGATCTTCTTCACACTCTGCTGAGCCTGAGTGCTATTTTCCCCTAAATGAAAAGGTGTTCGACCCCGGTATTGAAATCTTTAAGCCATCTCAGTATCCACCTGATGAAATAAAAGGAAAAATCTTTGGAACTTATGGAAATCTGCTTGCACCACTTCACCCGTGCTTCCACTGTGCTCCATCGCTGCTTAACGGAACCTTGCCTACTCTTCTTTGGCTTGCCTTGTTCGCCTTAAGCTTATGCTACTTGATGGACGAAAACTATGTCTTTGATCCTGGTGGATATGTTTCATGCTTCTTCCGTTGATGATCAAGGTCGAGTCAGGCTCACGACTCGGTTAACAAAAACCAAGCGCTTCTTGGGAGGCAACCCATGCATCTATCTTTTCGATTTCTTTATCATAAGTGTAGGGGAGACCCGTTGGTTTGCTTTCCTCTCCTCTTCTCTTAATCAGGGATTCGAGCGCTCAATGATGCACTCTTGATGATTCTTGACAACCCGTGATTCCGTGTCCACTTCTTCCCGGTTCTATCCTAAACTCTTTTCGATTCACTATTTTATATTTTCTCAATATTTAAATAGGAATCTCTTTAGTTGTCTCTTCCTTAGTGAGATTTAAACAAAGTGCACAATGTCCTAAGTGTAGGGGAGTTTACTCCCACATGCTTAAACATTGAGGACAATGTTTATGTTAAGTGTAGGGGGGACTTCTATCGAAGTTAAGTGGCCTTTTACTTGTATTTGTCCTCATTTTAACCGGAAAATCAATTTTTCGACATTTTTCAAAATTTTTGATCTATTTTGGCCTATTAGTTTTTCTTTTTATATAGTTATATTCTTTCCTTATTAGAATAAAAGTTTAATAAAGTGGTTTTAATTTTCAAAACGTTGTGAATCTTTTGACTCAATCCGAGTTTACTCTAGCTAGTATCCTTAACGTGTTTAAGTCAAGTTTTGCTAGGCTTTTATATAGGGAGCTATAAAACGCGAAAGTCTTAACTCTCACGGGTTAAGAACAAGAACTTTTCGCAAGTTCCTATAATTGATCCTAGAGAGTCGTTTATCAAGGGAACTTTAAAACGCGATTTCTAAACTTGAAAAAGTCTAAGAATTTGCAAGATCCTATAGGCGACTCGAAAACCCAAAACTTTGATTTAATAGGCTAAGCATCCACGAGTCTCATTCCTTGAGATTTTAAACTGTGGAGAACGAGAGATGATAGAGCAAATTATAAGTCTGGTATTCTTTCGGGAATTTATGTGAGTTAATTATAAGCTATTCTCCCAACGCTTGTTAATAAATTTATCTGCAATAAATAAGGTTGTA
This sequence comes from Glebionis coronaria, assembly GCA_025667525.1. NCBI lineage: Eukaryota > Viridiplantae > Streptophyta > Magnoliopsida > Asterales > Asteraceae > Glebionis > Glebionis coronaria. The sequence continues at coordinate 267,946,050 of CM046877.1, read as the reverse complement.
CGATTTGAAAAGTTACTTAGCTTCTAGCCCAAGATCGTTTAAAAGTTGCTCGGTATGGATTAGAGTTCATAGTCAAGGCATAACATATTGAAGCGGGATGCGAAGATTGGCGAGTCCGAAAATGCCCTAACAAGGCATGAGGGCTATATATTGTTGCTAAAGATCCAAAGTGATGTGAAGAATCATTTATCAAAAATCAATATGAAGGATCGAGACACACGACGAAAAGCAAATACTCCCCAAAAGTCATGGAGAAGTGCATCCGAAAAGACTCTAGCAAGGTATGAGGATAAATAGATCCAAGTCAAAAAGGAGGCGGATCGTTGTATATCGAAGTCCAAAATAAAGATTGGAGAAAAATGAAGAAGTCGTGGTCCAAGTATGAATCTCTCAAAACTTCAAGTGAAGAAATTCTTATATGAAGAGAAGACCATAATTTCATGAACGTCTCTCAAGGTTTGAAGTATGAAGTCGCTGCCAAATATCGGTCCGAGAAAGGTCTCAAATCGCGAAGCGAGTTATGCCAAGATATGAACTTTATGAGGTCCCGAGAAGCAGTTTTAAAAGATTTTGTCCTTTAGCTAACTATTGATTAAATCGTTCACTTTATTTTCGGACTAAATAACTATCGAAATAAGTCAAACAATGCATCTTCGTGATCATTCAAGACAATAATAAAATATAAGAGATACACCTAGGAATAAGGGAGTCTAAGTGAGTAATTGGCCCACATGAGTTCGTGTTAGTCTACTAACTTATAATAACAATGATCTCGTTTTTAAGCTTGGTTTGGAGAAAGTGAAAACTTGAGGATGATGATCATTCATGACATTTCCAAAATCCAAGGTATGCTTTTGATTTCTTTACTTTTAATGTTTATAATTTTCTTTCTCTTTTAATAAAGGCCAACGTGGATTGATTATGATGAAAAATGTAAACGTGCTTTGTAACTAATGCATTGCATGAGGACATTGCAATGGTCAAGTGTAGGGGATTTGACAGGTGTGAAAACACCCATCTTTTCTACCACTTAATTACAATAATAACCGATCCAAAACGTGTATTTTATGTCTTTTATGTCGGAATTATGCGTGGTTTGTGTTTTTGTTGTGATTTAGGACGAAAAGGTGAAAAGTGGAGAAAACACGGGCATTCACGGGCATTTACGGACTTTTATTGAAGAAAAAGACGAAAGACGAAGTCAAGAAGTCAAGAGTGCAAAAAGAACGGAGGTCCAAGACCAATTCTGAAGATTTATGGAAGAAAAAGTCAAAAGACGGAAGTTTATCAAAAGCCGAGGAACTCAAGTCTTATTTATCGAAGAATTAAAAGACGAGTCCAAAGAAATCCCGAGCCAAAAGTCATCAAAGACCAAGATTAACAAAGAGATTAAGAAGGAAGGACTTAATGGTGCAATTAAGAAGAAAGGAAGAAGGGGAGGAAGCTTCCTCTAACCACCCTCCTAATCTCCTATAAATACACCCCATTTTCATTCATTTGTTTTTGTTGACTAATCGTGACAATTAGTTCTTCCACCTTTACTTTTATGCACCTTTAATTACTTGCACCTTTACTTATATGTCTTGCACCTTATTTACCATTTAATTTCAAGTAAGTGTTTCTTTTAATTCTTGCACCTTTACTTTACCTTGTTGATCTCATTCTACATTTCTTTAATCTTTGATTTATAAGCTTTTTGTCTCGTTTATTTGTTTAAAGATTTCATTTTTATGCTTTTGATTGTTTTAAATCATTTATTTTCATAGCTTATTTTGTTTATTTTCAAGTTTATAAAGTTTTTATAAAAGTTATTTTTATATAAAAAGTTGTTTTTCGTAAAGCTTATTCATTTCTTGTTTTAAAAGTCTTCAAATTTCTGTTTAGTAGCTTATTTTTATACGTTTTGCCCTAGGAATTTCGTCTTGTGCTTATTTGATTAGTAGCTTATTTACTTAGCTTATTTTTCATCCATTTCTTCGTATTCCGATTGGTAAGATCGGAAAGGGGTTTATATATTCCGACCATAGCTACATTGCTTGGTCGGAAAAGGGTTTGTGTTTTCCGATTGGGGGTAAGTTGGTATTCCGATTGGGGGAGGTTAGGATATTCCGATCAGTAAGTGACAGTTATTCCGATTGGTGCTCCTTTCCACATTCCGATCGAGGTGTTTATTTGGACATTCCGATCAGGTAAGGTGACATATTCCGATCAGAGGGTTCCGGTCAACATTCCGACCAAGCTTCACTCTATATTCCGATCGAGGGTAAGTGTGGTATTCCGATTGGGAAGGTGACAGTTATTCCGATCAGACCATTTCTTATTCCGATCAAGCCTAATCGGAATACATTCCGATTGGATTTATATTTATGTTATGTCTTGTTTAATTTTTAGTTGTTATTTTAATACTTTGTCAATTTAAATTTCCGTCACGCTTTAATTTTTGTCATCTAATTATTTTACTTTTCAAAGTTTTAAATATCGCACATTTAATTTTAATTAGATTTAGATTTACTTTCACGCACTTTTACTTTAATTGTTTTGCACTTTCATATACTACAACGACAACTTTTTGTTTCCACCAAAGAATAACTGAGTCGCACATTAAATCCGGTTTTCAATTCGAAGAGATTGGTACAACGATATTTTTATACTTGGTAAAAACCGTGTATTACTACAACTACCATAAACCTAGCCGCCGCCACCAAGATGCCTAATTTTGATTCATTAGAAAAACATCAATCCATGTCGATAATAAACACTCCAAGAAATTTTTTATTGTCGCTGATATGAGTGAAATTACTCATATCAATTGAATCAATAAATGAACATTAAATGGCATAAAACATATGATATGGTATTGTATATGCATTGTTTCTTGTTTCATGTGTGTAGGTACCAAAGATCACGAAAACCGACAAAATCGACACAGATTTTGAAGAAATATCAAGAAGCCAAAAATCAAGTTCGTTTTCAAGGATTGAAGTTTATCAAGGTTAATGGGCCTTTGTGGGACCCACATTTAACTAATGGGCCTTAAAGCCCATATATGGAATAAATAAGTTACTATCTTGCAAAAGCCCAATCCATTAGGCCCAAAACAACAAAAATGGGACGGATGTATTAAGTTATTGGGCCCAAGCCCAACTTATTATCAAATGAGACGTGGAAGTTTACTCACCAAATGGGTCTAAAGCCCAATTAACTTATTCAAGTGAGACGGTGGAATATTAATGGGTCTCAAAGCCCATTTGGTCAAACGGTGGTATTGACGGTGAAAAGTAATACTTAAATTATTTGGTCATACTTTCGTTACAACCTAAGTTTTCACAAGGAAAAAAAACGCAGAAAAAGATGAACGCCGCCCACAAACCCTAAATGCAATTTAGGGGTTTTCATACAAAGGGGATTTGAATCCCACGCGCCCCAAATAATCCTCAGTTATTTCGGGATGTAGAAGATGGCACGAAAAACACCACGTGGCAACCATTCACGTCATACCCCCTCTCTGATTGGTTGATTTCTTTTCAACCAATCATTGAACCAATGAAAACCATCCACATAAGCAGCAAACTAACACAACTAGCACACTTTGGTGACAACCTGGCGATCCGTGTGACCGAGAGGTGGTTTTCAGCCCTTGATCAAGAAAGAGTAGAAGAATAGAAGATCCAATGGCCTGGAATTGATTTCGGCTCAACAAACGTTCTCAAGAAGGCCTTGGGTTTGCCTATAAAAACCCCCAAAAATACTTTAATTTGCATCCCTTTTCTTTCTTGTAGTGTTATAATGTTAATTTTGTGTTAGGAAATTGTATTTTTCATTTTTACAGTATTGTAATATTTTTATGAATTAATAAAAGTTAATTTCAGATTTATTATCTCATTTGTGTTTTACTATTACTGTTTAAAATAACTTTGATTTACCTGATAAAATAAATTGATATTATAATTTTCAATCTTTCATTTAAACTTTCTTAATAGTTTATATGATTGATTAAGTGAGACTGGGATAAAAAGTCTAACCTACTGTTAGATTTGAACAAATTATGGATCGAAATATCTTGGTTGTTGGTTCGAGATGATTAAGTGGTGGTTCGTGATGGTGGTTTGATTGTGGTGGTATCGTTTTAAGTTCAAAGGTGGTTCAGCGCCAACCTTCTGCATCAATGGTTATCTTATTTAAGGTTAATCTTATTTTTTATATTTTTATAAGTTTTTTTAGTTTATAATGATAATTGATAATGTGTGAATCTGCATATGTGTACGTTAATATGTGAACCTGTGTGAATTGATAAGTCTGGTCATTGTAGTAATTAGTTAATTAAATCTGATAAAGTTTGTTTATTAGTTCTGATATTCTAATTTGTTTGATCTATTAAGTTTATGTTTGTTATTTAAGAATTTGTTTAAATTTGTTTGGGATATTTGCTGATATAGATCTGCTTGAATTGTGTGATTATACTAGTATTTGAGGTGAATGGTCATCGAGTGAAACACTATTTTGGAGGGGACATACCTACGAAGGTTGTTCCGGATCTTCAAACTTTCCCTAAGTACCAATGAATGCGGGGATCGAGTCGAGCTCATAACTCGGTTAACAAAAACGAGGTTCCTTGTGGGGGAGTCCAATACATTCCATCTTCTATCTATTTTCTTACACTAATAAGGATTGATCTTTTCAAGCTCGTGCTCGTGTTTTGTTCTGTTGTGAATCATAGGTATGACCCTAATCATTTAAGACTCTCGTGTTTGGTTTTTGCCGGTCCACTTGATCTTCCATACTTTGATTGTAAAAAGGGGCACTCACTATCCTTTGATTTTTATCGACTAACGTTTTATCTTGAAGCATAATTAATAAACGGCTAATAGATTTGCGTACTCTTACCATGTTAGGACTTTTGCATTCGACTCTTCGTGTTTTAGCAAGGGGTGTTACCCTTGAGCTAGGAAACATTCAGGACAATGTTTGGTTTTAGCATGGGGGAGTCAATCGATATAATCGCTTGCAATTGCTTTTGTCGTGTCTAAACGTAATTGTTTTTCTCGTTTTTCATAAAAATTTAAATTTTTAAGTGTATTTTGTATTTAATAATAAAGAAAATAAGTGCTTTTGACACAAATGTAGGCTTTCCGTTGGTGAAAATAAAAATAGTTTTTGACTCGACTCGTTTTTTACCTTAGCTTTTTCCTTAACGTGTTTAAATCAAGTTTTGCTAGACTTTTATATAGGGAACTTTAAAATGCGAAAGTCTTAACTCATACGAGTTTAAGAACGAGAACTTTTCGCAAGTTCCTATAAGTGATCCTAGAAAGTCGTTTATCAAGGGAACTTTAAAACACAAATTCTAACTTGAAAAAGTCTAAGAAGATGCAAGATCCTATAGATTTCTTGAAAACCCAAAACTTTGATTTAATTGGCTAAGTATCCATTAGTCTCGTCTTTTTGAGATTTTACAATATGGAGAACAATAGATGATAAAGTTTAATCATAAGTTTTTGAGGTTAATTCTTCCTTGTATAAGTATTTTTGTGTTTGATTCTATCTCCTCGTATTTATTTTCCACGCTTGAAGAATAAATTGCTTAATAAATGAAGTTTTTAGCGGTTTGGGCTTAATATCTTAACTCGTAACTCCTTCTATTTCTTCCCTTGTAATTAAAGTAAGAACACATTGAGGGTGTCAGCGTCATGGACTTTTTGATCATGGGATTGCGAAAATTTGGCTTAATATATATATAATAATAAGAAGAAGAATAAATAAAAACATGTTCTCTATGAGCCTTCGGGTGGGAGTCATGTAGCACTAACCTTGTCACTAGAGCCTTAGGGTGTATGACATGGTGAGGTGTTTAATAAAAATTGCTTCATCATCATGAGCCTTAAGGTGGGATGGTGAATGTCAATTCCCTTGTTTATGTCCAAGGAGCCTTCGGGTGTGGATTATAAATAAGGAGCACTTTTACATCTTAAAGAGCCTCAAGGTGTATGATGTAAATGTTGTTAACTCCATTAATAAGGTCAAAATTGACTTTGGAGGATTTATTGTTGCTTTAAGTAGTCCTATTAGCCAAATTTCAGATCCGGAGATTTATTCCTCAAATCGTGTTAAGTTATCCTTGATGTGGACTTTCTTTAGTGACAACGGTTTTTGAAGTCGAGGTTAGGTTTTGAGTGTTGGATTTACACCGTTTTTGCCTTCATTTTTGGACTAATAAATATTAAATAAGTCAAATGAGCCTTCGGATGAATGACAAAAATTTAAAATCTAGAGATACAATTAGGAATAAATAGAGATTAAGTTTAACACAAATTACTTGTATGAGTGGTCTTAACATTGGGACTTATGATTGACAATGATCTTGTTTTTAAACTTGGCATGGAAGAGTGAAAAGTCAAAACGATGAATCTATTTGAGTTTTATGATCCTAAAAGTTATTTTTCAAACAATGAAAGCAATACATTATGTCTTTGCAAAATAAAGTATCAAAAGTTGAATAAAAGTGTGGTTAGTAGCTTTATTTTATCATTGCGTGAGGACACGGCAATTGCTTAGCAAGGGGGAGTTTGATATGAGTAATTTACTAATATCAATTGTATCAATAAATGAACATTAAATGGCATAAAACATATGATATGGTATGGTATATGCATTGTTTCTTGTTTCATGTGTGTAGGTACCAAAGATCACGAAAACCGGCAAAATCGACACAGAGTTTGAAGAAATATCAAGAAGCCAAAAATCAAGTTCTTTTTCGAGAATTGAAGTTTATCAAGGTTAATGGGCCTTTGTGGGACCCACATTCGGCTAATGGGCCGTAAAGCCCATATATGGAATAAATAAGTTACTATCTTGCAAAAGCCCAATCCATTAGGCCCAAAACAACAAAAATGGGACGGATGTATTAAGTTATTGGGCCCAAGCCCAACTTATTATCAAATGAGACGTGGAAGTTTACTCACCAAATGGGTCTAAAGCCCAATTAACTTATTCAAGTGAGACAGTGGAATATTAATGGGTCTCAAAGCCCATTTGGTCAAACGGTGGTATTGACGGTGAAAAGTAATACTTAAATTATTTGGTCATACTTTCGTTACAACCTAAGTTTTCACAAGGAAAAAAAAACGCAAAAAAAGATGAACGCCGCCCACAAACCCTAAATGCAATTTAGGGGTTTTCATACAAAGGGGATTTGAATCCCACGCGCCCCAAATAATCCTCAGTTATTTCGGGATGTAGAAGATGGCACGAAAAACACCACGTGGCAACCATTCACGTCATACCCCCTCTCTGATTGGTTGATTTCTTTTCAACCAATCATTGAACCAATGAAAACCATCCACATAAGCAGCAAACTAACACAACTAGCACACTTTGGTGACAACCTGGCGATCCGTGTGACCGAGAGGTGGTTTTCAGCCCTTGATCAAGAAAGAGAAGAAGAATAGAAGATCCAATGGTTTACAATAGACAATTAAATAACACAACGTAAAAATTTAAACTATTTAAAAATACTATTTAAGTAAAATTAATTTAATTAAAATACTTCTACACTATTTAAAAATCTATTTAAGTTCTACTTTTTACTTTTTATTAAACAAATTCTATTATTTTAAAACTATTTTTATTTAAATCTAAAATTATAAAAATCTAATTATTTAAAAACTAATTAAACTTTTTAAAAAAAATTATAAAAACATTTTTTATATATATTTTTTTTCTTTATTATTAATTCTATATGATTTAAACTTAAAAAATTGTGACAAAATAAAATAAACTAATATTTATAAAAGTAAAATTAATGTCTTTATACTAAATACTTTAAACTATCAACTGATTAAAAGGAACATTTACCATCAAATCTGACAGCAAATCTAAACGTTTATTAACTTTCAATTATAAAACTTGTAACAAAAGAGGACCCAGCTCAGTTGGCTAACACACTTGGTGTGTGAGGGGCAGGTCTCGAGTTCGAGACCTGCAAGTGACAAATTTATGTTATTAATTTTTTTGAAAGTAGAAAATGATTTATTCAACCAAATCTTGTATATATGGTAACCATATAAAGCAGTACTATAAAATAAAAGACATATATCAAATAGAAACATACAGGCATAAACGAATAATCAGTTAATCTACTAGAATCCTCACAGCCTTCATACAGGCCATGAAAATCATACCATAGGCAACAAAAATAACAGCTAAAACCAGTGAATCCAAAATCAGCACTTCAACAATCTCAAATTCACTTATAGCAGCATAAATAAAATGGACAGTTTAACAAATCACAAACTACTTTAGAAACATCAGTGAAAACCAAAGTTATATTATTCAGTTATTCGTAAAGTAAAACCAAAATCACATAGCAATAGATACGAAAATTACTCAGGTTCAAGCAAAATCAATACGCAAACATAAATCGGCAAAACCAATCATCATAAAAAAAATCAAAATCAATAGGCATCCCAAATCAGTAGTTTAAAATCTAAAATCCTAAATGTAACTATCTGTTGAAGTGAATGTAGCACTCCAAAATCAATCTAACTACAGTACTTAGACTAATAGAAGTAAACTGAATCAGCTACGAGATCAACTACACAAATTCAGTAAAAAGGATTCTCTGTAAATTGAAATTACAAGAACATGAAAAACCTATAACGAACACTCTAAAATAGATCATATAGCAACAGTTAACATCTAAGCATAAACAGAATTGAGCATCAGTCAACATCTGAATTATGCTATAATAACAGATAAATTCACGCAACCTCGAACTCAGATTCATATACAGCATAGAACAAGTCAAAAGCAGCAGCAACATCAATATTACCAACATTCTTAAGCATCGGCAGTCGGTCAATTATTAACGACTATGCACAAATCATCAAGGAAATGCAACAGCATCTAGTTTAAACAACAGACGTGATAATAGAATTTCACTTGCGCAATCAATCCAGCAAATCAGTGCATTAATCAAACCCAAACATCAGCAGTCATAGATAAACAGTTCTATAACAGATTTGAATCATGCTATATATCTAAAACTAACTCGAAACTTAAAAATATCTAACATGGCAATTAATCCTAATTCACCATATAAGCATAAATCCTAACAGAATAACAATTGACCAAAAATCCAAACTCGATTTAATAATTATCTAGATAAAATAACATAAATCCGATTCAAACTGACAATCCGTTATCTTAATAACACAGTAGCTTATTCATCTAAATTTATGACTGATATCATTAACTCTAAACAAATTTGAATAAGCATTAACACTAACAGATTCGAAAATCACTCATATCATCCAATTTACACTACCATTAAACTAAGCAGTAAACAATAATGAAAACTAAGAACGAGCTTGACCATTTGAAGAAATCCGTTGAGATGTAGAAGCGGCGCTGAGCCGTCTAGATAACCGAATCAAAACCACTTTCTATCACCATACGAACCACCATCTTTACTCGAATCAGCAACCATTTATAAACTTAAACAGTGGTTTAATTTTTTTATCCCTAATCTCTCTAAACATTCAGATAAGCTAACATTTAAGCTTACCCAAATATTACTCAGTTATAACAAAGTAATATCTTCAGATTTGCAAGAATTTAAACACAATACTCACGAGAATTAAAAGCTTTATCAAAACTGAAAAACGAATTTTATTAACTCAAAGATTTATTACAAATTTAATTAAAAGAAAAATACAAGTCTAAATTAAAACTACCATTACAACTAGGAAAGTAAAAGGGATAGGTATTACTGATTTTGGAATGGGGGTTTTATAGCTAAAACGAGGGGTGGGTTGTTGGTGATGAAGCGATTCTGAGCCATTAGATCATCTCTTCTTTCTTCTCTCTCTTTTCTATTTCGATCCAACGGTTGAGATATACCCTTGTGCACACGGATTGCCACCGTGGCACAAGTGGTGTGCTAGTTGTGTTTCTTTGGTGGTTAGGTGGCAGGAAATCATTGGCCCAATGATTAATAAGCAGCGAATCAACCAATCAGGATGAAGCAGTGACGTTTATAGATGCCACGTGGGACCTTGTTCTTGGCATCTTTGTATAGTCCACGCGCATAATCTCCCCCAAATAGACTGTTTATCAAGCGCGTGACCTTCAGTTGCTGACAAGATGGAATCCCCTAATTTCTAGGGTTCTTGAACCTGCGTTTTTTTTCCCCAAACTTCTTTCTACGTCTTTTTATTTCTTTTGTTTTTTTGTTTCTTTTGACCGAGTATGTTTTGACCAAGGAAAGTTATAAAAACTTTCATCCATTTCTTTGCATTTGGGCTTTTGACCCATCTTCTTATTCCATCTGTATCATAAATTGTTGTTATTGGGCCTTGATGCCCAACTTCATTAAAACCGTATAATATGAAGAGTTAATGGGCTATAGTTAGGGCTTTTGATGAAAAGTATAGATAACTTATATTTCTAATGGGCTTTTTAGCCCATTAATCCAAATGTGTGACCCAATAGTCTTTAAACTCCATAAATGATGAAACCCGCTAAAAATGAGCTTGAAATTGGCTTTGTCGATCTTTTCATTCAAACTCGTGTCGTTCTTGCTGGTTTTCGCGATCTTGGTACCTACACACATTAAAACAAGAAACATACAAATACAAGGCATTTTTGATACATTTTATGCATTTGTTTATTGTTTATAGATACAAATGATATGAGTAAAATCACTCATATCAAACTCCCCCTTGCTAAGCAATTGTCGTGTCCTCACGCAATGATAAAATAAAACACTAACTACACCATTATTCAACTTTTGACTTTTTATTTTGCAAAGACATAATGTATTGCTTTCATTATTAAAAATAACTTTTAGGATCATAAAACTCAAATAGATTCATCGTCCTCGACTTTTCACTTTCCCATGCCAAGTGCAAAAACAAGATCATTGTCAATCATAAGCCCCAAAATTAAACCAACTCATACAAGTAATTTGTGTTAAACTCAATCTCCTATTATTCCTAATTGTATCTCTAGATTTTATTTGTCATTCACCTAAAGGCTCATTTGACTTTATTTTGATATTTATTAGTCCAAAAATGAAGGCAAGAACGGTGTAAACTCAATACTAAAAACCTAACCTCGACTTCAAAAACCATTGTCACTAAAGAAAGCCCACATCAAGGATAACTTAACATGATTTGAGGGATAAATCACAGACCCGAAATTTGGCTAATATGGCTACTTAAAAGCAACAATAAACCTCCAAAGTCAATTATGACCTTATTAATGGAGTTAGCAACAATCACATCATAACACCTTTTGGCTCTTTAAGATGCAATTGTGCTCCTTATTTAAAATCCACACCCGAAGGCTCCTTGGACAAAAATAAGGGAATTGACAACACTATCCCACCATACGGCTCATGATGATGAAGCGATTTTTATTCAACACGCCCCTTGACATACACCCTAAGGCTCTAATGACAAGGTTAGTGCTACATGACTCCACCCGAAGGCTCCTAGAGAACATGTTTTTATTTATTCTTCTTTATTAATATGATATTTATAGTAAGCCAAATTTCCGCAATCTCATGATCAAAAGTCCATGACGCTGACACCCTTAATGTGTACTCACTTTAATTACAAGGGAAGAAAAAGAAGGAGTTACGAGTTAAGATATCAAGCCTAAACCGCTAAAAACTTAATTTATTAAGCAATTATTATTCAAGCGTGGAAAGTAAATACGAGGAGATTAAATCAAACACAAAAATACTTGCACAAAGAAGAGTTAATTTTAGAAACTTATGATTGAACTCTATCATCTCTTGTTCTCCATATTGAAAAATTTCAAAAATGTGAAATCAATGGATACTTAGCCTATTAAATCAAAGTTTTGGGTTTTCAAGTCATCTATAGGATCTTGCATCTTCTTAGACTTTTTCAAGTTTTAGAATTTTCGTTTTAAAGTTCCTTTGATAAACGACTTTCTAGGATCAATTATAGGAACTTGCGAAAAGTTCTTGTTCTTAATTCGTATGACTTAAGACTTTCGCGTTTTAAAGCTCCCTATATAAAAAGCCTAGCAAAACTTAATTCAAAAACGTTAAGGAAAAGCTAAGGTAAAAACCGAGTCGAGTCAAAAACTATTTTTATTTTCACCAACGGAAAGCCTACATTTGTGTCAAAAGCACTTATTTTATTTGTTAAAACTTAAAAATAACACTAAAAATTTAGAATTTTATTGAAAAATGAGAAAAACAACACGTTTGGACACGACAAAAGCAATTGCAAGCGATTATATCGATTGACTCCCCCATGCTAAAACCAAACATTGTCCTCAATGTTTCTTAGCTCAAGAGTAACACCCCTTGCTAAAACACGAAGAGTCTAATGTAAATTCCTAGCATGGAAAGAGCACGCACATCTATAAGCCGTTTATTAATTATGCCTCAAGATAAAACATTAGTCGATAAAAATCAAAGGATAAAGAGTGTGCCCCTTTTTGGCATTCAAAGAATGGAAGATCAAGTGGACCGGCAAAAACCGAACACGAGAGTCTTTAAAAATTAGGGTCATACCTAAGATTCACAACACAACAAAACACGAGCACAAGCTTGAAAGATCAAGCCTTATTAGTGTGAGAAAATAGAAAGAAGATAGAATGTATGAGACTCCCCCACAAGGCACCTCGTTTTTGTTCACCGAGTCATGAGCTCGACTCGATCCCCGCATTCATTGGTCCTTAGGGAAAATGGTGAAAACTAGCATAATGGAATAGAATCCAACATAAAGCACGATGTCGGGGTCAAAGATCTCATCCTCGTTGTCGGATGACAAACGAAAGGATAAAACTCCAACACAAATCTCTAAAAAGAGATGGTAGTCACAAATCACGAAATGGATAAAGCATGCTCCCCGAGATAAACTCGCACCAAGATGATCGAAAAATCTTTCAATTATTGCATCGGTGAAAGGCCGAGATTTCCCTAAATCAACGATTCCGGGATCGAATACCTCGTCCTCGGGAGAGAAAGGAATAGACAACACGGTGTCGTCCCCCCATGCTAATCCTAAATCATATGAAGCACATGGTAATGGTGGGATAAAAATCTCATCCATAGTGGAATCAACATTCTTAGCTTTAACGACCATTTCACCCTTAGGAATGTGATCAATCGGGTCATGGTACTCAATATGAGACACATGAAAAACCCGCACATTAAGGTCATAGTGGGTGGGAGGAGGACTTGGGACAAAAGCATCATCAAGATTCTCTAAAAAGAGAGCGTCCCCCTCCGGGTCGATATCATCAACACCCGGTGGTATCGAATCATTAGAAGCAAGAAAAGTGTCAATCTCCTCCATAAACGGATCACTATCCTCAACGGGAATAGGAGATGGAGAGAAAGACTTGGCATTAGGCTTAGAATTCAAAGCCTCGATCCTAGAAATGAGAAGATAAACGTTTGATAATTTCTCACGAAGAAACACGTCTTCCACATCTAAATGAGTAAGTTCATCGGAGAACTTCTCAAGGATCGGAATAGTCAAATCAACCTCATTTCCCGGTGGAAATGGGTCTAAAGGAGCAAGTTCAAAAGTGAACCTCTCATAAATCGGATCACTATCATCCTCATTTCCCGGTGGAAATGGGTGAAGAAGAGTAGGTTCATCGGTAAACCCCTCAAAATCCGAGTCGTGAATGTCATCTTTATAAGAAAGTTCATCGGAGAACTCCTCATTAGAAAATTCACTAGAAGTTGAATCATTCTCAAAATCTTCATTTCCATCACAATTTTCATCATTAGAATTGGAGAAAATATCAAAGTGAATGGAAGAAGTAGAGTCATCACAATGTGGCAAAATCACACATCTCATTGGAAATACCGTCAAACTCTCTTGGGTTTTGAACAAGAATCTCAACACTAGACTTTCTTACTTCGTCCGATTCCGTGTCCGGAATAGTGCTAATATGCTCGTCCCTCTTGATTAGGGAATTTTTGGGTTCCACGATGGAAGAATCATGAATAGGAATGATGATGTCATGAGAGATTTCCTCATCATCTAGGATGGGAGAATCCTCGGGCTCCATAGCCGGCAAGATATGAAAAGGAAGCACGATTGCACTAGACGAAGGATGTAGAGCAATAAGATCTCTCAAAGAAATAGCACTATCCTCGTCATCATCCAAAAGAAGAGAACGCTCGAGTTCCCGATTAGCAAGAGATTTTGCTTCCGCTTGAGCTCGTTCTTTCTCACGAATTTCAATGCGTAAACCATTATAGTCTTGAAAAAGTTGTCTAATCTTAAGTTCACAATCTCTTTTAAATCCTTCATCAATTATTTCTCCATGAACTCGTCGACTTCCCAAATCATTAGTTATATCATTAATCTCTTGATTAATTTGTCTCTTTTCAAGCAACATATCTTCAATGCTCTTTTCAACAACTTCAACATTTCTTTGATTCGTTATTTGTTGGAACAATGTTTCAAGTCGTTCAATATCGAAAGAATATTGTGGAGATTGGTCAAAACCGGAAGGAATCGAATTATAGCAAGGACTAGGCTCATAAAAACTTTGATCTCTCGGTTGACAACAAAAGCTCTTGTGAGGACCTCCACAATACTCACAACAAAGATGTTGTTGTGACAAACTCGGTAAATCTTGTGGATAACAATTATCATTAAAGTTTTGATTGTAGCTCGGTTCTTGCTCGTAATTAAGCGAGAATCGATGCGAACAATCATCACCAAAATGAGAATCGTTTCCACAAAACTCACATGAGGGTGTCTCGTATGTGGGGTGTGGAGGTGGAGTGAAATTGAGAGAATTATTCGAAAAATTCGGATTTCCACTTGAAGTAATTTCATTACAACAAGGAAAAAATCCAACTCGTATATCGTGACGTAAGTCATTTCCACAACGCTCACACGTGCACCACCGACATGGTAAAAAACCATATAACGGTTCTCCACACCCAACACAATCGACGAAGGAATTCATGGAAGAATTAAAATTTAGAGGGTGAGGAAAAAAAGAATTAAACATGATAGAGGATTAAGAAGATTATTTTTGGTATTTTTCATAAAATCGATACATACTATATAATAAGAAAATAACAAAACTTTCCGAGGACGGAAAGGGTCTTCGAATCAACGATCAACAAATCTCCACGAACGAATCGTACACAAGATCCCCGGCAGCGGCGCCAAATTTTTTGATGTGATCGTGATAGTATAGTGATAATTAGATACGTTATAGGGTAAATTAGAAAATTACCTTTAGGAAAAAGTAAAAGTCTAAAATTACCAAAGACGGATTCAATTAAACATGTGGGTGAACCAAGTTCGTTGTACACGAAGATCTTATGAATTTGAGACGTTTTTGTTTTGAATTGGACAATCGATTTGAATGGTTTTTCGGTTTTTAAACTAAAATTAATCCTAAAGTGCATGAATCGTAAACCCCAAATTTTTAATCTAATAGACAATTAATTAACACAACGTAAAAATTTAAACTATTTAAAAATACTATTTAAGTAAAATTAATTTAATTAAAATACTTCTACACTATTTAAAAATCTATTTAAATTCTACTTTTTACTTTTTATTAAACAAATTCTATTATTTAAAAACTATTTTTATTTAAATCTAAAATTATAAAAATCTAATTATTTAAAAACTAATTAAACTTTTTTTTAAAAAAAATAATAAAAACATTTTTTTTATATATATTTTTTTTCTTTATTATTAATTCTATATGATTTAAACTTAAAAAATTGTGACAAAATAAAATAAACTAATATTTATTAAAAGTAAAATTAATGTCTTTATACTAAATACTTTAAACTATCAACTGATTAAAAGGAACGTTTACCATTAAATCTGACAGCAAATCTAAACGTTTATTAACTTTCAATTATAAAACTTGTAACAAAAGAGGACCCAGCTCAGTTGGCTAACACACTTGGTGTGTGAGGGACAGGTCTCGAGTTCGAGACCTGCAAGTGACAAATTTATGTTATTAATTTTTTTGAAAGTAGAAAATGATTTATTCAACCAAATCTTGTATATATGGTAACCATATAAAGCAGTACTATAAAATAAAAGACATATATCAAATAGAAACATACAGGCATAAACGAATAATCAGTTAATCTACTAGAATCCTCACAGCCTTCATACAGGCCATGAAAATCATACCACAGGCAACAAAAATAACAGCTAAAACCAGTGAATCCAAAATCAGCACTTCAACAATCTCAAATTCACTTATAGCAGCATAAAAAAAATGGACAGTTTAACAAATCACAAACTACTTTAGAAACATCAGTGAAAACCAAAGTTATATTATTCAGTTATTCATAAAGTAAAACCAAAATCACATAGCAATAGATACGAAAATTACTCAGGTTCAAGCAAAATCAATACGCAAACATAAATCGACAAAACCAATCATCATAAGAAAAATCAAAATCAATAGGCATCCCAAATCAGTAGTTTAAAATATAAAATCCTAAATGTAACTATCTGTTGAAGGGAATGTAGCACTCCAAAAGCAATCTAACTACAGTACTTAGACTAATAGAAGTAAACTGAATCAGCTACGAGATCAACTACACAAATTCAGTAAAAAGGATTCTCTGTAAATTGAAATTACAAGAACATGAAAAACCTATAACGAACACTCTAAAATAGATCATATAGCAACAGTTAACATCTAAGCATAAACAGAATTGAGCATCAGTCAACATCTAAATTATGCTATAATAACAGATAAATTCACGCAACCTCGAACTCAGATTCATATACAGCATAGAACAAGTCAAAAGCAGCAGCAACATCAATATTACCAACATTCTTAAGCATCGGCAGTCGGTCAATTATTAACGACTATGCACAAATCATCAAGGAAATGCAACAGCATCTAGTTTAAACAACAGACGTGATAATAGAATTTCACTTGCGTAATCAATCCAGCAAATCAGTGCATTAATCAAACCCAAACATCAGCAGTCATAGATAAACAGTTCTATAACAGATTTGAATCATGCTATATATATAAAACTAACTCGAAACTTAAAAATATCTAACATGAACAATTAATCCTAATTCACCATATAAGCATAAATCCAAACAGAATAACAATTCGAACAAAAATCAAAACTCGATTTAACAATTATCTAGATAAAATAACATAAATCCGATTCAAACTGACAATCCGTTATTTTAATAACACAGTAGCTTATTCATCTAAATTTATGACTGATATCATTAACTCTAAACAAATTTGAATAAGCATTAAGACTAACAGATTCGAAAATCACTCATATCATCCAATTTACACTACCATTAAACTAAGCAGTAAACAATAATGAAAACTAAGAACGAGCTTGACCATTTGATGAAATCCGTTGAGATGTAGAAGCGGCGCTGAGCCGTCTAGATAACCGAATCAAAACCACTTTCTATCAACATACGAACCACCATCTTTACTCGAATCAGCAACCATTTATAAACTTAAACAGTGGTTTAAGTTTTTTATCCCTAATCTCTCTAAACATTCAGATAAGCTAACATTTAAGCTTATCCAAATATTTCTCAGTTATAACAAAGTAATATCTTCAGATTTGCAAGAATTTAAACACAATACTCATGAGAATTAAAAGCTTTATCAAAACTGAAAAAACGAATTTTACTAACTCAAAGATTTATTACTAATTTAATTAAAAGAAAAATACAAGTCTAAATTAAAACTACCATTATAACTAGGAAAGAAAAAGGGATAGGTATTACTGATTTTGGAATGGGGGTTTTATAGCTAAAACGAGGGGTGGGTTGTTGGTGATGAAGCGATTCTGAGCCATTAGATCATCTCTTCTTTCTTCTCTCTCTTTTTTGTTTCGATCCAACGGTTGAGATATACCCTTGTGCACACGGATTGCCACCGTGGCACAAGGGGTGTGCTAGTTGTGATTCTTTGGTGGTGAGGTTGCAGGAAATCATTGGCCCAATGATTAATAAGCAGCGAATCAACCAATCAGGATGAAGCAGTGACGTTTATAGATGCCACGTGGGACCTCGTTCTTGGCATCTTTGTATAGTCTACGCGCATAATCTCCCCCAAATAGACTGTTTATAAAGCGCGTGACCTTCAATTGCTGACAAGATGGAATCCCCTAATTTCTAGGGTTCTTGAACCTGCGTTTTCTTTTTCCCCCAAACTTCTTTCTGCGTCTTTTTATTTCTTTTGTTTTTTTGTTTCTTTTGACCGAGTATGTTTTGACCAAGGAAAGTTATAAAAACTTTCATCCATTTCTTTGCATTTGGGCTTTTGACCCATCTTCTTATTCCATCCGTATCATAAATTGTTGTTATTGGGCCTTGATGCCCAACTTCATTAAAACCGTATAATATGAAGAGTTAATGGGCTATATTTAGGGCTTTTGATGATAAGTATAGATAACTTATATTTCTAATGGGCTTTTTAGCCCATTAATCCAAATGTGTGACCCACTAGTCTTTAAACTCCATAAATGATGAAACCCGCTAAAAATGAGCTTGAAATTGGCTTTGTCGATCTTTTCATTCAAACTCGTGTCGTTCTTGCCGGTTTTCGCGATCTTGGTACCTACACACATTAAAACAAGAAACATACAAATACAAGGCATTTTTGATACATTTTATGCATTTGTTTATTGTTTATAGATACAAATGATATGAGTAAAATCACTCATATCAACCATACACGTCGCTTACACATTTTCGACACTAAGCTAGATGTCGAGTCCTAATCTTAGGTAGGACCAATATACACAACGTTGCCCACTTCACAATTTATTGACACAAGGCTAGATGTCGAGTTCTAATCGAAAGGTAGAACCAATCTTCACAACGTTGCCTACTTCACCATATTACGACACAAGGCTAGATGTCGAGTTCTAATCGAAAGGTAGAACCAATCTTCACGACTCTTCACTTTGAAGCTAAGTGAGAACTTCACTAGACACAACTACATCACTTTATAGTTTAGTGAGAACTCACAAGACACAACCACATCACTTTATAGTTTAGTGAGAACTCACAAATCTTACCTATTACAACTCAATAAAACACATATCCAAGAGTACACAATTAACTTGGATCTACACAACATAAATCCAAGTATACACATATACAATGGATTTACACAAGACTTAATCCAAGTATTCACAAATACAATGGATTAACACAACTAATCCAAGTATTCACAAATACATTGGATCTACACAATATTGATCCAAGTATACCCATATACATTGGATCTACACAAGATTGATCAAAGTATACACATATACATTACATCTACACAAGACACAAATAAAAATGATGAACATGATGATCTTCATCAAGACTTCATCTTTAATCACATCACAAATGTGTGAGTGATCTTCTCTTTGCACTTAAGAGGATGAGGAGATTGAAGGAGAGAATCACATCTTAAACAAGATTAATCTAAACTAACTAATCAAGCGTTTAAAGATGTTTTTGAAGAAACTGTGCAAAAAGGGTTGAAAGAAAATCTGGAAATGATCCACTATTTATAGGGCAACATTGCAACGGTCAAAAACACCCGTGGTTCCTTATCTCTACCCGCGGTTCCTTATCAATAAGGAACCGCGGGTTCCTTTAAGGAACCTCCGCGTTGGAGTCCGTGCAAATTTGTCCTTTAGTGGGGATATGCCATCTGGGGTAGTTTATACCCTCAAAGGTTATTCCTTTGGCATATGAAATATGCCAAATTTAAATTAAAGAATATTGTTTGGAATATACCTTAGGGAATATTCTTTGGAATATTCCAAATTCAAATTTCCATTTTTCTTTTTAATAAAACATTTTCTTAAAAATAAAGTTAATTAAAAATTACTTTGTCACTTTGTATAAAAGTGAGTTTTAAGAAAATATTAATCCTTGATCACTTAGTTAGGTTAATGACAAGTTTATTCATACCTTGAGTGATTCATGTCGAATGCGATCTTGGAGGTGAGAGAAGTATACAAAAGTATTATTGAGTGATTACGAGTACCTTAACATTTTACATAATGTATTGGGAATTATACGTTTGTCATCAAGAAAACACAAAGAGATCATATCGACAAAACATCGTAATGTTTGCACTAACGATGAGACTGCTTTTATACATGGTCTCATCGTCCAAATCGGGCTTAAAATGCATAAAATATCATTAAAACTGCCAAATATATGCTCGTGTTTGTTACTTGTGTATTTTTAGGTACGGATATTGAGGAAATGGCAAATTATCACAAGAATCATTCAAAAACGAACACGGGAAACGAAGCCGCACAATGAACCGGGCCCAAGTTTGGAATTTTGCAAAAAGACCCTTGAAGAATTGAAGATTGACAACTTTAGTCCCTCATCTTTGAAGAACTTGTCACAAATGACCCTCCAAATATCAATTGTACAAGAATGGTCCTTAAAGTTTGAAGATATTACAAGATCAGTCCTTGAAGAATCCAAGAATTACATTTAAAGTCCTTGTTAAAAGTTGGAAAACAAGTTGTGCCAAAAATGACAACTTGTGCAAAGTTGACACAAGTATAAATGGGCGTTGATGCTGTTTAATGTGAAGTGAAAGGAGTATGAAACATGGGGGGCCAAACTGCCAAGACACCCAAACTCACCCCAGCCTACTAAACTGCCATGTCACCCTCCACCACCAATCACAATCCCCCACCTCATCTCACCCTCCACGTCCACTTTCCACTCACACCACTTAACTTATTAAATCAGTATTTTAAATTTCCCTCTTAACACTAAATTTAAAAACAATTACCCCCAATTCGGATCTAATCACCCTTAAATCCCATATAAACCCTATTTAACCCCCAGCATCAATTGGCCTCAAAACAAAGGGTTTTTCCCTAATGTTTTCCAGATTCATGATTACGCCTAAACTAAACAAAACCCAACTATAAAAAAACCACCCCACTCACCCATGTGACCCCCCATTGGTCCCCTGCAAACGTCTTTTTCCACAAAACCCTAGGAGGGGACACATCCAACGTTTGAGATCAACTCCTTGTCCTCCAAGCTCAAACAAACGTCCAAGATGAAGTTCCAACAGCTGGCTAAGTACAAGACTCACAAGATGCCATTTTTTGACCAAAAATTCAGTCAAACACCAAGGGCTTTATTGGCAATTCAGTAGCTAGGGTTTTAGTATTCTAGATAGTTCTTTTGTACTCTATTTAAGGAGCACCAAACCTGTTGGTAGCCCTGGTTCCAGTTTTTGGCTTTCAAAATATTGTAATTCCGTTTTCTTAATATAAAAGTTTGGTGTTTGTTTTTGAACAAGTGTAATTCCTTTTTATGATTATTAAAAGTGTGTGTTTGTTGAGAAAGCTAAGACTGAGTTCCAAAATCAATTTGTGTGTTTAAGGTTTTCAAAAGGTTTTAAAAAGGATTTTGATTTCAGAAAATTTAAATCCAAAAAAGTGAAAGCGGATTTGGATTTTGATTTCTGAGTGTTAAAGTTGTTTTTAAAACGTGTTAAGTTTCAAGTATCATTGGTTCAAGTTTTGTTAAGAGGTGTTGAAAGTTTTTAAGAAAAATCAGAAACATTATATTGTGCAAGTTTGTGTGTTCATTGATTTTTGCAGGTGTGTTGATTGTTGCTGTCCAAGGTCCAGCATAGGCCCCAGCCTATTGGAAGTGACAAAGCAGTCACTGAGGGGCTTGGATGTAAGTCCCTCAAGGTAAAATCCCTTTTCCATTTTTAGTTTTCTGAAAAATATGTGATATGCATGATTTTTGTGAAAGGTGCTTTTTGTTTGTTAAAGCTGTTAGATATTGCTTATGTTAGGTGATATATGCATGTCTAGTAGTTTAAATCAGTTTGGTAGGATTTGAGAAGGATTTGCTTTGTTAAAATTTGATTTCAGATTTTAAAGGAGTGTTTGGGATAAGAGTTTGGCTAGGATTTGAGATAAAAATTTGGGTTAAAACTTGTTTGAAAATACTTCTAGGTGGTTTGATAAGTATTATATGCTTTTGTATGTCAGTTTGGTGGGTTTAAAAGCAAAGTGCATGTCAAAAACTTGGAAACATTGCAAAAATCAGAAACTGCCATTTGTGTATCAATTTGTGTGAATTTGTGCTTTCATTTTTGGATAATCTGCTAGAAGTAGGGTTGTTTAAGGTTGGCGTGTTGCTTGTATGCTATTTTGTGTGATTGTATGCAAGATTTTGGTGATTAAAATCCATTTGTGTGCAAGTGAGTAAGGGACATTTGTGTTCATCAGAAACATAAGGCTCATCAGCAACCTTATTTGCTTGTGTGTGATTTGTGTGCCTTATCTTGCCTGTTTTTGTGAGTTATTTTGACTCCTTATACTCCAAAGAGTATAAGGGTGCCCCCTGTTGTCCAAAAACATCCACAAGATCCATTAAACAAGCCCTCTTGTTTAACCATGCACAAGTGAAGATAATCAAATTTGCTTGTGTTCTTGAAAAGCTCAACTGAGCACGTTTTTTACTTGATCAGCTTCAGTCTTTGACATTTTGGATTATATTTGTGTTTTTAAGTTAGTTAAATAGTCACTGTTTGAGTTTTTAAAAGTAAAAAAAGAAAAAAAAAATAAATTGCCAAAAAGGACGTGGCCAGGACTCGAACCTGCGCCACTCCTCTCACAACACACACTCCTTACCATTGCGCCCTTGGGTCTTTTACTGACCAAGGTTGCAACATTAATATACTTAAGGTAGTTTTGTTTTGGCTTTTCAAATATAAGCCGTAGCTTATTTTGGCTGTTTCAGCTTATTTAATAAGCTTATTTGGGTTAGCTTATTTTTCCTAGGTTAGTAATAGGGTCTAGGATTTTTCTACACTAAGTTTTACTTTTTCTCTTCATTTAATTATTTTTTATCATTTTTTGTTTAGCCGTTTTTATTAAGTAGTTTAAAAAATAGTTAAAATAGGTTTTAATTTTTAGAAAAATAGTTTTTAGGTTTTAATTTATATACTTGAGGTTTACATATCAAAAAGTTTTCAAAAAGTCTAATTTTTAATTTTATTTTATTTTAGGGTTTTTTAACAACTTTAAAATTTAATATAAAACTAATAAAAAGGTTTTAGGAACTTTAATTTGCATTTTTGTTTTAGTTACATTATTTAGTATTTTTGGTAATTTTTTAGAATTATTTTATAAACTTTTTATTTTTTTGATTATTTTATTATTATTTTATTATTAAAAATTCAAAGTTTGTTTTTTCTACTTTTTTCATTTTTCCTAGATTGTAGACATATAATTAGGAACTTTTTAACTTTCCAAATCTTTTTAGGACTTTTCATTTATTTTCTAGAATTAATTTAAGTTTTAATGGATTTTAATAGTTTTTAAGTGTTTAAAAATAATTAATATAGGTTTTAAAATTTTCAAAAATAGTTTTTAGCTTAATTAGGTCATTTTTGAGGTTTACAAACTATTAGATCTTGTTTAGGGCTTTTTAATATTTAATTGTGATTTATAGTTCTTTAATTAGTATTAAAAAGTCATTATTTAATTAATTAAAAGGTTTTAGCAAGTTTGGATTTTTTGTAAACTCTTAGAATATTATTGTGGATTTTTAGTCATTTTAAGGAATTTTTAGGTTAAAATTTTAATTTTTGTAGTTTTACGGTTTTACGTTTACGCCTTTTTCGTCGTAGTTTAATCCGTCTTCGTAACCGTCTTATCTTTCCTTTCTCATTTCTAATTTCTTTTCTTCTTAATAAAATCATCAAACAATTAATCATCATTCATTACACAACACACTAGCCTCCTCGAGAACGAACTCACCTAATTGGGTCATAACTTGTGGTTTTCCTAAATCACTCGTTAATACTTGCCCTATTTACGCTCTTTTTCCTAAAGGGGAAAAAACACTACATCATTTTGGCGCCGCTGCCGGGGAGGCGTGTTGTGTTTTGATTGAACATTGTTGTTTTTTTATATTAGCCATAATAGTATTTGTATTAGTAGCACTCTACTAATACGTATTATCGTTTTTTCGGTTTTTGTGTGAATATTATTAATATATTGTATACGTAGAACAATAAATTCACAAGTACTCCAAATACGTGAGAAATCACAACCTTGACTTGGGAGGTCATTACCCATCATTGTATTCGAATCTCAAACCAAAGAAAAAGGCAAAAATAGATAAATACTTTCGTGAAGCTTGATTTTGATAATACAAACTATAAGGTGGGTATAAGGCGGTTGTATTTCACGACCTAAAGGAAAAAGGCTCTTAAGTGCTTCGCGCCGCCTCGTTTCCTCCGCTTGCTTGTGTGTATTTGATTTTGAGAGTGAATCGAGGGTTTTGCCGCCCAAAGTATTATTACATATCATATATATTTTCTTGGTTTCTATTGATTAAACCCTCTTGAACGATTTGGTGTTCCACCATCGTTCTAAAGTCATCGAAGGCGTTCACTTCACGTGATCGTTTTCATTCCTTGAGGCTTCTTTAATCAAGAGATTTGATTAAGGAGGAGATTTGTAGATTTTTGTCTACTTAATACATTCACCAATTTCCAAAAAGTTAATACCATCAAAAACCACAAAAAAAAAGAATCTTCTTTGCTCGTCTCCTCGTTGTACGTGACGTTTATGCTAACTCGTAATCAAGCAAAACGTGCACGTAGACGAAAGAACAAAACTCCCACTCCAACTCATTCTAGTGAGGAGTCTCCTATTGACGAACCCATTGTACGAGAAGCACCTACCATGGCGAATCGAACTATGATGGAGTTACTTCAAGCACCCACCGAGGGTTATGGAGAAGCTATTGTGATTCCCGCAATCCTTGCGGAGAATTTTGAGGTGAAAACGGGTTTGTTGTCAATGATCCAAAACAACAAATTCCGTGGTGATGAGAAGGACAATCCCCACAACCATATCCGCCAATTTAATCGTCTTACCGCCACGTGCAAATTCAAGGATGTCTCGAATGACTCGATTAAGATGATGTTATTTCCGTATTCCTTAGCGGGGCCCGCTAAAATTTGGTTAGAGAAAGAGCCACCCAATTCTATATTGACGTGGAAGGATCTCGTTTCAAAGTTTGTGAACCAATTTTTTCCGCCCTCTAAGACTACGCATTTGAAAAATGAGATTTCTAAATTTTCACAAGAATCAAATGAAAGTTTTTCTACGGCTTGGAATAGGTTTAAGGAGATGTTACATGAATGTCCTCATCATGGTTTTTCCGACTTGCACCAAATAGACACGTTTTACAATGGACTTAATGATCATGAAAGAGATTATTTGAATGCCGCCGCGGGTGGTAATTTTTTGTGTAAAACGGTTGAAGAAGCTTTGGTCATAATTGAGAATAGGTCTAAGGTTTATAGCCCTCGTAACACACCGAGTGTTGCCAAAATGGGCTCATCATCGTCTCGTGGTATCAATGCCTTACAAGATGAAGCAAATGAGGAGAATCGGTTTTTCGATAGGTTTTCGACTCTTATGTCCCATTGGAAAGCTCAAGAAGCTTCGAATTCCACTTCGGTTAAAGCGGTTTCTAAGAGTTGTTTGTCGTGTGGTGGAGCTCATGATCTTTCCAAGTGCATTACCGCGGATGGTAACACTTCGAGTGCTTATGTAGCCACGGGAACTTATAACCAAATCGGTCAAGGTTCCCGCCAAAATCAAGCTCCACCAAATCAAAATGCTAATAATTATCGAAACAACAACCAAGGTGGAAATTACCAAGGAAATCAAAGGAATTATAACAAGGGTAATTATCAAAGTGGTAATGGGCAAATTTCAAACCAAAACCAAAACCGTGATTTTCAAAACAATGCTCAAGGTTTTCAAAACGATCACACCAAAAATCTTCAAGGAGAATTTTTGAATTATGCAAAGGCTAATGATGCTAAGTTTGACAATAAGCAACGTGAAATGGTTACCTTAAGATCCGAGTTGAAAAACGAGCTTAAAAACGAACTTGCTAATGAACTTAAAACTCATGCTAATAAAATGGAAGGAAATGTCACACGTCTCCAACAGAATCAACAAAAAATGGAGCAAGGTCAACATAAGATTAAGCAAGAATTGTTAAAAGCGGATGCTAGGCAATCAAAATTTGAGGACCGTATGGCTAAGATGTTTGAAGCTATCATGTGTAAGCCCTCTTCTTCGGGTGGTCTTCCTAGTGATACCATCGTGAACCCGAAAGGAGAATTGAAGGTTATTACTACTCGTAGTGGTAAAACTTTCAAAGAACCCATTTCTCGTCCAAGTACTTCTATGGAGAAGGAAAAAGAGAAAGAACCCGAGGTTGTGGTTGAAAAGGAGCACATTACAAGCCCACGAAGTACCGCTCAAACCACACCTACGGTTGAACCCACACCAATCATGGAACCCGAGATTCCAAGGCTGATGCCTATGCCTACTATGCCCCAACCCACACCACCTTTACCCTACCCTTCAAGACGAGACAAGGAAAAGGCACACGAACGAAATAATTATCAATTTGAACTTTTTATGAAAATGTTTCGTGACTTGCATTTCAATATAAGTTTTGTCGATGCCTTAGTCATGATGAAAGTATGTTGAATAACAAAGAGAAATTGCAAAAATCGTCTAGTTGTTCATCGGTTTTTCTAAGCCGCATACCTCAAAAAGTCGGTGATCCTGGAAAGTTTTTAATCCCATGTGCTATACAAGACATGGAAGAATGCTACGCCTTGGCCGATCTTGGTGCTAGTATTAATTTGATGCCTCTTGAGATTTTTAAATCGCTCGATCTTCCAAATCTCACTCCTTCAAGAATGTCAATCGAAATGGCCGATCATTCTACGATTCTAGCTTGTGGAGTTGCCGAGGACGTCTTTGTGAAAGTTGGAAAGTTCTACTATCCTGTAGACTTTATTGTTGTTGATATTCCTATCGATCCTAAAGTTCCGTTAATTTTAGGTCGATCTTTTTTGGATACCTCGAGAGCACTTATCGATGTGCATGCAAGAAAAATCACTCTTCGTTTCAATGAGGAAGAACTCGTCATTAATGCAACCCAAAACTCCACACTTTCTCATGTGTATTCTATCACATCTTTGTACAATGTCAATCCCATCAAAAGCATTTGCAAAAAGATTTCAAATAGAGTTTTAGGAGTTGTTGAGAAAAATGAAGTTCCGTCCCCTCCGCCGGTGGAGGTTAAGAGTGTTAAGCCTACGATTCCAATCTCGAGTGATTCTTCGGATGATGAATACGTTGATCCTGATGGGTGAGTTTTCTTTGTTGACAAAAGATTTGAAAACTTGCCACCACCCAAACCAAAAAGATTTCAAAATTAGAGAATTTTTAGTATGACTAACATTGTTTTAGATACACCAAATATTTTTGACATAATCAAACCGGGTTTTCACAAGGAGAGTTTAAAAGATGAAAAAGGAAAAGATTTTGAATTTAATTTAAAAGATTTTTCTACAATTCTAACTCCGTCATCACCGCGTGTATTGAGTACTGCAAGCTCGTCTTCTCCTTTTGACGATGCTTTGTGTGGATTTAGTGTGGGGGAATCCCCTTATGTTCCCACCCCTTTCTCCACCGAGGACGAGATATTTGATCCTGGAATTGCTTATATAGGGAAATCTCGGTCTTCCACCGATGCAATAAATGGAAAATCTTTTCATTTGATTGGTGCGAGTCTACCTCGAGTAGCTCATGTTTTTAGAGACTTACCCATTGTCCCACCCTTCTATTTCTTCTCTCCTATTTTCTTGAAACTCTTTGAGTTTTTGTTGACCATTGATGAAGTGGCGTTGATTTGTTTTTCCAATGAAAACGAGAACGCCATCTTTGATCCCGGTATTTTGCATCATCAAAGGACTTAGTCCTTAATACCGGTTGCTTTTGGGCCTTGATTACATGTAAGCCCCACCAAAAATTGACCATACCATGATATCCCTAAATGATCACATTTATGGGGATTCGAGTCGAGCTTTTGACTCGGTTATCAAAAACAAGATGCCTCGTGGGGGAGACCCATGCTTATCCATGTACATATTATTGCTTTCTAATTAGTTTAATGTGAGGGGATTTGTGCCCTTCCAACCTTTGTTCCGTGGTTGTTTGTGCATTATGGTTTTTAGATCATGATCTTCATGATTGGAGCCTCTCGTGTTCGTTTTTATGGGAGCACTCGATCGTTTGCTTTGGAGACATTTCTCAATATCCAAATGATATATCCTTGATTGTTCTAACCTTAGGTTTATAGCACACTTCATAAACGGCTATTAATTTAGTGGTTACACCCTTTCCATGCTAAATTAGGCATTCGACTACGTCTCTAGTATGGGGGTGTTTGCACCCCTAGACTCGAAACATTGAGGACAATGTTTAACTTTAGTATGGGGGGGTGAATAGATACTTGCCTTGCCAAACCTTCACGCTTTCCAAAGTTTATCTTTTTGTTATCGTTTTGTTGCAAAATAAGGCTAAAAATGGCCAAATTTTAAAAATTTTCTCATGTTTTATAAGTGTCTGAAGACACGAATGTAGATTTTCCGATGGCGAGAATAAGAGTAATTTTTGACTCGACCGTGCGTGTTGAGCACTTAGCTTTAATTCCTTAACTACACATTAGGCTAAGTCTCTTAAATGAGGATGAGAAATGATAGAGTTAATTATAAGTTACTATGCTAAACGTAGAGTACTCGTATTCTTTCAAAAACTCATGTGTTCTCGTTGTTTGCTTATTCTCCCTTCGCATGTAAATATTTTTTGCTTAATAAATATTGACTTAGCGGTTTAGTTAGGATTGTTGGGTTTCTAGTCTTTTCTAGTAGCTTCCGTGTAATTAAATTGGGAAGACATTAAGATATCGCCAGCGTCACGGTTTTGAAGTATTGGCACCCTAATAATCGAAAGCTTCACCCAATAATAAGATTTCAAGTGCTCACCTAAATCTAGCAAACAATTTGAAGCCCCACAAGGCCAAAAATCTATGCAAAGTTGAAAGTGAATCAAGCCTTAATCTTCGAAGCTTTAAAGATCCAAAATTCGCTTTAGCGTGAGGATATACGTCTTTGGCTAATAAAACCTCCGATGATGACGGATAATAAAAGGCAAGGCAAGACCGAAGTCATAATAAAAGCTTCATGGCGAAGTTGAATAAAACATGGAGGTAAACCAAAGATAATAAGGCCCTTCCGTTAGGGGGCGTATAAAAGTCTTGGTAATAAGTCTCATGTTCAAAACCGTTATAAAACCGTGTTTATCGATTCTTCTTGTCAACTTAATTTTTTAACATCGTTGTCTATTAGGAGGGGTTATTGATTTAATGGTCTTAGTTACACCGTTAGGACTCTATTTTTAGACCTAAATCTCTATTATCGCATAAGTCAACAATGTATCCTCGTGAAACATTCAAGACAAAATAAAATATAAGAGATACAACTTAGGAATAATGGGAGAATAAGTACGTGGTTAGGGCATATGAGTAGTGTTAGCATTACTAACTTATAATGACAATGATCTCGTTGCACGCTTGGCATGGAATTGGAGTGAAAATCGAGGACGATGAAATTATTTCTAACGAAGCATTCACGTGTTCTTATTCTATGAACCTAAACATCCCATTTTGTGATGAAAATCATACATTATGTCTAAAACGCAAGTAGTAGCAATAGTAGTAGTGTAGCTAGTTTATCATTCCAATAAAGTGAATAAAATGAATTTTGGAGGTGCTATGATACTTTATTCTAGCATTGCGCGAGGGCACGGCAATGGTTTAGCATGGGGGAGTGATGAGACTGCTTTTATACATGGTCTCATCGTCCAAATCGGGCTTAAAATGCATAAAATATCATTAAAACTGCCAAATATATGCTCGTGTTTGTTACTTGTGTATTTTTAGGTACGGATATTGAGGAAATGGCAAATTATCACAAGAATCATTCAAAAACGAACACGGGAAACGAAGCCGCACAATGAACCTGGCCCAAGTTTGGAATTTTGCAAAAAGACCCTTGAAGAATTGAAGATTGACAACTTTAGTCCCTCATCTTTGAAGAACCTGTCACAAATGACCCTCCAAATATCAATTGTACAAGAATGGTCCTTAAAGTTTGAAGATATTACAAGATCAGTCCTTGAAGAATCCAAGAATTGCATTTGAAGTCCTTGTTAAAAGTTGGAAAACAAGTTGTGCCAAAAATGACAACTTGTTCAAAGTTGACACAAGTATAAATGGGCGTTGATGCTGTTTAATGTGAAGTGAAAGGAGTATGAAACATGGGGGGCCAAACTGCCAAGACACCCAAACTCACCCCAGCCTACTAAACTGCCATGTCACCCTCCACCACCAATCACAATCCCCCACCTCATCTCACCCTCCACGTCCACTTTCCACTCACACCACTTAACTTATTAAATCAGTATTTTAAATTTCCCTCTTAACACTAAATTTAAAAACAATTACCCCCAATTCGGATCTAATCACCCTTAAATCCCATATAAACCCTATTTAACCCCCAGCATCAATTGGCCTCAAAACAAAGGGTTTTTCCCTAATGTTTTCCAGATTGATGATTAAGCCTAAACTAAACAAAACCCAACTATAAAAAAAAACCACCCCACTCACCCATGTGACCCCCCATTGGTCCCCTGCAAACGTCTTTTTCCACAAAACCCTAGGAGGGGACACATCCAACGTTTGAGATCAACTCCTTGTCCTCCAAGCTCAAACAAACGTCCAAGATGAAGTTCCAACAGCTGGCTAAGTACAAGACTCACAAGATGCCATTTTTTGACCAAAAATTCAGTCAAACACCAAGGGCTTTATTGGCAATTCAGTAGCTAGGGTTTTAGTATTCTAGATAGTTCTTTTGTACTCTATTTAAGGAGCACCAAACCTGTTGGTAGCCCTGGTTCCAGTTTTTGGCTTTCAAAATATTGTAATTCCGTTTTCTTAATATAAAAGTTTGGTGTTTGTTTTTGAACAAGTGTAATTCCTTTTTATGATTATTAAAAGTGTGTGTTTGTTGAGAAAGCTAAGACTGAGTTCCAAAATCAATTTGTGTGTTTAAGGTTTTCAAAAGGTTTTAAAAAGGATTTTGATTTCAGAAAATTTAAATCCAAAAAAGTGAAAGTGGATTTGGATTTTGATTTCTGAGTGTTAAAGTTGTTTTTAAAACGTGTTAAGTTTCAAGTATCATTGGTTCAAGTTTTGTTAAGAGGTGTTGAAAGTTTTTAAGAAAAATCAGAAACATTATATTGTGCAAGTTTGTGTGTTCATTGATTTTTGCAGGTGTGTTGATTGTTGCTGTCCAAGGTCCAGCATAGGCCCCAGCCTATTGGAAGTGACAAAGCAGTCACTGAGGGGCTTGGATGTAAGTCCCTCAAGGTAAAATCCCTTTTCCATTTTTAGTTTTCTGAAAAATATGTGATATGCATGATTTTTGTGAAAGGTGCTTTTTGTTTGTTAAAGCTGTTAGATATTGCTTATGTTAGGTGATATATGCATGTCTAGTAGTTTAAATCAGTTTGGTAGGATTTGAGAAGGATTTGCTTTGTTAAAATTTGATTTCAGGTTTTAAAGGAGTGTTTGGGATAAGAGTTTGGCTAGGATTTGAGATAAAAATTTGGGTTAAAACTTGTTTGAAAATACTTCTTGGTGGTTTGATAAGTATTATATGCTTTTGTATGTCAGTTTGGTGGGTTTAAAAGCAAAGTGCATGTCAAAAACTTGGAAACATTGCAAAAATCAGAAACTGCCATTTATGTATCAATTTGTGTGAATTTGTGCTTTCATTTTTGGATAATCTGCTAGAAGTAGGGTTGTTTAAGGTTGGTGTGTTGCTTGTATGCTATTTTGTGTGATTGTATGCAAGATTTTGGTGATTAAAATCCATTTGTGTGCAAGTAAGGGACATTTGTGTTCATCAGAAACATAAGGCTCATCAGCAACCTTATTTGCTTGTGTGTGATTTGTGTGCCTTATCTTGCCTGTTTTTGTGAGTTATTTTGACTCCTTATACTCCAAAGAGTATAAGGGTGCCCCCTGTTGTCCAAAAACATCCACAAGATCCATTAAACAAGCCCTCTTGTTTAACCATGCACAAGTGAAGATAATCAAATTTGCTTGTGTTCTTGAAAAGCTCAACTGAGCACGTTTTTGACTTGATCAGCTTCAATCTTTGACATTTTGGATTATATTTGTGTTTTTAAGTTAGTTAAATAGTCACTGTTTGAGTTTTTAAAAGTAAAAAAAGAAAAAAAAAATGCCAAAAAGGACGTGGCCAGGAATCGAACCTGCGCCACTCCTCTCACAACACACACTCCTTACCATTGCGCCCTTGGGTCTTTTACTGACCAAGGTTGCAACATTAATATACTTAAGGTAGTTTTGTTTTGGCTTTTCAAATATAAGTCGTAGCTTATTTTGGCTGTTTCAGCTTATTTGGGTTAGCTTATTTTTCCTAGGTTAGTAATAGGGTCTAAGATTTTTCTACACTAAGTTTTAATTTTTCTCTTCATTTAATTATTTTTTATCATTTTTTGTTTAGCCGTTTTTATTAAATAGTTTAAAAAATAGTTAAAATAGGTTTTAATTTTTAGAAAAATAGTTTTTAGGTTTTAATTTATATACTTGAGGTTTACATATCAAAAAGTTTTCAGAAAGTCTAATTTTTAATTTTATTTGATTTTAGGGTTTTTTAACAACTTTAAAATTTAATATAATATTAATAAAAAGGTTTTAGGAACTTTAATTTGCATTTTTGTTTTAGTTACATTATTTAGGATTTTTGGTAATTTTTTAGAATTATTTTATAAACTTTTTATTTTTTTTGATTATTTTATTATTATTTTATTATTAAAAATTCAAAGTTTGTTTTTTCTACTTTTTTCATTTTTCCTAGATTGTAGACATATAAAGGAACTTTTTAACTTTCCAAATCTTTTTAGGACTTTTCATTTATTTTCTAGAATTAATTTAAGTTTTAACGGATTTTAATAGTTTTTAAGTGTTTAAAAATAGTTAAAATAGGTTTTAAAATTTTTAAAAATAGTTTTTAGCTTAATTAGGTAATTTTTGAGGTTTACAAACTATTAGATCTTGTTTAGGGCTTTTTAATATTTAATTGTGATTTTTAGGGCTTTAATTAGCATTAAAAAGTCATTATTTAGTTAATTAAAAGGTTTTAGCAAGTTTGGATTTTTTGTAAACTCTTAGAATATTATTGTGGATTTTTAGTAATTTTTAGGAATTTTTAGGTTAAAATTTTAATTTTTGTAGTTTTACGGTTTTACGTTTACGCCTTTTTCGTCGTAGTTTAATCCGTCTTCGTAACCGTCTTATCTTTCCTTTCTCATTTCTAATTTCTTTTCTTCTTAATAAAATCATCAAACAATTAATCATCATTCATTACACAACACACTAGCCTCCTCGAGAACGAACTCACCTAATTGGGTCATAACTTGTGGCTTTCCTAAATCACTCGTTAATACTTGCCCTATTTACGCTCTTTTTCCTAGAGGGGCAAAAACACTACATCAACTAACAATCTCCCCCTTTTTGATGATGACAAACAAGTAAACCGCAACGAATATTAAAATGTATAAGTTACTCGTTTACACTTACTTCTCCCCCTTTTGTTGAATCAAAAAGGTAGTCATCGATAGCACGTCATTTGAAGAAGGAAAGAATTGACGTCACGAGAGCTTGCATTCGAAAGGTAGTCATCGACTTACAGAGAACATGCATTCAAAAAGCTAATCATCCATTGTGATTTTCGGTTGATAAGCGAGAATCCAAACCATAAACCCATCATACAAAAATATTGAGTTTGCGTCATCCTAGTGAAGTCTTCAATCACCATAGGTTAACCAACTCCAAGCATAATAATATGCTTATCTACCAGTGTCCAAAATGCATTACTTGCAAGATGTTGAATGAAATTTGAGTGAGTCAACGATCGCAAATGTAATGACTTGAACTCTTGCAAATGCTCCCCTTGATATGAGTTCCCCTTGCTTGAGGCACCAACAAAGCAAGAATAGTGACGAGCTACAAAAATGGGTTAGAAGTGTCATGCAAAACAAAGTTAGTGGACAAGAGCATATGCATAATGAGATGTCACCCAAACGGAGTTAGCTTTAAACAACTCGAGTAAAAAAAAGAGGGACTCGAGAGAAAGCTAAAACAATCTTAACTTTTAGAAGTGTCCAAAAATATGACAAATTAAGAAAAATAAGAGGGCTATTAGAAAGAAAATAGAACCCAACTTATTTTGGTGACACCAAAAAAATATATAAAGAGGACTAAGAGAGAAAAGAGATGTCCAATTTAAGAGAAAAATATTGTCGAGAGAACATACTCCACTTTTAATATTTTAGCAAGAAATACCAAATCAAAGAGAGTATGACAATGACAAAAAAATAAGATCCCATATAGTCGAAAAGAGAGGAAGAATGACTATGATGGAAAAAGAAAACGAGGATGATAAACAAGTCGTTTGCACAAACAATGACAAACATTGGAGAAATAAGTGTGTACGCGATGCTATCAATCCAAAAAAACAAAGGAGAGGATCTTGACAAGATCAATTCACAATTGTTGGAATAGAGGTAGAAAAGAAACATCCATACCAATTGTAATGATAATATGTCAAAGAGTAAAAAGCTTAGAATTTTTGGAATCACCCAAGAAAATTCAAGATTTAACCATCAACTCTCAAAAAACAAGATGAGGATTTTGAGGAAATCAATTCAAAATTGTTGGAATAGAGGTAGAAAAGAAATATCCAAGAATTTGAAGATATCATCTCAAGGGGTTAAAAACTTAGAATTGATGGAATCACACATACTAATTGTAAATTTTAACCGCAATAAACTTTCAACAAAGAAGAACAAAAATATCTCAACCTAGAGACATTTTTGACCAAAAAAAACCAAAAGCGGATAAATCGACGCTTAAAAAAAATATTCTGGATATAAGACATTATAGGCAAGGATGCTTATGAATGTCGACACCAAATGGTGTTTAGCATACGACAAACTACATGCTCAAAGTTTCGTAGCTCTTCTCAATCATTATGAATGTTCAAAGAACAATTACATGATGAGGAAAGGGTGAGGCTCGACTCAACTTAGTTTAGAAAGAATAGAAGAAAGTGACTCGACTTAGAAGAGCATGATTAAAATGAATTGAGAGAGACTCAACAAAGAAGTTAAGGATAACTTCACGAAACGAGAGAAGAAACTCAAAAGAGAAGAAAAGAGGGAATCTTCAAGAAAACTCGTCAAAAGAGAAAAAAAAACAAAACGAACAAGGGACTCAATGGCCACGGTTCGTTAAATAGGTCCGTGGTTCATTATCAATAATGAGACCCAAGGTTATTTGAGGAACCGTGGACATTGGGTGTCCAAAAATAATTATCGACTCAAAGGAAAATCACTTGGTCAAACGATTTAACATAATATGCTAAAAGGCTTGAAAGTCGATGCTTCGAATATGACTTTTAACAATTGCAATTGCAAGTTAAAATTGCTTGAATATTTCAAAAGAAACATTTTAAGTTGTCAATCTTACTAGGAGACGAATTAGATATAAATCTAACCTTCCTTGACAACCGAGTGAGAAAATAAAGAAGAAAAGAAAGATCACTAGAATAACGAGATCCAAGACTCAAAGAAAAATCATGTTGAAAAATATGAAAGGGAATACAAGAGAATAAAGATCATACAAAGATGTATGAAAAGACAAGCCTAAAACTTAAGCATAATTTTAATCTTAGTTATACTAGAATCCTAAGATTTGCTTAGATTGAGTGTCTTATTAATAAGCAATACACATGCTTAATTAGAAGACAAGGTGGTGGCGGAATTTGGTGGAGAATGAGAGTGTGGGTAAGAGATGTTTTCACAATGCCTTGTGACGTTTAGGTGGTGGTGAAAGGTTTAGGGGGAGTTATGTTCTCCAAAGGTAAAATAGGTGATGTGGGTGAATCTGGTGGGGTAAAAGGTGAAGTCACCAAGGGTTCAACAAAGTCATTCTCAATGGGAACGCTTTGGATAGGTTGAGGTTGGGTAGTCACATCCAAGAGAGTACTAGGAGTGAAGGGTGAGGTTAGCTCATTCATTCTAGATTGGAATGAAGAGGAGGTAGAACCATGTGAATGGTTGGTATCATGGGTTGAGGTAGTCTTGCATGGTGCAAGAGGTGGTGAGGGTGATGAAGAGATGAGAATGGGCATAATCTCATTCTTAGGTGTGGCAAAAGGTGAAGAGTTAAGTTTAGGCAACTTAATCTTGATTTTAAGGTTCCACTTTGAAGAGGAGGTTTTGGGTGATTTTGAGCTTCTTGTAGAAACCATGGTTGTAATGAAGGGTAAATATGAGTGGTTTGAAGTGTGAAGAACATGGTTAACAAGGAGGGTTTAAAAGGATGAGGGGTTCATAAAAGTTTTTAAACAAAGATTCCAAAGGGTGTTGGAACAATTGGGAAGTTTCAGAAAACCCAAATTTAACCGACAGTTCCATATTTGATATGGAGCCACGGTCTATCTAAAGAACCGCCTACAGAGGCTTGGTTTAGGTGGTGAATGGAGGATTTTCCAATTCAGCAAATCCTAATGTTCTAGTCTAACTTATCATAAAGTCATGCTTAAGAGCAATAAAAACTAGAACACACACAAAGGAAAAACACATAGGTTCAATAGCATGTAGGAAGAAAGTTAAGAAAAACCTAATGGCTACAAAAGAAAAATACTCCTAATGACATACAAATTTCATCAAAGTAAACTATCATTAGTCATATATAGGAAGAGCCATTTAGCCAATTTAGAGAATGAGTATGAGACTATCACTAGAGGTGCTCAATTAAGGCTAAACATGACCATTTTTACGAGTTATACACCAATTCAACTTCCCACATGGAAGTAATTCAACCGTTAGGTCAAATTAAGATCCTAGTGCATAAATTCTCTAGTAGTCATTCTCAAGTTAGACAAACTAGTAGTCATTCTCAAGTTAGACAAAATGTAATTCCAACATTTGCCTAATAAAGTTTAGCAAGGATGAAACTTGCATGGCGACACAATGCATAACCTAAAGGGGTTTAAGAATGCACCATTGCATATCTTGACAAAAGAGTCTAGTTAAGGTTATTTACCTTAATATATCTTGAGGCCAATAACATTAAATTGTACAAACCAAGTTTACACAATTTGTTAGAACACTCTTGATTGGTCTTTCGGAAATGACACATTTACCAATTGCATTGCAATGTAAATTACTTGAGTATTTTGGATGAAACATCCAAGTTGTCAAACCGACTCCATTGTGAATTATAAGCAATTATTAAACAAAACATGTCTAATAATTTGAACAAGTAGATGTTAATCCTATATGCAATGCACACATAATGTTGCAACTAAAATGCAAGAAATCTAGCATACATCCTAATTAGAAAAAACTAGATACTAACAAATACCAAGCAAGGCACAAGAGACTAGACATATAAGCAATACTACTACAAATAGCAAGGAACACTTAATAATGTCTACATATAATAATAACACACAAGGAAACACACACAAACAATTAGCTTAACACATAAAAGCATTCGTCCATGTTTTGAGTGTTAGATACAACAAAGTATTCATAGCTTGATTTTATTTGAAAATAGTCTTTGACCCATTTAAAATTTAATTAAGTTTAACACTTTGTAAATATATCAAATTTCAAAGATATATCACCAAGAGATGTCCAACTTAATAGAAAAGAGTAAAACATAAGTTTTACGACAAACCGACGCTCAATACTTTGGACAAATATGAAACTTAGAAACCATCCAAATTTTAAATTTTGAATAAAGGTTTGGAAGCATTTTTAATTGAAAGAAAGTTCAATTACGTTCGAAATGACGGGTGGCACGACTTCTACGGACTTACGGTTGATTTTATATGATTTTTCAAAGTTTTCAAAAATCTGTGTCGGACTGACCGTGGTTCCTTATTGATAAGGAACCGTGGGGAATAGATAAAGAACCGCGTCCAGAGGACAAAAATGGGGTTTTTGGCCAAAATCATTTGGTAACTTTTTGGAAGGACTTAGGACTCTAAAAATCATTTTAGACACATAGAACTCGTATTTTAGAGTTAATTATGACACAAAAGATTTTTATACTTCCAAACATGAAAAGATTTAATTCAAGCTATTATACAAAGTTTATTTAACACCAAAACTTGTACGAATAAAACAACAAAACACATTTCATAAGTAATCACTCTTCATGAACAATTTGATACAAAGATCGTCTCTATTTTTAAAAACCGTTTTCATTTTAAAAACCATTTGTTTTGAAAAAGAGAGCAAAGATCGATCCAAGCTTTAAAGTACAATATACTTCAAAGATCTTGAATAACCTCGCTCTGATACCAATTGTAGAAACTAGAAGGGGGGGTTTGAATAGTTTCTAGTTCATTTTCAAAACATTTCGTTTATTCCACTGGCCGTTGTTCCTTAAATATCACTGCGGTTCCTTATCAATAAAGAACCGCGGGCTCAATAAAGAACCGCCTACAGTGGATGCCAAATATTGATACGTTGTAAACCTTGACAATCGTTTGTATCAAATTCTAGATTAAGCGTGACTAGATATGAGATGTGTTTGTAATAGATAATAACTATAAATAAGGAAACACACAAACACATCAAATCAAGTGTACATCAAGCAATAGTCTAAACACTAAGCACACACGTACTAAGCCTTAGCTTTTCCGCAACTAAGTTGTTTAGACTAAAGGATGCACACTTGACCATAATCTAAACACGAAGCACACACGTACTAAGCCTTAGCTTTTCCGCAACTTAGATGTTTAGATTAAGAGATGCACACAACACACAAAATATAAATACATCTATAATAGTAAAGACATAAATGTAAAGGAAAGTACCGACACGATGATTTATAGTGGTTCGGTCACGAAGCTCCTCTTCGCCCTACTCCACTCCTCGAGTACACCTTACTCGAGAGTTACTTCACTAGTCAACAAAACTCCTTTCAAGGCGGAGAAAACTATACACGCCGCTTACACATTTCCGACACTAAGCTAGATGTCGAGTCCTAATCTTAGGTAGGACCAATCTACACAACGTTTCCCACTTCACCTTTTATTGACAAAAGGCTAGATGTCGAGTTCTAATCGAAAGGTAGAACCAATCTTCACAACGTTGCCTACTTCACCATTTTACGACACAAGGCTAGATGTCGAGTTCTAATCGAAAGGTAGAACCAATCTTCACGACTCTTCACCTTGAAGCTAAGTGAAAACTTCACTAGACACAACTACATCACTTTATAGTTTAGTGAGAACTCACAAGACACAACCACATCACTTTATAGTTTAGTGAGAACTCACAACTCTTACCTATTACAAATCAATAAAACACATATCCAAGTGTACACATTTAACTTGGATCTACACAACATAAATCCAAGTATACACATATACAATGGATTTACACAAGACTTAATCCAAGTATTCATAAATACAATGGATTAACACAACTAATACAAGTATTCACAAATACATTGGATCTACACAATATTGATCCAAGTATACCCATATACATTGGATCTACACAAGATTGATCCACGTATACACATATACATTAGATCTACACAAGACACAAATAAAAATGATGAACATGATGATCTTCATCAAGACTTCATCTTTAATCACATCACAAATGTGTGAGTGATCTTCTCTTTTCACTTAAGAGGATGAGGAGATTGAAGGAGAGAATCACATCTTAAACAAGATTAATCTAAACTAACTAATCAAGGGTTTAAAGATGTTTTTGAAGAAACTGTGCAAAAAGGGTTGAAAGAAAATCTAGAAATGATCCACTATTTATAAGGCAACATTGCAACGGTCAAAAACACCAGCGGTTCCTTATCTCTACTTGCGGTTCCTTATCAATAAGGAACTGCGGGTTCCTTTAAGGAACCTCCGCGTTGGAGTCCGTGCAAATTTGTCCTTTAGTAGGGATATGCCATCTGGGGTAGTTTATACCCTCAAAGGATATTCCTTTGGCATATGGAATATGCCAAATTCAAATTAAAGAATATTCTTTGGAATATACCTTAGGGAATATTCTTTGGAATATTCTAAATTCAAATTTCAATTTTTCTTTTTAATAAAACATTTTCTTAAAAATAAAGTTTATTAAAAATTACTTTGTCACTTTGTATAAAAGTGAGTTTTAAGAAAATATTAATCCTTGATCACTTAGTTAGGTTAATGACAAGTTTATTCATACCTTGAGTGATTCATGCCGAATGCGATCTTGGAGGTGAGAGAAGTATACAAAAGTATTATTGAGTGATTACGAGTACCTTAACATTTTACATAATGTATTACGAATTATACGTTTGTCATCAACAAAACACAAAGAGATTATATCGACAAAACATCGTAATGTTTGCACTAACATAGGGGTTTTCATACAAAAGGGATTTGAATCCCACGCGCCCCAAATAATCCGCAGTTATTTCGCGATGTAGAAGATGGCACCAAAAAGACCACGTGGCAACCATTCACGTCATACCCCTCTCTGATTGGTTGATTTTTTTTCAACCAATCATTGAACCAATGAAAACCATCCACATAAGTAGCAAACTAACACAACTAGCACACTTTGGTGCCAACCTAGCGATCCGTGTGACCGAGGGGTGGTTTTCAGCCCTTGATCAAGAAAGAGAAGAAGAATAGAAGATCGAATGGCCTGGAATTGATTTCGGCTCAACAAACTTTCTCAAGAAGGCCTTGGGTTTGCCTATAAAAACCCCCAAAAATATTGTAATTTGCATCCCTTTTCTTTCTTGTAGTGTTATAATGTTAATTTTAGTGTTAGAAAATTGTATTTTTCATATTTACAGTATTGTAATATTTTTATGAATTAATAAAAGTTAATTTTAGATTTGGTATCTCATTTGTGTTTTACTATTACTATTTAAATAACTTTGATTTACCTGATAAAATAAATTGATATTATAATTTTCAATCTTTCATTTAAACTTTCTTAATAGTTTATATGATTGATTAAGTGAGATTAGGATAAAAAGTCTAACATACTGTTGGTTCGAGATGATTAAGTGGTGGTTCGTGATGGTGGTTTGATTGTGGTGGTATCGTTTTAAGTTCAAAGGTGGTTCTGCGCTAACCTTCTGCATCAATGGTTATCTTATTTAAGGTTAATCTCATTTTCTATATTTTTATAAGTTTTTTTAGTTTATAATGATAATTGATAATGTGTGAATCTGCTTATGTGTATGTTAATTTGTGAACCTGTGTGAATTGATAAGTCTGGTCATTGTAGTAATTAGTTAATTAAATTTGATAAAGTTTGTTTATTAGTTCTGATATTCTAATCTGTTTGATCATTTAAGTTTATGTTTGTTATTTAAGAATTTGTTTAAATTTGTTTGGGATATTTGCTGATATAGATCTGCTTGAATCGTGTGATTATACTAATATTTGAGGTTTGGTTTTGAATCTGTTTATCATAACCTTTGGATATTGAGATTTAATTGGTTTGAGGAGCTTAATAATACTGAGAGTGATTTATTATACTGCTAAAATGATTAGATTCAACATTCTTAGTGAGAAGATTGGTTTAACTGGGGTTTAGATTCAGTAAGGTTTGAATCTTATATGTTAGCCGATTTACCTAGTACTCTATCTGTTGCCTCATTCTGATTTGCTGATTTGCATCTCTTGATAATGGTTGTTTGTTTTTGTTAGAGTATATTTGTTGAGATTGTATTTCCCTACTTAGTATTTGTTTAGTTTGATTACTTGTTTATTTAGGAATATTGATTTGGCTGTAGTAGTTTATTACTGAATTTAATTGAATACTTGTTGTGTGATTTTATTAGTATGTGACTGACTGTTTAGGACTATTTCTGAATCAGTCTGGTGGTTTATTCTTGCTTTAGTTATTGGTTTAATGAATTAGATTGCTTAATTTAGTAAACTGATAGTACTAGTGTTAACTGATTCGAGCTTATCTCTTGATTATTGACCAGCACTCCTCATTTGGGAGTGTTTGGTTTGTTTATGTACCAAAAATCTGTTCAAAATAAATAAATCACAAAAACGTCCTTCCTAGGACTCGAACCCGAGACCTCTCGGATAATAGCCTTTCACCCCAACCATTAGGGGTAGCATACGTTTTTATTTAAATTCGCTTTATGTATTAAATATATGATAGATAGTTTGAGTTTTTATATAAACGTTTGTTTTTAGTTCTTTTTTATTTTCTTTCAAGTTTATTTTACTAAAACGTTTAATTGGATTATCATAAGTTCAACTTTTAACATTTTAAATAAATTAGTTTTCAATAAGTTAATGAAAATAAAAATATTAGTTTTAATTACTTTTTTATTAAAATTGCTTATTGTTAATTTTGGTAAAAATTATATTAGTTTAAATAAAATAAGTCTTTAAATAAATAAATTAATATTATATATTTTTTAAATTTAATATAGTTTTTAAATTGATTAAAATAATTTGCATTTAAATAGTTTTGTTTAGATAATTTGTTTCATTTAAAAGGTAAAATAAAGTTTAAACAGATTAAAATTAGTTTCATTTTGTCTTTTAGATTTAATTTTGGGATAAGATTCATGTACTTTAGGATTTAAAATTTGTAGGATTATAATTAGATAAAAAAAACCGAAACCAAATTCAAATCAATTGTCCTAATCAAATCGAAAGTCTCAAATTCACAAGTTCATTGTATACAACGAACTGGGATCACTCTCTGTTCAATTTATTCGTCTTTAGCTTATTTTTGGATTATTACCTTTTCCTAAAGGTAATTTTCTAAATTTGCTTTATAACGTATTTAATTAAAATACACCGACACTTCCCAATACATCAAAAAATTTGGTGTCGCTGCCGGGGATCTTGTGTACGATTCGTTCGTGGAGATTTGTTGATCGTTGATTTGAAGACCCTTTCCGTCCTCGGAAAGTTTTGTTATTTTTCTGTTATTATAGTATATATCGTTTTTCGTGTTTTTTGTTATTACTATATTGTATTACGTAGAACAATAAATATACCTATTTCCAAATAAGATCTTAGTTGGGATTTCATCATCTAGTTATTGTATTCGAATCCAAAACAAAAAAAATAAAGGCAAAATAGATAAATACTAATAAAAAGTTTGAACTCGATTTATACAAACTATAAGGTGGGTATAAGGCGACGAGCTATAAAAGGCCGTATAAGGAAAAAGGCTTTTAAGTGCTATGTGCCACCTCGTTTCCCCGCTTGCTTGTGTGTATATTGAGAGGGACGACCGATTATTGGTTTGCCGGCTCAAGTAGTATTAAATCTTATTTTTGTTGTTTACTTATTGAACCTCGAGACGTTTAGGTTTTCACCTACGTTTCAAAGTCGACCGAGGGTAGATTACTTCCATAGTAATTATCCTTATTCCTTGTTTTTATCAATCTTTTGATTGAGTAATACCAAATAAAAATACCAAAAATAATATTCTTCTAATCTAATTTCTTTTCTTCAATCCTCTAAATTCTCGTCACTTTGGTTTATGCAATTACGATCTAATCGACTTTTGATTAATCACGATAGGCTTGAAAACATTCCTCGTAGAAATAGAAATCGTCAACAACGAATAGTGGAACCCGAGCTTCCACCTATTGTTATAGAGATGGCCGATAACCGAAGAATGGAGGAATTGCTCCGTGCACCCACCGAAGGGTACGGGGAAGCAATCGTTGTGCCGGCTATTTTGGCGGATCATTATGAGATTAATACGGTTATTTTATCACTCATTTGTGCCGACCAATTTCGTGGCAATGAGACCGATAACCCGCACTCTCACATTCGGAATTTTCTTCGTATCACCTCGACTCTCAAGTTTAGAGATGTGCCGAATGACGCGATTAAGCTCA
This sequence comes from Glebionis coronaria, assembly GCA_025667525.1. Taxonomy (NCBI): domain Eukaryota; kingdom Viridiplantae; phylum Streptophyta; class Magnoliopsida; order Asterales; family Asteraceae; genus Glebionis; species Glebionis coronaria. The sequence goes on along the minus strand of CM046877.1, from coordinate 267,902,095 downwards.
TGCTTTTTTCGTACTCGCTCGAGGGGAATGCTAAAAGCTGGTATGAAAAAGAACCACCGGGTTCGATTTTGACATGGGATGATTTAGTGTCTAAGTTTATGAATTATTTCTTTCCACCATCCAAAACAACTCGCTTTAAAAATGAGATCACTAGATTTGAACAAAAAGTGCATGAATCGTTTGGAGATGCTTGGGAAAGGTTTAAAGATTTGTTAAGACAATATCCACACCACGGTTTCACGGAGTTACATCAAATAAATATTTTTTATAATGGACTTAATATGGTTGAACAAGATTCTTTAAATGCCGCTGCGGGTGGTAATCTTTTAAGAAAACTCCGAGAGACGCGTGGGGTATCATTGAAAATAAGTCTAGAGTGCAATATTCACGAAACACACTGGTTGTTTCCAATGTGAATTCATCTAATACCGAGATTGCTAGATTGGACTCTAAGATTGACACGATTTTGAATGAGATTAGGAAGAATCCTCATGGATCGATTAATATAGTTGAGAATTTTTGTGTATCATGTGGTGGAGCACATCCGAATTATGCTTGTTCAACCACGGGGTTTGATCAAGCTAGTGCTTTTGCCGCGACGAGAACTTATGGCCCTAACGGTCAAGCTCCTCGTCAAAATCATGTTGCTCCACCGGTTCAAAATAGATACAACAATGGAAACAATGGGAATAATTTTAACCGTGGTAACCAAGGTGTTAGTGCAAACATTACGATGTTTAATCAAGATGATCCCTTTATGTTTTGGTGATGACAAACGTATAACTCGCAATACATAATGTAAAATGTGTAAGGTACTCGTAATCACTCAAGCATACTTATGTATATTTCTCTCGACACCTTGAAGATTACATTCGTCATGAAAGACAAGAAGGACGCGTGGTTCTCTTATAGAACACGCGGTTCCTTAGAGATATCGAACCGCGAGAAGATATAGAACCGCGGGCAGTCAAGCCGGTTTAGGCTTACTCAAGATTTTTGGAAGCTTCTAGAAGATGGAGGGAAACTAATAAATTCAAAATTCAAATTTTGAATTTACTTCTAGAAGATGGAGGGAAGAAAATAAATTCAAATTTTGAATTTTGAATTTGGGCTCCAAGAATATAATTTTGAATTTACTTCTAGAAGATGGAGGGAAGAAAATAAATTCAAATTTCAAATTTTGAATTTGGGCTCCAAGAATATAATACACTCTCCAAGGCAAGAGTTGACTATAAATAGAATACTATTCTCTTCCATTTTTCTTGAGGAAAACAACACAAAAACCTTCCAACATCCCATTCCTCATTTGCCTCATCCTCCTCAAGAGCAATGAGAAGAACACTTTCACCCTTGTGAAGTGTTAGTGTCTAGAGTCATAACATGATGAAGATCTCTCTAGACCAAGTCATGATTATTGTCTTCCTACTATGTATATGTAGAAGATCCAAGTTGTGGGTACACTTGGATGTGTTTGTAAGGGTAGAATATCCAAGAGATGGGTATCCTTAGATTAGGTGTTAGTTGTGTAGATCCAAGTCTTGTTAGTACTTGGATATAGTGTTAGAATTATAGATCTAAGTGTTGTGTGCTTAGATCTATATGGTTTATGTGTTTAGGCTATAAAACACAAGGTTTGTTATGTTGGGCCATAAAACATAACTAGTGGGTAGATTAGTTTGTGTCTTGGTAGTTCTCACTAAACTCTAAAGTGATGTGGTTGTGTCTTGTGAGTTCTCACTAAACTTTAAAGTGATTAGTAGTTGTGTTGTGCGAAGTTACCACTTAGCTTCAAAGTGAAGAGTCGTGAAGATTGGTTCTAGCTTTCGATTAGAACTCGACATCTAGCCTTGTGTCGTTAAATGGTGAAGTGGGCAACGTTGTGTAGATTGGTCCCACCTAAGATTAGGACTCGACATCTAGCTTAGTGTCGGAAATGTGTAAGCGACGTGTATGGTTTTCTCCGCCTTGAAAGGAGTTTTGTTGACTAGTGAAGTAACTCTCGAGTAAGGTGTACTCGAGGAGTGGAGTAGGGCGAAGAGGAGCTTTGTGACCGAACCACTATAAATCATCGTGTCGGTACTTTCCTTTACATTTATGTCCTTACTATTATATATGTATTTATATGTTGTGTGTTGTGTGCATCTCATAATCTAAACATCTAAGTTGCGGAAAAGCTAAGGCTTAGTACGTGTGTGCTTCGTGTTTAGATTATGGTCAAGTGTACATCACTTAGTCTAAACATCCTAGTTGCGGAAAAGCTTATGCTTAGTACGTGTGTGCTTAGTGTTTAGACTATTGCTTAATGTACTCTTGATTTGATGTGTTTGTCTGTTTACTTACTTGTAGTATTTATCTTTCAATCAAACACATCTCATATCTAGTCAAGCTTGATCGAGAATTTGATACAAAGGTTGTCAAAGTTTAACATGTAACAAAAGGTTAAGTTCACTGTCGGCGGTTCCCTAAATGGACCGGCGGTTCTTTATTGATAAAGAACCGCGGGTACACATAAGAAACCGCACACGGTGGATTAAGCCGAAATGTTTTGAAAACTAACTAGAAACTATTCAACCCCCCCCCCCTTCTAGTTTCTACAATTGGTATCAGAGCGAGGTTATTCAAGATCTTTGAAGTATATTGTACTTTAAAGCTTGGATCGATCTTTGCTCTCTTTTTCAAAACAAATGGTTTTTAAAATGAAAACGGTTTTTAAAAATAGAGACGATCTTTGTATCAAATTGTTCATGAAGAGTGATTACTTATGAAATGTGTTTTGTTGTTTCATTCGTACAAGTTCTGGTGTTAAATAAACTTTGTATAATAGCTTGAATTAAATATTTTCATGTTTGGAAGTATAAAAATCTTTTGTGTCATAATTAACTCTAAAATACGAGTTCTATGTGTCTAAAATGATTTTTTAGAGTCCTAAGTCCTTCCAAAAAGTTACCAAATGATTTTGGCCAAAAACCCCATTTTTGTACTCTGGACGCGGTTCTTTATCCCCACGGTTCCTTATCAATAAGGAACCACGGTTAGTCCGACACAGATTTTTGAAAACTTTGAAAAATCATATAAAATCAACCGTAAGTCCGTAGAAGTCGTGCCACCCGTCATTTCGAACGTAATTGAATTTTCTTTCAATTAAAAATGCTTCCAAACCTTTATTCAAACTTTAAAATTTGGATGGTTTCTAAGTTCCATACTTTTTCCAAAGTATTGAGCGTCGGTTTGTCGTAAAACTTGTGTTTTACTCTTTTTTATTAAGTTGGACATCTCTTGGTGATATATCTTTGAAAATTGATATATTTACAAAGTGTTAAACTTAATTAAATCTTAAATGGGTCAAAGACTATTTTCAAATAAAATCAAGCTATGAATACTTTGTTGTATCTAACACTCAAAACATGGACGAATGATTTTATGTGTTAAGCTAATTGTTTGTGTGTGTTTCCTTGTGTGTTATTATTATATGTAGACATTATTAAGTGATCCTTGTTATTTGTAGTAGTATTTCTTATATGTCTAGTCTCTTGTGCCTTGCTTGGTATTTGTTAGTATCTAGTTTTTTCTAATTAGGATGTATGCTAGATTTCTTGCATTTTAGTTGCAACATTATGTGTGCATTGCATATAGGATTAACATCTCTTGGTTTACAAATATTACATAAACATTTTGTACACCTTGGAATGTTCTTTAACACTTTTAGGTTTGAAAGCTTTGGGAGCTTGTCAAATCTTTTTATATGGGTCGTCTTACTCGATCATTGTCTTATTAGTTCAAGTAGATTAATGTCTCACTATAAAACATGAAACACCCTTTAAAAATCTTAGCTATTTTCTCATAAAGGAGTGTTAATGGTAATCAAGAAATATTTCAAATATATATCAATTCATTATTCAAATTATGATTGATATCATTATCGAATCTAATTGACATATTTTTAGTGTAGACATGAATGTGGGCTATTAATAATATACATCAGATCATAACTCACACTTGTTTTGACGATGGTATATTGAATCTACTTGTTCAAATTATTAGACATGTTTTGTTTAATAATTGCTTATAATGCACAATGGAGTCGGTTTGACAACTTGGATGTTTCATCCGAAATACTCAAGTAATTTACATTGCAATGCAATTGGTAAATGTGTCATTTCCGAAAGACCAATCAAGAGTGTTCTAACAAATTGTGTAAACTTGGTTTGTACAATTTAATGTTATTGGCCTCAAGATCTATTAAGGTAAATAACCTTAACTAGACTCTTTTGTCAAGATATGCAATGGTGCATTCTTAAGCCCCTTTAGGTTATGCATTGTGTCGCCATGCAAGTTTCATCCTTGCTAAACTTTATTAGGCAAATGTTGGAATTACATTTTGTCTAACTTGAGAATGACTGCTAGAGAATTTATGCACTAGGATCTTAATTTGACCTAACGGTTGAATTACTTCCATGTGGGAAGTTGAATTGGTGTATAACTCGTAAAAATGGTCGTGTTTACCCTTAATTGAGCACCTCTAGTGATAGTCTCATACTCATTCTCTAAATTGGCTAAATGGCTCTTCCTATATATGACTAATGATAGTTTACTTTGATGAACTTTGTATGTCATTAGGAGTATTTTTATTTTGTAGCCATTAGGTTTTTCTTAACTTTCTTCCTACGTGCTATTGAACCTATGTGTTTTTCCTTTGTGTGTGTTCTAGTTTTTATTGCTCTTAAGCATGACTTTATGATAAGTTAGACTAGAACATTAGGATTTGCTGAATTGGAAAATCCTCCATTCACCACCTAAACCAAGCCTCTGTAGGCGGTTCTTTAGATCGACCGCGGCTCCATATCAAATATGGAACTGTTGTTGGAGATAAAGAACCGCGGGCAGAAGCTCTTAAATTCGGGTTTTCTAAAACTTCCCAATTGTTCCAACACCCTTTGGAATCTTTATTTCAAAACTTTTATGAACCCCTCATCCTTTTAAACCCTCCTTGTTAACCATGTTCTTCACACTTCAAACCACTCATATTTACCCTTCATTATAACCATGGTTTCTACAAGAAGCTCAAAATTACCCAAAACCTCCTCTTCAAAGAGGAACCTCAAAATCAAGATTAAGTTGCCCAAACTTAACTCTTCACCTTTTTCCACACCTAAGAATGAGATTGTGCCCATTCTCATCTCTTCATCACCCTCACCACCTCTTGCACCATGCAAGACTACCTCAACCCATGGTACCAACCATTCATATGGTTCTACCTCCTTTTCATTCCAATCTAGAATGAATGAGCTAACCTCACCCTTCACTCCTAGTACTCTCTTGGATGTGACTACCCAACCTCAACCTATCCAAAGCGTTCCCATTGAGAATGACTTTGTTGAACGCTTGGTGACTTCACCTTTTACCCCACCAGATTCACCCACATCACCCATTTTACCTTTGGAGAACATTACTCCCCCTAAACCTTTCACCACCACCTAAACGTCACAAGGCATTGTGGAAACATCTCTTACCCACACTCTCATTCTCCACCAAATTCTGCCACCACCTTGTCTTCTAATTAAGCATGTGTATTGCTTATTAATAAGACACTCAATCTAAGCAAATCTTAGGATTCTAGTATAACTAAGATTAAAATTATGCTTAATTTTTAGGCTTGTCTTTTCATACATCTTTGTATGATCTTTATTCTCTTGTATTTCCTTTCATATTTTTCAACATGATTTTTCTTTGAGTCTTGGATCTCGTTATTCTAGTGATCTTTCTTTTCTTCTTTATTTTCTCACTCGGTTGTCAAGGAAGGTTAGATTTATATCTAATTCATCTCCTAGTAAGATTGACAACTTAAAATGTTTCTTTTGAAATATTCAAGCAATTTTAACTTGCAATTGCAATTTTTAAAAGTCATATCCGAAGCATTGACTTTCAAGCCTTTTAGCATATTATGTTAAATTGTTTGACCAAGTGATTTTCCTTTGAGTCGATAATCATTTTTGGACACCCAATGTCCACGGTTCCTCAAATAACCTTGGGTCTCATTATTGATAATGAACCACGGACCTATTTAACGAACCGCGGCCATTGAGTCCCTTGTTCGTTTTGTTTTTTTTTTCTCTTTTGAAGAGTTTTCTTGAAGATTCCCTCTTTTCTTCTCTTTTGAGTTTCTTCTCTCGTTTCGTGAAGTTATCCTTAACTTCTTTATTGTGTCTCTCTCAATTCATTTTAATCATGCTCTTCTAAGTCGCGTCACTTTCTTCTATTCTTTCTAAACTAAGTTGAGTCGAGCCTCACCCTTTCCTCATCATGTAATTGTTCTTTGAACATTCATAATGATTGAGAAGAGCTACGAAACTTGAGCATGTATTTTATCGTATGCTAAACACCATTTGGTGTCGACATTCATAAGCATCCTTGCCTATAATGTCTTATATCCATAATATTTTTTAAGCGTCGATTTATCCGCTTTTGTTTTTTTTTGGTCAAAAATGTCTCTAGGTTGAGATATTTTTGTTCTTCTTTGTTGAGAGTTTATTGCGGTTAAAATTTACAATTAGTATGTGTGATTCCATCAATTCTAAGTTTTTAACCCCTTGAGATGATATCTTCAAATTATTGGATATTTCTTTTCTACCTCTATTCCAACAATTTTGAATTGATTTCCTCAAAATCCTCTTCTTGTTTTTTGAGAGTTGATGGTTAAATCTTGAATTTTCTTGGGTGATTCCAAAAATTCTAAGCTTTTTACTCTTTGACATATTATCATTACAATTGGTATGGATGTTTCTTTTCTACCTCTATTCCAACAATTGTGAATTGATCTTGTCAAGATCCTCTCCTTTGTTTTTTTGGATTGATAGCATCGCGTGCACACTTATTTCTCCAATGCTTGTCATTGTTTGTGCAAACGACTTGTTTATCATCCTCGTTTTCTTTTTCCATCATAGTCATTCTTCCTCTCTTTTCAACTATATGGGATCTTATTTTTTTGTCATTGTCATAGTCTCTTTGATTTGGTATTTCTTGCTAAAATATTAAAAGTGGAGTATGTTCTCTCGACAATATTTTTCTCTTAAATTGGACATCTCTTTTCTCTCTTAGTCCTCTTTATATATTTTTTTGGTGTCACCAAAATAAGTTGGGTTCTATTTTCTTTCTAATAGCCCTCTTATTTTTCTTAATTTGTCATATTTTTGACACTTCTAAAAGTTAAGATTGTTTTAGCTTTCTCTCGAGTCCCTCTTTTTTTTACTCGGGTTGTTTAAAGCTAACTCCGTTTGGGTGACATCTCATTATGCATATGCTCTTGTCCACTAACTTTGTTTTGCAGGACACTTCTAACCCATTTTTGTAGCTCGTCACTATTCTTGCTTTGTTGGTGCCTCAAGCAAGGGGAGCTCATATCAAGGGGAGCATTTGCAAGAGTTCAAGTCATTACATTTGCGATCGTTGACTCACTCAAATTTCATTCATCGAACATCTTGGAAGTAATGTATTTTGGACACTGGTAGATAAGCATATTATTATGCTTGGAGTTGGTTAACCTATGGTGATTGAAGACTTCACTAGGATGATGCAAACTCAATATTTTTGTATGATGGGTTTATAGTTTGGATTCTCGCTTATCAACCGAAAACCACAATGGATGATTAGCTTTTTGAATGCATGGTCTCTCGAAGTCGATGACTACCTTTCGAATGCAAGCTCTCGTGACGTCAATTCTTTCCTTCTTCAAATGACGTGCTATCGATGACTACCTTTTTGATTCAACAAAATGGGGAGAAGTAAGTGTAAACGAGTAACTTATACATTTTAATATGCGTTGCGGATTACTTGTTTGTCATCATCAAAAAGGGGGAATTGTTAGTGCAAACATTACGATGTTTTGTCGATAAAATCTCTTTGTGTTTGGTTGATGACAAACGTATAATTCGCAATACATTATGTAATATGTTAAGGTACTCGTAATCACTCAATAATACTTTTGTATACTTCTCTCACCTCCAAGATCGCATTCGGCATGAATCACTCAAGGTATGAATAAACTTGTCATTAACCTAACTAAGTGATCAAGGATTAATATTTTCTTAAAACTCACTTTTATACAAAGTGACAAAGTAATTTTTAATTAACTTTATTTTTAAGAAAATATTTTATTAAAAAGAAAAATGGAAATTTGAATTTGGAATATTCCAAAGAATATTCCCTAAGGTATATTCCAAACAATATTCTTTAATTTAATTTTGGCATATTTCATATGCCAAAGGAATAACCTTTGAGGGTATAAACTACCCCATATGGCATATCCCCACTAAAGGACAAATTTGCACGGACTCCAACGCGGAGGTTCCTTAAAGGAACCCGCGGTTCCTTATTGATAAGGAACCGCGGGTAGAGATAAGGAACCACGGGTGTTTTTTACCGTTGCAATGTTGCCCTATAAATAGTGGATCATTTCCAGATTTTCTTTCAACCCTTTTTGCACAGTTTCTTCAAAAACATCTTTAAACCCTTGATTAGTTAGTTTAGATTAATCTTGTTTAAGATGTGATTCTCTCCTTCAATCTCCTCATCCTCTTAAGTGCAAAGAGAAGATCACTCACAAATTTGTGATGTGATTAAAGATGAAGTCTTGATGAAGATCATCATGTTCATCATTTTTATTTGTGTCTTGTGTAGATCCAATGTATATGTGTATAATTGGATCAATCTTGTGTAGATCCAATGTATATGGGTATACTTGGATCAATATTGAGTAGATCCAATGTATTTGTGAATACTTGGATTAGTTGTGTTAATCCATTGTATTTGTGAATACTTGGATTAAGTCTTGTGTAAATCCATTGTATATGTGTATACTTGGATTTATGTTGTGTAGATCCAAGTTAAATGTGTACTCTTGGATATGTGTTTTATTGAGTTGTAATAGGTAAGAGTTGTGAGTTCTCACTAAACTATAAAGTGATGTGGTTGTGTCTTGTGAGTTCTCACTAAACTATAAAGTGATGTAGTTGTGTCTAGTGAAGTTCTCACTTAGCTTCAAAGTGAAGAGTCGTGAAGATTGGTTCTACCTTTCGATTAGAACTCGACATCTAGCCTTTTGTCTTAAAATGGTGAAGTGGGCAACGTTGTGAAGATTGGTTCTACCTTTCGATTAGAACTCGACATCTAGTCTTGTGTCAATAAATGGTGAAGTGGGCAACGTTGTGTAGAGCGACGTTGTGTAGAGCGAGGTTATCAGAGTATACCCCCCCCCCCCTTCTAGTTTCTACAATTGGTATTAGAGCGAGGTTATTCAAGATCTTTGAAGTATATTTTACTTTAAAGCTTGGATCGATCTTTGCTCTCTTTTTCAAAACAAATGGTTATTAAAATGAAAATGGTTTTTAAAATAGAGACGATCTTTGTATCAAATTGTTCATGAAGAGTGATTACTTATGAAATGTGTTTTGTTGTTTCATTCGTACAAGTTTTGGTGTTAAATAAACTTTGTATAATAGCTTAAATTAAATCTTTTCTTGTTTGGAAGTATAAAAATCTTTTGTGTCATAATTAACTCTAATATATAAGTTCTGTGTGTCTAAGATGATTTTTTAGAGTCCTAAGTCCATCCAAATTGTTTCTAAATGATTTTGGTCAAAAACTCATTTTTTGTCCTCCGACCGCGGTTCTTTATTGTTCCCCGCGGATCCTTATCAATAAGGAACCGCAGTCAGTCTGACTCAGATTTTTGAAAACTTTGAAAAATCATATAAAATCAACCGTAAGTCCGTAGAAGTCGTGCCACGCGTCATTTCGAACGTAATTGAATTTTCTTTCAATTAAAAATGCTTCCAAACCTTTATTCAAACTTTAAAATTTGGATGGTTTCTAAGTTCCATACTTTGTCCAAAGTATTGAGCGTCGGTTTGTCGTAAAACTTGTGTTTTACTCTTTTCTATTAAGTTGGACATCTCTTGGTGATATATCTTTGAAAATTGATATATTTGCAAAGTGTTAAACTTAATTAAATTTTAAATGGTTCAAAGACTATTTTCAAATAAAATCAAGCTATGAATACTTTGTTATATCTAACACTCAAAACATGGACGAATGCTTTTATGTGTTAAGCTAATTGTTTGTGTGTGTTTCCTTGTGTGTTATTATTATATGGAGACATTATTAAGTGTTCCTTGCTATTTGTAGTAGTATTGCTTATATGTCTAGTCTCTTGTGCCTTGCTTGGTATTTGTTAGTATCTAGTTTTTCCTAATTAGGATGTATGCTAGATTTCTTGCATTTTAGTTGCAACATTATGTGTGCATTGCATATAGGATTAACATTCTCTTAGTTTACAAATGTTACATAAACATCTTTTACACCTCGGGATGTTCTTTAACACTTTTAGGTTTGAAAGCTTTGGGAGCTTGTCAAATCTATTGATTTAGGTCGTCTTACTCGATCATTGTGTTATTAGTTCAAGTAGATAAATGTCTTACTATAAAACATGAAACACCCTTTTAAAATCTTAGCTATTTTCTCTTAAAAGAGTGTTTGTGGGAATCAAGAAAGATTTCGATTAAATATCAATGCATTATTAATACAAGGCTTTTGACACCCCGTATGAAAATTAAAGTTCGTTGTGTTGGTCTAATCGAATTGATCTAGGTTCTCTATGTGACTCAGTTTTATTTTGGTGAAACAAATATTTTTGATTTGTTTTTAAATTTAAATGTGCGAAGACTTAAAAGTAAATGTCGTTGAAAGTAAAGTGGCGTGAAATTAAATCTAAGTCTAATTAAAATAAAAGGACAAGTATTTAAAAACGTGACGGAAAGTAAATTAATTAAATGACTAAAAATTAAAGCGTGACGGAAATTAAAATTAAACAAGTATAAAAATGATAACGTAAAAATTAAACAAGACAAAACATAAGAAAACAACTCCAATCGGAATATATTCCGATCAGCCACAATCGGAATGTCAAACCTGTCCAATCTGAATGTTGGTCGGAACCCAATCGGAATGCTGTCACTTACCAATCGGAATACCCCAAACGCTCTGATCGGAATGTTTGCCTTACCTCCTGATCGGAATATGGACTTGGTCGGAATGCAGATCGGAACCCTTTGATCGGAATACTGTCACTAGTCCCAATCGGAATACCACAAACCTACCTGGTCGGAATGTAAGCTCACTCTGATCGGAATAACGAATAGCCCCTGGTCGGAATGTAGATCGGAACCCCTAATCGGAATATGTCACTTCTCCCAATCGGAATGCCAAACTAACACCTCAATCGGAATGTATAATGTGGTACTAATCGGAATATGTCACCTTACCTTGATCGGAATACCTCAAATACCTCCAATAGGAATACCAGACCACCCCAATCGGAATATGTCAAAAATACTAAAACCCTTTTCTGACCAAGCTTAGGAGCTATGGTCGGAATGTAAAACCCCTTTCCGATTTGTCAGATCGGAATAAGGTGGAAAAAGTACAAAATAAGCTAGAAAAATAAGCTATGATTCTAATAAGCACAAGACTAAAATCCTAAGGTAAACTGAATGAAAATAAGCTATTAGACTGAAATTTAACAACTTTTAAAACAAGAAATGAATAAGCTTTAAGAAAAACAACTTTTTTACGAAAATAACTTTTGTAAAAACTATATAAACTTGAAAATAAACAAAATAAGCTATGAAAATAAATGATTTAGAACAATCAAAAGCATAAAAATGAAATCTTTAAACAAGTAAACAAGATAAAAAGCATATAAATCAAAGATTAAAGAAAGGTAAAAGGAGATCAACAAGATAAATTAAAGGTGCGAGAATTAAAAGAAACACTTACTTGAAATTAAATGGTAAATAAAGTGCAAGACATGTAATTAAAGGTGCAAGTAAATAAAAGTGCAATAAAATAAAGGTGGAAGAACTAGTTTGTCAATCTAGCCAACCATGGAAGAGCTAATTTGTCAAGTTAGCCAACAACTAAAAATGACTAACAACTAAACTATATATATGGGAGGATTAGGAAGCTTCCTCCCCTCCTTCATTTCTTCTTAATTGCGAGATTAAGTCCCTCCTTCTTTTAATCTTCATTAATTGCATCATTAGTCCTTTATTCTTCTAATCTTCTTTAAACTTGGACTTTAAGGACTTTTGGCTTGGGATTTCTTTGAACTCGTCTTTAATTTCTTCAATAATTAGACTTGAATTTCTCGGCTGTAAGTAAACTTCCGTCTTTTGACTTTTTCTTCGATAAATCTTCAGAATTGGTCTTGGACTTCCGTTCTTTATGCACTCTTGACTTCTTGACTTCGTCTTTCATCTTTTTCTTCAATAAAAGCCCGTAAATGCCCGTGAATGCCCGTGTTTTCTCCACTTTTCACCTTTTTGTCCTAAATCACAACAAAAACACAAACCACGCATAATTCCGACATAAAAGACATAAAATACACGTTTTGGCTCGGTTATTATTGTAATTAAGTGGTAGAAAGGATGGGTGTTTACACACCTATCAAATCCCCTACACTTGACCATTGCAATGTCCTCATGCAATGCATTAGTTACAAAGCAAGATTACATTTTTCATCACAATCAATCCATGTTGGCCTTTATTAAAGAGATAGAAGCTATAAACATTCAAAGTAAAGAAATCAAAAGCATACCTTGGGTTTTGGAAATGTTATGAATAATCATCATTCTCAAGTTTTCACTTTCTCCAAACCAAGCTTAAAAACGAGATCATTGTTATTATAAGTTAGCAAACTAACACGAACTCATGTGGGCTAATTACTCACTTAGACTCCCTTATTCCTAGGGGTATCTCTTATATTTTATTATTGTCTTGAATGATCACGAGGATGCATTTTTGACTTATTTCGATAGTTATTAAGTCTGAAAATAAAGTGAACGATTTAATCAATAGTTAGCTAAAGGACAAAATCTTTTAAAACTGCTTCTTGGGACCTCATAAAGTTCATATCTTGGCATAACTCGCTTCGCGATTTGAGACCTTTCTCGGACCGATATTTGGCAGCGACTTCATACTTCAAACCTTGAGAGACGTTCATGAAATAATGGCCTTCTCTTCATATAGGAATTTCTTCACTTGAAGTTTTGAGAGATTCATACTTGGACCACGACTTCTTCATTTTTCTCCAATCTTTATTTTGGACTTTGATATACAACGATCCGCCTCCTTTTATGACTTGGATCTATTTATCCTCATACCTTGTTAGGGTCTTTTCGGATACACTTCTCCATGACTTTTGGGAGTTTTTGCTTTTCGTCGTGTGTCTCGATCCTTCATATTGATTTTCGATAAATGATTCTTCACATCACTTTGGATCTTTAGCAACAAAATATAGCCCTCATGCCTTGTTAGGGCCTTTTCGGACTCGCCAATCTTCGCATCCCTCTTCAACAAGTTATGCCTTGGCTATGAACTCTAATCCATACCGAGCAACTTTTAAACGATCTTGGGCTAGAAGCTAAGTAACTTTTCAAATCGTACAACCTTATTTATTAGCAGATAAATTTATTAGCAAGCGATGGGAGAATAGGCTTATAATTAACTCACATAAATTCCCGAAAGAATACCAAACTTATAATTGGCTCTATCATCTCTCGTTCTCCACAGTTTAAAATCTCAAGGAATGAGACTCGTGGATGCTTAGCCTATTAAATCAAAGTTTTGGGTTTTCGAGTCGCCTATAGGATCTTGCAAATTCTTAGACTTTTTCAAGTTTAGAATTCGCGTTTTAAAGTTCCCTTGATAAACGACTCTCTAGGATCAATTATAAGAACTTGCGAAAAGTTCTAGTTCTTAACCCGTGAGAGTTAAGACTTTCGCGTTTTATAGCTCCCTATATAAAAGCCTAGCAAAACTTGACTTAAACACGTTAAGGATACTAGCTAGAGTAACTTAGATAAGTAAACTCGGGTTGAGTCAAAAGATTCACAACGTTTAAAAATAAAAACCACTTATTCAAAGATTTATTCTAATAAGGAAAGAAAATAACTATGCAAAGGGCAAAACTAATAGGCCAATATAGATCAAAAATTTTGAAAAATGTCGAAAAATTGATTTTTCGGTTAAAATGAGGACAAATACAAGGAAAAGAGCCACTTAACTTCGATAGAAGTCCCCCCTACACTTAATATAAACATTGTCCTCAATGTTTAAGCATGTGGGAGTAAACTCCCCTACACTTAGGACATTGTGCATGTTGTTTAAATCTCGCTAAGGGAAAGGACAACTAAAGAGATTCCTATTTTAATATTGAGAAAATATAAAATAGTGAATCGAAAAGAGTTTAGGATAGAACCGGGATAATGGAACACGGAATCACGGGTCGTCAAGAATCATCAAGAGTGGATCATTGAAGCTCGAATCCCTGATTAGTAGAAGAGAGGAGAGAGCAAACCAAAGGGTCCCCCCTACACTTATGATAAAGAAAGCTAAAAGATAGATGCATGGGTTGCCTCCCAAGAAGCGCTTGATTTTTGTTAACCGAGTCATTAGCCTGACTCGACCTTGATCATCAACGGAAGAAACATGAAACATATCCACCAGGATCAAAGACATAGTTTTCGTCCATCAATAAGCACGAGCTTAAGGTGAACAAGGCAAGCCAAAGAAGAGTAGGCAAGGTTCCCTTAAGCAGTGATGGAGCATGGTGGAAGCAAGATTGAAGTGGTGCAAGCATATTTCCATAAGTTCCAAAGATATTTCCTTTTATTTCATCAGGTGGATACTGAGATGGCTGTAGAATATCAATACCGGGGTCGAACACCTTTTCCTTTAGGGGAAAATAGCACTCAGGCTCAGCAGAGTGTGAAGAAGATCCGCAAAGAAGCACAACCTCGTCCTCAAAAGGGGGACAAAGAGGTGTCAGATCATATGTGCAACGGATATTGGTGTCGACCGGTTTCTTCTCCTTTGAAAGAATGTTCTTCAAATCCAAAGTAGGATCAAGACGATAATCTTCAAAGTCATAAGGAGGAGCATCACTCTCATGAGGGAAGTAAGTGTTGAGAAATTCAGAGAAATCTTCCTCAAATGAGTAATCGTCCAAAGTAGGATTGAGTGATGGCGGAGGATCTTCATCAAATGTAGGTGCAATGTCATCAGTAGAAGAATCGCTCGAAAGAGTGTCGGCATCCTCAAAATCATCAAAGGTGGGCATGTCCGGATATTCAGAAGTAAGGTCATCATAATCATCCGAGTCTGAGCTAGAATCATCATCATAAGCATCAAAGACCGGTGGAGAATCATAAATGGGAGAAGCTTCCAAAGTAGGGAGAGAATCATCCACATCATCATGAAAAAGTGGATTATCGATGCAAGAGTCGAATAGAGGATTGTCGTAGACGGTAAAGTCATCGAGCACATTAATCATATTCACTGATTCTCGGCCTCCAAAGGTTGTACTTGTAAGCTTCCCCATTTTAAAAACTTGTGCATCATCCCCGACTCGTAAGATTAACTCACCTTCGGCCACATCCACTAAAGCTCGTCCGGTTCGCAAGAATGGCCGACCAAGTATTAAAGGGATACGAGGGTCCATTTCATAATCAACTACGACAAAATCGACCGGGAAAGTAAATGTGCCAACTTTAATGAACACGTCTTCGGCAATACCAACGGGGTAAGTGAGAGTGCGATTAGAAAGTTCAAGAGTCATCCTTGTTGGAGTAAGGTCGGGCAATGATAGTGTTTTCCAAACACTTAGTGGCATCAAATTAATACTGGCCCCGAGATCAGCAAGGGCAGTAAATTCTTCAGTTTTGTTGAACACGCAAGGCAACACATAACGACCGGGATCTCCAAGCTTTGCTGGAAGTTCTTTGAGAATAACTGCAGAGCAGTTTTCATTTAATCGTGTGTTGGCGAGTTCAATCAGCTTCTCCTTCTTGTTGAGCAATTCCCTAAATGCTTTAACAAATTTGGGCATGTGGACAAGTGCTTCAAGAAAGCTAATGTTGAAGTTCATTTAAGAAATCATCTTCACATAGCGTGACACTTCGGAGTCCTCCTTGGTTAGCATTTTGGACTTGCCTAAACGAGAGGGATAAGGGATATTGGGTTTGGGTGGTGAAGGTGCAGGTGTAGGTAAAGGTTGAGATGTTGAAGGATCATTCGTGGGAACTTCATCACGTCGAGGCGGAGACGGTCATGGTGCACTAATACTAGGTGTAGGAGTAGTAGGGATAAATGGTGGTGGAGGAGGTGTAGATGATGGTGGTGGGATCGTTGGTCCTACGATGGTGACTCCACTACGGGTAGTAATAGCACTCACATTGGCTCGCGGATTAGTGATTTGAAGGTAGAGAACTTGAAGTAGAAGGTTGAGCGGCGGGCAAGAAACTAGCAAGCATATTCTTTAATTCATTCGTTTGAGTGCTGAAGGAGGATTGAATATTATCGCGAACCTCGGACCTTATCTCATTTCCTTGCTTCGTGATATCTCCTTTCAAATTGATTATTTGGCTCTGTAGGTTCTTGATTTGCTCACCTTGGGTTCTCATGATGGCCTCAACATCGGGGTTAATGGGTGGGAGTTGTTGAGCGGGTGGGTGATAAGGATTAGAAGCTTTTGGTGGGATTTGGTTGCTTCTATTGTAGTTGTTGGCGGGGTTTTGGTTTTGAGGAGAAAAACCGGGTGAAAGGTAATTGTTGGACCGGTAACTCAGCAGATTTCTATCCCCTTGAGGTCGAGCTTGGTAATCTTCCGGTGAATAATTACCATAGGCTGCATACACATTTTCCGGATTTCCTTGAGTCGAAGGACAATCGGTGTATGGGTGTGGACCACCGCATGTTTCACAAGGAGCAGCAACAGCTTTAACTTGTTGTTGTTGTTGGTTTGAAGCCAAGAGTTGCATACTTCTGTTCATTTCAGTCAGCACACGGGTGAGTTCGGTCATATCAGGGTTTGCTGAGGTGGAGGAAACATTGACTCTCGGGTTGTTCCTAGAAGATGCGGAGGAATCCCAGTTTTTGTGGTGAGTAGTCATGTTCTCAATAAGCTCTCTACACTCCTCGGGTCTCCTTTTCATGAATGTGCCACCGGCGGCTGCATTGATCGTATCACGATCTCGAAAAGTCAAACCATTGTAGAAAGTATCAATTAAGGTCACGGGTAGCATGTTGTGGTTTGGACAACGATCAATCAAGACATTATATATCTCCCAAGCGTCAAAAAGAGATTCATCAGGGTCTTGCATGAAACCGCTGATTTGATGGCGAAGGCTCGTGACCATGGATGGTGGAAAGTAGCGCGACAAAAAGCGTTGAGTCATGTCATCCCAAGTGTGAATAGAATTCTTCGGGAGACGATCAAACCATTTCTCGGCATGATGTAATAAAGTATGTGGAAAGAGTTGTAGGCGAAGTTCATCCATTGTGGCACCAGCTAACTTCATGCTTTGGGTGATTGTAATGAACTTGTCGAGGTGTTTGTTGGCATCATCATCAGGAAATCCACGGAATGGGTTTGTTTACACTTGCTGAATCATGTGGTGCTTCAACAAAAACTCAGGAGCGTTGATTTGCATCGGCGCAATCGGTCCTCCTCGTCCAAACATTGTTGGTTGACAAAGCTCCTCCATGGTCCGAAGATCGGGCTGTGGAAGAACATTGTTGTTATTATTAGGGTGCGGTGGATTATTGTTATTGACACCTGACATACTTAAATCTTCTTGAGTCTCGGGCTCTTGATAATTAGAAGATCTAGTACGCATACACCTGAAAATGCAAAAGAAAAAGAAACCAAACACAAAGACAATATATATACACAATAAAGATAAAATCTTTTTGGATTTTTGAAATTTTTAATTTTTTATGGTTTTTAGCAATTTTTAATTTTTATGATTTTTCTGAATTTTTTATGCAAGAAAATAACGCTCACAAGTGAACGGATCCCAAAAAGCAACGCGTCTCTCACAGAAAACCGTTAATCTTTACGAAAAGAGCCGGCAGCGGCGCCATTTAATACAAGGCTTTTGACACCCCGTATGAAAATTAAAGTTCGTTGTGTTGGTCTAATCGAATTGATCTAGGTTCTCTATGTGACTCAGTTTTATTTTGGTGAAACAAATATTTTTGATTTGTTTTTAAATTTAAATGTGCGAAGACTTAAAAGTAAATGTCGTTGAAAGTAAAGTGGCGTGAAATTAAATCTAAGTCTAATTAAAATAAAAGGACAAGTATTTAAAAACGTGACGGAAAGTAAATTAATTAAATGACTAAAAATTAAAGCGTGACGGAAATTAAAATTAAACAAGTATAAAAATGATAACGTAAAAATTAAACAAGACAAAACATAAGAAAACAACTCCAATCGGAATATATTCCGATGAGCCACAATCGGAATGTCAAACCTGTCCAATCTGAATGTTGGTCGGAACCCAACCGGAATACTGTCACTTACCAATCGGAATACCCCAAACACTCTGATCGGAATGTTTGCCTTACCTCCTGATCGGAATATGGACTTGGTCGGAATGCAGATCGGAACCCTTTGATCGGAATACTGTCACTAGTCCCAATCGGAATACCACAAACCTACCTGGTCGGAATGTAAGCTCACTCTGATCGGAATAACGAATAGCCCCTGGTCGGAATGTAGATCGGAACCCCTAATCGGAATATGTCACTTCTCCCAATCGGAATGCCAAACTAACACCTCAATCGGAATGTACAATGTGGTACCAATCGGAATATGTCTCCTTACCTTGATCGGAATACCTCAAATACCTCCAATCGGAATACCAGACCACCCCAATCGGAATATGTCAAAAATACTAAAACCCTTTTCCGACCAAGCTTAGGAGCTATGGTCGGAATGTAAAACCCCTTTCCGATTTGTCAGATCGGAATAAGGTGGAAAAAGTACAAAATAAGCTAGAAAAATAAGCTATGATTCTAATAAGCACAAGACTAAAATCCTAAGGTAAATTGAATGAAAATAAGCTATTAGACTGAAATTTAACAACTTTTAAAACAAGAAATGAATAAGCTTTAAGAAAAACAACTTTTTTACGAAAATAACTTTTGTAAAAACTATATAAACTTGAAAATAAACAAAATAAGCTATGAAAATAAATGATTTAGAACAATCAAAAGCATAAAAATGAAATCTTTAAACAAGTAAACAAGATAAAAAGCATATAAATCAAAGATTAAAGAAAGGTAGAAGGAGATCAACAAGATAAATTAAAGGTGCGAGAATTAAAAGAAACACTTACTTGAAATTAAATGGTAAATAAAGTGCAAGACATGTAATTAAAGGTGCAAGTAAATAAAAGTGCAATAAAATAAAGGTGGAAGAACTAGTTTGTCAATCTAGCTAACCATGGAAGAGCTAATTTGTCAAGTTAGCCAACAACTAAAATGACTAACAACTAAACTATATATAGGGGAGGATTAGGAAGCTTCCTCCCCTCCTTCATTTCTTCTTAATTGCGAGATTAAGTCCCTCCTTCTTTTAATCTTCATTAATTGCATCATTAGTCCTTTATTCTTCTAATCTTCTTTAAACTTGGACTTTAAGGACTTTTGGCTTGGGATTTCTTTGAACTCGTCTTTAATTTCTTCAACAAATTAGACTTGAATTTCTCGGCTGTAAGTAAACTTCCGTCTTTTGACTTTTTCTTCGATAAATCTTCAGAATTGGTCTTGGACTTCCGTTCTTTATGCACTCTTGACTTCTTGACTTCGTCTTTCATCTTTTTCTTCAATAAAAGCCCGTAAATGCCCGTGAATGCCCGTGTTTTCTCCACTTTTCACCTTTTCGTCCTAAATCACAACAAAAACACAAACCACGCATAATTCCGACATAAAAGACATAAAATACACGTTTTGGCTCGGTTATTATTGTAATTAAGTGGTAGAAAGGATGGGTGTTTACACACCTATCAGTTATTCAAACTATGATTGGTATCATTATCAAATCTAATTGACATGTTTTTTTTGTATAGACATGAATGTGGTTTATTAATAATATACATCGGATCATAACTCACACTTGTGTTGATGGTGTTATATTGAATCTACTTGTTCAAATTGTTAGACATATTTTGTTTAATATTTACTTATAATGCACAATAGAGTCGGTTTGATAACTTGGATGTTTCATCCGAAATACTTAAGTGATTTACATTGCTATGCAATTTATAAATGTGTCATTTCCGAAAGACCAATCAAGAGTGTTCCTTTGGTTTGTGTAAACTTTTTTTATACACTTCAAAGTTATTGGCCTCAAGTTCTATTAAGGTAAATAACCTTAACTAAACTTGGTTGACGAGATATGCAATGGTGCATTCTTAACCCTCATTAGGTCATGCATTGTGTCGCCATGCAAGTTTCATCCTTGCTAAACTTTATTAGGCAAATGTTGGAATTACATTTTGTCTAACTTGAGAATGACTACTAGAGAATTTATGCACTAGGATCTTAATTTGACCTAACGGTTGAATTACTTCCATGTGGGAAGTTGAGTTGGTGTATAACTCGTAAAAATGGTCGTGATTAGCCTTAATTGAGCACCTCTAGTGATAGTTTCATACTCATTCTCTAAATTGGCTAAATGGCTCTTCCTATATATGACTAATGATAGTTTACTTTGATGAACTTTGTATGTCATTAGGAGTCTTTTTCTTTTGTAGCCATTAGGTTTTTTCTTAACTTTCTTCCTTCGTGCTAATTGAACCTATGTGTTTTTCCTTTGTGTGTGTTCTAGTTTTTATTGTTCTTAAGCATGACTTTATGATAAGTTAGACTAGAACATTAGGATTTGCTTAATTTGAAAATCCTCCATTCACCACCTAAACCAAGCCTCTGTAGGCGGTTCTTTAAATAGACCGCGGCTCCATATCAATATGGAACCGCATGTGGAGATAAAGAACCGCGGGCAGTAGCTCTCAAATTTGGGTTTTCTTAAACTTCCCAATTGTTCCAACACCCTTTGGAATCTTTGTTTCAAACCTTTTATCACTCCCAAAATATCTTGGGCTTTCCCTTTTTAACCATTTACTAGTTTGGATCATCCCCTCACCCTTTTAAACCCTCCTTGTTAGCCTTGTTCTTCACACCTCAAACCATTCATCCTTACCCCTTAAACCACCCATTACTACCATGGTTTCTACAAGAACCTTAAATTCATCCAAAACCTCCTCTTCAAAGAGGCACCTCAAAATTAAGATTAAGTTACCCAAACTTAACTCTTCACCCTTTCACACACCCAAGAATGAGATTGTTCCAATTCTCATCTCTTCATCACCCCCATCACCTCTTGCTCCATGCAAGACTACCTCAACCCTTGGTACCAACCATTCTCATGGTTCTACCTCCTCTTCATTCCAATCTAGAATGAATGAGATAACCTCACCCTTCACTCCAAGTACTCTCTTGGATGTGACTACCCAACCTCAACCCATCTTAAGCATTCCCATTGTGAATGACTTTGTTGAACCCTTGGTGACTTCACCTTTCACCCCACCAAATTCCGCCTCCACCCTTGTCTTTCATTTAAGCATGTGGATTGCTTATTGCTAAGACACTCAATCTAAGCAAATCTTAGGATTCTAGTGTAACTAAGATTAATATTATGCTTAAGTTTTAGGCTTGTTTTTTTACATCTTTGTATGATCTTTATTCTCTTGTATTTCCTTTCATGTTTTTCAACATGATTTTTCTTTGAGTCTTGGATCTTCTTGTTATTATGTTTCTTTCTTTTCTCTTATTTTGAGTCCTTTTCTTAAACTAATAAGAATTAGGAATATTCTTGGAGATTTACATTACATGTAGCTTGATTTGTGATATCTAGATAGATGACTTGCTTATATATCTTCCTGCTTATCCGTATGCTATATGCTTAATTGATTAGTTAATGAATGCATGCTTATTATAAAGGTTTTGTCTTTGTCAAGCAATTCCGATATAATATCTCTTAGATGTGTCTAACTCATGCATGTCCTTAAATGCTACGTGCCAACATGTTCTACTTAGTCTTCTCTTTTTAAGTAATCATGTTTCTTGCATGCCATATGTGTTAATTGCGCACCTTCTCTACATTGGTTTATTGTAGACTTCATTAGGCATTGCATGAATTATCCTATGTGCTTACTTGATTATGTGTAAAAATTTTGTACTAACTCTTCATGTCTTCTTGAGCTTCTTTTGAGTTTCTTCTCTCATTTTCTTTCGAGATTTCACTATCACCTTCTAAGGTAGAGTATTCATGAATCAATTTGTGAAGTTATCCTTAACTTCTTTGATTGAGTTTCTCTTGGTTTATTTTAATCATGCCTCTCTAAGTCGAGTCTCTCTCTTCTATCTTTCTAAACTAAGTTGAGTCGAGCCTCACCCTTTCCTCATCATGTAATTGTTCTTTGAACATTCACAATGATTGAGAAGAGCTACGAAACTTTGAGCATGTAGTTTATCATATGCTAAACATCATCCATCTTGGTCTTTCTATTCTTTGGCTTATTTGATCTCTTTATCTATATCATTGAGTCTTCTTTTTGGTGTCAACATTCATAAGCATCCTTGCCTATAATGTCTTTGGTTCTATATTTTTTGTTCTTCTCGTTTTTGAGAGTCGATTGAGGTTAAAATTTACAATTGGATTGGGTGATTCCAACAATTCTAAGTTTTTAACCTCTTGAGAGGATTTTGGTTAAACCTTGAATTTTCTTGGGTGATTCCATAAATTCTAAGCTTTTAGCCCTTTGACATATTATCATTACAATTAGTATGGATGTTTCTTCTCTACCTCTATTCCAACAATTGTGAATTGATCTTGTCAAGATCCTCTACGTTGACTTGTTTTTGGATTGATAGAATCGCATGCACACTTCTTTCTTCAATGCTTGTCATTGTTTGTGCAAACGACTTGTTTATCATCCTCATTTTTTCTTTTCACCATAGTCCTTCCTTCTATCTTTTCGACTATGTGGAATTGTTTTTATTGTCCATGTCATGCTCTCTTTAGTTTGGTATTTTTGCCATGATATTAAAGTAGAGTATGTCCTCTCGACAATATTTTCTCTTTTTTTGACATTGATATATATATATATATGTATGCTCTTGTTCACTAACTTTATTTTGTAGGACATCTAACCCTTCTTTGTAGCTTGTCACTTTTCTTGCTTTGTTGGTGCCTCAAGCAAGGGGGAGCTCATATCAAGGGGGAGCATTTTCAAGAGTTTAACTCATTACATTTGCGATCGTTCACTCACTTAAATTGCATTCATTGAACATCTTGCAAGTAATGAATTATGGGATCTCGAAGACAAGGAGGTGGTTAACCTATGGTGATTGAAGACTTCACTAGGATGACGCAAGCTCAATATCTTTGGATGATGGGATTACGGTTTGAATTCTCGCCTCTCAACCGAATATCTTTTGGATGCAAGCTAGCTCAAAGTTGATTCTTCTCT
Source organism: Glebionis coronaria (assembly GCA_025667525.1). Classification (NCBI taxonomy): domain Eukaryota; kingdom Viridiplantae; phylum Streptophyta; class Magnoliopsida; order Asterales; family Asteraceae; genus Glebionis; species Glebionis coronaria. The sequence goes on along the minus strand of CM046877.1, from coordinate 267,878,663 downwards.
TCTACAAACGACGACTACCTTTGGATGCGTGATCTTCCTCAGATGATATGGATTCTACTCTTCCTCAAATGACGACTACCTTTTTTATTCGACAAAAGGGGGAGAAGGAAGTGTAAACGGGTACGTTTCACATTTTACAATGCGTTACGGTTTACTTGTTTGTCATCATCAAAAAGGGGGAGATTGTTAGTACAAACATTACGATGTTTAATCAAGATGATCCCTTTATGTTTTGGTGATAACAAACGTGTAACTCACAATACATAATGTAAAATGTGTAAGGTACTCGTAATCACTCAAGCATACTTATGTATATTTCTCTCGACACCTTGAAGATTACATTCGTCATGAAAGACAAGAAGGATGCGCGGTTCTCTTATAGAACACGCGGTTCCTTAGAGATATCGAACCGCGAGAAGATATAGAACCGCGGGCAGTCAAGCCGGTTTAGGCTTACTCAAGATTTTTGGAAGCTTCTAGAAGATGGAGGGAAACTAAAAAATTCAAAATTCAAATTTTGAATTTACTTCTAGAAGATGGAGGGAAGAAAATAAATTCAAATTTCAAAATTTGAATTTGGGCTCCAAGAATATAATTTTGAATTTACTTCTAGAAGATGGAGGGAAGAAAATAAATTCAAATTTCAAATTTTAAATTTGGGCTCCAAGAATATAAGGTGCACACTCTCTAAGGCAAGAGTTGGCTATAAATAGAAGACTATTCTCTTCCATTTTTCTTGAGGAAAAACACAGAAAACCCAATGTTTTAAAAACCGGTTTGACCCGGCCGGTTCAACCGGGAACCGGAGTGATGATCGGGTTGTTGTGAGCCGAGTTTTCACCAAAACTCGGACCGGATTGACCCGCCGGGTTTGGTCGACCCGGGTCAAACCGCCGCGCCAAAAACCGGTCGGTTCAACATATGGCAAAAGAAAAAACAGAGAATGATCTAAGATTTGGTGATGTAACTGGAAATTTTTGATGGTATATATCATAGGAAAGAAAGAGAATGATCTAACATCAGTTTGATGTAATTGAGGTGATGATGATCTTTTTCTGTGAGGATGATTGTTGGTGAATGAAATTAAGGTTTCCAATATATGAGATCCTTCTCTCATGAATTTTTGTATTCATAAACTAAATGGGAAAAGGGAAGTTATATAACTGATGTTAGGATGATGGTAGTAGATAAGTAAAGGAAAGAGTAAAGTAATGTTGAGGACTTGGTTTCTATGTGGGTTCATGGTTAAAAAAACTAGGATGAAAAGGAAATATTAAAAGTTTGTCAGTCAAGTGGTGGATATGATTTGACCACTTTATATGCAGTACTTTCTAGGAGTAATTTATTGATTTGAATGATAGATAATGGGGACTTTTTTCCTATACACTGAATGTAATCTCTTTGACGTAGAACCGGGTCAATCCGGCGGTTGAACCGGTTAAACCGGTAACCCGGTGAACCGGTCACTTGACCGGGTTAACTTAAAACCGGGTTTTAAAACATTGCAAAAACCTTCCAACATCCCATTCCTCATTTGCCTCATCCTCCTCAAGAGCAATGAGAAGAACACTTTCACCCTTGTGAAGTGTTAGTGTCTAGAGTCATAACATGATGAAGATCTCTCTAGATCAAGTCATGATTATTGTCTTCCTACTATGTATATGTAGAAGATCTAAGTTGTGGGTACACTTGGATGTGTTTGTAAGGGTAGAATATCCAAGTGATCGGTATCCTTGGATTATGTGTTAGTTGTGTAGATCCAATTCTTGTTAGTACTTGGATATAGTGTTAGAGTTATAGATCTAAGTGTTGTGTGCTTAGATCTATATGGTTTATGTGTTTAGGCCATACAACACAAGGTTTGTTATGTTGGGCCATAAAACATAACTAGTGGGTAGATTAGTTTGTGTCTTGGTAGTTCTCACTAAAATCTAAAGTGATGTGGTTGTGTCTTGTGAGTTCTCACTAAACTTTAAAGTGATTAGTAGTTGTGTTGTGTGAAGTTCTCACTTAGCTTCAAAGTGAAGAGTCGTGAAGATTGGTTCTAGCTTTCGATTAGAACTCGACATCTAGCCTTGTGTTGTTAAATGGTGAAGTGGGCAACGTTGTGTAGATTGGTCCTACCTAAGATTAGGACTCGACATCTAGCTTAGTGTCAGAAATGTGTAAGCGACGTGTATGGTTTTCTCCGCCTCGAAAGGAGTTTTGTTGACTAGTGAAGTAACTCTCGAGTAAGGTGTACTCGAGGAGTGGAGTAGGGCGAAGAGGAGCTTCGTGACCGAACCACTATAAATCATCGTGTCGGTACTTTCCTTTACATTTATGTCCTTACTATTATATATGTATTTATATGTTGTGTGTTGTGTGCATCTCATAATCTAAACATCTAAGTTGCGGAAAAGCTAAGGCTTAGTACGTGTGTGCTTCGTGTTTAGATTATGGTCAAGTGTACATCACTTAGTCTAAACATCCTAGTTGCGGAAAAGCTTATGCTTAGTACGTGTGTGCTTAGTGTTTAGACTATTGCTTAATGTACTCTTGATTTGATGTGTTTGTCTGTTTACTTACTTGTAGTATTTATCTTTCAATCAAACACATCTCATATCTAGTCAAGCTTGATCAAGAATTTGATACAAAGGTTGTCAAAGTTTAACATGTAACAAAAGGTTAAGTTCACTGTCGGCGGTTCCTTAAATGGACCGGCGGTTCTTTATAAAAATAAAGAACCGCAGGTACACATAAGGAACCGCACACAGTGGATTAAGCCAAAATGTTTTGAAAACTAACTAGAAACTATTTAACCCCCCTTCTAGTTTCTACACAAGGGAATTTTAATCAAGGAAATGGATTTCATGGCAATCAAAACAATCAAGGTTTTCATAACAACAATCAAAATGATTTGTCAAGCTACATCAAAACAAATGAGGCAAATTTGAAAGCGTTTCAAAACAATATTCAAGGACAAATGAACACATTGAAACTCGATTTTCAAAATTCAATCAAAGGGAAAAATAACAAGATTGAGCTTAACCAACAAAGATTAGAGCAAAATCAAAACCGTATTGAGTGGAATCAAGCTAAATTGGAGAATAAAATACTTTTGATGTTTGAGGCAATAATGAACAAACCTTCCTCGTCTTCGGGTGGCTTACCTAGCAACACCATTCCAAACCCGAAGGGTGAGATGAAAGCTATAACCACACGTTGTGGGAAGGATTTAGACGGACCTTTGCTTCCACATGTGATTACCTCCCCGGTGAGGTAAGTGGAGCAAGAACCTGAGGTGGTTAGAGAAAAGGAAATTCCTAATCCACCAAAGGTAGACCAATTGCCTATTCCGGAACCTGAGCTTCCGAAGACTAAACCCACACTACCCTACCCTTCGAGACTTAACCAAGAGAAGCTCCGCGAAAATTCCAATGCTCAAATGACTACGTTTCTTGAGATGTTTAAGAATCTTTATATCAATGTTAGTTCCGCGGATGCATTGCTTTACATGCCTAAGTTTGCTTCTACGATTAAGAAATTGATGAATGACAAAGGGAAATTGGTTGAAGTATCAACATCTTTAGATTCTAATTGTTTCGCGGTTCTTACATAAAAGCTTCCCAAAAAGCTTGGAGACCCGGGCAAGTTTCTTATACCATGTGATTTCCCTAATATGGAAGAATGCTTAACATTAGCTGATCTTGGCGCTAGCATTAATTTGATGCCTCTTTCCGTGTGGAAAAGGTTATCACTTCCTGAGCTAACACCTACTAAGATGACTCTCGAGCTTGCGGATCGATCGAACGCCTTTCCAAAAGGTATAACCGATGATGTGGGGAAACTCGTCTTTCCAACGGATTTTGTAGTTTGCGATTATCCGGAATATTCTCGTATACCTCTTATTTTGGGAAGATTGTTTTTAATGACGGCTAGTGCTTTAGTTGACATGAAAGCGGGGAAATTGACTTTACGTGTTGATGATGAGAATATCACATTTGATATTGGTCATATCTCAAAATATTCTTCCAAATACTACGAGGAATCAATCAATCAAATCGATGTGATTGATGTTGCTTGTGAAGAATATTCTCAAGAAGTGCTTGGATTCTCGGCTAATTCCGAAAGTGGCAATCCTTATTTATCGGATCCTATTATTGCCCTTTCTTCTCCACCCCTTATTCCATTCGGGGCTAGTGATTTTATCTTGGAGGAGGTGGATGCTTTTCTTAGCACACAAGATTTTCCATCTACGTATGATGAGGATTATCATGATACGGAGTGAGATGTCGATTTGATTGAAGCATTCTTGAATGAAGATCCTTTTGAATCACCACCTATGGATTTAAAAGTTGTGAACGAGAATGAGACAAAAGTGAAAACTTCTATTGAAGAAGCACCCGAACTAGAACTTAAGGATCTTCCCACTCATTTGGAGTATGCTTTTCTTGAGGGAACGGATAAGTTACCGGTGATTATTGCTAAAGGATTGAAGGAAAATGAAAAGGATGAACTTATTAAGGTGCTTAAGAAACATAAACGGGCCATTGCATGGAAAATCTCCGACATCAAGGGTATTGATCCAAATTTTGTACTCATAAAATTTTGATGGAGGAAGATTATAAACCCGCTATCCAAAATCAAAGAAGGGTTAATCCAATGATTCATTAGGTGATCAAAAAGGAAGTTATGAAACTTCTAGACGCCGTAATGATCTACCCTATCTTCGATAGTCCATGGGTTAGCCCCATGCATTGTATTCCAAAGAAAGGAGGAATGACGGTTGTTACTAATGAGGATAATGAATTGATTCCTACTAGACTTGTGACTGGTTGGCGTGTTTATATCTACTATAGGAAGCTTAATGATGCCACTAGGAAGGATCATATTCCATTCCTTTTTATGGATCAAATGTTAGAGATACTAGCGGGAAATGAATTCTATTGCTTTTTGGATGGATTTTCCGACTATTTCTAAATTCCTATAGACCCTCGTCATCAAGAAAAGACCACATTCACTTGTCCTTATGGAACATTTGCTTATCGAAGAATGCCTTTTGGGTTATGCAATGCTCCGTGTATGATGGCCATTTTTCATGATATGATCGAAAAAACCATGGAAGTATTTATGGATGATTTCTCGGTTTTTGGGGAGTCTTTCACTTCATGTCTCTCTAACTTGGAAAGAATGTTACAACGTTGTGAGGAAAAAAATCTCGTGCTTAACTATGAAAAATGCCATTTCATGTGTAAAGAAGGAATTGTGTTAGGACATATGATCTCTAAGGCCGGTATTAAGGTTGATAGGGCTAAAATCGACGTGATTGCCAAATTACCTCCACCCACCACCGTTAAGGGAGTTAGGAGTTTTCTCGGCCATGCCGGCTTCTATCGACGTTTTATCCAAGAATTCTCTAAGATAGCTCGGCCTTTGACCCATCTTTTGGAAAAAGAGACTCTATTCCTCTTTTCGGATGAGTGCATCAAAGCCTTTTAGATGCTTAAAAGGAAATTAACCAAATCACCAATTTTAGTTGCTCCGGATTGGGATCTACCTTTTGAAATTATGTGTGATGCTAGTGATTACGCGGTAGGTGTGGTTTGGGGCAACGTAAGGCAAAACATTTCTTGCCTATACACTATGCAAGTAAGACTATAACGGATGCTCAAACTAAGTATACTACAACGGAAAAGGAGTTACTTGCCGTTGTATATGCTTTTGAAAAGTTTAGACCATACCTCGTCCTGTCTAAAACCATAGTGTGTACGGACCACTCGGCTATCAAATATCTTCTTAATAAACAAGATGCAAAGCCGAGGTTGCTCCGGTGGATTCTCCTCCTTCAAGAATTTAATGTCAAAATTCTAGACAAAAAAGGAGCCGAGAATCTCGCGGCCAATCATTTATCTCGACTTGAGAATCCTCACCAAAGCGATCGAGAGAACAAGGAAATTAATGAAACAATTCCTCTCGAGACGCTTGGTATGATTGCTTTTCGTAGTAATGATAGTACCCCATGGTTTGCGGACATCGCAAATTACCATGCGGGGAAGTTTGTGATCATGGGTATGTCGTCCTAACAAAAACGGAAATTTTTCAAGGATATATCCTATTATTTTTGGGACGACCCCTATTTGTTTCGAGTGTGCGCGGATCAAGTGATTCGTAGGTGTGTGTTTGGCAAGGAGGCTCAAGATATTCTTAAATCTTGTCATGAAGGACCCACCGGGGGACATCATGGTGCCAATGACACCGTGAAGAAAGTCTTTGATGCCAGTTTCTTTTGGCCTTCCATATATCGTGATGCCCAAGACTTGCTCAAGACTTATGATGCTTGTCAGAGTTAAGGAAAGAATTCACAAAGGGATGAAATGCCCCAAAACATTATCCAAGTTTGTGAAATCTTTGACGTATGGGGAATCAATTTTATGGGGCCATTTCCATCATCGAAAGGAAATAAGTATATTCTCGTAGCTGTGGACTATTTGTCTAGATGGGTTGAAGCTAAGGCTTTGCCTACGAATGATGCTCGAGTTGTGGTGAAATTTTTTAAACAACTCTTCGTTAGGTTTGGAACTCCACGGGCTATAATAAGTGATCGTGGGACCCATTTTTGTAATGAACAATTTGAAAAAGTTCTAAAGAAATATGGTGTCACTCATCAACTTTTATCACCCTCAACCGAGTGGTCAAGTGGAGGTTTTAAACCGAGCTCTTAAGAGGATTTTAGAGCGTTCTATTGGATAAAATCGCACTTCATGGTTGGATAAACTAGATGATGCATTGTGGGCTTTCCGTACGGCCTACAAGACTCCAATTGGTTGTACACCATATAGGTTGGTCTACGGAAAGGCATGCCACTTGCCAATTGAACTCGAACATAAGGCGTATTGGGCTCGTAAGCATTGTAACTTTGATTTGAGGACCGCGGGTGATCGTCGCAAGGTTCAGTGGAATGAACTAAGTGAATTAAGGGATCAAGCTTATGAGAATTCTTTGATCTATAAAGAGAAGACTAAGAGGATTCATGACTCTAAGATCAAAAACCGCACTTTCAATGTTGGTGATCAAGTCCTCTTATTCAACTCTAGACTTAAGATTTTCTTGGGCAAGCTTGAATCCCGTTGGTCCGGACCATTTACAATTTCACAAGTTTTCCCTTATGGCACCGTTGAGCTTGCTCAAAAAGACGGGCCTAACTTTAAGGTGAATGGTCATCGAGTGAAACACTATCTTGGAGGGGACATACCTACGGAGGTTGTTTCGGATCTTCAAACTTTCCCTAAGGACCAATGAATGCGGGGATCGAGTCGAGCTCATGACTCGGTTAACAAAAACGAGGTGCCTTGTGGGGGAGTCTCATACATTCTATCTTCTATCTATTTTCTAACACTAATAAGGCTTTATCTTTTCAAGCTCGTGCTCGTGTTTTGTTGTGTTGTGAATCTTAGGTATGACCCTATTCATTGAAGACTCCTCGTGTTCGGTTTTTGCCGGTCCACTTGATCTTCCATACTTTGATTGTAAAAAGGGGCACTCACTATCCTTTGATTTTTATCGACTAACGTTTTATCTTGAAGCATAATTAATAAACGGCTTATAGATTTGCGTACTCTTACAATTTTAGGACTTTTGCATTCGACTCTTCGTGTTTTAGCAAGGGGTGTCACCCTTGAGCTAGGAAACATTGAGGACAATGTTTGGTTTTAGCATGGGGGAGTCAATCGATATAATCGCTTGCAATTGCTTTTGTCGTGTCTAAACATAATCGTTTTTCATAAAAAATTTAAATTTTTAAGTGTATTTTGTGTTTAATAATAAAGAAAATAAGTGCTTTTGACACAAATGTAGGCTTCCCATTGGTGAAAATAAAAATAGTTTTTGACTCGACTCGATTTTTACCTTAGCTTTTTCCTTAACGTGTTTAAATCAAGTTTTGCTAGACTTTTATATAGGGAACTTTAAAATGCGAAAGTCTTAACTCATACGAGTTTAAGAACGAGAACTTTTCGTAAGTTCCTATAATTGATCCTAGAAAGTCGTTTATCAAGGGAACTTTAAAACGTAAATTCTAACTTGAAAAAGTTTAAGAAGATGCAAGATCCTATAGATGACTTGAAAACCCAAAACTTTGATTTAATTGGCTAAGTATCCATTAGTCTCATATTTTTGAGATTTTACAATATGGAGAACAAGAGATGATAAAGTTTAATCATAAGTTTTTGATGTTAATTCTTCCTTGTATAAGTATTTTTGTGTTTGATTCTATCTCCTCGTATTTATTTTCCACGCTTGAATAATAAATTGCTTAATAAATGAACTTTTTAGCGGTTTGGGCTTAGTATCTTAACTCGTAACTCCTTCTTTTTCTTCCCTTGTACTTAAAGTAAGAACAAATTTAGGGTGTCAGCGTCATGGACTTTTTGATCATGGGATTGCGGAAATTTGGCTTACTATATACATCATAATAATAAGAAGAGTAAATAAAAACATGTTCTCTATGAGCCTTTGGGTGGGAGTCATATAGCACTAACCTTGTCATTAGAGCCTTAGGGTGTATGGCATGGTGACGTGTTTAATAAAAATTGCTTCATCATCATGTGCCTTAAGGTGGGATGGTGAATGTCAATTCCCTTATTTATGTCCAAGGAGCCTTCGGATGTGGATTATAAATAAGGAGCACTTTTACATCTTAAAGAGTCTCAAGGTGCATGATGTAAATGTTTCTAACTCCATTAATAAGGTCAAAATTGATTTTGGAGGATTTATTGTTGCTTTAAGTAGTCCTATTAGCCAAATTTCGGATCCGGGGATTTATTCCTCAAATCGTATGTGTACTTTCTTTAGTGACAACGATTTTTGAATTCGAGGTTAGGTTTTGAGTGTTGGGTTTACACCGTTTTTGCCTTCATTTTTGGACTAATAAATATTAAATACGTCAAATGAGCCTTTGGGTGAATGACAAAAATTTAAAATCTAGAGATACAATTAGGAATAAAAGGAGATTGAGTTTAACACAAATTACTTGTATGAGTGGTCTTAACATTGGGACTTGTGATTGACAATGATCTTGTTTTTAAACTTGGCATGGAAGAGTGAAAAGTCGAGGACGATGAATCTATTTTGAGTTTTATGATCCTAAAAGTTATTTTTCAAATAATGAAAGCAATACATTATGTCTTTGCAAAATAAAGTATCAAAAGTTGAATAAAAGTGTAGTTAGTAGCTTTATTTTATCATTGCGTGAGGACACGACAATTGCTTAACAAGGGGGAGTTTGATATGAGTGAAATTACTCATATCAATTGTATCAATAAATGAACATTAAATGGCATAAAACATATGATATGGTATTGTATATGCATTGTTTCTTGTTTCATGTGTGTAGGTACCAAAGATCACGAAAACCGGCAAAATCGACACAGAGTTTGAAGAAATATCAAGAATCCAAAAATCAAGTTCGTTTTCGAAGATTGAAGTTTATCAAGGTTAATGGGCCTTTGTGAGACCCACATTTGGCTAATGGGCCTTAAAGCCCATATATGGTATAAATAAGTTACTATCTTGCAAAAGCCCAATCCATTAGGCCCAAAACAACAAAAATGGGACGGATGTATTAAGTTATTAGGCCAATTATCAAATGAGACGTGGAAGTTTACTCACCAAATAGGTCTAAAGCCCAAGTAACTTATTCAAGTGAGACGGTGGAATATTAATGGGTCTCAAAGCCCATTTGGTCAAACGGTGGTATTGACGGTGAAAAGTAATACTTAAATTTCTTGGTCAACACAAACTTGGTCATACTTTCGTTACAACCTAAGTTTTCACAAGGAAAAAAAGACTCAGAGAAATATGAACGCCACCCACAAACCCTAAATCCAACTTAGGGGTTTTCATACAAAGGGGATTTGAATCCCACGCGCCCCAAATAATCCCCAGTTATTTCGGGATGTAGAAGATGGCACCAAAAAGACCACGTGTCAACCATTCACGTCATACCCCCTCTCTAATGGGTTGATTTCTTTTCAACCAATCATTGAACCAATGAAAACCATCCACATAAGCAGCAAACTAACACAACTAGCACACTTTGGTGCCAACCTGGCGATCCGTGTGACCGAGAGGTGGTTTTCAGCCCTTGATCAAGAAAGAGAAGAAGAATAGAAGATCAAATGGCCTGGAATTAATTTCGGCTCAACAAACTTTCTCAAGAAGGCCTTGGGGTTGCCTATAAAAACCCCTAAAAATATTGTAATTTGCATCCCTTTTCTTTCTTGTAGTGTTGTAATGTTAATTTAGTGTTAGGAAATTGTATTTTTCATTTTTACAGTATTGTAATATTTTTATGAATTAATAAAAGTTAATTTCATATTTGGTATCTCATTTGTGTTTTACTATTACTGTTTAAAATAACTTTGATTTACCTGATAAAATAAATTGATATTATAATTTTCAATCTTTCATTTAAACTTTCTTAATAGTTTATATGATTGATTACGTGAGATTGGGATAAAAAGTCTAACCTATTGTTAGATTTAAACAAATTGTGGATCGAATTATCTTGTTTGTTGGTTCGAGATGATTAAGTGGTGGTTCGTGATGGTCGTTTGATTGTGGTGGTATCGTTTTAAGTTCAAAGGTGGTTCAACGCCAACCTTCTGCATCAACGGTTATCTTATTTAAGGTTAATCTCATTTTTTTATATTTTTATAAGGTTTTTTTAGTTTATAATGATAATGGATAATGTGTGAATCTACTTATGTGTATGTTAATCTGTGAACCTGTGTGAATTGATAAGTCTGGTCATTGTAGTAATTAGTTAACTAAATCTGATAAAGTTTGTTTATTAGTTCTGATATTCTAGTCTGTTTGATCCTTTAAGTTTATGTTTATTATTTAAGAATTTGTTTAAATTTGTTTGGGATATTTGCTGATATAGATCTGCTTGAATCGTGTGATTATACTAATATTTGAGGATTGGTTTTGAATATGTTTTTCATAACCTTTGGATATTGAGATTTAATTGGTTTGAGAAGCTTAATAATACTGAGAGTGATTTATTATACTGCTAAAATGATTAGATTCAACATTCTTAGTTAGAAGATTGGTTTAACTGAGTAGAGGTTTAGATTCAGTAAGGTTTGAATCTTATATGTTAGCCAATTTACCTAGTACTCTATCTGTTGCCTCATTCTGATTTGCTGATTTGCATCTCTTGATAATGGTTGTTTGTTTTTGTTAGAGTTTATTTGTTGAGATTGTATTTCCCTACTTAGTATTTGTTTAGTTTGATTACTTGTTTATTTAGGAATATTGATTTGGGTGTAGTAGTTTATTTCTGAATTTAATTGAATACTTGCTGTGTGATTTTATTAGTATGTGACTGACTGTTTAGGACTATTTCTGAATTAGTCTGGTGGTTTATTCTTGCTTTAGTTATTGGTTTTGCTTAATTTAGTAAACTGATAGTACTAGTGTTAACTAATTCGAGCTTATCTCTTGATTATTGACCAGCACTCCTCATTTGGGAGTGTTTGGTTTGTTTATGTACCAAAAATCTGTTCAAAATAAATAAATCACAAAAACGTCCTTCCTAGGACTCGAACACGAGACCTCTCGGATAACAGCCTTTCACCCCAACCATTTAGGCTAGCACACGTTTTTGTTTAAATTCGCTTTATGTATTAAATATATGATAGATAGTTTGAGTTTTTATATAAACGTTTGTTTTTACTTCTTTTTTATTTTCTTTTAAATTGTTTATTTTACTAAAAGGTTTAATAGAGTTATCATAAGTTCAATTTTTAACATTTTAAATAAATTAGTTTTCAATTAGTTAATGAAAATATTAGTTACTTTTTTATTAAAATTGCTTATTGTTAATTTTGGTAAAAAATATTCGTTTAAATAAAATAAGTTTTTAAATAAATAAATTAATATTTTATATTTTTTAAATTTAATATAGTTTTTAAATTGTTTAAAATAATTTGGATTTAAATAGTTTTGTTTAGATAATTTGTTTCATTTAAAATGTAAAAGTAAAGTTTAAATAGATTAAAATTAGTTTCATTTTGTCTTTTAGATTTAATTTTGGGATACGATTCATGCACTTTAGGATTTAAAATTTGTAGGATTATAATTAGATAAAAAAAACCGAAACCGAAACCAAATTCAAATCAATTGTTCTAATCAAACCGAAAGTCTCAAATTCACAAGTTCCTTGTGTACAACGAACCGGGATCACTCTCGTGTTTAATTGATTCGTCTTTAGCTTATTTTTGAATTATTATCTTTTCCTAAAGGTAATTTCCTAAATTGCTGTATAACGTATTTAATTAAAATACACCAACACTTCCCAATACATCAGTCGTCATAATTCAATTTTTGCAATTGTCATAATCCATGTCAATTAGTAAGCTAAATACATTACATGCGTTTTTTAATCCTGATTTCATTGTTAATTTCATTATTAGGTTTCTTATCACAAATGAATACCCTACTTCGGGTTTTGATTAATATTTAATTGTTTCTATTTTGATTGTAATGCAATCTAAGCCGGATTAAATTACTGATCGAAAAAACTAAGGTACGTTTTTCTGTCATTACTCTCTATTAGGTGAATTTTATCATCGTATTTTAATTCTTTTTATATGATAAATTATATGGTTTCAATGGACGAAGATGTTGAAGATGCATCTAATGGTAGCGCACATGTATAAGATCCAGTCATATAAGCATACGACCTATTAGATACTATGTAACCCTTCACAAATGTTGATGTAACATGCTATAAACAATTTTGCTCTCTATGAAATCCTTTAAACAGTCTGATCATTGTCATTGTTAATTTTAGTAAGGTTGTTGTTAATCGATTCTATAAAGTGAGATATTTTTAATCGATCTGTCTTTATTGGTTTGATTTTTGTAAATTGTCTTTTGTTGCATACAAGTCTGGACATACTTTGCGTGGCTTGTCAACAGAAGGCTACAAAGCTTTTCAACAACTGATTATATGATGAAGTTGCAAGGATTAATCTTCACAAGGTACATCTGCTGTGAAGTACAGAAAAAATTTATTGATTTTCTAGTTGCGAAAAAAGTTATTAATATGTCCTTAATAGGAATGTGATCAAACTCACACGATCCTCTCTTTCTCTTCGAAATAATTTATCGCTACTATCTTGTATTGAGCTTTGTTCATAATTTTTTATCTTTGAAGGTTGCATTTCATATCATCTTTGGGCTTATGTGGTTGTTGGTAGGTTCATGATGTGTGAAACTGTTCATGGTGTGTGATCAAGGGATGTGGCATGTGTTTAGCGAGTGTGACGGGTGTGTTCAGGGATAGACTTTAGTGACTAGGTTGAATGTGTTGGAATAGTAGGTTGCGATCTCATTGATGCAATATATTGAGTTTGATTTCTGCATGTTCAAATAAGTTGCAGGTTTACGGGCTGTGTTACCGGAAAGAGTATGGGCGGGTCACAACATATTGAGGTTCGGTTGTGGGTATTTCATTGGGTGTGTTCAGGTTTAGTATTCAGTTTAATGGTGACGCAATACATGTCAAGTATCAGTATACAAAAGATTTCGAAATTGATAGTAGATATAGTCATAATTTTTATGGAAATAGATAAACTGAGGTGGTAGTTCTCGTCGAATAAACAATTGGTACCCGGGTTGTGTTTACTAACTCTGGAAGAAATTAAATTAATGTGATATCATTTGCTGCTAACGGGTTTGAGATTATTAACAAGACTCATTTTCTAACATGAGTCGTTGTCGTGCACAGCTTAGATAAGAATGAAAAAGGTTTAGGGTGTTAAATCATTTGGATATAGCTCTTAAAATTTTACCCAACATGAATCGTGCATCTTTAAATTGTTTTTTTTCTCAATGTAAGTGTTTTTTATGTCAGTTTTCTACTCAAACAAGTCGCACATATTTTCTTCTAACTACATACCCTTTTTTGCACTTTTAAGTAGGTTTTTGTATGCTGTAAATCTGATGAAAAGCTGTTGGAAAGATGATGAAAAGCTACTGCATAAATGCTGCTGAAAAGCTACTGCATAAATGCTGCTGAAAAGCTACTGTAGAAATGTTGCTGATTTGTTGATGTATTTGGTATTAAAAGTTGTTATTGGTACTGTTTGTGTTGTTTTTGGTTGCTGTAATTAGGGTGGGAGACTTGCTGAAAAGCTGTTTTGGAAATGTTTCTGAATTGGTGCTGATTTTGTTATTAAAAGCTGTTTTGGCCTTGAATGTGTTGTTTTTTTTAGCTGTTTTGGTGCTGAAATAGCCATATAAACATCAACTTAAAGTGTCAAACTAACACATGATGACCAATTTAAATCCACACTTAATATCTTATACTGTATAGATTATTATGTTTTAGCATTTCTTTCATAAATAACTTGCAGAAATTAAGTGTACAAAGAGAGAGGTAGATCGGTGTATACGATTTAGGTTCAAGAATTAGGAGAAGTGGTCTCAGTTAGAATAAAAATTATGTGTCAAATTCTACTTGTAATGAAATAAAAAATACTTTAAATCTATACTATAAATAGGCTAAATATCAAAACTCTAACTAGGTATATTTACTTACTTGATTTGTTACCGACACATTCATATTGTTGGTGTCTTATTATATAATATCCTAGTATACCACGATATCATTTAGAGACAAATTGTGTATTTTTTAGCAAATATTTTATTATACCGGTCTCCTGATAGTATATTTATTTATATCATCAACGCAAAATATTTATAAAGTATTTATATCATCTACGCGAAAACTGAATATAAAATACGCATAACATAACATCAAATTATACCATCGAATAATCGCTAAGTTTTTCAATCAAAAAATCAAAAAGTGGACGAATTTCTACATATAAAAGGATTTTATCTATCTTAAAATTGAATTATCGCATCTTACGACACTTTGCAATTACAATTTGATCTTACCACGAAATATCGTATCGTTAATTATATGACGCCAGACAATTTCGCCGCTATGCGCGGGTAATCTCCTGGTAATTTAAAATTTTGAAAAGCCATATAATCACGAGTAATGTAGTTTTTTACTTTTATGGAGTATTTATTATTTGATGGGCAAGAAAACCCACCAATAATAAGTAGTGACAGAGACAAGACCAAAGCCAAGATAAACCCCCCATTACGTTGTACTCTCCTAAAACCTAAAACACACACTGTCTGCGCCGCCACACCACCGTACACCACCACCACCGATGGCGGCCAGCCATAGCTTCAACCCATGTGAGCACATCTTCATCTCCCCAAAACCCACAGCCCCAAAACCCAAATATTCGTTCCCTCTTTCATTCCCATTCTCCATTCCCAAACACACCCTTAAAAAACACCTCTCCCACTTCACTCCACCAAATGCTGTAAAATCTGAAAACGGGTCAAAAGCTGCTAAAAATGAAAAAGAAAACATGGGTTTTGTTGGGAGTAGTGTCGGGAAGAGAACCGATATTAAAAAGATTATGATACTTGGTGCTGGTCCTATTGTTATCGGACAAGCTTGTGAGTTTGATTACAGTGGTACACAAGCTTGTAAGGCTTTAAGAGAGAATGGTTATGAGGTTGTTCTTATTAATAGTAACCCTGCTACTATTATGACTGACCCTGAGATGGCTGACAGGACTTATATTGAGCCTATGACGCCTGAGTTGGTCGAGCAGGTTATCGCCATAGAGCGCCCTGACGCTATTTTGCCTACCATGGGAGGCCAGACTGCACTTAATCTCGCAGTTGCGTTGGCGGAGAGTGGGGTGTTGGATAAGTATAATGTGGAGTTAATTGGGGCGAAACTAGAAGCGATTAAGAAAGCGGAGGATAGGGAGTTGTTTAAGGATGCTATGAGGAATATTGGACTTAAGACGCCTCCTTCCGGTATTGGGACTACTTTGCAAGAGTGTTTGGATATTGCCAAACAGATTGGTGAGTTTCCGTTGATTATTAGGCCTGCGTTTACTTTAGGGGGTTCCGGGGGTGGGATTGCGTATAATAAGCAGGAGTTTGAGGATATTTGTAAGTCGGGGCTTGCGGCTAGTGTCACTACGCAGGTGTTAGTTGAAAAGTCCTTGTTAGGGTGGAAAGAGTATGAGCTTGAGGTTATGAGGGATTTGGCGGATAATGTTGTTATTATATGTTCTATCGAGAATATTGATCCCATGGGTGTACATACGGGTGATTCCATTACTGTTGCGCCTGCACAGACTTTGACTGATAAGGAATATCAACGTCTACGTGATTATTCTATAGCGATAATTAGGGAGATTGGAGTTGAATGTGGTGGGTCTAATGTACAGTTTGCTGTGAATCCTGTGGATGGTGAGGTTATGGTTATTGAAATGAATCCTAGAGTGTCGAGGTCGTCTGCTTTGGCGTCAAAAGCTACCGGTTTTCCTATTGCAAAAATGGCTGCTAAGTTGTCGGTTGGTTATTCTTTGGATCAGATTCCAAATGATATTACAATGAAGACACCGGCTAGTTTTGAACCGTCCATTGATTATGTTGTCACAAAGGTTAGAACTTTTAACCTTTCTGTTGGTTTATCTCTTCTATTTGAATGTAATTGTCTCAAGTATTCTAAGGTATTATAATAAGGTTGACATAGGGGGTCGTTTGGTAGGTATAGTATCTAGTGTTTGAATAAACCCTGCTTCTGGTTATCTGATTATTTAATGAGCGCCCCTTTAGGAAAAATACAAAAAAATGCACCAGTTTTGTCTGTTAACTCTTAAATTATTATTAGACTTTATAAGCGCCCAAAGTATCTCATTGACTAATTAATACAACTTCGCACTTTGTTTTATCATATTGATGTATCCTGTATTTTGTATATATAGCGCTGAATGATAATCCTGACATTCATTCATTCTTATTCTGAAATTCTGCAGATACCAAGGTTCGCATTTGAGAAATTTCCAGGGTCCCAACCTGTGTTAACCACACAAATGAAATCCGTTGGTGAATCAATGGCAGTAGGACGCACGTTTCAGGAATCCTTTCAAAAGGCACTCAGATCACTTGAAACTGGCTACTCTGGCTGGGGTTGTGCACCAAACAAGGAGCTCGATTGGGATTGGGACAAGCTAAAATACAATCTTCGTGTCCCAAATCCCGATCGAATGCATGCTCTTTATGGTGCAATGAAACGAGGCATGAAAGTGGACGAGATTCATGAAATCAGTTTCATTGATAAATGGTTTCTCACACAACTTAAGGAGTTGGTAGACGTTGAGCAATATATTATGGCAAAAAGCTTGTCTCAGTTTACCAAAGATGAGTTTTATGAAATTAAGAAAAGAGGGTTTAGTGATAAACAGATTGCATTCGCTACAAACTCCACTGAGAAACAAGTTCGTGTGAAGCGATTGGATATGGGAGTTGTACCTGCTTATAAACGTGTTGATACATGTGCTGCAGAATTTGAAGCAAACACTCCTTATATGTACTCGTCTTATGATTATGAATGTGAATCAGCTCCAACAAAAAGTAAAAAAGTTTTGATTTTGGGTGGTGGGCCGAACAGAATTGGTCAAGGGATCGAGTTTGACTATTGTTGCTGTCATGCTTCATTTGCTCTTCAGGTTTGTTTTTTACTTTATTCGCTATTTAATTGTATTATGCGTTAACTCGTAGGATTCTGTTAACTAATAGCAAATTCAAGTCGTTATAGAACTTATTATTTTGTTTTGGGCAGAATGGATAAAAAAGTAATGAACATAAAGTCTTGTTTCTGTTTTGAGTAAACTATCTTTGTTTCCACTCATAAAAAAATAATCGGATTTCAATTTTTTTTTTTCCAAAATGTGGAACTTTCAGGAAATTCAGATTTGAGGTAATAATCTGACCATGTTATTTGGTCAAATGTTGACGCGGTTGTTGGCATAACGATAATATTGACAATTTCACTTTTTTTTTTTAAAATTTAGTTTCTGAAAATCTGTTAACTTAGAAGAGTATGAAAACTTGTATAAAGCTCGAGCCTTTGTATATTAAGCAAGTTTGGTCGGATTTTAGTTTTGTGTGAATCTGTTTTTCAAAAATCTGATAAAAAATCGAAAACGCAGATTTATGGAAATTTGACCAGCTTACTTGGTCAGTTATTGATGCGACAGTCACTTTGACCACGTTGATTTTTTTTTGACTTGGTGCCTAAAATGTTGGTAAACTTCTAAAATTACTATAATTAAAACTTTCTTAAGGCTCAAGTGTTAGTGCAATTAAAGTGTGTTATTGAAGTGGAAAATCATACAAAAGATGTTAGCTTTCTATGCATCTTGCACTTCTAGTTTGACTTGTATTATTTCTTTTAATGTACTTTAGGAGGCAGGCTATGAAACTATCATGATGAATTCAAATCCTGAGACTGTGTCCACCGACTACGATACAAGTGACCGACTCTACTTTGAACCGCTCACAGTTGAAGACGTTCTTAACGTGATTGACATCGAACGACCCGATGGCATCATTGTCCAGTTCGGTGGTCAAACCCCGTTGAAACTGGCTCTACCTATCCAAAATTACCTAGATGAACACAAACTATCATCAGCTAGTGCTGGAAAGGTCCAAATTTGGGGTACATCACCCGACTCCATCGATGCAGCTGAAGACCGAGAACGGTTCAATGCAATCTTGAACGAACTAAAGATTGAACAACCAAAAGGAGGGATTGCTAAAAGTGAAGCTGACGCTCTTCGCATTGCATCAGAAATTGGATATCCAGTTGTGGTTAGACCTTCATATGTATTAGGTGGTCGAGCTATGGAGATTGTTTATAGTGACGAAAAGCTAATAACTTACCTCGAAACGGCTGTTGAGGTCGATCCGGAACGACCTGTTTTGGTCGACCGTTACTTGTCGGATGCTATTGAAATTGATATCGATTCACTTGCGGATTTACACGGGAACGTTGTAATTGGTGGAATCATGGAACATATTGAACAAGCGGGAGTACATTCGGGTGACTCCGCTTGCATGATTCCGACGAAAACTGTTTCAAAAGCAAGCCTTGACACAATCAGATCATGGACAACAAAATTGGCCAAAAGGTTGAACGTTTGTGGGCTTATGAACTGCCAGTATGCCATTACCGGGTCCGGGGAGGTTTACTTGCTCGAGGCGAACCCGCGAGCATCCCGTACAGTTCCCTTTGTATCAAAAGCAATTGGACGCCCGTTGGCTAAATATGCTTCACTTGTTATGTCGGGACTGTCTCTTCAAGAACTGGGATTCACAAAAGAAGTCATCCCGAAACATATATCAGTCAAAGAAGCCGTTCTTCCTTTCGAGAAGTTCCAAGGGTGTGACGTCTTTCTCGGGCCCGAAATGCGTAGCACCGGTGAAGTAATGGGTATCGACACTGAATTCTCTATGGCATTTGCGAAATCTCAAATAGCAGCGGGTCAAAAACTACCTGTCTCAGGTACAGTTTTTCTGAGTTTAAACGATATGACGAAACCACAATTGTCAAAAATTGCTCGGGCTTTTTCGGCACTAGGGTTTACGATAGTTGCAACTTCTGGAACTGCTAATATCCTTGAACTGGATGGTGTTCCGGTTGAACGAGTGTTGAAGCTACATGAAGGGCGTCCTCATGCTGGTGATATGATTGCTAATGGTCAAATTAATTTGATGGTTATCACGAGCTCAAATGATGATCTTGACCAGATCGATGGTCGACAGTTGAGAAGAATGGCACTTGCTTACAAGATCCCTATCATAACCACAATTTCGGGCGCTTTAGCAACTGCTGAAGCTATAAGAAGCTTGAAAACTACAAAGTTCAAAATGGTTGCTATTCAGGATTACTTTTTAGATGATGAACACAAGATCGGTACGACATAATTGCTCTACATATTTTATTGTGGTATTTTCCGGTATGTGTTTCTTGAGATAAATGCTTATTATTTTTTGGTTTTATGCTACAGGTAATAAGGCTACTGCAAAAATCTCGACAGAGGTGTAGGTTTGTGCTGGCGTTTATTTTTTCTTCTATTTGAAATTCTGGTGAAGAACTGCATTTACGTATGTGTTTCTGTATTACGTTTATTTGAACACCAAGCTTGCTTTTTTACACCTTCATGTTGTGGTTTAAATATCAAATCAGACATAATAAGGTGGTGTTATAAATTCATCATGTCGATCTTGTTATTTCCCGTTATAGTTTTGGTAAGATAATTAATAGCAAGGGAGATATTGGTCTACTATGTCGCGTGTTTACTTATGTTCTTGAAATAATCAGATAAGTAGTTTGGAATATCCAAGTCTCAGACGAGATTAATCAGTTGCTTATTTGGTTTGAGATGGTGGATAAGAAATCGAAACAGGCGTATTTCTTTTTTAGGATAGTCGATAGGCAATCAGAACTCTTAAATTCCAGCTAGTATTTATTTTATTAAAAATCATAATATCCTGGCTCCGTTGCTATGCAAACACTTGACTCCTTTGATCAACACTATTACTCTCATGACCATTTCTATCATCATTCGACATATTGATTGAAGCAACTGAATTTCGTTCTGAATCATCAAGTGATAAGCTCTTTTTAGCTATTGAAAGACTTGATTGTAGTGAATGCATATGTTTCTGCCATACTTCTTCCATTGACTTCATTTTAAGCTCGTATACTGACCTACGGTTTTCGTATTGTTGGAGACGTTGGTGGAGAATATTGTTTTCTTCTTTTTCTCTTAAACCGACTTCTGGTTTAAGGATTATTCGTTGCAGTTCAGCAAGGTAAGATGACTACTACCACTTCATCCGACTCGCCCTGTTGGCAAAAATTATGTCATAAACCAAGGTTTCTATTATCCAAAATGCTCAAAAACACAGTACAAAATACAACCGACGTTCATGTGAATTTTATGTACTATGCATAAAGTTCTGTTCTTTGAGGTTGAATCCTGGAAAGAAGTTAGTCTCGAAACAGCGACGTAAATAGCAGGGGCAAATATTACTTTAAGTAATTGCCATGTTCTAACTTGTAACAATCAAAATCTTTAACCATGGGCTACTTGGATGGTCGAGTGCTCAGGGTAACAGGTCAAAATGAGTAGGGTTGGGTAACGGGTTAAAGGGTTACCTTTGATCCGTTTCTAATTTACTTAATTATGTTAATTTAGCCCGTTTTAGATAAAACACTAGCTTAAAGACCCGTCTAACGTCGGGAATAGTTTAATGAAGTATTTTTGTAAGTAGTGTCAAAGATGTGTAAGATCTAAGAGATTGTAAACATGTTTCGTTAATACATGAAATGTATAGTACAAAATATTATGTATAATTTAATAGTCGTTTGATTTTGCAACAAAAATATAAATGCATGCATTGTGGAAGTGAAAAATAACTTTATGTTCATCCTATCCGAAACTCAGCATTTGAGCCGATCGATTTCATTATAGCCGAACATTATAAAACTGATTAAGTGTGACTTAAAAAAAAGAAGCAACAATAGTCTGATTAAGACTCCAATGCGATTTCGCAAGTACATCAATAGGCATGACCAATCTATTTGTACATTTCGCTTGTATATCACTACGGATTAAGTGTAGTAGCATCACTTTATTTAAGAATGTTTGTAGGACACCTTAGTGTGTCGTATAACTCGATACAAATTTTAAAACTCATAAATATAGAACATGGTTTTTTGATTCAAGTATATTTGACTATTTAAAACTTACAAAAATAGTCAAAATAGCAATAGAAAATTTTTACATTTTAATTGCATGAGATGATGATATACATTCATAACTTCAAATGACATGTAGTGATCTGTAGAAAAGAAACATCAACACGTCTAATATCACATCTAATAACCGATGCACCGTAGTAAACTATGCTTGTTATGAAACTGATTATGGATCCAAATACTAATTGCACCAAAAAAAATCAATCGATAAATAGAGTGCGATTTATAAACCGCTTGAAATAAATTTTAATCAAATTATAAGAAAAAGCGCAAACCTTTATTGTTTATCTCCAGCCTTTTTTTAGCTTCAACATTTAATTGTAGATTCAGTATTTATGAACAACAGCTTCCAATTTTTTATCTTGAAACACAGAAATAAAAAATCGGATTGAAAACTTTAATGCTATCAACTGTCTAATATATAAATTAGAATTTTGAAAGTACTAACATACCTACGATGCTGCATGGTAGTGGCGGGATGCAACAGTAGTAGCGCAATGATTTAAAATCAAAAAAATCGATCTTGCAATAATCTGTATTGTTGTGATAAAACAAATATTATGTGTCTGTGTGTGTTTTGTGATTTGAAGTGGAATAAAGATGAGGTATTATGAATAACCTGGGTCGTAGTATGCACGTTTGATGAAAGAGCAGATGTCCATGACTCTGACTCATAATATATTGATGATGATTGCTTTTAACCTGAATAATCACAAAAGAAAATTATCGCTTTTTTAAATTGAGATTAATCAAATCAAATATATTCAATCGAAAACCTAAACAAAAACAACACCTAAAAATATCAATTGATCGAGAGTAATTAAACTGACTATAAATATTAAATATGAACAATGAAGAAGTTTTTATTAAGAAAGGAGCGTATTGTCTTTATATTGTCTTAATAATCAGTTTTAATGTTTTGATTTGATTGTATCATGAAGTGTATATAAATAACGTTTCTTAACAAAAATAAGTTATCTCAATTAATATTTTTAAAATTCAAAAAATTCATTAAATTATTTTACGTTTCAAACAAATGACTGCCATAATTATAAAATAAGTTATCTCAATTAATGTTATTTTAAAAAGGTTATTAATTTTTTCAAGCTTAAGAAATTATAAATTATTTTATTTTATTTGGATATAAAATCCAAAAATATATTAATGACATAATAAACATGTGATAATGCTAATACTTATTTTGAATTAATACTTTATTTTCGGAATGTTTTTATCACATTCAATTCATTGAATTCACATGTTTGATTGATAAAACGTATTATGTTAAAATTTTTACTTCAAAACATCCGTGCAAAAAAAGAAGTTAAATATAGAATGATTTTTATCACAATTTTAATGCCAAAGCATAGAAAGCTTGTACATGTGATTTAATTTAGAGAATGTTTTTAATTTTGAAAGCTTAAAATCAAAAAATATATTTGAACTTTTTTATATTTTTAAATTAATTATTACTTCATCTTTTAAATAATACTTGTTTAAATATTTTTTTAACAAAACTTTTTTAACTTTAAAACGTTTAGAATAGGTCCGTGTTTTTTGTTTTACAAACAATTCCAAATTTTGTTAAGGGTTTTTAATCAGCTAAAATAATTATTCCTAACATTTATTATGTTTTTAATAAAAAGTTTTAATTATTTAGTTATAGGCTTAAACCATTTCTTGTATAACCATTGGTTTTAAAATGTTATGGGCTTTAAACTCTTTATTTAAACCGAATATATGAGCTTTTAGCTTATAATTTACAGCCCATCCGGGTTTATACACAAAAAAGTGGTTATAATAAGAAATGTTTTAATGGCAATTTTAATGCTCAAGTTTAAATGGGTTGTACATGTGGGTTAATTAAGGAAGACTTTTTAATTTTTCAAGCTTAAAGAGCTTATAAATTAATTTAGTTTATTAGTTAAAATATATAATACACATAATACAATTAAAACTTACTGATAGGTGGATATAAAGAAACAGATCATCTATGGTGGATTTGAATCTCGTAGAAATTATGTTATACTCCGTAAAAAACAAATAACTCCTTAGTAACAACCTGAAAAAATATTAAAGCAAACTAAGATAAAAAATCACAATATGAAATTTTCAATTCATAATCATATTAAAGAAACAACACATCTGAATAGATGTACTATGAACATAAACAACACATCTGAATAGATATACAATACTTATCAGTTTTAAGGTGTGGATAGCATATAACTTACCAGAAAATAAAAAAAAGTCGTACGATTGACTTTGATTAATCTTTCTCAATTGCATTCTACATAAAAAAAATTACAACATAATAACATAAACAATCGCTACATATCATAATTGTAATTTGCAACACATATCGCTAAATATCTCTAAATAAATGGATTCTTACCATGAAAATCAAGAAAGTTGTATGGCCGATTTAGTTGATGTATCAAATGATTTATATGGGTGATTTTCGAATTTTTTAATGACATTTAATGTGATTGAAACTCCTAATTGAAGGAGCGTGGAAATTAATTTGTTTTAAGATTCCGTTAATGAGCTGTAGACTTTTTCAACAAAAGGGATTTAGGTCATAAAAAATTTAATAACTTTACAAAGTTAACAAAAGTCCTAACCTTTAAAAATTTATTATTTTTCATTAACATTTGTAAAAATAACTTAACTTTACAAAAATAACTCAATTTTACAAAAATAACTAATAAAGTATTAATTACGGAGTATATTTTCAAATTTCAAAATAAGATAACTACATAACCATTTGTTACGTTTATTGACTCCATAGATTAATTATGGGTTTACAAAAATATCAAAAGTACATAATGCGTTTTTTTGAAACAATATTTCAAACCGGTTTAGTTTGGGCTATTATATATTTTAATGGTTTATTTTTAAATAATTTTCAAATAATTGTATTTTTATTATTTTATCTAAATAAAAACTGTTTAAATAATTTTTTT
Organism: Glebionis coronaria; assembly: GCA_025667525.1. Lineage (NCBI taxonomy): Eukaryota > Viridiplantae > Streptophyta > Magnoliopsida > Asterales > Asteraceae > Glebionis > Glebionis coronaria. Next base: position 267,853,991 of record CM046877.1, on the reverse strand, counting down.
TTAATAATACGAATTATATATAAAAAATACGTGTTAAATCGGCTTGTCTTTTTACAATTTTTTTTACTTTCAACCTTTTTTTTTTTTACTTTTGCCTTGCATAAATAATTCTAAAAAATAATGATTTATATAATGTTGGTTTTTTAATAGTATCAATTATTTATTATACCGAAAAGTTTTTTTAATTAATTCTTTATAAACTTTGAACATTGTCTGTTTAGAAATTATTTTTTTATAAACTCTTTACAAAAACTTTCTTAAATTACTATTATTTAAAAACTATGTACATTGTCTGTTTAGAAATTATTTTATTTATAAACTTTCCCTTGTACATTGGGTAGAATGAGTAGAATACAAATTTTGAAATTGAATTATGACTTTACAAAAATAAGAAATTTTTAAACCGGTTTAGTAGCATTATTATATATGGAAATATTTTTATTGTGTTTTTAATGCTAAAGGTTTAAGTTCTTGAGCACATCTGGGTTAAGCAACAAAAGAAATTGTAAAATTGAAACTTAATTAAGGAAAGATTTTTATTAGGTTTTTAATGTATTTGCTTAAAATGCTTGTACATTGATGTTATGTAAGGAAACTATTTTAATATTTTTAGCTTAAAGAACTTGTAAATTATTTCATTTTATTAGAAGATATAGATATAGATTACCCAAACTAACACATTCACAAGTATACATACGGTGTGAATCAAACAACTATCATTTCTATGGGTTAATTTATGCATGTCATAGTCTATCCAACGGATTTGTCAAAGAATACCGTCTTAGCTCAAGTCACGACGCACATATATTATTGATAGTTTGAGATTACTTATTGAAATTAGATTACGTGTTTCGAAAATGAATAATCAAATAATCAATAATTAAAAAACGTGGTTTTAAGAAATAGTTTTGGATTTAATTATGTTGTTTCAAATCACAATAAGCGGATTATCAACTTTTTTAGTGTTTGATAAATCACATTATTTTTTTCGTGTTTGGCGAATTAAATAAACACTTTTTTCTTTTAATTATCCAAACACTCTATTTTAAAAATAAAATAAGTAGATAATATAATTCCAAACGCAATTCTAAACACTCCTTAATACACTTTATCTAAACGAATGCCACCTTAACTCGAGTCATGATGCAACTATTTTTTGCTGTACATAATATGGTTAAATACGTAATTACCAATATCCACACAGTAACGAAACAGTAGTTATTGATGACGTCTAGTCCTTAATCGGGTTTATAGCCTGATCCATGAGTACTACCCGTATCCAATCCATTATGTATGGGTTATGACACATAGAGCTAAAGCCCATGTGGTCCAGTAAGCCGCTGTCGCAGGCGGTTTTATAGAAGCCACACTCTGACCGCACACAGTCAGGGTCAGACAGAATTATAGTCTAATTTGGACTATGATTCACTTAAGTTAAGAGGATATACACTCTTCATATTTAAGTGATAAGGATCTCGGTGTGTATGATAATTATCTCTTACTTAGGATGCAAGATTAGAGACGCCTAACTAGGGTTTCACCGGGTATATAAGGAACCCCGAGGTTCCACAAATGTACGATTTACTGAATACTCACAATCCTCACCGATTACTCCGAAAACCGATTATTTACTCTCATGTCGGAGTCTATCGTGAGATACGTTCTCACGATAACCCTAACGATGTCTGTTCTTTAGTGTACAGGATATTCATACAAGTTCACTTGATGCAAGAGTCGGAGTTCTCAACACCCGAATTAAGCCAAATTCGAGTTAACATAGTTCATTCAACTTTTGTATCAACAATTACGCTTATCCACAGTCTTACGTAGCAAGCAGTCTCATTCATCGACGATTATGCAAGAGGCCGAAGGGCCCTCTCGATGAGTATGGGCAACTTTGTAATCCACTTCGTGGCTGCGACTAGTTAACATGACTACTACATGAGGAACAACGCTGGATTGAATGCTCCGATATTGACATATAACATATAAGCTGGTACAAATTTTATGCATTCGTTTTACATTTATAATATGTAATCCAATACAATCATACAATGTCACACTAACCATTTATAAGAAAAAGACACAATGAAGCAAATGAAGTCTAGCTCAGTTGGATAGATGTATTTGGTTATCGTTTTTATGGGTTGATATTCTTTTCGTGAAATGATTCAAACTTGAATCAAGAGACTTGATGCCTCGGTGCCATGCAAGATAATCCGCTGCACCAAACCGCCGTTCAAAAAAAAAGAAAAAGACACAATGAATATATATTGATATTGATTTTGATATTTGGCTAGTAAACTACTCCATCCGTCCCTAAATAAATGTCCACCTTTTACTTTTTTCGGTCTTTCTTATTCAACTTTGACTTTAAATATTTACGTTTGTGTTATATAATACTTGATGCAAAATATATGGATGGATTGAGTTTTAAATTAATTTTTAATTGATGTAACTTTTATCAAGTATTATATAACACAAACGTAAATATTTAATGTAAAAGTCGAACAAGAAATACCGTAAAAAATTAAATGGACATTTATTTAATGACGGAGAAAGTAACTCTTAAAAAAAAATAAAAAAATTTGTTGTTTTGTTTAAAAGTCGTGGTTTGGTTTGTGATAAAGGGCGCATAAAAAGCTCGGTAGGCGGGAATCACCGTGTCTACAGCAAGGCTTCACATGATAAATTCTTTTTATTTCTTAACATTTCATTTTAATTATCAAAACCGTGATCATTGTTCTAGTGATCAAGACTAATTTTTATTTTTGCGATTTTGTATTACTTTGATGTACCCAGTTTAATCAATATATCTACTAGAAAGAACGATTTTCTTAATAGTTGATACAAAACTGAGCAGTCATCAACCAAAAACTTAGACATCAGTGGCTAATGAGTACGAGTATATCAAACCCGTCATTTATTCAGGAAATTTTTTTCATACCCATTACTCATCCGTCACCTACTAGTGGGCATAATTTTCTACCCATACCCATACCCGTAGATAAACACACAGGTTAATGCAATCAAACAAAATCACAAAACCTTATATGAAAAGTAACTATAAAAGTGCGTTTCAAGAAACTGAATAAAACACAATATCTCTAAAAACAGCGAAACTAGAATAAATGAATAACTATTTAGATGTGTTAGAGGACTAGAGGTGTATCGTGTACCTTTTAGTGTGAATCAGATATGCTAAAAATGTAAAACAGTAGTATCATATATGTATTCGTATGAATGAATTGATGTTTTTGTAGTACAATAAGAGACGAACTAGATTATCCATGTATATATATCTAACGATTTGATCTTTTATTTCCATTTTTTAATCTAACAAGTCGAATAATCTTTTTTATTTTAATGTGTTTTCTTGATAGTGGTAGCTATTATAATTATAATAGCTTCACAAGTCATAACTCTTTAAGAGATACTCCATCCGTCGCATAATAAGTGTCCACTTTGATTTTTTTCGGTCTTACTTATTCAACTTTGATCATAAATATATTTATTTGTGTTATATTATATGATGACGTATAGTCCCCAACCGGGTCATGGACCCGGCCCACGGGTACTACCCGCATCCGGCCCAGTACTAATGGGTTAGGTTAAGTCATTTAAGCCTATGGGCTTCAAATGAACAAAGGCCGCATAGATGTGTGCGACCCACGGCCCGGCACGACCGGTACAGGGTTAGACAGAATCGCAATCTTATTAAGATTGAGATTTACCCTAAAAGTAGATGATATACACTAACTATAATTAGAAGATAACAATCAAACTAATTATGGCACTTATCCTTTGCTTGGGGTCGAGGCATCGGTGACAACCCACTAGGGTTTCACCGCCTATATAAGGAACCCCCAAGGGTTTCACAAAGGTATCACATTCTCTATACTCTCAACCTATAACCGATTCTTAACCCTAAATCGATTACTTACTCTCACGGTGGAGTCTAATCGTGGGACACGTGCCCACGGTAAACTGAGCGCGTGTTGTTTTAGTGTGCATGATCTCAACAAGATATTCACTTGGTGCAAGAGCCAGAGCCCAGCCTACCCGAATTAAGCCTAATTCGAACTAAGCAAGGATCATTCAACTTTTGTATCAACATTATACCGGATGAAAAATATATTTAATGAAAATGCATTTAAATATCATTCCATACATATAACTTTCATCCGGTATTATATAACACAAATGAAATTATTTATAGTCAAAGTTGTATAAAAAAGACCGAGAAAAGTCAAAGTAGACACTTATTATGGGACGGAGGTAGTATAATGAATTTAATTTTATTTTAAATGGATTTATGGGAACACCCATAAGTATATTGATGGGTGCACCAATGGGTATATCAAATGGGTTTCATGGGTTTATCCGTGATGGGTATCCTGGGCTTTACCCATAACGGGTATAGCATACCCATCACCCACCCGCCACCCATTGATGGGTTTAGATTTATACCCACGACCCATTCGTGGGTAAAAATGACGAAAATACCCCCATTTGCGTGTGAGGACCCGTGGGTTATGGATTTTTTCTCACCCATTGTCATCCCTATTCATAACTAAGATTAATCTTTCTTTTTCAATTAAAAAAAGGCAGAAAAGCATTTTAATCATTTCACCTAATCCAACCCAACTCCCAAATCCTCTACCCCGTCTTTCTTCGTCATATCCATTCACACACACAAAAACACACACAAACCTCAATTCAATCCATCATCCCGATCTATTATCTCATCATCTTCGTCAGGGACGAAGGTTGAAACCTTTTCTAGGCGGGGGGGGGGGGGGGGGGGGGGGGTATAAAATGTAACTTATTAATTTTGAAGGGGCAAAATTATTAAATAATTTTTTTTACACTAGCAAAATTTACAAATTACACTAAGGACAAAATTTTCTGGGGGGGGGGGGTCAGGACCCACCCCTGCCCCTATGAAGCTTCGTCCACGATCTTCGTCGTAATTCAATCATCTCCTTATATAATTCATTAACATCGAGTAATATCATCACGATCTACATCCTTTTTATTTTATTTGATGTAAATAAGCTTATTTTTTAGCTTATTTGACATGAAATTATATACAAGTTTAGTAATGATGTGAATAAGATGATAGTTTTTTTTAGCTTATCAATTTATTCCTTTTTATCTGATTTTGATATGATTATGAATGTGTTAGCTTATTTGATATGTTATAATTAAGCTTACTTGATGTGCTATAGTTAAGCTTAATGTAAATAAGCTTATTAGGAGAGTTATATGAATAATCATATGAATTAGAATAAAGTTATGTGAATAAGCTTATAAATAGAGTTTGTTGAATAAGTATAAGCTGAGGTATGTGAATAAGCTTATTAGGAGAGTTGTGCTGAAACTGTAAGATACGATGAACAAATGTATCAAATATGATACTTCCATACATAATATATGATAAATATATCATATTATGATATACGAAGGTATCATATATGAAAATATGATCGTAAAACCCGCTTTAATAATCCAGAGATCATTAAATGCACGAAGTTACCGTTAAATTTAAACTTTTAAATTAATTATTATACGACATGCATCACGAATATTTAATACAAATACTATGTATATTAATTAATTATCATAAGTATTATGTATGTAAACACGAATATTAATATACGATAAGTATGTACGTACGATATTAAGAAAACGTTCAAGTAACGAACGCACGATAATTAAATACGAACTCACACGATAATAATTAAACAAGAAAGACAAACATAAATAGTATAAGGGGGTGTTTGTGCGTCGGTTTGGAAAGAAGGAAGGGAGAACCAGGCTTTGGCCTATACCCACTAAACTAATACAAGTGTTTAATAAAAACTACAAAGGTTTCATAAAACACTTTTAAAGAAAATAAATTAAAACCTTAGCTCTCTCCTTACCTCTCTTTCTTGCCGTGGCACCCATAGAACACAAGGAATAATTGGTTTTTGATCGTTTTTGATACGGTAGTGTATTCGTGTTCATCATTATTTAATCCACGCATTCGATATCTCAAATCCTTTTTTCTTTATTTGTTTTTAATTTGACTATGTATGAACATTTATAATAATGCAAGAACATGTAATAAAATCATGAATTAAACAAGTCTAAAAACAAATATTGGTTTGGGGGTGTTTGTTGGCTCGATCGCAGCCAACCGAGACCATAGAGGTCTCGGTGGTGTCGCGTGAACCACCAGCCGCAAGCCAGTGCTGGCGGTGGTGGTGTTGTGATGGGAAGCCGCAAGGACCAAGACCCACAGTTAGGATCTTGGCCTAGCGCCGAGACCCTTTGAGGGGTGCTCGGTGGGTACTTGACGCAGGCAGGGGGAATCCCAGCTTCGGCTGGGGGCTGTTTGGTTCGGCGCAAAAGCGATCCGAGAGCCGTAGGCTCTCGGTGAGTTGTTGTGGCTCGGATTGGGTCACGACAGCGGGGCCACAGCCCTCGGGCTGTGGTGCTCGGTTGCCGGGTCTCGGGACGGGGCTCATGAACTTACACTTTTCAGAAACACGTAAATTAAACCAATTATGAAAATAAGTTATATTATGTATTAATTAATTTAGTTATTAATTAAATTTGGTTTACTTAAATTAAAACTTATGTTATGTTTATTTAGATAAAACTATGATAAAATATGTATGTACATTTATTTAAATAAACTTAGGATATTGTTAGAAATTCACTTTATGTGACGACATTTAAGAATTCTCATTAGTTATCATAGTCACACACGCTTAGACTAGACTAGGAAACAATGTATAGATTAGTAGGTGTGTGACTATATATACCCCTCCAAGGCTTCCAAAGAGGGGTTGTTTGTTTTCCATTTTCACTTTTATAAACATTTTTCTCTTTTCTTTCACACACAACCTCTCTACTTCATCTATGGCTACCACCACCTTCCACCACCCACCAAGACCACCAGATCTATAATATAGCAAACCCACAATTGGTATCAGAGCCACGGTTCATTCCTTGGATCGTCGTGTTTTTTGTCATTGATTTTGGTGGTCTAATTTATTTTTTGTCTCGGTCTATTAGTTTTTTGTTCTAAATCCGTTACTTTTTTGTCTCGATAGTTTCTTGTCACTACTTTTTTTTTCATCATTCATCTGGTAATATTACTTGTCCATGGTCCATATTTATGGTTTTCTTTGGTCCCTTATCTGTCCCACACATAATATCTTTTTCGGATCTGATTTTTTTATCATATGGTGTTTTATCAGTGTAAAATCTTTTCAGATCTGGTATACAAATTTTTTATGAGTTTTCTTATTTTTGAAGATTTGCCCAGAAAATCAGATCCAAAAAATCTCTAGATCCACAAAATCTGGAAAAGTACATTTGGATAAGACAGTCACTATTGCGATAGGGTTTCTAGCATCATTGCGATGGATGTTTCAGCTTGGTTATTGCGATGGATATGATTATGTTCATTGCGATGGCATTCCGATGCTCATTGCGATGCCATTGCGATGATTGTTTAAAATTATTACGATGCAGTTTATGGAAAACATTGCGACTGTTTAACGAAACCAGAAAACCAAGACTTTGACCAGAACCAACACTTTGACCAAAACCAACACTTACTCTACCTTTTATCTCCTCAACACCAATTCATTCTACCTTAAGCCCTTCGTCTCCTAATCCCATCAATACTAGACTCGAAGCAAAACAGAAAATAAATCATAAAATGATCTCAGATTGTACATGTTCGAATCCTTCTAACTAATGTCAAGATCTTAAAAATCTTCAAGAATCGAACAACCACTATCATCATCGACCATATGTGTAGGATTTAGCATCCTTTTAATTTTCGAAAACAAATTTAGATTAATAACATACATGTTATAATCAACTTCTTTGTTTCGATTGACTTAAACAAAAATCAGACACATGCATGTAAAATTAAACCTACCCGAGACCCTACTAGGATCTTGAAGCATCTTGATTCTAACTGCGTTGGATCTATCGATCTGTAATGGTTTGGTTTCGACTTGCGAGTGGATTGAAGATGATGGCAGACCGAGAAAGACTAAAAGGTCACTTCGGTTTGAGCAGATGAGTTTTTGGGAGTATCGAACAAAAGAGGCGAATATTATAGGTTAATTGTTTTCGTGTTTATATGGTATTTATTGGTGTTTGATTTTCTGGGATACATAGTGTTGGAAATACGTTTTACGTATTAAGAAGGATCAGTCACTCCAACGATACTCCATGTAATAGCTCGTAGTTTAGTTAACACTCTTTATTTATCAAACAAGTCCAAGCCAAGCCTACAACTTGTGTAGGCCGGCCCAAACGTGTAAGCCCAAGCCTATTACAAGGCTTGGGTATATAAACCCTCTCCTTTGATGGAGAGGGTGTGGTTTTCATTATTTTACACATAGTTCTTTCTTAGTTTCTCTCTCTAAAGTGTGAAATCCACCATTTCTCTATCTCTTTCTCTCTCTAAAAACATAAGCATAGATTTGCAAATCTACAAATGGTATCAGAGAGCTTGGGATGAAATATAGGTTTGTTTTTGTGTTCTAAACATTTCGTAGATTGTTGGTTTGTTTTTAGCCGAATCTTCAAAAAAAATTTTTGGTGTTGGATCGAAGTTTAAAGTAGTGTAACATAGGGAGTTGTGCTTAAAAGTTTTCTTGGTATCTTGTTTTTCATTAAAACATCAGTTTTCTTGGATCAAAAGTGCAAAAAAGTTGGTGTTCTTCATTCCAAAATTTAAGCAGAAACATCCATCGGAAAGTACAAATTGTACTTGGGCTTCCATCGCAATAACCTTACCATCGGAAAGGGTTTGGTTCTACTTTGCGATCGTGGGTTTTATTACTTATTCCGATCTGGACATTCCGATCGTGCTTTGCGATCTGGGATTCCGACGGGTATAAGGAAGTTTGTTAAGTCGTTACTCTGCTTAAATTTTGTCAGCCACTTTGCGATCTGAATCATTCCGATAGGCTTTGCGATCTGAACATTCCGATAGGGCTTTGCGATCTGAACATTGCGACCGCTCTGCATTGCGATCTAGGCATTCCGATACCATCATCATTCCGACAGTGTTACATTACGATCTGGTATTCTGATCTGGTATTACGATCTGACATTCCGATCTGGCATTCCGATCTAGACATTCCGACAAACCAAAAATTATTCCATAAAAAATTTCGTGTGTAATTTTGTCTTGGAATTTTTGGTTTATCGAGAACATATTTTAAGGGATTTTAACATTGTTTCTCGACTTCAACACAAAAATACTTAACCTTATTTCATTGTTCGATCAACTTTGTAAATCTTAACTTATTGAAATGGAGTATACATCTCTTACGGATAAGTCCATCCTCTCGGGTACAGATAATCGTCCACCAATGTTGGTGAAGACTATGTATGAGGAATGGGCTTCCCGAATGGAACTTTATATGTTGAACAAGGAAAATGGACATCTAATTTGGGCATCGGTGCTCAATGGACCATTAGAATATGGTACCGTGACGGAAGGTACGACCACTCGTCCTCGCACAACGGGTGAGTTGACTGGAGATATGAAGATTCAAGATAAATGTGATAAGTATGCTACAAACATCATTCTCCAAGCTCTTCCTCCAGATGTCTACAAACTCGTCAGCAAACATAAAGTTGCCAAAGAGTTATGGGATAGAATTCGTGTTCTAATGCAAGGCACCTCGTTAACTAAACAAGAACGAGAGTGTAAGCTTTATGATACTTTTGATAAGTTTGCCTATGTGCCAGGGGAGACTCTCAATGATTACTATCTGAGATTTACCCTACTGTTGAATGAGCTTAATATCTATGGCATGGCAATCCCTACCTTTCAATTAAACACCAAGTATTTGAACACTCTTCCTCCAGAATGGAAAAAATACGTGACGGATGTTAAATTGGCTAAGGACTTGCATAACACCAATGTGGATCAACTTCAAGCTTTTCTTCAACAACACGAATGCCATGTGATCGAGGCTCGGTTGTCTACACCTCAAGTTCATGATCCACTTGCAATGTATGCTTCTCAACAAAACATGGCTTATACTTATCAACAACCATCATACTTGCAGCAGCCACCACCACACATCTATCAGCAACCACAGCAACCATCTTATCAACCATCAATGATGCCACAGCAAGAATATCAACAAAGTGTTCATCAACAATCTTTTCAACAGCAACCACCATATCAAACATCACCATCACAAGCCAACACTTCTCCATTGGGCTATACTCCTCATCAAGGATATTTTCCAATAGAAGCACAACCAGCACAAGCTTTCTACTCTAATGAACTTCCACCAATCCAAGCACCGGTCTTTACTCCAAATGATACGCCAGCTGATGTTCTAAACCATCTCACCGCCTACTTGTCAAAACTTGTTGCAACTAGAGGATTTCCACCAACAAACAATCAGCTCCGCACCTCATCAAATCCTCGACAACAAGCCACTGTTCAAGATGGTCAAGTGACGGTGCAACCTATTCAGGGAAGGCAAAATTCATATGGACCTCCTACAAGGACTGGGAACAATCAAGCTGTGAATTCTCAAGCTAGTGGAAATGGGAGTCCTAGTGGTCCTAAAAAGGTTGTGACTTGCTACAATTGCCGAGGACAAGGTCATATGGCTAGGGAATGCACTCAGCCGAAAAGGAGGAGGGATGATGCATGGTTTCGTGAGAAGATGTATTTGGTTGATGCTCAGTCTAAGGGGAAGATCTTGGATTCAGAGGAGTTAGCATTTCTTGCAGACCCAGGGGCAGCAGATACTGAAGGCATTGCAGTTGTTTCCACTTCTAATGCAGCTTATCAAGCGGACGATCTTGATGCATATGATTCGGATTGTGATGACATTCACTCTGCCCAAGCTGCTCTCGTTGCTAATCTCTCTCACTACGGTTCTGATGTCATCAGTGAGGTACCCACCACATCTAATAATATTGATGATAACCAACATCAAGTTGGGCATGAAAATGACAACCTCGAACAGCATTCGGGAATTAGCAATTCAAATGATGTGGTACCCAAGCCTACACATTTGAGTGAACCTCAACCAAATGCTACGACGGGTATGGAATCTTATGCTCAACATGATTTGGTCATGGTGCCTAAACATATTATTGATCAAATGCATATGGCCCTCAGGCAATCCGTAGATACGAATTCCACCCTAACTGCTGAGCTTGCGTTGCATAAAGAAAAAGTCAAAACTTTTGAAATGGTCCCTCAAGAAGAGAAAATAACATGTTCTGAATTTGACCAATTTCGTTTTGAAAAGATTGAACACTTGAAAGAAATAGAATCATTAAAAGCTAATCTTTCCAATGAATTAAAAGAAAAAGAGTCGGTTGTCAATGATTTTCAGAAACTTAAAATGGATTTCGAAACTCTCGAGTCTAAAAAGGTTGAATCGGAAATTAATGCTACCAAACTTCTTAAATTCAAAGAACAACAGCTTTTAAAACAATACGCTTCCACAGAAAAGGTTCATCTTTTAACTAAATCATTTAAAGAATTCGAACTTAAGCGTCTTCAAGATTTACCACCTAATCCCGGTTATGCAAAACAAGCTCAGGAATATATTCCCGGCCTTTATGACATGACCATAATTGGCAAATCGAAAGAAGCACCTTTTGTTCGTAGTACTGAGGAGACACAATCACTTGGGGATGAAACTCATTCTAAAATGCTTTCAAAATTCCATACAATTGATTATGATCAACATAACAAAGATCAATTTTCGAAAAAGACACGCATTCGCTTACAAAAGGAATTAGCAGAATTAACAGTTCTTGTGCCCCAAAGTTTGTCAAATGAAAACCTTCCTAGTACGTCTCCTACACTCGTCAAAAAGGATTTAACGAAGTTAATTCCACCGGTAAGTAAGGCGTCCGTTAACTTAAATACGGTTCACCAACACTTAGCCGATTTTGACAAGGTCATTTTGGAACGTACGACGGCCACAGCCATAACGGAAGGTGAATGGAACTTTGAGCACACTAGAGCTGCGTTTCGAGATGAAATTGTTCCGTTTGTAAAGAATGTTAAAGCTTGTCTTCGTAATATTGATCAAGATTTGTTTTTGGAAATAGAAGAAGTTAGACGTGTTTTCAATGAAATGGAAGATGCTTATGAAAACAGTTTACTTGAAATAGAACGGGTTTCACGCCATAATGATCTGCTTTTGAATCAAGTGATGTCTCATGATATTGTTTCCCTCTGTGTGAATAAACGTGTTGATAATGATTCTACTGTGCATAATATTGAAACTGTGGATAATGTGGTAGATAGTACTTGTCACGAATCTGACGCTGAATTTTTAAAGCTTAAAGATTCATATTCTTCGCTTTCAAAACGTTTTGACGAGATTCAAACACATTGTATTTCGCTTGAATGCAAGCAACAATTTATTCAAGAAATCTTTGAAACGTCATTCGAAGGTGTTAATATCGATGATGCAAATTTTGAAAAGAATTTTCGATTGAATTTACAATCAAAACAGCATCAGCCAAGTGACAAGGTTGCTCAATCTTTGCCGATAGACATAGAGAAATCTAAGGAGATTCACTGTGTGAACGTACTTGAGGCCGCTGAGAATTTTAAACTTGATCTAGATAATCGAGTTTCCAAGATTTTGTCCAAAGTTGATAACTTAAAACAGAAAAATACACGACTCTTCGATTCAGTAAAGCCCGCATGTGTTGATACCACTGCACAGAATCAATCATTGATTGAACAATTGAATCGAAAGTCGGTGGAAATATCTGATTTGAGGGAACAAATTTGTGATAAGAATCTGGTCTTGGCTGAGTTAAAGGAAACACTTCGAACTCTAAAAGGTAAGAATGTTGTGGATAACCAGCCACTATCTCAGCATCGTCCTCTAGTGCAATCAAAAGGAACCTAGTAGCCGTCACACCACTTAACAAGGGCCCTAAGACTAAATCATCTCAAACTTTGGTCACTAAAGATAAGGCGGAATCAAAACCAGCTTCTAATATTCCCGTGTTGCCTTCTACAGGAGTAAGCACCACTACTAAGGCTCAAAGATCTAAGCTTAAAAGAAACAAGAAGAATGATAGGATCTTGCCCTCAACTAGTAGTCAAGTGAAGAAGAAAGTAGAAGCCCATCCTAGGAATGTTATTTCTGTTTTGAATAAAAAGAATCATGTAGCTAAACCTAAAGGCTCTGCGGTTGTGCAGCGTTCTAAGCCTACTGTGAATTCTAATTTAAAATGTTGGAATTGCAATGAATGTATGTTTTCTAGTCGTCATGATTCTTGCCTTATTGACCATGTGAATGAGATGCATGCCCGAAAAAATGGATTAGAATGGAAACCGACTGGGAAAGTGTTAACCCAAGTTGGTTGGATGTGGCGTCCCACTGGTAGGACTTTCACTATAGTAGGAAATATGTGCCCTTTGACTAGGATCACTCCCACTAAAGCGAAGAAAGCGTGCCCTTTAACTAGGAGTACCAAGGCTACCAAAACACAAGCGTGTCCTTTAACTAGGAACACCAACACTACTGTAGGAACAAAGTGCCCTTTAAATAGGTCTACTCCCACTGTAGTGCCCGCTAATACTCCAAAACCTCAGAAAATTGGAACAGTAAAACCTGTAAATGCTAAAACTCACATTAGAAAATGCAGGAAATCTAAGGATAACAAAAATGTTAGCAATTCTGATAATTCTATATCTGTATCTGCTAACACTTCGGAACCAATAGTTTCCAATGCATTGTCTACTGTTGTGATTGAAAACAGGTGGTCCAAATTGTTCTCTGGTATTTGGACTCTGGTTGCTCCAAGCATATGACCGGAGATCGCTCTCAGCTCAGAAATTTCGTCAGCAAGTTTCTTGGTACGGTTCGATTTGGTAATGATCATATTGCAAAGATAATGGGTTATGGTGAATATCATATTGGGAATGTTATTATTTCAAGAGTGTATTATGTGGAAGGTCTCGGTCACAACTTATTTTCTGTGGGACAATTTTGTGATGCAAACCTAGAAGTTGCTTTTCGAGAGCATACCTGCTTCATTCGTAATTTGGAAGGGGTTGATTTATTGAAAGGTACTCGAGGGAATAATTTGTATACTTTGTCTCTACAAGACATGATGGCCGCTTCTCCCGTATGTCTTCTCTCCAAAGCATCGAAGACTAAGTCATGGTTATGGCATCGACGGTTATCTCATCTTAACTTTGACGCCATTAATCACTTGGCGAAAAACGAACTTGTTCGTGGTCTTCCTAAACTATCATTTCACAAGGATCATTTGTGTTCCGCGTGTACAATGGGGAAAAGCACTAAGAAGTCTTACAAACCCAAGACTGAAGACACCAACCAAGAGAAACTTTATCTGTTGCATATGGATCTTTGTGGGCCAATGCGTGTTGAAAGTCTTAGTGGCAAAAAGTACATCCTCGTCATTGTCGATGATTACTCTCGGTTTACATGGGTGAAATTTCTTAAAGCAAAAAATGAGGCACCTAAATTCATCATCAAATTTCTCAAGATGATTCAAGTGCGTCTCAACACTACTGGCCGACGCATTCGTACAGATAATGGAACCGAATTTGTGAACTAAATCTTGCGTGATTATTATGAAGAAGTTGGCAGTTCTCATGAAACATCCGTTGCTCGCACTCCACAACAAAACGGTGTCGTTGAAAGGCGAAATCGCACACTTATGGAAGCTGCTCGAACGATGTTAATTTACGCAAAGGCTCCATTGTTTTTATGGGTAGAAGCAGTATCTACAGCAGTGTACACCCAAAACCGGTCACTAATTCGTAAACGCCATGGTAAAACACCTTATGAGCTTCTCCATGGAAAAGTACCAGATTTATCCTATCTTCATGTATTTGGTTCTCTTTGCTATCCAAATAATGATGGTGACAATTTGGGAAAACTTCAACCAAAGGCTGATATTGGTATTTTCATTGGTTACGCACCCGCAAAGAAGGCATACCGAATCTACAACCGTAACTCTCGCAAGATCCTCGAAACTATGAATGTTGATTTTGACGAGCTGACAGCAATGGCTTCTGAGCAAAGCAGCTCTGAACCCGCACTTCATGAAATGGGACCCAGTAACATTAGTTCTGGTCTTGTCCCAAACAACCCTACTTCATCATCATTTCTACCACCTACCAGGAATGAATGGGATAAGTTGTTTCAACCGTTCTTTGATGAATTCTTTACTCCTCCAAGTATTGTTGCTCCAGAACCTGAGGTAATAGCTCCGGTAACCGAAGTTGTCGCTCCAGCAACCGAAGCACAATCAGACACATCTGCACCAACAATTGGTCAAGATATACCAACAACGAGTAATTCTCAACCAACACAAGTAACAACTACCCATGTCATGCCTATTGATGATGAAGAGGATGACGATGATCACGATTTGGAATTCGCTCAAATGCGTGAACTTCCATTCTTTAGTGTATCTATTCCCGACCCTAATCAACCCGGGTCGTCCACCTCAGAGGAAGCTCCTTCTACAGTTTACTCCAATCCACGGATTTGTGAACATGACAGCAAGTGGACAAAGGATCATCCTATAGATTCTATTATTGGTGACACTAATCGTCCGGTATCCACACGAAGTCAGTTACAAGAAAGTGCAATGTTTTGTCACTTTGATGCTTTTCTCACTGAAGTTGAACCCAAGACATGGAAGGAAGCTTTTACTCAATCCTGTTGGATAGAAGCTATGCAAGAAGAACTTAATGAGTTTATACGTCTTGATGTATGGGAACTTGTCCCATGCCCGGATCAAGTACAGTTACTCACTTTAAAATGGGTTTACAAGGTGAAACTCGATGAGTTAGGCGGAATATTGAAAAACAAAGCTCGACTAGTAGCTCGTGGATACAAGCAATTATTGGGCGTCGACTTTATGGAATCCTTTGCACCTGTTGCCCGTTTGGAAGCTATTAGACTATTCCTTGCTTATGCAGCTCATATGAATATGATCGTCTATCAGATGGATGTGAAGACGGCATTTCTTAATGGTGAAATCAAGGAAGAAGTCTATGTTCAACAGCCGGATGGTTTTGTGAATCCTAATTATCCTAATCATGTGTACAAGCTTAAGAAGGCTCTTTATGGGTTGAAGCAAGCTCCACGCGCATGGTATGATCTATTGTCACAATTCCTCATTACTCAAGGCTTCGCAAAAGGCAAGGTGGATCCCACGCTGTTCATTCAGAAACGAGGTAAAGATATGATAATGGTACAAATATATGTTGATGATATTATATTTGCTGCCTCGACCCAAACCTTATCGGATGAGTTTGGGACACTCATGTCTTCCAAGTTTAAGATGTCAATGATGGGCAAGGTATCATTCTTCTTAGGTCTTCAGATATCTCAGAGTCCCAGAGGCATCTTTATTAATCAATCCAAATATGCCCTTGAATCGCTTAAGAAATATAAGATGGAATCTTGCGACCCCGTGGACACTCCAATGGTGGAGAAATCTAAGCTTGATGCAGATCCACATGGAGTTGCCGTTGATCCGACACTTTATCGTGGAATGATCGGTACTCTTCTGTATATCACAGCCAGTCGACCTGATCTTCAGTTTGCTATATGTATGTGTGCCAGGTATCAAACTAGGCCCACTGAATTACACTTAGCTACTGTTAAAAGGATCTTTCGATATCTTAAAGGAACCATTAATCGGGGACTTTGGTATTCGAAGGACTCTTCTATTGCACTAATGGCATATGCAGATGCGGATCACGCGGGTTGTCAAGATACAAGGCGTAGCACGAGTGGAACTTTGCAACTACTAGGAGATCGACTAATCAGTTGGGCATCGAAAAGGCAGAAAAGCGCTGCAATTTCAAGTTTCAACAAGATTCCGATGTACTGCGACAACAAAAGTGCAATTGCCTTATGCTGCAACAATGTTCAATTCTCCCGGTCGAAGCATATTGACATTCGCTACCATTTCATCAAGGAGCAAGTGGAAAATGGAGTAATAGAGCTTTACTTTGTCCGATCTGAGTATCAATTGGCGGATATTTTCACGAAGGCTTTAGATCGCGCTCGAATTGAATTTTTGACCGACAAGCTTGGAATGAGAACCTTCTCGCCTGAGACTCTTAAGGAACTAGCAGATGAAGCGAAAGAATAGTGGTGGTAAAACTATTCTCCGTATCCTTGGTGATCATTTGTATATATTGTTTATATCTTTATCCACAAAAGCAAAATACAAAAATATAAAACCATATAAAAACCATAAAAATTGAAAAATTCAGAAAAATCCAAAAATATTTTTACTTTATTTTTCAAAGGCATGTCTTTTGGTACGATAATATTTACGGCCTTAGAAATGTTGATTAAAATCGACACGGCGCCATAAATAGAGTTCGTACAAAAGTTGTAAATACTTCATAAAACATGCCTAAATGGCTTGTAGTTATTTCTGACTGCAACCCGGTTTTCACATTAAAGTCAAGTATTTCTTAGAAAAGCTTTGGCTCACAACGGGAATTAATTTTCTCGGGCAAGGTTTACTTTAAAACCTTGTAAGGGATCAAGTTTACTTTATAACTTGGTCTAACACAAATAAATGTACGCCTCAGTGCATTTATTTGTTAAAACAAGAGAAGTCTTGTTTTTATGAAGCTATCATCTCTACAACCATTGCTATCTACAATTGGTATCTACATACTCGACGATGCAACTACTCAACTGACGACTACAGCTCTTTCGATAGAACACGGGTCAACAATTGAGGGGGAGCAACTGTCAAGCATTCAGAATCTTCGATGCCGAACGTGCCAAGTTCACAAGTTGGTGTCAAGACAACAATACCAATCGTACGTGTGGTGTCAAGAGATGACTTCAGACGTGACGAGGCGACCAACATATGCTGCCAAGAACCATTTGATCTTATCATATGATGTTCTCATCTATCAGGTCCAACCTTGTCAATTCTTTTCTAATATGGTGAATATATGATCATGTTACAAATCGGTATCATATCTCACACGTTTGATATCATGAAGATAAAATGGACTTGCATTTTTCTTCCCAAAACCTTTGTTAAAACTTCATTAAATCAATTGATATTAAAAACATCGATTGGGTTAATACTTTTAATATGGGGGAGAAAATGTGATTTAATATGGGATATTATCACAAATGGTTTGACTTAATGTGCTAGCTCATCCCGACATGTGCGAAATGTTTTCGGATATCGTGGCATATGTTAAGGGGGAGAAAAATGGATTTGCACTTCAAAATGGATTTCATGGTGACATACACTTACCCAAAACATCTCTATTCACGACGGTGAAGATTATGGTGACATAAGGATGGTAGGATAGGTTAAAGTCCAATGATTTCTCTAGAACCGGAGGAATCTTCCCAAGGACATTCCATAGCTAGAAATAGTAGTCCTTAGGAAAGATGGAGAAAGATTGTGAACGTAGCTGAATGCCGACCAAGTACTTAAGTTAGCACTGGAACAATCACAACAAGGTGCTAGTGATGACGTATTGGTAAGCATTGAAGGGGTTGAAGAATGAAAAAGAATTGTAAAGATAAAGGGTGTAAAGAAAGAAGCCCTCCTTACAACTTTAGGCAGAAACCGGGTCAACACATATGCTATTGAGATCATTTTAATGATTCTCGATATTGAAGACAGACATCATGGACCCAGTGATGCAATGCACAACCCATCCCAGCTAACTCAGATGTCTCTCAAAAGGTATTTGTTTTAATCACACGGAGACAACACATTATCTATTGATTTATTCACTCCGAATAAATTGGTATTGAAAAGGTGGCACTCCTCTCCAGCCTCCGATCACTAAAATCCAAAATGCACGATCGAGTCTAGAGCCATTTGAGATCATCAAATATCTCATTAGGACACACTTTCATATTTCCTTGCTTCTTCACACACTGTGAAAAGTAAGAAAGATTTTTAAGAGTCCTACGCAAAATCTTCATGATCTTGCCTGAACATCCGAGTAATACGAAAGTATTTACAATGAAGATGGAAATCCTTCTTGAGCGAATATCAAAAAGCTCATGGTAGGTGACTTGTGCGATTCTTTATGAATCAAACTTGTGATAACTGGAAAGCAACAGATGTTTATTTCTTAAATGAATTTAAACACGTTCCAGGCCTCTACGCAATATCTCAGTGATCTTGCCAGAACACTCAGAGTGATACCGTTGTGTTCACGGTGATGAGTGGAAATCCTTCTAGTGTTAACCTCAAACAGCACTTGGTAGGTAACTTGCAAGATTCTATACGAATCAAGCTTGTGACAACTGGAAAGCAACGATGGTGCGGTTCTTAATTGAATTTCACTTGTTCCAGGAACATGAATTGACGGCTTCAAATCATGCGGATATTATTATCCAAATGATTCACTCTTTATGTTCGCAGTCAGCTTTGGACGGTCGAATAAAGAGAACGGGTTTACCCGCGAAATCCTGTCAGGAAGTTACTTAATTGAAACTATCCGTCACGGGTACGATATCTAATATCGTCCAACGGTCTTCACCGACCGGAGGTAAAATGCTACCGATTTAGAATGAAATGTTCAAAGCCATTTCGTTCGTGTCTACTTATGTTGCGGCATTTGAAGACGGTGGCGTTGCGGGATCCAAGAAAAAGTCGTCCCCGCATGCTTATACTTTATGCACTTAATATCTTATTTAATTCAAGAAAGCCTAAAAGTTAAGTCTTCCGCTGTATCAAACTCTAAAGCTTTCAAGAATTACGAAGGTATAAGTATGTGGGACATGGTGTCACGAAGAGGCGAAGATCACAAGTGATGGATGCACGAGATCAAGGCAAGAGATTAATGCTCAAAGATTGATATCAAAGATCACATCAGCATGTTCACCAGAAAAGAAAAAGAAAAAGAAAGACGAAGACTACGAGCTCAAGACAAGCATAGTATGCTAGGTTTATTTTATTATTGTAACTTGGGTAACGCCCTTGTTTGGAGTGACCTCCCTTAGGGGGAGATTGTTGGAAATACGTTTTACGTATTAAGAAGGATCGGTCACTCCAACGATACTCCATGTAATAGCTCGTAGTTTAGTTAACACTCTTTATTTATCAAACAAGTCCAAGCCAAGCCTACAACTTGTGTAGGCCGGCCCAAACGTGTAAGCCCAAGCCCATTACAAGGCTTGGGTATATAAACCCTCTCCTTTGATGGAGAGGGTGTGGTTTTCATTATTTTACACATAGTTCTTTCTTAGTTTCTCTCTCTAAAGTGTGAAATCCACCATTTCTCTATCTCTTTCTCTCTCTAAAAGCATAAGCATAGATTTGCAAATCTACACATAGTTAAGTGAATGAGCTTTGTATAATTTGCAACACAAGGTTGGGATTAATTGGGTTGACTATGATGAGATTTGAGAAGGGAAATCAGGATCATAGGATTTAATTAGTTGGGATTTGGTAGAAAGTGAGATGAATGATAGATCTTCGCTTGATTGCTCGAAGTTTCTGTTGAGATGGAGAGAAGTATCAAAAGCGGCTGTGTGTTTGACGTTTTGAGATTAGGTATGTCAAGTGGGTTAAATTAGGGTAACATTTACTTTATATTTCCTAAGTTAATGTCCTGGTATAACTTCATTGGACCGAGTATCATATGTGGGCCATGTACTACGAATTGATGAAAAATGGACCATTATGTGTTTGTTTCATATTATCCGAATATTAAGTCCAAAATGATGGCTCGTGGGATGTTTATTTGGATCAAATGGTGCCACTTGGATACCAACAAAGATGGACAATAATACTCGCATCTCCAAATGGGTGTGCCACGTTTTTTTATGGGTGTGAATCAAGTAAATATATTGCAAGAAATTTTCAAGTATTTAAATTTTATGTAGTACTGAATTTGATTATAATTCTTGAGTTACATTTTTCTAACGGGCTTGTACTATTTGATGTTGGGCCGAGTATTATTGACTTGTTCGGGTATGAAAAAAAATGACGAGAAAAAGTAACGTGACAAAGTGACGAGAACGAGAAAAATGGATATATTTTTAGTGGCTACGGATTTTTTTGATCGAGTGTTCTTATTTGAAGTTGAAGACGGATTTTTCGAAGGCGTGCACTTATTTTATCTTGAAAGATAACTTGTTCGTACTTAATCTTAGAATGAAGACTTGTTTATCTAGTTTCCGGGTTCGGGGTGGTTGGTTGATGACCTGTATAACTATCACTTAAAGGGGTTACATTGTTGTACTCAGCGTCAAGCGCATAGTCGATGTGGATGGTTTTAAGAGGTGTTGTGCTTATATACTTCTTCAGTAATGTATTGGGTACTTAGAGATTTTTCCACCGTTCTTCAATCAACAATAGTGTAAGCTTAAGTCACAAGGTCGAGGAATTTTTATTCAGTTTCACGTTTGGTATATCTGGCTCATTCTATCAGTGGTCACTTCAAACTGCCTACAAGGGGGTTGGTAAAGATGGCCATGGAGAGTATATGAGTAGAGAATTTCGATCAGCGGCTGATTCTCACAAACTATATAATTCATCTTATTATTAATCTCACGAGATTCCAGGTACATGTGCGTACGATTTATTGCTGGTTCCGAGGTTTCGAAACCATCAAGGGGGAAGAAGAAGACATATTGAACGCACAACGAGTACACGTGATGAACTTCATACCTTCTTTTGATTTGAAGATGTTAGCCTCAAAATATTGAGCCAAACAAGAATGCTCGGTCATATGTTTATTATGTATCGTATTTTAGAACGTTGTAATAGGTAGTATATTAGTCGTGTTATTACGGGCTCAACTTTAAGCTAAGGTTCATTAACAAGTAACCAAAGCCCAAAAGGAAAGCCCGGCCCAAACCATATAGTCCATAAAGAAGCCCGCATGTGGGTGGACTATATATACTACCCTCCTAGCATGTTAGGAGGGTTGGTGATTCATTTTCTTCTCAATCTAATAGTTCACAAATTCACACACTTCTCTCTCTTTTCTCTCTCTAGTTTCTCTCTCTAAAACTCATCTCATTTCTACCTTTCTTTCTTTAAATTCGTGCTAGAATCATCACATATTAGGGACAACAATTGGTATCAATCGCCATGGGGTAGTTTTTGTGATTCGTTGTTGATTTACTACTTAATTCGTGTGATTTTACCATAAAATCTACTCGGATTCAAGTGTTTTCTTATGTTTTTCGTACTCTAAATCTTTCTCCTTTAATCTCTACATCTTTCATACGCGTGGTAAGATTTTGGTTACTTTGGTTTGGATTGAAACACGAAATCCAAGGTAAAAATCCATACGTTTTTGTTGTTCTTAGTCTCGGCTGAATTTTAGGAGTACGATCTGATTTTGTGGTTGCATAAACCCTGGGGGTTTCTTCTTGCGATCCATAGTCACGATCTAGTTCTACGATCTTACTGCGATCACTAAGTACGATCTGTGAGTACGATCACTCACCACGATCTGTGAGTACGATCACCCAGTACGATCGAAGAGTACGATCAAGTGAGTACGATCCAAGAGTACGATCACTTGAGTACGATCCAAGACTGCGATCAGAGTGCGATCTGGAGTACGATAGGTAAGTACGATCAAACTACGATCAGAGTACGATCCAACTGCGATCGAGGAGTACGATCAGACCACGATCAGAGTACGATCCAACTGCGATCAAGGAGTACGATCATAGTGCGATGGGTCTCACTGCGATGGACATCTAAATTTTGTTCGAGTATTTTTTAGATTTAGCCACTATCTAGACTAGTCTCGGAACGTAGGTTACACGAAGATTAAAAAAAAAAAAAAAGAGTTAAAATTTTTAGGTCAAGTAAAATCAAATTTTTTCCATACTAGTTTTAGGCTTTTTCTAGCTCGATTTCAAAATTTGGTGATTACAAATTTTTTAGGTCTACCGTTTTGTCGGACTGAGGAATTTATTGTCGGGCTGAGAAAAAATCGCAATTTTCGGAATTTCAACAACCAAACAATCACAACACAACTACTTAAGATCCACATTCGATTCATCATTTCAGAGAATATTGAGATGGATTCTACTGCCGAATATCGTGTGACGAACAACAATATAATGGTGGCAGGTAACAAGGAAAGACCACCAATGCTTGTGTCAGGTCGATATGATCAATGGCAATCCCGTTTAATACGTTACCTTGACACAAAACCTAACGGTGATGCTTTAAGGCAATGTATTTTGGAAGGACCCTATAAACTCTCAAGGATTCAAGTTCCTGCAGTACCAGCCACAGACACAAGTGACGCACAACCCGCATATGAACGTGATGAGAAGAGGACCGACCTCACCCCAGAGAACCGTGTGTGGTTTGATGCAGAGAAGGAAGCAATCTACTTAATTCTCAGTGGCATTAGAGATGAAATTTACTCTACGGTTGACGCATGTCCTACTGCTCAAGAAATGTGGACGGCCATTGAAAGATTGCAACAAGGTGAATCACTTAACAAACAAGATGTGAAAACTAAGATGTTTTGGAATTTTGGCAAGTTTACATCAAAGGATGGGGAATCAATTGATTCCTATTACTCCTGATTCTACAAGATGATGAATGATATGACCCGAAACAACTTGCAAGTTTCCACCATGCAAGTCAATGTCCAATTTCTACAGCAACTTCAACCAGAGTGGACACGGTTTGTCACCTTGGTGAAACAACAACAAAAGTTAGACGAAGTTTCATATCACAAGCTCTTTGAAATCTTGAAACAATTTCATAATGAGGCAAATGAACTTCGAGCTGAACGAGTTGCAAAGATTTCCAATCCACTTGCTTTGGTGTCTACCACTCAACATTACCCAGATTACCACTCCCGTACTTCAAAGACATACTCTACTCAATCATCATCACCACGATCATCCATTGTCTCTAAGACACATGCTCCAACACGATCCCGAGGCAAAGAAGTTGCAAGAGCACCATCACCTATACCTGAGCAATCATCCGAAGAAGACAGTGATGAAGAAGTAGCTCAAAGGGATAGGGAATTCAAGCAACAAATGGCTTTCGTTATGAAGCAATATAAGAAAATCTACAAACCCACCAACAACAACCTTCGAACATCTTCAAATTCGAGGAACACCCATGCACAGAGTCCTCCAAGGTATGACACATGAAGACGTGCTGAGAGTCCTCCAAAGTATGATCGACAACCTAAGTATGATAATCAGAGGGTGGCTACTTTTGTTGGAAATAGGGAAACTGTTGGTACTCAAATTGTGCAACAAAGTGGGATTCAATGTTTTAACTGTAGAGGTTTTGGGCATTTGGCTAAGGAATGCAGGCAGCCAAAGAGGGTTAAAGATTATGGTTATCATAAGGAAAAAATGCTGTTGTGCAAGAAAATGGAAGCTGGAATCAAGTTATCAGCTGAGGAAGGAGAAATGCTTGACGACACAGATGATGAACTCTCCGACCAAGAACTCGAGGCACATTATTCATACATGGCAAAGATTCATGAGGTCCTTAACGTCACTGAAGATGACAATGGACCTATCTTTGATACCGAGCTAATTGATAAGGTACAAGATGATGCTGAATATAATGTGTTTGGTGATACACATGAGCATAGTGATCTTCCAACAACAATTACTGACACGTGTATGATGGAAACGGTTGATAGCAATACCACACCCGATTCATCAGACATGTGCAATAATGAGTTTGAGGATGATCAACATGCAAATGAGTATGATGACGAGGAGCGTGTCACGCTTGCTAATTTAATTGCCAGTTTACAAAAAGATGTCAATGAAAATAGAAAGAATCAAAAGCAATTAAAGAAGGCAAACGCAGCGCTCACTCAAAACTTTGAAGAATGCAAAGCCGCTCTTATAAAATCTAGTGAGACTATTGATAGTTATAGGGCTGAGCTTCTTCAAAAGACCAACGAGCTTGAGGGGTACAAAAGTCGTGTCATCAACGTTAAAAAGGACGATTTTGAAAATAAATACAATGAAGCTCTTGCTTTGTTAACTAAAGAAAAACGTCAATTTAATGTTTTATTAAGTGATGAACGTCAAAAAACGTACCTTGCCACAACAAAAGTTAATGAACTTGAACAGAGGATTTCTATGAACACCACCGATTCTGCTAAAATTCTTGACGAGAAGAAACAAGAGGTTGAAACATTAAAACAAGATTTCAAAAATAGACGAAGCAAAGATACTGAAAAAGTAAAGGATCTCGAAGAACAAGTCGATTTTTTGAAAAAAGTTGTTTATAATACACATGACTCTATTCAAACCGTAAGAATGATAGCACCTCGGTCGTTTTTCAAGGGTCAACCTAGCTTTGCCACCCCCAAGTACCTCGAACAAGCTCAAGCTGCGAACCCTCACTTATATCTTGATGAGTCCGAAAGGACTGATAATGCCTGCCCAGTAGCTAACATTGATAGTGAAGAGACGTCCCCTTGGGATGAGGAGAGTAGATCACCGGTCAATAAAGATTTTGTGAAACCATATAACTATGCTTATGAAAACAGTCTTTATGGTCTTTTCACTCCACAAAAACAGAAGTCTCGTGAGGAATTATTTTTAGAAAGCAAACAAAAAAGAATTCAATGGAAAAAAGCTTTTGCCACTAAGAGGAAAACTAATGTTTTTAAATATATTAACTATTTGCCTCTAGATGCTTCTAAAAGCAAAAGTAGAAAAATACTTGGTTTTCTTAAACACCACGTTAATAATGTTCAATCAATTGTTGAAAGCGATTGGGAGAAACGTCAAAAGGATAAGTGGAAAACCGAGATTCCTCACGACATAACTGTGCTTGTGAAAGAACTTTTAATACCAAATACAAAGATAATAAAAGAAAATGTTCTTGAGTTTGAAACTTTAATTCAGTCTGAAATGTTTGATGATTTGAAATATATTGAGTCTCTTGAAAAAGAAATTGATGACCTTCAAAATGACAAATTAGAATTTTCAAACGAATATGATCTACTCTTAGAAGAATGTCTCTCCAAAGATATTTTGTGTGTTACTCTTCAATCATGTGCTGATATCGATGAATATTCTGATGTTGCATGCAAATATCTTGATAAAATCAAAGAGTGTGAGCGTCTTGAACTTGAGCTTTCGAAACATAAAGAAAATGTTGATAAAAAGGCTTTTGAGTTACTTCAACACAAAACTGATTTCCTTCAAAAACATTGTTATTCTCTTGAACTTGCTTTGCAAAAAGACGTTGGTAGTTTTCCACATGATAATAAATTGCAAGAAAAACTTTCCCAAACGTTTCGAGAAATGAACGAACAGAATTTGGAAATTAAAGGGTTGAAAGCTCAGTTACAAGACAGGGACAGAGCGATAGCAGAGTTGCAGAAACTCATTGCTAAGATGGGTGGGAAGATTGTGGAACCTAGTGTTAAGAAACCTGTTGTAAGACAACCCAATGCTCAAAAAGTGACTAGACCCTCTGTCTTGGGAAAACCATCTGTTTTCTCTAATTCTGCATTTGCAAAACCTGCGTTTGCCCCCAAGACGGATGGGAAGGATAGGTTACCACAAAACACTCTCAAAACACATATTCGATCACAAAGCATTAAGAACACAAATGTGGTTAAACCAGGGATGTATAGATTGGCCACTAAACCCACACAAACCAAAGAAAGTCAATCACCTCAGACTTCTAGAAACACTAATAGACGTGTGTCTTTTACTACAGGAGTAGTCCCCACTGCTAGTGTTAGCCAGCCCCAGCTTAAGAGCACTCGCATGAATGAAAAGGTCTGGCAAAACAAAAGTCAAGGGAAGATGAAGGAAGTAGAAGACCACCCTAGGATTTTCAATGTTTCTAAGAATAAAACGTCTGTAATCGCGTGTAATGACGATTTGAATGATTCGACTTTGAATGCTATGAAAGTTAAGTTTGTTTGTGTGAAATGTGGAAAGTGTGCTAATGCTAATCATGCTATGTGTGTTTCGAATAATGTCAAAGGCATAGAAACTAGAACTAAGAAGCAAACTGTGATGCCTATTAGTGCTAGAAAACCCAAACGCAAAGTGAACCATTCTGGTGCAACCCCCCCTAAGAAAAGTATTGCATCAGACTCCACCACTAAGAACCCTAGAAGCAGAATTAGGGAATTATATGAGTCTGCTAGCAAGCCTTGGAAATGGTGGTTTGCTAATCAATGTCCTCCAGGATATAAATGGATGCCTAAGGTTAGGACAGAAAATGTGACTACGAGCGTTAGTGTGCCTCTAAGTGATGAAACTAGGGAAACTAATGAATCGGAAATCACAACTAACATGGAATCCAATTTAGCAAATGCTCCATCGTGTTCTAATTCTTCTGCAGGTGATCGAAGTAATTCTCTTCATAATGGACTCCGGATGCACGAAGCACATGACGGGGAATCTCAAGCTTCTAATTAACTTCGTGGAGAAGTTCCTGGGTACGGTCCGATTCGGAAATGATCAATTTGCACCGATCCTAGGATATGGAGACTTGGTTCAGGGGAATATCACTATCAAAAGGGTTTACTACGTCGAAGGGCTCAATCATAATCTTTTCTCGGTTGGTCAATTCTGTGATGCGGATTTGGAGGTTGCTTTTAGAAAGAAGACATGTTTTGTTCATGATTATGATGGGAATGACTTACTTACCGGAACACGGGGTACTGATCTCTACACTATTTCACTACAAGACTCCACATCTTCAACTCCAATCTGTTTCATGGCTAAAGCTTCAACGACTCAAGCTTGGTTATGGCATCAACGTTTATCTCATCTTAACTTTGATACCATCAACTTGCTTTCCAAGAAAGACATTGTGCGAGGCCTTCCTAACTTGAAATTCATCAAAGATCATCTTTGTTCTTCTTGTGAGCTTTGTAAAGCTAAACGGAGTAGTTTCAAGACAAAGACTACACCTAGCTCTAAAGGACGGTTAGATCTTCTTCATATAGATTTGTGTGGTCCCATGCGTGTTCAAAGTATCAATGGGAAGAAATACGTTATGGTAATTGTCGATGACTACTCAAGGTACACATGGACTCACTTCTTGAGATCCAAGGATGAAACACCCGATGTTCTCATCAGCCTCCTTAAAGTGATACAACGTGGTCTTCAAGCTCAAGTTAAAGTGGTTCGTACTGATAGAGGTACTGAATTTTTGAATTCAAAACTGAGAGACTATTTTGAAGCTGAAGGAATTGAACATGAAACATCTATTGCTCGAACACCCGAACAAAACGGCGTTGTTGAAAGACGAAACCGTACTTTAGTTGAGGCTGCTCGAACATTATTATCCGCTTCAAAACTTCCACTATACTTTTGGGCCGAAGCCGTGTCAACCGCATGCTACACACAAAACCGCTCCTTAGTTATCCCAAGACACGAAAAGACACCATATCACATAATTAATGATCGCAAACCTTCACTCAAACACCTTCATGTTTTTGGATGTACGTGTTACATTATTCGAGATGGTGAAAATCTGGACAAGATGAAAGAGAAAGGTGATGCATGCATCTTAGTGGGATATGCAACTCAGTCTAAGGGATACAGAGTATACAACAAGAGAACAAAATTGATAGTCGAGACTATTCATATCAGATTCGATGAATTACAAGAGATGGCACTTGAACAAAACAGTTTAAGTCCCGATCCTCAAAGACACACGACTTCCGTTCACAACCGCACGGAACTCGGAACTCAAGACCACAACAATGAACCGTCAAGTTCAAAGCTGGTTTCTGAACATGTTCCTAGAGCAGATATGACAGTGGACACGACACTTGAAGAGTTGGAAATGTTATATGGACCAATGTATGATGAATATTTCACGGGGGAGAAACAAGTTGCATCGAAGTCTTCCGCTGTCACTCATGATAAGAATGATGATACCGTTCATCGTCAACACAAGGATACAACTTCATCTACTTCAACACAGGGTGTTGCAGATTTACCTCCTCAGAATATCACATTAACAATAGATCCTACAACATCCACAACTACTGTCATTGCTCCAGAGAACACACATCAAGCAGACGATGCATTATCTAACGAAGACGAATTTATCAACCCATTCGGTACACCGGTACACGAAACTGGAGAGTCTTCTACTCGCCATGTTGATCCGTCAAATATGCATACGTTTTATCAACGACATCCTTCAACACACCACTGGACCCGAGATCATCCTTTGGTTCACGTAATTGGAAACCCTTCACAGCCCGTTCGTACAAGACGACAACTAGCCACCGATGGCGATGTTTGTATGTTCGCACTCGCCGTGAGTACTGTCGAACCGAAAAACATCAAAGAAGCCATGGCTGATCATGCTTGGATTGAATCGATGACGGATGAACTTCAACAATTTGAAAGACTTAAAGTCTGGGAACTTGTTGACAGACCATACGATGTGACTCCTTTAAATCTTCGTTGGATCTGGAAAAACAAGATGGATGAAGAGAATACGATCATCAAGAACAAAGCTAGGCTAGTGGCTAAGGGGTATGGCCAGAAAGAGGGTATTGATTTCGAAGAATCATTTGCACCAGTAGCTCGAATGGAAGCGGTCAGGATTTTTCTTGCTTATGCTGCACATAAGGGATTCATTGTCTATCAAATAGACGTAAAGACGGCGTTTCTTAACGGTCCTTTGAAGGAAGAAGTCTATGTCACGCAGCCGGAAGGATTCGTCAATCCTCATTATCCTGACAAGGTGTATCGTCTCCACAAGGCACTATATGGACTCAAGCAAGCTCCAAGGGCGTGGTACGACGAGCTCTCAAAATTTCTGGTATCCAAAGGTTTCTCAAAAGGTTCCATTGATCTAACTTTGTTCACTTATAAATATGGGGATGACATTTTGCTTGTGCAAATTTATGTTGATGACATTATTTTCGGGTCTACAAACCCAAAACTTTCAAAATGGTTTGAAAAAGTAATGCACAGCAAATTTGAAATGTCAATGATGGGCGAACTAAAATTCTTTCTAGGAATTCAAGTTCACCAATCCCCAAGTGGTATCTTTATAAACCAAGCTAAGTATTGTCAAGAGATAATCAAAAAGCATGGTATGACTTCATGTGACCCCGTTGGGACACCATTATCAACCACATCCCTAGATGCTGACTTGGAGGGATTACCCATAGATCAAACGAGATATCGTTCCATGATCGGGTCCCTCATGTACTTGACAGCAAGCAGACCAGATATTCGTCATGCTACATGCTATTGTGCACGATATCAAGCACGACCCACTGAAAAGCACCTCAAGGAGGTTAAACGGATCTTTCGGTACCTTAAGAATACCATTCACATGGGACTCTGGAATCCGAGGGAAACCGGTTTCTTTCTAACGGCCTATTCAGATTCTGATCATGCAGGGTGTCTTGATACACGTAAAAGTACTTCTGGTGGTGCACAATTTCTAGGTCAAGATAAGCTTGTGGGATGGTCTTCCAAGAAGCAGGATTGCACGTCACTTTCATCAGCCGAAGCAGAGTATGTGTCTCTAGCTGCGTGTTGTGCTCAAGTTCTTTGGATGAGAACACAACTCACGGATTATGGCTTCCACTTTGATAAAGTACCTATGTACTGTGACTCAAAGTCTGCCATAGCCATCTCCTGCAACCCGGTACAGCATTCCCGCACAAAGCACATCGATGTCAGATACCACTTCATAAAGGAACAAGTTGAAAGAGGTATCGTTGAATTATACTTTGTTGGAACGGATTACCAATTAGCCGACTTGTTTACGAAAGCTCTGTCGAAAGATAGGTTTGAGTACCTCGTTAGGCAAATTGGTATGAGATGTTTGACTCCAGCAGACCTGGAGATTCTGGCAAAGGTGCCTGCTTGATTTATCTTTCAAACATCAACTTGTAAATATCTTTGAAAAAGCAAAATACAAAAATAAAAAACACATAAAAGTAAAACACAAAATTAAAAATCTTTTAAAATCCAAAAATATTCTTCTCGACATGTCTTTCAGTATCGATAATATGGACGTGCCTAGAAATGTCGCTCAATAACGACACGGGTGTGTACATAAAGCTCGAATGAAAGTTGTAAATATTTTTCAAAACATGTCATTTCTTCTTTTAATAAAGGAAATTGTCTATTTTGGACAAATACTTCCAAACAACGGGTAGAGCAATCTATCACGGGTTGAGCTTGTCACAAAACATTCAACGTTTTGAGTTCAACACAATGGCTTGTAATCACTTTCAGATTGCAACCCGGATCGATATTCACGGGGGAGTGTACGATTTAGTACCCTTACCCTCAGCAAAAGAAGAGAAATCTTCTTACACTTGAGTGGATTCGTCAAGACATTCAAAGTCTATGAACTCAAGTTTATGCTTTAGAAAAACCTTTCGACAAAAAGAATTGATTTTTCAAAAAGCGTTGAACACAATTTTTTCAAGAATTTTTCAATGATATTCAAAATCTTTCAAAAATTGTGTGTTCAACAACTCCCATCCTTAAAAAGCGAAATGTGGATCATATCCTCACAATGACAATTCAATTGGATCAATTTTTGAGGGGGAGCATTTTAACCTCATGCAAAAGATTAACACATCTTTCTCCCGGAGATTTCAAGACTATTTTTTCAAAATATATTTTAATCAAATTTGGTATCTCTAATATCAAAAGATTTTATATATTAGAGATAGGGGGAGAAAATGTGATTAAAATGTGATCTAATATAAGACTCAAGCACTTTAACTCTTACCTACATGTGCGAAACACTTTCGATTATCGATGCACATGTAAAGGGGGAGCATTTCTAAAACGACAAAACTAGCAAGGTGTTAAATGCTTTTCAAACACTTTGTTAGAATTTAAAGTGGTTTTCATGGTTACGATCAAATACCCACAACATCTTTAATTCACGACGTTATTGGTGTCAAAAGGGTGGTTAGGTTTAAGTCCTATGATCCAACCAGAACCAGAGGGATCTTCCCAGGGACAATCCAATAGATTATTAGAAGTCCTTAGGAAAGATGGAGTAGAATGTGAACGTAGTTGAATGCCGACTAAGTACTGATAATAGCACTGGAACAATCACAACAAGGTGCTATTAATGATGTCTTGGTAAGCATTGAAGGGGTTGAAGAATGAAAAAGAAATGTAAGGATAAAGGGTGTAAAGAAAGAAGCCCTCCATACAACTTAGGCAGAAACCGGGTCAACTCATCATGAAGACAAACTCATCATGGACCCAGTGATGTGAAGCACAACCCTTTCCTAGCTACTCAGGCTTCTCTCAAAAGAAGTTTGTTTTATTGTCACGGAGATCAACAAGACTTCTATTGACTTTCTCACTCCGAGATAGTTGATATTGAATAGGTGGCATCTGCTCTAGCCTCCGACCACTAAAAGTGCACAAATCGAGTCTAGAGCCAAGAGATCAATCAAATCTCGTTAGGACACACGGATGAAGATCAAGAGAGTCCTACGCTATATCCTTGTGATATTGCTAGAACACTCAGAGTGATACTACGTAGTATTCACAATGATGAGTGGAAATCCTTCCAGTGTTAACATCAAACAGCACTGCGGTAGGTCATATGCAAGATTCTTTATGAATTGAACATGTGCAAAACTGAAAAGCAACAGTGGTTTGATTCTGAATTGATTCAAACTCGTTTCAGGTTTCTACGCAATATCTTGATGATCTTGCCAGAACATTCAGAGTGATATTCATTAATATCCACAGTGACGAATGGAAATCCTTCTAGCGTCAACATCAAACAGCGCTACGGTAGGTGACTTGTGAGATTCTTATGAATCAAACTTGTGTCAACTGGAAAGCAACAATGGTAAGATTCGTTAAGAATCAAACTTGTTCCAGGAATTTGAATTGACGACTTTAATCAATCGGATATCTATCCAATTGATTCACTCTTTATGTTCGCAGTCTTGCTTTGAGACGGTCGAGTAAAGAGAACGGCTAGTACAGCCGCGAAACCCTGTCAAGGAGATTCTTAATTGAATCTACCTGATCACATGTACGATATTTAATATCGTATAACGGTCTTCACAGACCGGAGGTAAAACGCTACCGATTTAGGACGAATGTCAAAGCCATTCAGTCCGTGTCTATGTTTTGTCTCGAGAAGGTGGCGTCACGGTGTACACAACAAAGTCAATGATTCAGAAACCACATACTCATGCCTAAAGACATATTCAACAATTAATAGTGTGAGCATGTGGATGAAGACACAAGATCGCAAGATGGCAAAGACAAGTCAAGGATGATTTGAAGATCTCAAGCTTAAAGACAAAGTCGAAAGACAACGACAAAGGCTCAAAGATCACAGCATGAAGGAACAAGACTACGATTACACGTTCAAGACTCATTTATGGCGAGATTAGTAATCTCTACAAATTTCCTAAATGACCAAGGTTTATGACCTCTCATTGGGGGAGATTGTTAGCCTCAAAATATTGAGCCAAACAAGAATGCTCGGTCATATGTTTATTATGTATCGTATTTTAGAACGTTGTAATAGGTAGTATATTAGTCGTGTTATTACGGGCTCAACTTTAAGCTAAGGTTCATTAATAAGTAACCAAAGCCCAAAAGGAAAGCCCGACCCAAACCATATAGTCCATAAAGAAGCCCGCATGTGGGTGGACTATATATACTACCCTCCTAGCATGTTAGGAGGGTTGGTGATTCATTTTCTTCTCAATCTAATAGTTCACAAATTCACACACTTCTCTCTCTTTTCTCTCTCTAGTTTCTCTCTCTAAAACTCATCTCATTTCTACCTTTCTTTCTTTAAATTCGTGCTAGAATCATCACATATTAGGGACAACAGAAGACATTCCGGGAAGAAATTTGTCATAACCGTAGAGGAAATCAGTGTTTTAACTCATGGCGTTATCAGGCTCTAAACGACACACTATTCTTCGATGTTTAATTGTTTTGATGTTGCAATTATTCATCATCATTATCCTATATGGAGAGATATGCACTTCCGGGACTTAATTGACTCTGGTGCATCTCCGGAAGAAGATATATGCATTTCCGGGACTTAATTGACTCTGGTGTTACGATATCAACTTCATAAATGGGATAAAGTGTCTACTTCAGTATTTGAGCTTCATACATGGGATTGGTTTCCTTTCTTCACTTACGTGGGGGAAGAAATGTCTTGATTCTTTCTAGTA
Organism: Glebionis coronaria; assembly: GCA_025667525.1. NCBI lineage: Eukaryota > Viridiplantae > Streptophyta > Magnoliopsida > Asterales > Asteraceae > Glebionis > Glebionis coronaria. Next base: position 267,819,787 of record CM046877.1, on the reverse strand, counting down.
TGCATAACTTGAACTCTCAGGGGAAGAAAAATTTAGAAGAATTATTCAAGCGTGAGAAGAGACGTTGTTGATCTACTTGGCGTTCCCCAAACTTTCAATCCCTCGTAGCAACATTATCATTTCATATGATGGGGTTTGCTTGTTAAATTCCGCTATGTGCTTAATCATTCTAAGCTTTATTGAAAGCTTTGAGGTTGCTTATGAGGATTGTCGGTTTAGGGGGAAGCTATTAAAAGCTTCTACATCAAGATTATGTGTCATGAATTAGGGGGAAGTTAATTCAGAAGCTTCTCCTTAACCAGAAGTATATGGATTACTTAGCTCGTGCCGTTACAATATTTCTACTACAAGTTGCTATAAAGATGAGTCGTTTTGAAGTGAAGACTTGAAGTCAAAAGCCTCAGAAGACTTCATCAGCATTGGACGCTTCATGGAAGCCTTTATTCTTAATCATTATGTACTTGTTAGGAAAAATATTGTAAGGAATTCTACACGTCGTCCCATGGGGGAAGATTGTTGAAAATTCACTTTATGTGACGACATTTAAGAATTCCCATTAGTTATCATAGTCACACACGCTTAGACTAGACTAGGAAACAATGTATAGTTTAGTAGGTGTGTGACTATATATACCCCTCCAAGGCTTTCAAGGAGGGGTTGTTGTTTGTTTTCCATTTTCACTTTTATAAACTTTTTTCTCTTTTCTTTCACACACAACCTCTCTACTTCATCCATGGCTGCCACCACCTTCCACCACCCACCAAGACCACCGGATCTATAATATATCAAACCCACCGATATAATAGTTAATTGATTTAATTATTTATGAACATGGATTTAATTAATTAAAACTTAGGTTAAATTAATTAGTATATTTTATGATAAAGTTTAACAACATGAACTATGTAATATTATTAATTAATAATAAACTTATAATAACATGACATGATATTATTAATTAATAATAAGCTAAGTATTAATTAATTATTAAACTTTATAATATAATAATACATGATATAAAATATGCATATATTTAATTATAGAATTATATTATTTATGGCAACATGATAAATACGGTAACATGCTATTATGATAATACATTAAATATGGTAACATGCTATTTATAGAAAAATGCTAAATATGAAAACTTTCTATTTTTGAAAACTTACTAATTATGGATACTTTCTATTTTTAGAAACTTACTATTTAAGGAAACTTACTATTTTTGGAAAGTTACTATAAATGGAAACCTGCTATTTTTGGAAAGTTACTATATATAGAAACCTGCTATTTTTTTAGAAAGTTACTCATTATGTTATAACAAGTATAATAACACTTAAAACATGAAACACATGAATCTAAAACATATGAAACTATAAGGAATACATGATTAAAACATGAAATAATAAGACAAGATAAGAGCAAGTATAATAAGTATAAACAAGTCAAGTAAACTAATTAACAAATATGTATAAGTAAGATCGACTCTTATTCATGTCCATTTATTATGTAGCTATTGTGAAGTCGGAGTGATCGTCTATGTTCGTTTTCGTCTTTATTTACTACACATAAGGTACGAATATTCCGTCCTTAAGTACGGACATCTTTCTTCCTATATTAGGATTTCCCGTTTGCAGCCATTTGTTTTTCCTATTAGTTTAAGTGTATTAAACACATCAGTATATGTATGATTATTTTAGATTTCCTGAGCTATATACGTGCATGCCAGTTTCACCTAGTTATGGGGGTTCCATAACCGTAGCACTAGAGGCACCGGTGTTATGGCTCTTCTGCGGGGGAGTGATTGCTCGCAGCGTCCCTTACAGTATTTTTGCCTATGTTATTATTATCATGTGGGGCGAATGGGTGCATCCTAGGACAAGTAGTATGATTTCATGGTAACTGCGGTGTGTGCCTTGCATCCGTTAGAGGAGCTGATCCCTCCACTTATGTTATATATTAATTAGAGGCAGCCCCTCTAATTGCATGACGAGGTCACCCCTCCAAGTATTCATGCACGTGGATATAACATGACCTATATGGGCTCTCGGCATATTTATAATACAGATTTTCAAAATAAACTAAACATAAGTATTTTCAGAAATATAACCAGTTTTATGAACTTAAACCAGGTTTTCCAGGACATACATTTATTCCGCTGCTATTCATTTCATTTTATTACTTGCTTATGTTTATGCTTTACATTCTATGTTATATATCCGCACACTGAGCGTATTGCTCAGCCGTATTTCTCTTTCCATGTCCCAATACGGCAGGTACTAAAGGGTAAAGCTAGGAATCCAAGAGTACGTGCATGGAATGAGGCGCCAGCTTTCTTCCATTCTTTAATGCATTTACATACTTTTTCTTTGCTGGACATTGTTTAGTCCTTTCCTTACATTCTATACTTATGCATTTCGTGTGTGGAGCTTATGTGGATCCGATGTTTGTTTTCGGATTCTTTTATGGTCATTTAATGTTTTAGACATTTACCTTGTATGCTTTGATGACATGCCATAATTATCCTATGATATTCCATTTATCAAAATGGGGTATTACAATTATGGTATCAGAGCCGAGGTTTCAACCTGTAGGCTCTTAAAATTGACCTGTGACTAGTGGGTAGTCATCAACGTCTTCCTAGAACTGGCAGTTTGTTTTCATGCATTCATTTCATGTATCATTGTTGCAGAAATTTTAACTAAGTAATGGTTGGTATAGGACTGGCGATATTTAGTCGCATGTGCTTTTAATCGAATCATTTTGCTTGGTGAACCGACCCACATGCGTTCACATTAGCTCATGCCTTTTTGTTTTGATGAACCGACCTATAGGCGTTCATCCTCGCTATGTCAATTTTGTTTTCATGTCATTGCATTTGGCTATGCCTTCATAAACTGTTTCATGCATCATTTCATTATGTTTATCATATGTTCAAATCAGATTAATCATTCATTTTCATTATTAACTATCAGATGGTCATGACAAGCGAACAAGAGCTAGCAACAGCTGTCCAAGCAGCTCCGCAAGCCATGCTTCCCCAAATCAGGAACCAAATTCAGGCTGAATACCAGAATGCCCCGAATCAGAACAACAATCCTCCTCCTCCTCCACCGGTTACTTTGCACACTTGGGTTGAGAGGTTTAACAAGCAGAAGCCAAGATCTCTTGACAAGGCTGAGACTTCATCTGATGCGAAAGACTGGATTTCACATATGGAGAAATTTTTTGATGCTATGAGATGCGATGGTGTCTACAAGGAAAGGTTGCCTTGCTATAAGTTTGAGGGTGATGCCCTACATTGGTGGAGAGCTTACAAGTTAGCTAATGGAGGTGATTTTTGGCTAGCTGCATTGAATTGGGATCGGTTCAAGACTTTGTTTTATGGGCAATTCTTTCCTACATCTGAACACGAGGGACTCAAGAGGGACTATCACTCCATTCGTCAGAAAACTGGAGAGACTAGCACTGAGTTCATGCAGAGGTTTCTTAGGTTGGCTGGATTTCAAAGTGCGGCTGCGGGTACTGCGGAAGAACAAGCTAAGCACTTTCACTGGGCTCTACACGCCTCTACAGCAGCTCGTTTACTTAGTGCTACTTAATGATGATGCACGTAGATTAGAAATGCTACATGAGTGTGATGACTACGAGGAACAAGCTTGTCCTGAGAAGAGGTATAAATTTCAGCCATCAAGCGATATTGTTTCATTTCAATCTTTATGTTCATTTATACCTTTTCCTATCCAATTGTATCTTTAGGCAGAAGGGTGGAGACCTGTGACAACCCTGGTTTTGAGGTTCATCACTTAGTTTTATTTTGTGCTAGTTACGTGTCTTTACGTGTTTATGTGCTTATTGGTGTGTATAGATTGTGGTTTGGATATCGTTTCCGGTACGGGGTACCTTGTGAGTGAAACGATGTGTGATGATTTCATGCTCATCAGTTCACATGGTAGTGACTGTGAAGTGAGATGGTGTTATTTGGTGGTTTTACGTATACGTATATGTATTATAGAAAATCGTATTTTTACGATTTACGGTTTAGCGTTTAGAGGTCTCGGATGGGGAAATTGGTCATATGGATATTTTTCGGGATGGTTTTAAGCCATTTAGGACTTAGTTATAAAGTTTATTTCAAAATTTGAGATTTTTTTTAAAAGTGTATATTTTACGTCTTTTACGGTAAAACGCGTAAATTTGACTAGTTTTACGGTTTTGAGGTTTTGGAGGCTTTAGGAGCTAAAATAAATTAAGGAAAATTAAGGTAAGATTATTAATACAAATATTAATAATAAAAAGGAAAAAATAAACGAAATTAAATGGGTATAGGTCGGTTATGTGAAAAAAAGAAAAGAAAAGGGGAAAAAAGGGAAAAAGGGAACCGGGCTTTTGTACATGGGCCAAGGACTTGTTAAGAAAGTATATAAAGTCTTTTTATTAATCAAAATACTCATAAAATCCCTGGAGATCAAGGTTTGGTCGGCATAAATGGTGGTTTTAGGGTTCTTCATTAATTTTTCTTCTTTCAAAAAATTCTAAGGTAAAATCTTTAATACTCTTTTCAATTAAATTGTTTAATGTTTTCTTTAATCATCTTATGATGGATTTAGGTTAGAGTTTAATTTAAGAACAGTAAATTAATATTATAATAATGAGTTCATAATGATTAAATAAATTAGGGCTTGTAATTAGAGTGTTAGGGTTAATTAATGTGGTTGATTTTGTTAAACCCGTTTTTAAAAACTGGGCAGATTTTGTGTCAATTGTTTTGATCATATCGGGAGTTCTATAAACTCTTATTTTACGATCCAAGTACCCCTGGAAAGATATTTGAAGTGGTTTTCCAATTCAAGAAACGAGAACTAAATTGGAGGTAGGGAAGTGGGTCAAAAACAGGTTATAACAGTCGGAGGTCAAAACAGTTTTGTAATCAGCCTGTTTTCTTTTTAAGTTTTGGGTTGTTTGGGGTACTTAGGGGTGCATTGGGATCTTCTCACGAACGTGAGAGATGGTTTATACATTGTAGTAAGTATCTGCACTTGGGATAAGGTTGTGGTTTAGGGTAAGACCCCTTAATAGTAACAAACCTTTAGTACGTTTAAAATCAGGAAATCTGGAATGACAAAAGTAGATATATGTATATCGGGGCCTTAACAGTAGCTTTAAGGTTAGGTCAAGTGGGAGGTGCTAGCCAACATATGTAAGGGTATGAATATTCTATTCAAAGAAACCATGGGTATGTTTAAGTGGACGTGTGACTTAAAGTTTTGAGACATAAAAACTGGGACTGTTTTGTGTAAAATATGAACGGGATAGTTATTAAACTTAATCAAGTTAAGGACTTGTTAGGGAAGGTTAATAGGATGGTTAGAGCTTATCAATGAGGTTTTTATATGGGAATAGACTAGATGTCCATCATAGGTTGATGAGCCATCTTAGTGATAGGTTCGTGTATTGATTTCGTGTTTTTGGTTTGTTAGCTTGTTGCTAGTGCGAGGACTTGTGAAGAAGCTATCAGGTGAGTTTCATAGTCCCATGTTTACTATTGTTTTTGACTTCCAGATGGGATGGAAGAGACACTGTGTTGAATTATTTTCTAAATTAACGATGTGAATGTTTAAGGTTTGAGATGGACTTGTGTGTACATTTATGTGATTAACTGCTATGTGATTCTTGTTTGTGTGTGATCTGGATTGGAAAGGTACATAGGTGTATGGGCGCCTATGGGACCTATGGTTAATGATAAGGCGTGATACCTTGGAAATTGTGATTGTTGGTAAGGCGTGATGCCTTGGAAATTGTGATTGTTGGTAAGGCGTGATGCCTTGGAAATTGTGATTGTTGGTAAGGCGTGATGCCTTGGAAATTGTGGTTGTTGGTAAGGCGTGATGCCTTGGAATTGTAATGATTGATTGAACTTGAATGCTAGTTGTTAGTACATGATTGTAGCGCATTGTCCATATGTTTATCGGTTTATGGTATTCACAGCTTATGACTTGTCTTGTGTTGGAGTCTAAACCTATGACTCTCACCAACTTTATGTTGACGTGTTTTAGTGTCTCTTTCAGGTGATGTTATGGTTAAGCTTGAGAACATAAGTGGCTAGGATTTGAAGAGCGTAGGATATGCATTTAGAAGGAGATCCCCGTTCCTTCTTAGATTCTTTTGCTTGTTTTATAGGTGATACTGTTGGCACCTATATGTTTGATTTTTTGTGTTATTTGTTTGTCTTGGATAAGAGGTAGGACTGTTACCTACTTACTTAGACACCTGCATTTGATGAGATATTGTCATGACTTTTGTGTCACCATTTTATGACATTTCTTATTTCATATAGTTATCTCTATAGACACGCCATGTTGTGATGATATCCATACGTCGCGCCCCATATTCCGCCATGGTGGGGTGTGACAGAATGGTATCAGAGACAATGGTTATAGAGAATTAGGTTGCCTAGTCGCGTAGCCTAGTCTATAGCTTAAGGGTCCCTGCATATAGGCGTCATAGGAGTACATGTGCATTTTATATTAATTGATGTGTTTGGATGTTATTTATTGCGATGTTTTGACTAGTATGGATTGAACCGTAGTATGTTCATACTTAGTCACATGTTGTTTTCTTTTCGGGTTTGTGACTAGTGCGGGTTGAACCATAATCGTCCACGCTAGTCACTGTGGTATTTTGCTTAAATTGTACATTATAGTACATAGTTTCGTACAAGGTAGTTTCTATCTTTTATCGAGTTATTTTACATACCTGAGGTATGTTATTTTTCTTTTGATGTTTAACTCATGTTCCCTAAGAATCATGTGGTTGTTCGAGTTACTAGGAGTAGGTGGATAGGAAGGGTTTTAAGTTGTTTCCACTCTTACGGGCGACATGACTTATAACTGATTATGTTTTCGTTTTGGATTTAGTCTATGTTGTTTTAGCTAGACTATGGATTTCGGTATTCCAAGAGTTTTACTATGTTATTTTAATAGATGGGGTTTTGGACCTATTTGGTTATGTGGTTACGAGCTTATGTGAGTAGATGGATTTATGTGTTATATGTTGTATTGATTCTTATAAGTGTCATCATAGGAGGGAGTGCATTGGGAAAAGGGTAATTGTATAAGTATGGTGGCCAACATAGTTATACAAGTACCACAACTTCAATGGGTTCTCAAGTATGATTGCATGAAAGAGGATTAGTACATGCTTGTATATGGTGAGATGTAGATATTGGGTATACGTATAATATATGGGTTTATGTAACGGCTGCCTACGATATGGCTATTTTTATTAGTGTGTTATATGTTTTGGGATTATAGTGGTGTTGTGTGATTTTGGGGTCACACGATATGGTTTGGTTTTGGAGGTGGGCTTTATGCCTTGTTGTGGCACGGTGAGATGGTGATTACTCGTATGGAAAAACGAGCGTATAAAGCGATTGATTGATTTACGTGTATGATAACGAGTATGTTTTGGGAGATTTAATAGGTATATATATGCGGATGTATGTATACTACTATGTGTTAAGTTATGGTATATGGTCGTTCACCAGTTATTATAACTTGAACGTACCTTGTGTTTGTTCATGATTTATGGTGCTGGAGTTTAATGGAGTTCCAACGACGTTTTGAGTCTTTTGAAGTGTGTCTTGTAGCGTATTCTTTGAGTTTCGTATTTCACGTGTACGTTTTAAAATGGTGTTTTTGGTTTCAAGCCTATTGAAATAACTTGGGATTTCTTTTGAGATAATGGAATCTTTTGTGTTGGGTCTTACATTTCTTTTGGTCGGTATATATTGAGAAAAAGGGGGACATGGAAATCTATTATAGGGTTAGATAATTGGTTGTATTCGGTAAAATAAGGGTAAGGTGTTGGAGTCGTGTTTGAAACAAGGTGCAACATAAGATATTTTTTTTAATCAACACTTATTTATTTCAAATTCTAAAAGACTTTCTTTAAAATAAAGCGAAGTAAAATTTCTTTCTACTTACATAGTTTATATAATTGGGTTTAACCGATTCACGTCATTTATAATTATTAATACGAGGTTAAATTGAGTTTATGAAGGTTGCACATACAATTATATCTTTCATTTAAAAGGATTGCATTAATCACTAAGTTTATTCTTTAATTTTAAAACAACTAGTATAAAATTGTTTTGGTCATAACTTGTTCGTTTTTAGAGCTTTTTCGATGATTCAAAAGACTAAAATTATTTACTCGGAACGTACTTTTCAAATATTCAGAATGTATAGTCATGGGAGGTCAGTATCCTGGTCGAAATTATTGTACAAGTGTCGTGTTAAAGGTTGAGTTTGAATAGTAGTTTGTTTTTTATAATTTGGGATGCACGGGATACCTAGTTTTTGAGTTGAGTTTTGAGTTCGTCAAGAGGGTTGTTTGTAGATTGTTTGAGTCACATAGATGTGGGAGGTAATAATAAGTAAAAAAGATAAGATATAAATTCTTTTGGAAAAGTCGATCTTTTGCACGGTTTAAATAATATGTCACGGGGCGTAATACGTTTGGTTGCCATTGGGTGTTTCTTGGATTATTTTTCGTTATGATAGGTCATTTTGACTTGATACACGTTTTGGGTTTGATTTTTGTTTTGAGTCTCATGGTTTTTGACTTGTTTTAACTGGTGCACGTGAAATGTCGTTAGTTATCCGTTGGTTTGATTCGTTGATTGTATCTGGTGGATTCAGGATGTAGTTTTGGTTTCGTATTGTCCGGGAGCGTTGAGGTAGTCATATGAAAGACTTGGTCGCGCCTACACGCTTAAGTAGGTGACCATGAGAGAACGGTCGGAATACCCTTAGTGGGGAGGAAAGAAGTTCGTAGACGAACTAGTGTGGTCATGAGGTCTCTTAGGAGTACTATGGAGATGAATAGAGATTTGTGGGATACTAGCAGAAGTAACGCGCCATAGAGAGTGTTGGAAGGGGATATAATACCTCAAAGGTATTTATGATTGTTCGTAGGGCATGTAAGTTTTCCAAAAATTTCCTGAAATTTAGTAGGTTTTCCTATTACTGTGAGGTGTAACCATAAATAGAGCAAGTAGGGGAGGTGAGAGGAGTTGTAGTTAGTGCCTTTCCAAGGCAAATCGTTGATGGAGTGATTTAAAAACAAGAGCTGTTAGAAACTGCAAGGAATACCGGATAAAGGTTGAGTTGCCTGGTAGTAAATGTGATGTGGAAGCGGTTGAGTGGTCTGATAAGAGGAAGTATTGGCCTTATAGAATACGTGTAGATTTTCGCGAGTAGAACAAGGTAGAAATTCATTCGTATTGCCGCTGAGAGAGGATGCAATGAGGACGTAATTGAAACTACTAAGGATGTTGTATGAACGCCTTGGGTTTACGGCTATGCATTTGGCTTCGCCAAAGCACTAGCGGTTTTCATGGAGTCAATGAACCGAGTGTGCATGAACGGGTATAAACAAGTTTTCATCGGGAGCATCGACGACATCTTGATCTACTCAAATCTTAGAAAGAGAGTGAGGCAAATTATGAGTTGGTTTGGAGTTGTTGGGAAGTTGGAAGAATTAATGGATATGTGAAAGACCGTCATAGGTCACTTTGTAAGGAAATTGGAATTTTTAAGTAGTTTGGGATACGGACTGAAGGGAGTTGATGAACATAATTGGACATGGGTCATTGATTTAGAGGTAGTTCGGAAACTCGTTAGCGATGGCTGAGTTTTCATATAATGATAGTTATCGTACTAGAAGTTGATAAATGCCATTTGAGGCACGATATGAAAGGATAGGGTGAGTTGTCCCCATTGTGGACTAGAATTGGTAAAAGAGGCTACTAATATGGTAATGGTGTTTGTGGACAGAATGAGAGAAACAAGGGATGCTATGTAGAAAAGGAGGAAACCACTAGATTTAGTGACAAAGTTATGTAGGGAGTTTCACCCATAGTAACGGGTGGTATGATTTGGTAAAATGGAAGAGTTGATGTAGAGTTTTGTAGGTCCATTTATGATCTTTGGAAAGATCGGACCATTAGCTTATGAGCATAGAATTACCTGGGGGAAATGAGTTGTATACATGATACATTTCATGTATTGAGATTGGTAAAGGTTGTTTGAGAATGCATTTTGCATGTACGGTTATTCGGGACTTGTGTTAATAAGAGTCTTTGTTTTATCAAAGAGTCATCTGTGAGATTTATTGACTGTGAGGTCAAGAGTTTGGCAATGAGTTTAATTATTTTTGGTTTGTATATGTGGTATTTTGAAACTTGAACTAAAGTTCACGTGGAAATGAGGGGAGTTCGTTTAGAACAAGTATCCTCGTGTGATTTGTTGGTTGTGTGTTGATCCTAAGGAGTAAATCTCGGGACGAGATTTCTATTAGGAGGGAGTGATGTGACAACCCTGGTTTTGAGGTTCGTCACTTAGTTTTATTTTGTGCTAGTTACGTGTCTTTACGTGTTTATGTGCTTATTGGTGTGTATAGATTGTGGTTTGGATATCGTTTCCGGTACGGGGTACCTTGTGAGTGAAACGATGTGTGATGATTTCATGTTCATGAGTTCACATGGTAGTGACTATGAAGTGAGATGGTGGTTTTACGTATACGTATATGTATTATAGAAAATCGTATTTTTACGATTTACGGTTTAGCGTTTAGAGGTCTCGGATGAGAAAATTGGTCATATGGATATTTTTCGGGATGGTTTTAAGCCATTTAGGACTTAGTTATAAAGTTTATTTCAAAATTTGATATTTTTTTAAAAAGTGTATATTTTACGTCTTTTACAGTAAAACGCGTAAATTTGACTAGTTTTACGGTTTTGGAGGCTTTAGGAGCTGAAATAAATTAAGGAAAATTAAGGTAATATTATTAATACAAATATTAATAATAAAAAGGAAAAAAAACGAAATTAAATGGGTATAGGTCGGTTATGTGAAAAAAAGAAAAGAAAAGGGGAAAAAAGGGAAAAAGGGAACCGGGCTTTTGTACATGGGCCAAAGACTTGTTAAGAAAGTATATAAAGTCTTTTTATTAATCAAAACACTCATAAAATCCCTGGAGATCAAGGTTTGGTCGGCATAAATGGTGGTTTTAGGGTTCTTCATTAATTTTTCTTCTTTCAAAAAATTCTAAGGTAAAATCTTTAATACTCTTTTCAATTAAATTGTTTAATGTTTTCTTTAATCATCTTATGATGGATTTAGGTTAGGGTTTAATTTAAGAACAGTAAATTAATGTTATAATAATGAGTTCATAATGATTAAATAAATTAGGGCTTGTAATTGGAGGGATTAGGGTTAATTAATGTGGTTGATTTTGTTAAACCCGTTTTTAAAAACTTGGCAGATTTTGTGTCAATTGTTTTGATCATATCGGGAGTTCTATAAACTCTTATTTTACGATCCAAGTACCCCTGGAAAGATATTTGAAGTGGCTTTCCAATGCAAGAAACGAGAACTAAATTGGAGGTAGGGAAGTGGGTCAAAAACAGGTTATAACAGTCGGAGGTCAAAACAGTTTTGTAATCAGCCTGTTTTCTTTTTAAGTTTTGGGTTGTTTGGGGTACTTAGGGGTGCATTGGGATCTTCTCACGAACGTGAGAGATGGTTTATACATTGTAGTAAGTATCTGCACTTGGGCTAAGGTTGTGGTTTAGGGTAAGACCCCTTAATGGTAACAAACCTTTAGTACGTTTAAAATCAAGAAATCTGGAATGACAAAAGTAGATATATGTATATCCGGGCCTTAACAGTAGCTTTAAGGTTAGGTCAAGTGGGACGTGTTAGCCAACATATGTAAGGGTATGAATATTCTATTTACATAAACCATGGGTATGTTTAAGTGGACGTTTGACTTAAAGTTTTGAGACATAAAAACTGGGACTGTTTTGTGTAAAATATGAACGGGATAGTTATTAAACTTAATCAAGTTAAGGACTTGTTAGGGAAGGTTAATGGGATGGTTAGAGCTTATCAATGAGGTTTTTATATGGTAATAGACTAGATGTCCATCATAGGTTGATGAGCCATCTTAGTGATAGGTTCGTGTATTGATTTCATGTTTTTGGTTTGTTAGCTTGTTGCTAGTGCGAGGATTTGTGAAGAAGCTATCAGGTGAGTTTCATAGTCCCATGTTTACTATTGTTTTTGACTTCCAGATGGGATGGAAGAGACACTGTGTTGAATTATTTTCTAAATTAATGCTGTGAATGTTTAAGGTTTGAGATGGACTTGTGTGTACATTTATGTGATTAACTGCTATGTGATTCTTGTTTGTGTGTGATCTGGATTGGAAAGGTACATAGGTGTATGGGCGCCTATGGGACCTATGGTTAATGATAAGGCGTGATGCCTTGGAAATTGTGATTGTTGGTAAGGCGTGATGCCTTAGAAATTGTGATTATTGGTAAGGCGTGATGCCTTGGAAATTGTGATTGTTGGTAAGGCGTGATGCCTTGGAAATTGTGGTTGTTGGTAAGGCGTGATGCCTTGGAATTGTAATGATTGATTGAACTTGAATGCTAGTTGTTAGTACATGATTGTAGCGCATTGTCCATATGTTTATTGGTTTATGGTATTCACAGGTTATGACTTGTCTTGTGTTGGAGTCTAAACCTATGACTCTCACCAACTTTATGTTGATGTGTTTTAGTGTCTCTTTCAGGTGATGTTATGGTTAAGCTTGAGAACATAAGTGGCTAGGATTTGGAGAGCGTAGGATATGCATTTAGAAGGAGATCCCCGTTCCTTCTTAGATTCTTTTGCTTGTTTTATAGGTGATACTGTTGGCACCTATATGTTTGATTATTTGTGTTATTTGTTTGTCTTGGGTAAGAGGTAGGACTGTTACCTACTTACTTAGACACCTGCATTTGATGAGATATTGTCATGACTTTTGTGTCACCATTTTATGACATTTCTTATTTCATATAGTTATCTCTATAGACACGCCATGTTGTGATGATATCCATAATTCCGCCATGGTGGGGTGTGACAAGACCGGTACCAACCGACCACTCATCTGAATGCCAACAAGGGCCACAGTCAATCTAACGACCGTTATGGATCTGACAAGAGGAACAGTAATGACAATTATCGTAACAAGAACAACCAATCCAACAACAACAGGTCCCTAAATTCTTAAACTTTTCTATGATCAGTTGTTGTATGTTTTTACATAATAACATGTTAGCATCATAAACAGGGAACTTTGCGAGTGGACGTGACCAAAATGCTAAGGGTCAGTAGTTCAACAACTCTTCTTCATCTGGTAAACTATCATTTAAACTTCAGTGCAGTTATGTTTATGCCAAGTAATCATGTCTCACGCATATTTCTTAACAGGCTCTCAGGTAGCAAGGGTACCTCCAGGAGGTTACACCTACCCCATCTGCATGACTTGTAGTCGTAGACATCTCGGTACATGCCGTAAGTTAGTTGGCGTCTGTTTCAAGTGTGGACTACCAAGACACATGTTGAAAGACTGCAAGAAGGGAGATACCACTGGTACTTCTAGTGCTGCTCTTCCTAAGCCACCAACTTCGGGGCGTGTCTACGCTACCACACGAGACCAAGCTAATAAGTCCTCAGGTACTATCACTGGTATCCTCTTTATGAACGATCATGATGCGTGTGTTTTATTCGATACTGGTGCTACTCATTTAGTTATATCCTCTACGTATGCCCTAGTATTAATAAAATCTCTACGCCATTAGAGAATATCTTATGTATATCTACGCCTATGCGAGACTCTGTGCGAATTACCCAAGTGTACAGAGATCTTCCACTAGAATTCGATGACAAGATTCGCCCAGTAGGCGCACTTCCTTTGGACATGTGCGAGTTTGATCTCATCTTAGGCATAGATTGGTTATCTAAGCATCATGCTACTATCGATTGTCATACCTATCGGGTTATCTTCGGTGATGTTCAAGCACCAGAGTACATTCACAATGGTTTTATACCAGGAAAGTCTGTACAAATCATCTCTACGTTAGAAGCCCACGCATTACTATCTCATGGTTGCGAGGGTTTCTTAGCTTCAATTCAGGATATCACTGCCGAAGTTCCATCAATCCAGGATCAACCAGTTGTTTCAGAATTTCCCGATGTATTCCTAGAAGAACTTTCAGGTGTACCACCTACTCGAGAAGTAGAGTTTAACATCGAGCTCATCCCATGAGCTCAACCAATCTCTAAGGCTCCTTAACGCATGGATCCCATAGAGCTCAAGGAGTTAAAAGATCAACTGCAGGAATTACAGGAGTGAGGTTTCATCCGACCGAGTGTATCACCATGGGGTGCACCGATACTTTTCGTCAAGAAGAAGGATGGCAGTATGCGTTTATGCATAAACTATCGTGAGCGGAATAAGATCACGATTAGGAACCGTTATCCATTACCAAGAATCGATGATTTGTTTGACCAACTTTAGGGTGCCAAACATTTCTCCAAGATTGATCTAAGATCCGGTTATCATCAGCTGCGAGTGAAAGAGTAGGATATTCTCAAGACTGCTTTTCGCACCAGATATGGCCATTATGAGTTCGTTGTCATGCCTTTCGGACTCACTAATGCTCCTGCAGTTTTCATGGACCTTATGAACAGTGTCTTCCATGAGTACTTAGAAAAATTTGTTATCGTCTTCATCGATGACATCCTCATCTTCTCTAAATCCAAGGAAGAACATGAAGAACATCTACGTATTGTGCTACAGATTCTTCGTCAGAAACAGTTGTACGCCAAATTTTCTAAGTGTGAATTTTGGCTAAACAAGGTGGCATTCTTAGGCCACATTATCTCCGCAGAAGGGATTACTATGGATCCTGCGAAGGTTGAAGCTATCATTAAATGGCAAAGACCGACGTCTACAACTAAGGTTCGTAGTTTCCTAGGCTTAGCTAGTTATTATCGCAGATTCATGGAGAACTTTTCAAGACTAGCCTTACCTTTGACCAAGTTGATGCGGAAAGGAGAGAAATTCGTTTGGACTGATGATCGGGAGAAGAGATTTAAAGAACTTAAGAAGCGTTTAGTATCTGCACCTATTCTTACTCTTCCATCTGGTACAAGTGGATTTCAGATCTAGAGCGATGCTTCGGGTAAAGGATTAGGCTATGTACTCATGCAACATGGTAAAGTGATTGCATACGCATCACGTCAGCTAAAGCCTTATGAGGAAAATTACCCTACACATGACTTGGAGCTAGTAGTAGTAGTCTTTGCACATAAAATCTGGAGACACTACCTTTATGGTGAATCGTGTGATATTTTCACTGATCACAAAAGTCTCAAGTACATATTCACTCAAAGGGAACTTAAAATGAGACAAAGGAGATGGTTGGAACTACTCAAGGATTATGACATCAATCTTCAGTATCATCCCGTCAAGGAGAATGTAGTGGCAGATGCTCTTAGTAGGAAGTCGGGTTTGATTAATGGCATCAAGATACAAGAGGAAATCATACGGGAATTTGAGTGATTAGACATTGAATTCCTAGTACGTCAACAACATGGATACTGGGCTAATATGAGAATTGAGCCAAACTTAATTTCTCAGATTAAGGCAGCTCAGAAGGACAATGGTGAGATTTGGGCTATCATCCAGAATCTTGATCGACGGACAGAATTTCGTGTAGACGAAGAAGGCATCGTATGGCAAGGAACTAAACTATGTGTTCCGGATGATCAGACTCTCCGAGAATCCTTATTGATAGAAGCTCACAGCTCTTAATTCTCTATTCATCCTGGATCTACCAAAATGTATCATGACATTAAACAACATTTCTGGTGGAGTGGCATGAAGCAGGATGTTGCTACTTTCGTATCCAAGTGTTTAACTTGCCAGCAAGTTAAAATCGAGCATCAGCGGGCTAGTGGTTTACTACAACCGTTAGAGATTCCCGCATAGAATTGTGACAAAATCTCTATAGATTTCGTCACCGGACTTCCGCTTACTCAGAGCAGACATGATGCTATGTGGGTCATAGTTGATCGTTTAACCAAGTCAGCTCATTTTCTTCCAATTTGCACTTACTTCTCAGTCAGCAAATTGGCAGATATATTCCTTAAAGATATCATATGACTACATGGAACTCCTTCAGACATCATGTCAGACAAAGATCCCCGTTTTACGTCAAAATTCTGGAAATGTATGCAGAAAGCTTGGGGCACTAAACTTAAGCTTAGCACTGCATTTCATCCTCAGACCGATGGTTAATCGGAGCGTACGATTCAGACCTTAGAAGACATGTTGCGGGCTTGTGAATTGGAATGGTCAGGAAGTTGGGACGACTACATTTTTTGGTAGAGTTTGCTTATAATAACAGCTGGCATGCAAGCATTAAGTGTGCAGCTTTCGAGATGCTTTATGGTAGGAAGTGTCGTGCTCCAGTCTGTTGGGATCAATTTGGATAACGAATCCTTGAAAGGACCAGGAATGATAGAGGTAACCAATGAGAAGGTTTCCAACGCCAAGGCGAAGCTACAGGAAGCTCGTGCATGACAGAAGAGCTATGCTGATAAACATCATAGAGATCTATCATTTAATATCGGCGACCATGTTTTCCTAAAAGTATCACCAGCACGTGGTGTTAAGTGTTTTAGACTCAAGGGCAAGATCAGTCCTCGTTTTATTGGATCGTTTAAAATCCTTGAACGTGTCGGTGAAGTATCATATCGTCTAGCTTTACCTCCCCAGCTATCTCATGTGCATAATGTATTCCATGTATCCTTACTCAGAGGTTACAACTACCATCCGTTGCAAAAAGTTACCTATCCATTCGAGCAGATTCGAGAGGATCTATCATATATCGAGGAACCCGAGAAAGTTCTCGATCTCTAAGAATGAGTCATGAGGAGAAAGATGATTCCATTCGTTAAAATCCTCTGGAGGGATCATACCAAGCGGGAAGCCACTTGGGAAAATGAGGAGTCTATCCGGACTTCTTACCCTCATTTCCAGTTTTGACTCGGGTATGTCATTTCAGCTTACATGTTGAGACTAGGATTTTGTATGGGGTTCTCTAAATTCTCTCGGTATCCTCTCGAATTGATCTTGGTTCTAAGTGGAATGATTGTTCTTGGTTACTAAAAAGGGGAGTGATTTTCTAGTCTACTAAAAGTTTTAAATGCATTAAAATGTAAACTTAAATTTAAAAGCAATTAAATTAATAACAATTAATAAAACTTGAATTAAAATTAAAATTAAAATTAAAATTAAAATATAAGTATGAACTGAAGAAACAGTAAGTAAACCTTAGAAATACTCAAAAGAAATTTGATTCGGAAGTTTGACCCTGATTCGGAAGTTCACTCGGAACTTGGTTCGGAACCCTTGATCCGGAACTTCGTTCGGAAGTTTACTCGGAACCTTCACTCGGAACTTCACTCGGAACCTTCACTCGGAACTTTACTCGGAAGTTGATCCGGAACTTTCTTCGGAATTTGATTCGGAAGTTGTTGATCCGGAAGTTTATTCGGAAGATTTGGAAAAAGCATTCATTCAGAACTTTTTTAAAAAAACTTATTCGGAACTTTTAAAAGGAAAATTCATTCGGAACTTTAAAAACTCATTCGGAACTTTTGAAAAGCAAATTCATTCGGAACTTCTTAAACTCATGCAGAACTTTGTGTTCATCCGGAAGTTTAAGTTCATTCGGAACTTTTGAAAGGAAAATTCATTTGGAACTTCTAGACTGACTCGGAACTTTTTTTAACATAAACTCATTCGGAACTTTCTTTGTTCATCCGGAACTTTGTGTTCATCCGGAACTTTTGTTCATCCGGAACCTGGGGAACTCAAGAACAGTAACTTATACCGAAGAACAAGGAAATCGATTTTAAGCCAAAAATCACCAAGTTTTTCACCAAAACTTAAATAAAGCTAAACACAAATGATATACTAACCAATGACTACAAATCCCATCAATAAAAACATAAAACCCAACAACTTTTAAAGATTAAATCAATCAAATAAGAACTTAAGCTTTTAACCAAAAAGATGGAGATGAACAAGATGAAATGGAAAGATCGATGTATTGAATGATTAAGGTTTTAACAATCACAAAACAAAGATTAAAATTACAAGATTGAAGAAAAACAAATATCAAAATCACCAAACACCCTAGTGGTGTTGGTGATGCTACGAACAGAAAGGGAGAAAAAGAAGGGAATGAAAAAACTGAAAAACTGGCACTATTGTGTGAGGGGTGGACTTTATATAGGTCCTCCTTTTGGTTGGTGAGTGGGCTTTCTCCCGTTCTTCTTGTCTTCTCGTCTTTTCAGAAAAGTTGACGTTTTCGATTCTGATTTGGGATTTGTCGTCGATTAAATTCAACTCGTCTTTTAATTTCTTCGTTTAATAGACTTGAGTTTCTTCGACTTATTTAAATCTTCCATCTTTGGTCCTTTTCTTCGATAAATCTTCGAATAGGCCCAGTGACTTCAAATCTTTTGCATCTCTTGGACAATAAACTCTGTCTTGAGTCTTTTTCTTCGATAAACCCCGTGCAATCCCATGTTTTCTTCAATATTCATCCGGTTGGCTCTGAAAACACAATAAACACAAAAACCACGCATAATTCCAAACAAATGATATTAAATACGCGTTTTGGTCTCATTTTAGCCAGAATTAAGTGGTAAAAGGATGGGTGTTTTCACACCTATCAAATCCCCTACACTTAACCATTGCCATGCCCTCATGCAATGCTTAGTGATAAAGCAAATTCACACTTTTCTCATAATCAATCAACCTTGGCCTTATTAAAATACTACTAAACAAAAATTAAAATACTAAGAGAAATTAAAACTTTAAAGTAAACAAAAGAATGGAAATAACTTGCAAAGAAACCAATGACTTACATTAGAGCTTTGGTGCTGCGAAGATTTATCACCCTCAAGTTTCACGTTCCCCAAACTAAGCTTAAAAACGAGATCATTGTTATTATAAGTTAGTAAATCAAACACTTACACACATGGCTTAATTAAATGCTTAAACTCCCTTATTCCTAGGTGTATCTCTTATATTTTACTTTTGTCTTAGAATGATCATGAAGATGCATTTTTGGACTTATTTCGATAGTTTATTTAGGCTGAAAGCAAAGTAGGACGATTTGATCAATAGTTAGCTAAAGGACAAAATCTCTTAAAACTGTTTCTCGGGATATCAAAAAGTTCATATCTTGGCATAACTCGGTTCACGATTTGAGACCTTTCTCGGGCCGATATTTGGCATGTACTTCACACTTCATATCTTAAGAGACGTGCTTGAGATAATGGTCTTCTCATTGTTAATAGAGTTTCTTCACTTGGAGACTTTTGAGGGGTACTCCAACTTTGTTGACCACGACTTCATGATTATTTCTTCAATCTCTAATTGGGATTTTGAGATACAACGATCCGCCTCCTTTTCGGACTTGGATCTATTTATCCTCATACCTTGTTAGGGTCTTTTCGGATAGACTTCTCCATGATCTTTATGGGAGTTGATTGCTTTTCGTCGTGAGTCTTGATCCTTCATATCGATTTTGGGAATAATGCTTTTCACATCACCTTGGATCTTTAGCAATAAAATGGAATCCTCATGCCTTGTTAGGGCCTTTTCGGACTCGCCAATCTTCGCGCCCCGCTTCATAAGTTATGCCTTGGCTATGAACTCTTATCATTACCGGGCAACTTTTAAACGATCTTGGGCTAGAAGCTAAGTAACTTTTCAAATCGTACGATCTTACTTATTGCAGATAAATTATTAGCAAGTGATGGGAGAATAGGCAAATAATTACACCAAGTGAGCTTGCGCAAGAATACCGACTTATAATTGACTCTATCATTTCTCGTCCTCCACAGTTTAAAATCTCAAGTAATGAGACTCGTGGATACTTAGCCTAATAAACCAATTAAGGTCTACATGGTTAAGGATACTAGCTAGAATAAACTTGGATAAGTCTATTCGGGTTGAGTCAAAATAAACGCAACAGGCCTAGAATGTCAAAGATTTCTAAACTAGCTACACCACTTTATTAATATTATTAACTTTATTGCGGGATATATACATATGAAAGCAACGATAAAAATTTAAAAATTACGACAAAATGGCCAAAGTTAATAAAAAATTTGAAAAATTTTGAAAAAAATGATTTTCCGGTTAAACGAAGGCATTTTCATGGAAAAGTCCACTTAAAACTTCGATAGAAGTCCCCCCTACACTTAAGATAAACATTGTCCTCAATGTTTAAGCATGTGGGAAAAGTCTCCCCTACACTTATGACATTGTGCACGTTGGTTAAATCAAGTTAAGGAAGAGACGACTAAAGTGATCAATTTCAAATGTGAGTATGAAGAAAATTGAATCACGATAGTTGAGAGATAGAACCGGATTTCGGATAACACGAGAGCACGGTTCTTCAAAGATTCCAAGAGTGCACTAATCCCTGTAATCACATCACCACACAAATACAAACACCTATAGAGGTCCCCCTACACTTAGGAGGTTAAAACATAAAAGGATAGATACTCGGGCTGCCTCCCGAGGAGCGCTTGTTTTTGATAACCGAGTCACGAGCCTGACTCGACCCAAAATTAGTTCATGGGAAACATGGTGAGGGATGGAATCATCTCCTGAGGGGTGTCCTCACCAAAGTACAACTTCACTCGTTGGCCATTCACCTTAAAATTAGGTCCATTAGGTTGAGCGAGCTCGAGAGTACCATATGGAAAAATTTGGGCAATGGTGAATGGGCCGGACCAACGAGATTTCAGCTTGCCCAAAAAGATTTTCAACCGAGAGTTAAAGAGTAAAAATTTGTCTCCAACTTGGAACTCTCGGTTTTTGATCTTAGAGTCGTGAATGAGCTTAGTTCTTTCCTTATAGATCAAAGAATTTTTATAAGCCTCATTACGGAGTTCATTTAGCTCATTGAGTTGGATCTTGCGTAGGTCACCGGCTTTGTTGATATCAAAATTAGCGCACTTCAAGGCCCAGTAAGCTTTGTGCTCCAACTCAATGGGGAGGTGGCATGCTTTCCCGTACACGCGACGATATGGTGTACAACCAATCGGAGTCTTGTATGCAGTACGAAAAGCCCACAAAGCATCATCAAGTTTTTCAGCCCATGAGGCACGATGCTCTCCCACGGTCCTTTCAAGAATTCGCTTTAGTCCTCGGTTAGAGATTTCAGCCTGGCCATTAGTTTGTGGGCGGTAGGCTGTGGAAAGATGATGATTTACACCATACTTAGCCATGACTCTTGCGAATTGGTCATTGCAAAAATGAGTCCCACGATCACTGATAATGGCACGAGGCACACCGAATCTAGCGAATAGAGATTTTAAAAAGTTACAAACCACCCTTGCGTCATTAGTGGGTAAAGCTTTGGCTTCAACCCATTTGGAGACGTAGTCAACGGCTACAAGGATGTATTTGTTTCCTTTAGAAGAAGGGAATGGCCCCATAAAGTCGATACCCCAAACATCAAAGATTTCACATTCTTGAATGAAATTCTGAGGCATCTCGTCTTTATGTGTGATCGTACCTTGTTTTTGGCAAACATCACAGCGTTTAACCATATTGTGAGCATCACGATATATGGAGGGCCAATAAAATCCCGAGTCAAACACTTTTTTGGCGGTGTAGTTGGGACCAAAGTGACCACCGGTGGGTCCTTTGTGGCAAGCATCAAGGATTTCAAAAGCTGCCGGTCCATCAACACATCGGCGAATAATCAAGTCGGCACATTGTTTGAATAGATACGGGTCATCCCAAAAGTAAGTCTTAATGTCGATGAAGAACTTTTTCTTTTGTTGGGATGTTAACCCTTCCTTGAGAATTCCACCCGCTAGGTAGTTTGCAATGTCTGCAAACCACGGGGTTTCATCAGAATTCGAGTTGATAGACATTAAGGTCTCCAAGGAAAAAGAATCATTGATTTCTTTGTTCGGATGATCCCCTTGGTAAGGATCCTCAAGTCTACTGAGATGATCCGCGGTTAGGTTTTCAGCTCCTTTTTTATCGCGAATTTCGATTTTAAATTCTTGGAGTAGCAAAACCCATCGAAGAAGTCTTGGTTTGGAATCTTGCTTTGTCAACAAGTACTTCAGCGCGGAATGATCGGTGTAAACGATTGTGGTGGAAAGGACAAGATAGGGGCGAAATTTTTCAAAGGCATAGACAACAGCTAAAAGCTCTTTTTCGGTTGTCGTATAATGCAATTGAGCCCCCGTCATTGTCTTGCTAGCGTAGTGGATTGGTTGGAAGTGTTTATTCACTCCTTATCCCAGATTCGCACCAATAGCAAAGTCACTAGCATCGCACATCAACTCAAAGGGAAGCTCCCAATTAGGGGTAACCAAGACGGGTGCCTTAGTTAGCTTATCCTTAAGCGAGTTGAAGGCTTCAAGACATTCTTTGGAAAAGATAAAAGGAGTATCTTTTTCTAAGAGGTGGGTCATCGGGCGAGCGATTTGAGAAAAATCTTTGATGAATCGACGGTAGAAGCCCGTATGACCCAGAAAACTTCTCACACCCTTCACGGTAGAAGGTGGAGGCAACTTAGCGATAACATCGACTTTAGCACGGTCTACTTCAAGACCGGATTTGGAAATCTTGTGTCCCAGCACGATGCCTTCTTTTACCATAAAATGGCATTTTTCCCAATTCAGAACAAGGCGAGTGTCTTCGCACCGCTTAAGCATACGTTCCAAATTGGCAAGGCAAGAAGAGAAGGAATCCCCGAAGACCGAGAAATCATCCATGAAGACTTCCATGGTTTGTTCAACCATGTCATGGAAGATAGCTAACATGCACCTTTGGAAAGTCCCGGGGGCATTGCATAAGCCAAAAGGCATTCTTTTGTAAGCAAATGTGCCATATGGACAAGTGAATGTTGTCTTCTCTTGATCTTGGGGATCGATGGGTATTTGGAAATAACCCGAGAAACCATCAAGAAAGCAGTAATATTCATTACCTGCTAAACGTTCAAGCATTTGGTCCATAAAAGGTAGAGGGAAATGATCCTTTCTCGTGGCATCATTGAGTTTGCGGTAGTCTATACAAACTCTTCACCCAGTAACGAGACGAGTGGAAATCAACTCGTTGTGTTCATTGGGAACAACAGTTATTCCGCCCTTCTTGGGCACACAATGGACTAGACTAACCCATGGTGAATCCGGAATAGGGTAAATCATACCCGCATCAAGAAGTTTGATAACCTCTGTTTTGATGACTTCATAGATTTTTGGATTCACCCTTCGTTGGCTTTGAATTGTGGGCTTAAAGTCGTCCTCCATGAGAATTTTGTGTGTGCAGAAGTGAGGATCAATTCCGCGAATATCAGAAATTTTCCAAGCAATAGCCTTCTTGTGATCTTTAAGCACGGCGATGAGGCGAGATTTTTCTTCTTCCTTCAAGTCCTTCGCGATAATGACGGGCGACTTCTTCTCTTCTTCAAGGAACACATACTCGAGATGAGGCGGCAACTCCTTAAGTTCTAAATCCGGAGGATTTTCGACGGGAGGCGTTTTCAAAGTCGGAGTATCGATAGCAATAACCGTGGGAGATGGTGGAGAAGGATTGTCTTCGTTGAGAAGGTTTTCAAAGAAATGCATGTCTTCATCCCCATCGGTGGGAGAATCATCATCAGCTAAGTTCACATCTCCCATGGTGGCTTCAAGATCGTTCCAAAACAAATCATTGTCTCCAAATAGAGACAGTGATGAATCAATAGAGGAAACGGTTTCAACATTGGGAAGAGAGGTAGGAATATTTTTGCAAGCATCATTAAAGTGTTCTTCACAAGCCTCATCCAGAACGTCAATACAATTAACGCTCTCGTATGAATAAGGTTGTTTAGACAACTTTCCCATGTTGAAGACGATTTTATCGTCACCCACTCTCATGATAAGCTCACCGGCTTCAACATCGATGAGAGTGCGACCGGTCCTCAGGAATGGACGACCCATGATCAAGGGAACACGAGGGTCCATCTCGTAGTCGACGACGACGAAATCGGCAGGAAAAGTGAATTTGTCGACTCCTACAAAGACGTCTTCAGCTATCCCCACTGGATAAGCAACCGTACGGTTAGCTAATTCCAAAGTCATTTTAGTGGGGACTAGCTCAGGGAGAGATAATTGCTTCCAAACGCTTAGAGGCATTAGATTAATACTGGCACCTAGATCGGCTAAGGCCATGCAATTCTCTACTCCCGGGAAATTGCAAGGGATTAAGAAACGACCCGGATCACCAAGCTTGGTTGGCAATTTCCTTAAGAGCACTGCAGAGCAATTCTCATTAAGTTGGGTGTTGGCAATATCAAGAAGCTTTTCCTTGTCGCTCAGAAGATCTTTAAACATTTTCGCATACTTAGGCATGTGAGCGAGAGCCTCAGCGAAGGAGATGTTGAAATTCAATTGTTTGAACATCTTAAGAAAGTTCAAAACCTGAATATCGTCCTTGCTTTTGAGCTTCTCTTTCCTCAACCTAGATGGATAAGGTATATTGGAAGAATAGGAAGGCTTTGGGAGAATAGGATCACTCACATCCATGGGTGGAGGAGGGGTAGAAGGAAGAGGTGGAGAAATTGGGGAAGGAGAAGGATGAGGAATAGGAGCAGGTGACTCGTTCTCCTTAGTCACAACCACCGGTGGAGGTATAGGAAGCTCGGGTTCCTTGGTACCTTTGCCACTGCGAGTAGTGATTGCTTTCATCTCCCCTCTTGGATTCGCAACGGTGTTACTCGGAAGAGTACCCGAAGAAGAGGGTTGATTACCTTGGAAGAAACTAGCCATCATGTTCTTCAAGTCATTCGTTTGACTATCCAACGTGTTTCTCATGTCGGCTCTCAAATCATTCCCTTGTTTGACCAGGTCTGCTTTCAAATTGAGCACTTCGCGCTGAAGATTTCCCACTATCACATCGTTAGTCCTCATATAGGTTTCCACTTCTTGGTGAAGAGCGGTGGGTTGGTTGGGAGGAGCATTGTATGCGGGTGGTTGATAAGCAGGTTGCTGGTATACTTGGTTGTTTCGTTGAGGTGGTTGTTGCTGCTTGTGAGGTGGGATGTATGGTGTACGAGGTTGTTGTTGTTGTTGAGGAGGGCGATTGAGGTTTTGTTGTTGGTTTGGGTTGGTAGGAGGAAAACCGGGTGGTGAGAGATAGTTGTTGGAGCGGTAGCTAAGCAAATTACAGTCACCTTGAGGTCTAGCTTGATAAGCAGGTTGAGGATAGGTGTCATAAGCTGCATTCACATTCTCAGAAGGGTAGTCTTGGGTGGTAGTACAAGTGGTGTAAGAGTGAGGACCCCCGCATATCTCGCATGGTTGGCTAACAGCATTGACTTGAGCGTCTTTAGCGTTTCTAGCGTTGATGCTGTTGGTGTTGCTAGCGGTTTGGTTAGCAAGCGATTCAAGAAGCACAGTGATTTTGTCCAGTCGCTTGTCGCTGTCACTAGTGCTAGCACTAGCGACATTGGTCCTAACACTCTTGGTTTTCACACGAGACTTATTCTCAATGATATCCCAAGCAGCATTGGAAGTCTTAGCCAAAAGATTACCCCCCGAGGCACTGTTTAGTGAATCTTGGTCACTCATGCTTAAACCATTGTAAAAAGTATTAATTTGATGTACTTTGGTAAAACCATGTTGTGGGCATTTTCTTAAAAGATCTTTAAAACGATCCCAAGATTCACTGAACGACTCATCGTACTTTTGTTCAAAATTGATAATTTCATTCCGCAAAACGGTAGTACGAGAGGGTGGGAAAAAGTAATTGATAAACTTGGTTTCCAAATCCGTCCACGAGAGAATACTCTGTGCCGGTTCCTTAGCAAGCCAATGTCGGGCTTGTCCCTCTAAAGAAAAGGGAAAAAGTTGTAACCTGATTACCTCTTGTGGAACACCATTGAATTTGACAGTGTTGGTTAGTTGCAAGAATCTCTTGATGTGGTCATGTGGATCATCAATGGTACGCCCCAAGAATGGTTGAGCAGAGACCATCTGGATAAAGCCTGATTTGAGCTCAAAGTTGTTGGCTGCAAATGCTGGTATAACAATTGGATCAGTGTTGCCATCTACATGAGCTTGCAGCAGTTCAATCATCGGGCGATTATCCGGTAGAGGCTCATTGTTGTTGTTATTATTCATGTTGTTGAAAGGTGGGTTGTTGTTGTTATTATTGTTGTTTGGAGGTGGTATGTTGTTGTTGTTTTGTACATCGGCCATGTCTAAGTTATCGAGAGGCTCGGGCTCTTGATAAGACGTTGATCGAGTGTGCATACACCTGCAAAAGAACTAACAAGAGAGAAACAAAGCAAAAATATTTTTGGTTTTTTATGTTTTTTACTTTTTAGGATTTTTGAAAATTTTATATTTTTTTGTGTTTTTGAAAATTTTTATGAAAAAAGTAACGTTCACGGGGAACGGATCCCAAAATCCAAGTTCTCACAAAAAACTTTTGATCTTAACGAGAAGAGCCGGCAGCGGCGCCATTTGATACTAGGATTTTGTATGGGGTTCTCTAAATTCTCTCGGTATCCTCTCGAATTGATCTTGGTTCTAAGTGGAATGATTGTTCTTGGTTACTAAAAAGGGGAGTGATTTTCTAGTCTACTAAAAGTTTTAAATGCATTAAAATGTAAACTTAAATTTAAAAGCAATTAAATTAATAACAATTAATAAAACTTGAATTAAAATTAAAATTAAAATTAAAATAAAAATATAAGTATGAACTGAAGAAACAGTAAGTAAACCTTAGAAATACTCAAAAGAAATTTGATTCGGAAGTTTGACCTTGATTCGGAAGTTCACTCGGAACTTGGTTCGGAACCCTTGATCCGGAACTTCGTTCGGAAGTTTACTCGGAACCTTCACTCGGAACTTCACTCGGAACCTTCACTCGGAACTTTACTCGGAAGTTGATCCGGAACTTTCTTCGGAAGTTGATTCGGAAGTTGTTGATCCGGAAGTTTATTCGGAAGATTTGGAAAAAGCATTCATTCGGAACTTTTTTAAAAAAACTTATTCGGAACTTTCAAAAGGAAATTCATTCGGAACTTTAAAAACTCATTCGGAACTTTTGAAAAGCAAATTCATTCGGAACTTCTTAAACTCATGCGGAACTTTGTGTTCATCCAGAAGTTTAAGTTCATTCGGAACTTTTGAAAGGAAAATTCATTTGGAACTTCTAGACTGACTCGGAACTTTTTTTAACATAAACTCATTCGGAACTTTCTTTGTTCATCCGGAACTTTGTGTTCATCCGGAACTTTTGTTCATCCGGAACCTGGGGAACTCAAGAACAGTAACTTATACCGAAGAACAAGGAAATCGATTTTAAGCCAAAAATCACCAAGTTTTTCACCAAAACTTAAATAAAGCTAAACACAAATGATATACTAACCAATGACTACAAATCCCATCAATAAAAACATAAAACCCAACAACTTTTAAAGATTAAATCAATCAAATAAGAACTTAAGCTTTTAACCAAAAAGATGGAGATGAACAAGATGAAATGGAAAGATCGATGTATTGAATGATTAAGGTTTTAACAATCACAAAACAAAGATTAAAATTACAAGATTGAAGAAAAACAAAGATCAAAATCACCAAACACCCTAGTGGTGTTGGTGATGCTACGAACAGAAAGGGAGAAAAAGAAGGGAATGAAAAAACTGAAAAACTGGCACTATTGTGTGAGGGGTGGACTTTATATAGGTCCTCCTTTTGGTTGGTGAGTTGGCTTTCTCCCGTTCTTCTTGTCTTCTCGTCTTTTCAGAAAAGTTGACGTTTTCGATTCTGATTTGGGATTTGTCGTTGATTAAATTCAACTCGTCTTTTAATTTCTTCGTTTAATAGACTTGAGTTTCTTCGACTTATGTAAATCTTCCATCTTTGGTCCTTTTCTTCGATAAATCTTCGAATAGGCCCAATGACTTCAAATCTTTTGCATCTCTTGGACAATAAACTCTGTCTTGAGTCTTTTTCTTCGATAAACCCCGTGCAATCCCATGTTTTCTTCAATATTCATCCGGTTGGCTCTAAAAACACAATAAACACAAAAACCACGCATAATTCCAAACAAATGATATTAAATACGCGTTTTGGTCTCGTTTTAGCCAGAATTAAGTGGTAAAAGGATGGGTGTTTTCACACCTATCACATGTCTTTCTAGCTTTTATGTCATTTCAGCGTTTAGCATCTTGTCAGCTTATCATATCTCTAATTCGAGGAAGAATTGTTCTTTTATAGGGGAAGAGTTGTAAAACTCGCTTTAATAATCATGAGATCATTAAATGCACGAAGTTACTGTTAAATTTAAACTTTTAAATTAATTAATATACGACATGCATCACGAATATTTAATACGGTTATATGTATATTAATTAATTATAATAAGTATTATGTATGTAAACACGAATATTAATATACGATAAGTATGTACGTACGATATTAAGAAAACGTTCAAGTAACGAACGCACGATAATTAAATACGAACGCACGATAATAATTAAACAAGAAAAATAAACATAAATAGTATAAGGGGGTGTTTGTGCGTCGGTTTGGAAAGAAGGAAGGGAGAACCGGGCTTTGGCCCATACCCATTAAACTAATATAATGTTTAATAAAAACAATATCGGTTTCATAAAACACTTTTACAAAAAATAAATTAAAACCCTAGCTCTCTCCTTGCCTGTCTCTCTCTCTCTCTTGCCGCGACACCCATAGAACACAAGGAAGAATTGGTTTTTTTTATCTTATTTGATATGGTAGTGTATTCGTGTTCATCATTATTTAATCCATGCATTCAGTATCTCGAATCCCTTTTTCTTTATTTGTTTTTAATCTGATTATGTATGAACATTTATAATAATGCAAGAACATGTAATAAAATCATGAATTAAACAAGTCTAAAAAGTATTGGTTTGGGGGTGTTTGTTGGCTCGATCGCAGCCAACCGAGACCATAGAGGTCTCGGTGGTTTCGCCTCAACCACCAGCCGCAAGCCAATGCTGGCGGTGGTGGTGTTGTGATGGGCAACCGCAAGGACCAAGACCCACAGTTGGGATCTTGGCCTAGCGGTGGGAACCGAGACCCTTTGAGGGGTGCTCGGTGGGTACTTGGCGCAGGCAGGGGGAACCACAGCTTCGGCTGAGGCTGTTTGGTTCGGCGCAACAGCGAGCCGAGAGCTGTAGGCTCTCGGTGAGTTGTTCTGGCTCGGATTGGGTCACGGCAGCGAGGCCACAACCCTCGGGCTGTGGTGCTCGGTTGCCGGGTCTCGGGAACTTACATTTTTCAGAAACACGTAAATTAAACCAATTATGAAAATAAGTTATATTATGTATTAATTAATTTAGTTATTAATTAATTTTGGTTTAATTAAATTAATACTTATGTTATGTTTATATAAATAAAACTATGATAAAATATGTATGTACATTTATTTAAATAAACTTAGGCTATAATAATTAATTGATTTAATTATTTATGAACATAGATTTAATTAATTAAAACTTAGGTTAAATTAATTAATATATTTTATGATAAAGTTTAACAACATGAACTATGTAATATTACTAATTAATTATAAACTTATAATAACATGACATGATATTATTAATTAATAATAAGCTAAGTATTAATTAATTATTAAACTTTATAATCTAATAATACATGATATAAAATACGCATATAATTAATTAGGAATTATATTATTTATGGCAACATGATAAATATGGTAACATGCTATTTATGGTAATACATTAAATATGGTAACATGCTATTTATAGAAACATGCTAAATATGGAAACTTTATATTTTTGGAAACTTACTAATTATGGAAACTTTCTATTTTTAGAAACTTACTATTTAAGGAAATTTACTCTTTTTGGAAAGTTACTATATATGGAAACCTGCTATTTTTGGAAAGTTACTATATATAGAAACGTGCTATTTTATTAGAAAGTTACTCATTATGTTATGACAAGTATAATAACACTTAAAACATGAAACACATGAATCTAAAACACATGAAACTATAAGGAATATATGATTAAAACATGAAATAATAAGACAAGACAAGACAAGAGCAAGTATAATAAGTATGAACACGTCAAGTAAACTAATTAACAAGTATGTATAAGCAAGATCGACTCTTATTCATGTCCTTTCATTATGTGGCTATTATCAAGTCGGAGTGATCGTCTACGTTCGTGTTCGTCTTCATTTACTGGACATAAGGTACGGATATTCCGTCCTTCAATAAGGACATCTTTCTTCCTATATTAGGATTTCCCGTTTGCAGCCATCTGTTTTCCCTAGTAGTTTAAGTGTCTTAAACACATTAGTATATGTATGATTATTTTATATTGCCTGAGCTATATACGTGCATGCCAGTTTCACCTAGTTATGGGGGTTCCATAACCGTAGCACTAGAGGCACCAGTGTTATGACTCTTCTACGAGAGAGTGATTGCTCGCAGCGTCTCTTACAATATTTTGGCCTATGTTATTATTATCATGTGGGGCTAATGGGTGCATCATAGGACAAGTAGTATGATTTCATGGTAACTGTAGTGTGTGCCTTGCATCCATTATAGGAGCTGATCCCTCCACTCATTTTATATATTAATTAGAGGCAGCCCCTCTAATTGCATGACGAGGTCACCCCTCCAAGTATTCATGCACGCAGATATAACATGACCTATATGGGATCTCGACATATTTAAAATACAGATTTTCAAGATAAACTAAACATAAGACTTTTCAGAAATATAAACAAGTTTTATGAACTTAAACCAGGTTTTCAAGGACATACATTTATTTCGCTGCTATTCATTTCATTTTATTACTTGCTTATGTTTATGCTTTACAGTCTATGTTATATATCTGCACACTGAGCGTATTGCTCAGCCGTATTTATTTTTCCATGTCCCAATACGACATGTACTAAAGGGCAAAGCTAGGAATCCAAGAGTACGTGCATGGAATGAGGCTCCATCTTTCTTCCATTCTTTAATGCATTTACATACTTTTAATTTGTTGGACATTGTTTAGTCCTTTCCTTACATTCTATACTTATGCATTTCGTGTGTGGAGCTTATGTGGATCCGATGTTTGTTTTCGGATTCTTTTATGGTCATTTAATTTTTTAGACATTTACCTTGTATGCTTTGATGACAAGCCATAGTTATCCTGTGATATTCTAATTATCAAAATGGGGTGTTACAATGATAATGTGTTTGAAAACAATACAAATAATTTTGTGATCTCCCAGTTGATAATTAAAAGTTAGTTGTGTGTATATTATCATATTTGATAATCTGGTTGAAAGTTAGCTTCTGTAATATATCATATTTGATAATCTGGTTGAAATTCAGCTTCTGTAATATATCCATATTTGATAATCTCGTTGAAACTAAAACTAAATCTTTTTATTTGTGTAGTGAAAACTGTTTTCAATCATCTTGAAGAACTCAATCATTTCAAGGCCAAAGAAGTGAGCATAACAAAAACAATCATCAAACCAAAAGTGAGTTACAAAAAAATAATATCAATAAGTGGAACATGGAATTCCTCGCTGAAAGAACAAACAAAGACATGTGCATGAGATGATAAAAGACGAGTGCCAAGTTTGCAACCAAAGTGTTGATGCATGGACTTAAGATCCATTGTTTTAGTCATTTGACTTGTTTATATTTTAGTAATTTGTGTATGATTTTGTAATGCTTTAACTTTGTAATGCTTTAACTTTGTAATTCTACTAAATCATTGAGTTTTTTTTGTTGAATATGAAAATGACGAAACATCTACGGATGTAACTTTAGAATAATAGGCCTATGTTGTTGATAATTTTATCATTTGAGGCATAATTTTTTTACCTTTTTATTAGTATCATAGACGATAGTGAAAAATCATATATGATAATCCATGTAACTCTTAAATTCTGCCATATATGATACTGCATTAAAAAAGCTTGATAGATTAACAAATAGTATGCTAGAGTCATGATTAAACACTTGTTCAGTAAATAAAAAAAAGTATTTTTTGAAATTAACATATATGATAATTCAAATAGAATGTATTTACCTATAGTATCATATATGATAAACACTTATTCATAATCAAAAAGATAAAAAAAACAAAAGAATCTGTTAAAATCATGATTCACGCTAAAAATATTCTTATTATTGAAATTACTCTTCTTCTTTAATCAATTCTTCTTCATTTTTAACGAAATCTACTTTTTCTTGAATAAATTCCTCCTGGGATACGCCGAATTAATGTTGATACTTAAACATACTCGTGCACGTCTGATTGTTGTGATAAGTACCCTATCTACTTTGCTCCAACTGGACAATTGCAGCATTTCTCTATTCTCGTTTTTATGTTCGCACATTCTGAATTTATACAAGACAAATAAGAGTTTTAGGGTCAAGCTATATATAACACATTAAAAGTGAAAAAGTCATGTACAATATGATAGAAGGCAGGTTTGAAGAGTTTAAAGATATTTTATGTAAATTAGTCACAAAGTCTAGTTTTTTCTTCTAGTTTGTTAGATACATCATATATGATGCCTCATGTATCATATATGATATACCGATCATATATCATATATATCTATCATATATGATAATATAAGGTATCATATATGATATGTCAAGCTTAATTCAGCTTACATCAGTAGTTTAATTAAATCAAATGCTAAATAAGAAGTGGTTCAGAACATAGAAATGCCTAATAATGCAACTAATTTACACTCATATAAGCTTATTCATAACATATTATTACCATATATGATAAAAAGTGAACATACCTTTTAAAGTACACACTCTTTGTAAAAACAAGTCCTCTTTATCATCTTCTTTCTCCTTATCACTAACTTATTCACATATCATATATGATAGTATATATATGCAATCACAAAGAGTACTATCATATATGATAACAAATGTACATCATATATGATAACATCAGAAAGTTAAAAAAAAATCCTAAAATAACAGCTTATTAACACGAAAATAAGCTTATTCATAACTTTCTTATTCACAAAAATGTATAACTCATTAAACTAATCTAGTAAGCTAGCTAATGCAACAGAATAAATTTAAAATCATCTAATTTACAAAGCTTATTCATAACTCTACTCTAATTCAAAAAGCTTATTCAAACTTGAAAGTCCCTTAATATGACAATTG
This sequence comes from Glebionis coronaria, assembly GCA_025667525.1. Lineage (NCBI taxonomy): Eukaryota > Viridiplantae > Streptophyta > Magnoliopsida > Asterales > Asteraceae > Glebionis > Glebionis coronaria. The sequence goes on along the minus strand of CM046877.1, from coordinate 267,786,616 downwards.
TTGATAACTATAACTCTTATAACCACGAAATACACAATAAAATACTTTTCAAACGCGTAATGCTTTATTAACTATTATAAACAAAGTGTTACAAAGTGCTATGAATACACTCGTTGAATGACAACAAGAAATGAACCCTAGGACAAGTAAACTAGATTCGAAACTCAAGTTTACAAGGGAACCAATGAGACGCTGGTAGACAGCTGAGGGCTCAGCGGTTCCAAGGTGAGAAAGAACTTAGATAAATTATCCAAGCACAAGGGTTGATTTAATTCTCCTTTCTCACTCCTATTTATAGTGTACGAGGTTGCTTCCTTAGTGGGAGTAGTTGATACGTGTCACCTTCTGAATGGAAGAGTACAACGTTTTAAATGCATGTCCAAATCAAGACATACCTTTAAACAACTTTAGGTGAACAGTTCTGCCAACTGTTCACCTTTTGTCCCACTAGGTCGTACTAGGCTTTATCTTGAATCTCTTGTTTTGTCCCGCTCAAAACACTTGGTAGATTCTCCCGCCTAAACTATAAAGGATTGGACAAGCTTTGCTTGTCCCAGACCTCTAGGGTTCTTAAGTGATCTCTGAGCATTGTCAACTCAGAGATCCTTGAACACCAGCACATTCCTTCTACATCCCAGCTATCCATAATCGCTGGTGAGTATGACTTCAGATTGTCTTCGACTTCTCTGACGTTGTCTTTGACTTGAATGTTCCTGGTGTGCCAGCTGAGGCTTTGCCTTCCACTGGTCTGGTCACTGTCGCTGGTCCTCTCAGTGATCAGTAACACTTAGTCTAATTAAACATATCTAGACTGTGCCATAGTTAAAACTCTCATTGGCCCAACAATCTCCCCCTATTTGTTTATAAATTATACTAAGTCTAAAATTATTGTAAGTGAGTACACAACTTATTCTTACACATAATTTAACAAACATACCTCATAGTTTTATTAAACATAAAGAACCTAGTCTATTACAAGAACACCCAGTGGTGTAAACATAAACAAAAATAAAAGGTTCTTCAGCGATCAAGGCCTTGATCACAGATTCTCTAGGCTTCAACTTTGTCACTTCGGGAGTTGATGACTAGCTCAACTTCAAACTCAAAATCCTCAGCTAATTTGCAATTCCTTAGGATGCCCTGTTTGAGTCTGATGAGCTGGATGGTTGATGCCAGATGTATTTCATTCATCCGCTGAAAGCAATACTCACAATTACCATTCATGAAGACCATACCTGTCTCTGATTCTAAGTATACTTGGCCCCCTACTGGTTTAGTGATCTCTTTGGGCAGTACCAAGTTTCTGTGCATCCCATCTACAACAATATTCTCAGTGACCAACTACTCCACCAGAGGCCCCATTTGGGTTTTTCTTTTCCTTTGTCCTTGAGAAGGTTGTTGTTGTGAAAGTTGAGGATGCAGAGGTACCTTCAGCTTCTTTGCCGTGTCTCTTACCCAATTCAGCTTTGCTTGAATGTTTTTCATCATTTGGGCAGCACCATGCCCAGTCTTCTTTTGGGAAAGAGACAACATTTCTAACCATTCAGAGAGGCCCATATCTCTGAGTTTAAAGTCACTGAAGACTTTGTAGTTGGTTAGTTAGTTTTCTCTGTAAAGGGTCATCACCACTCTTTTGTCTTTGTCAGTGTAACATGCATACTTGGTGATTTGACTGGGTTCAGCTCTTTGGTCCATAATTCTTTCATATTCCTTTTGAAGGTTGCTCTTTTTAACTTCCAGTTCTTTGAGCTTCACCAACTGAGCTTCCTTTACAGCAGGAGAGAGTTTGTTCAGAGCTTCTTTGCTCTTGAGTTCAGCTGCTCTAATGTTTGCAAGCCTTTTGTGTTCCAAGATTTGAGCCTTTGCCTGCTCTAGGGTAAGTGGTGGTTCATTAGCGCTCTTAAATTTGTTCAGGTCAGAGTGTTTGGAGAGCTTGGCTGTGGATCCGCCTTTTTCTTGGAGGGAGTGCAGGGTTATTTCAGGTTCTTCAATGGCAATTCCTTTTCCCTTGTCCTTTGCTGTTTCAGTGATGGGGTTGAAGGATATGAGAGGTTTTGGTGTTGGAATCCCTGTTGAAGGTGTTGGTTGTTTAAGTGATTGCTCCCCCTTAGGTGGAGAGGTGTCTGCTTCTTCTTCAGAGGTGGAGGTTGCTGAATTCTCCCCCTCAGTCATAGCGCCGGCAGTAGCTGTGCCTGATCCAGGTTTGAGGAACTTAACAAATTCTTGATGGACAAATAAGCAGATTTCTTTAAGTTCCTCTTGTAAGAGCTCCTGAAGAAGTTTTCTTGAAGGCTCAGACGCCTTGGCAATAGCTGCAACATTTGCTTTGACAGCTGTTGTGAGGACTGATGGTATGTATTGCTGAAGACTCTGGTTTAGAACAGCTGGGAGGTGAGTTTGCAAGGCATTTCCCAGTAGTTGCGGAAGCAGTGCAGTCATAGAGGACTCCACAGATGAAGTTAGTGAAGTCTCTAGGGTGGTGGTGAGTTCCTCAGCAGCATGGGTGAGTGTTTGCAATTCAGAGAGGATGACATCATTTGTGACTTTGGGCTTGGTTTTACCGATGTCACCCCTCTTGACCCAGAGATCCTCAGCGACGAGTTCCTGAACATCTTTCATTCGAGGAACATGGACAGGCTTGAGGTTTTGTAAGTGTTCTAAGTGTTGCTTCGCCCCCAATTCCATGACATTTGGTAAAGTTGGGAAGGGAACTAGGGTTGGTGTACAGAGCCTCTGGTCCAATAGTTGCTTTGCAGCCAATTCTTGCATATTTGTCATTGATGGGAAGGAGATGGGTTTTAACTCTGATGTAACTTGGTCATCATCAGCATCCATATCAGCATAGTCTGAAATGGTCAAGTCATCTTCAATAATGAAGACCTCAATCTCTGGCATGGAATCAATGTCTAACATGGCATCGAGATCTATGTGGGGGGCTTCAGCATTTTCATCACCAGCAATGGAATAGGCATCATCATTCTGCTATTCTTCATGAAGATTATGAGCCTGTTATGACATTTGTTAGTAACCAATGTGAAAAAATATGAAGTTATAGATCGCCATTCGCTGCCCCTAGGAAAGCTGGGTGTGATTATCCAGCCCCCCCCCTAAGGATTTCTCCTTGGGACTCTTTTAAGTGTGAAACAGTTATGTTGAAGGGTCGCCATTCGCTGCCCCTAGGATAGCTGGGTGTTATTATCCAGCTCCCCCATAAGGATTACTCCTTGGGACTCTTTTGATTTGTGAAAATTATGTGGTGAATGGTCGCCGTTCGCTGCCCCTAGGATAGCTGGGTGTGATTATCCAGCTCCCCCTGAAGGATTGCTCCTTGGGACTCTTTTAATTGTGAATTCAAGGAAGTTAAAGGTCGCCATTTATCGCTGCCCCTAGGAAGACTAAGGGTGATTATTCAGTCCCCCCAAAAGAATAAATTCTTTGGGACTCTTTTAGTTGTGACATATTTGAAGGTAATGGTCGCCTTTTATCGCTGCCCCTAGGAAGACTGAGGGTGATTATTCAGTCCCCCCAAAAGAATAAATTATTTGGGACTCTTTTCATATGAGGGGACCCAGAGACTACGTGAAGTGTAGAGACTCTGGGTCGGGACCTATAGCATGCTCAAGTTGTTATGGACAAGAGCACAGTCCAGAGGGTGAAGGATCATCGGGGTGCGTTATGAGCACAAATGAATCATATCCTTGTGTTAAGACAGAGTATACAGATAATCCTAAGAGTTCTAGGTGCTGACACAAACACTCTATGGGTTGAGGCAAACACTAAGACTTCATCACTCTCTCCTACAGAATGTTGAGAGTGATTGTATGTGAACCTCCAAGAGAATAAAATGGCAAACTAATACATGAGAGATATCAACATTGAGAAGGTTCTTAGTCGTCTCTGCTGACTGGGAGACGCTAGACTCAGGTTGTTTGTCAGCGGTGGGCTCTTCAACCACATCCTCCGGAGAAGGGGATGGGTTCTTCTTAGTCTTATTAGTCTTCTTAGTCTTGGAAGGATTAACAAAAGGGGTTTCAGAGGAAAGGGGGATGTCTTTCCTCTTCTTCTTCTTGTCCTTGGGCACCTTGGGCTGAGAAGAAGACTGCACAGAGGTCTTCAACAGAGACTTGTCAGTTAGTCTTTCAGCATTTACCTCATTGTGAGGGATCAAGGGCTCTCCATCAGCAACCAGTAGCCTAGCGACCTGCATCATGTGTCTGCTGAGAGGCACTTCATCTTCCAAGGGAGTCTTTAGTGAAGCAGCAGTGATGTGATAAGGAGAGAAGGAGAGAAGTTCATCATTTGCGTAGCCTTCACACAACATATCTTCTAAGAGAAGAGAGAGATATCTTGTGTAGCGGATGGTGGCTAGTCTATTCTTCTTCCCTTTGTTTTCCAGCTTAGCAATGAGGTCAGAGTAAAGTATGTGAGTGATCCCTATATCTTGCCCCCAGATTAAGCTGTAAGCAATTGCTTGCTGGGCTCGATTAAGTTGATCATGAGACCCCTGGTTTCCACCCAGACATTTCACAATGTATAGCATCAGTGTCCTCCAGATGGGTGAAAAGTAGTTCACTTTGATCAGTGATTTGTTCTGGAAACCTTGGGTGGTGAAAGGTTTATCATAGTCATCATGAGGACGAAGGGTAGCCAGAGCCTTCTTTACCGTGGCGCTGGCAGGCACAGCGAACATGCCTTCATTGACTAGAAGTCCAATGACTTTGGCAAAGGTGTGAAGATCAAAAGTGAGAGGTTGGGGATGTGTGGAAAGGTTGAAGGTGATGTGTGAAGAGGTTTGATCAACTTCGGCGCTATAGTAGAACTCCTTCAAGTATTGGTGGTAGCATGTGGAAGGTACTCTGGTAATGGCTTCAAAAATGGTGGAGTTCTTGAGGAAGGAGAACAATGGTTGGTAGAGGGAATTGTTGTGTTCCAAGATAGCTACACAGTTGTTCAAGGCAATCTTACCATCGTGTATCCCAAAATCTACGTTCGAGGCAGCCAGGACGGTGAAAGCTGTGTTTGTTGATGAAGACGCCATTGTTGATGTGTGGAAGAAACGGAGGCTTTGGAGAAGATGAATAGTATGTGTGTGTGAAAGTAATGAGTAATGTGAAGTTTGAAAAATGAGTCAAGGGTTTTGATAAAAGGTTTAGCTGTTTTTCAATTAAAGCATTTAATGCAAAAAATTACCTTTTAAGAAAAGTGGGACCCCTTGACTCTTCATGTGATTTTTCTGTCCCTTGGAAAGCGGGAAAGTTGTTGACAATAAAGGATAATCATTTGAATTAAATATGAGAATATATTAACTCCCATTGGAATGTAACTACCTCTTTACATTCAATTCCCTTTAATGCCCAGAGACAGAGATCATTTATCAGATTTGTTTACCAATATTGAGCATACCCAGCTCAGCAACCAACCTAGTAAAACTTGGCTCAGCCAGAGGCTTGGTAAATATACCTGCGAGCTGGTATTTAGTGGGTATAAAAGGAAGCTCAATATCACCTTTTAAAATATGGTCTCTGATAAAGTGATACCTGATGTCAATATGCTTAGTTCTGGAATGAAGTACCAGATTATTGGAGATGGCTATACACTTATGTTGTCACAGAATATGGGAACCTTTTCATAAATGATCCCATAATCAGACAACTGACTTTTCATCCATAGAACTTGAGCACAAAAACCAGCGGCCGCTACGTATTCAGCTTCAGCTGATGACATGGCCACAGAGTTTTGTTTCTTGGCACTCCAGCAAACTAACTTTCCTCCAGGGTTTTGACAACTCCCAGAGGTGCTCTTTCTATCAAGACAGCACCCAGCATAGTCAGAGTCTGAGTAGGCTTTGAGGTCGAAGCCTGATCCATTAGGATACCAGAAACCCAATGTGGGAGATCCTTTTAAGTACCTAAAAATTCTTTTGACAGCAACAAGGTGAGATTCCTTGGGGTTAGCTTGGTACCTAGCACAGAGACATGTGGCAAACTGTATGTCTGGTCTGCTTGCTGTGAGGTACATCAGTGACCCAATCATGCCTCTATATAAGGTCTCATTAACAGAGACCCCTAAGTCATCAGCTCCCAAGTTATTGGGAGGAAGCATGGGGCATTTCACTGATGCACAATCAGACAGATCATACTTCTTGAGCAAATCCTTAACATATTTTTCTTGACAAATAGAAATTCCTTTTGAATTTTGTTTAATTTTAAAACCCAAGAAAAAAGTTAATTCCCCCATCATGCTCATTTCATATTTTTTGGTCATTAGTTTGCCAAACTGTTTGCTCAATGTAATATTGGTTGAACCAAAAGTTATATCATCCACATAAATCTGTACTAAAATGACATCACCCTTGGACCTATAAGTGAACAGGGTTTGATCAATGGTACCTCTGACAAATTTATTTTCAAGTAAGAATTTTGATAGGGTTTCATACCAGGCTCTAGGCGCTTGTTTCAGCCCATAGAGTGCTTTGTGAAGTCTGTAGACGTAATCTGGATACTCACTGCTTTCAAACCCTAGGGTTTGATAGACATATACTTCCTTTGCAAGCTTGCCATTTAGGAAAGCACTCTTCATATCCATCTGGTATACAGTAAACCCCATATAAGCTGCAAAGGCTAGGACGATTCTGATAACTTCCAATCTGGCTACTGGTGCGAACGTTTCATCATAGTCAATCCCCTCAGATTGATTATATCCCAACACCACAAGCCTAGCCTTGTTTTTGACAATCATGCCAGCTTCACCCCTCTTGTTTCTGTAGACCCATTTAGTTCCAACCACTTGCTTCCCAGCTGGATCTTTTACCAGAGTCCACACCTTGTTCCTCTTGATCTGATTCAACTCATCTTGCATGGCAACAACCCACCCTTCATCTAGAAGCGCAACAACCACATTCTTAGGTTCATCCTCAAAGATAAAATCAGCGAAAAGGCATTCATTCACTGAGGCGGTTTCTAGAGATCTCAATTTGCCTGTGGTGGTGACCCCTCAGAGGGTTCACCAAGAATATTCACCAGAAGAATATCTTGGTTCCTACTCCATTTGGATTGAGGAGCAGGGGTCTCTGTGGGTTCAGGAGTCACAGCAGGTTCAATGAATACTGGGGGATCTTCACATATTATTTCTTCATCCATAATCTCTTCATCAAGAGAAGAGATTGGTTCGATGAGATCTGCATTCACTGTAGTGGGTGGAGTGATTGGTTCATCATTTTCAACCTCTGGAGTGATGTCAGGGATTGAATGAGGATCAAATGCATGAACATAAGGGAAGTCCTTGTGACAGGCCTTAGATGATTCCTTGGGATTTGAGAAATCATCCATTGGATATGATTTAACTTCATTGAAGTCAATGTCACATTCTTCTGTGTTGGTGTGATTGATGACAGCAACTGCTTCATTGAAGGTGACATGGATAGATTCTTCTAGTTCTTGTATGCGGATGTTGAATACTCTATAAGTTCTGGAGGTGGGAAAGTAGCCAACGAAGAATCCATCATCAGACTTTTCATCAAATTTTCCCAGGTGATCTCTGTAGTTGTGAATGAAAACAGGGCAACCAAAGACATGGAAGTAGCTTACATCAGGGGCTCTCTTCCTATACACTTCATAAGAGGTCTTGCCGTGTCTCTTCACTATAATGGATCTGTTTTGTGTATGATAGGCTGTGTTCACAGCTTCACCCTAAAATTGTTTAGGAAGTCTTGATTCGCTGAGCATGGTTCTAGCAGCCTCTATGAGGGTTCTGTTTCTTCTTTCAGCGACACCATTTTGTTCAGTGGTGCCTGGGTTAGAAAAGTTCTATGATATTCCCTTTTCATCACAAAAGGCCTCCATGGCATGATTCTTTAATTCAGTGCCATTGTCACTTCTGATAGCCTTAACTCTACAGTCATTGAGGTTCTCTATTTCTCTAATGAAGGACATTATTCTTTCAGCAGCATCACTCATTCTTTTGAGAAAGAATACCCATGTGAATCTGGAGAATTCATCCACAATGACTAGTGTATACTTGTTATGATTAAGGGATTGAGGTTTTACTGGTCCAAATAAGTCCATGTGAAGAAGATGGAGGCACTTATTTATGGAGAATGATTGTTTTGTCTTGAATGAGGCTCTGTCGTGCTTTCCTTTCTCGCAGGCTGAGCAGGGTCTGTCTTTGGTGAAGGTCAGAGAGGGAAGCCCAACTACTAAATCATTCTTGGCCAGTTTGTTAATGTTTTTGAAGTTGAGATGGGAGAGTCTCTTATGCCATAGCCAATTTTCACTATCAGATGTTTTGGCATAGAGACAAGTGTTTGTCCCTTCTGGACAAGATGTCATGTCGATGACATACACATCCCTTCTTCTGGGTGCAATTAGAACAACATCATCATTTTGATTGAAGATTGTTCCTTGGGTCTTAGTGAATAGAACTTTGAAGCCAGCATCGCAGAGTTGACTAATGCTGATTAAGTTGTGCTTCAGTCCATTGACATAAGCGACCCTTGTGAAGGTTATTTCATTACAATCCACTGAGCCAAAACCCTCAGTAGCCCCTGAGGAGTCATCTCCAAATACTACTTTTGGACAGACTCCTTTTTATATCTATGCAGATATTGTTTAACCCCTGTCATATGTCTGGAGCACCCACTATCCAGATACCAAACAGATTTCTTCAAATATTCCTGCATACATATAACAAAGCCAGATTAGTTTCTATGATGAACCCACTTTCCAGTGGGTCTATGCTGTCGCTGACCAGTGACATTGGTCCTTCTCTGATTTCCTCCCCCTCTTTGGTTGCAGTCTCTGGGTTCATGACGCATACTTCCACAGATGTCACATCCGGGATAATGCTCGCACTCATCAAAGTGATGGTCGAAGAAGCCGCAGTACTTGCAGGGGGGATTTGGTCTGTAACCCTGAGAGTTGTCTCTGGGTTTAGGCTCAGCTCTTCTTGAGGGTCTGTGAGGAGTTTTTGATCTCATTTGAGTTCTGGTTCTTTGAACCGCAATGACCTCCTCATGCTATCTAAAAGTGTGTTCAGTAGACTCGCATGTGATACATTTTGGTTTCTTAGAGCAATCCTCAGAGGAATGATTCTTGAAACCGCAATGCTTGCAAGGTCTGAACAAAGCTCTCCCCTTATAGCTACTAGATCCTTCACCAAGAGAGTTAACAGATGGACTATTAACTCTGGGGTTGATTTGTTCTTTCAACCCCTTTACTTCTTCCATCAAGGTGAGGAGAATTTTCTTGGTGGGTGAAAGCTCTTCAGGGGAGGAGTGGGTTTGTTGGAGTCCTTGTCCACAAAAACCTTTTTGTTCGCTTTATCAGCAACTTTGAGAATCGAATTCCCAGGGGTTTTGGTTGGAGGTTTTGGGCCAAGCATGGAATCAGATGGGTTAGCAACAACGAGTCTTGGTGGGGCTGGTACCTCTGATTTCTTGTCAGAGTTTTTCTCATCCACAGAGGTGGAAGATGGAGAAGAAACATCCGAAGGGACAAATTCAACACTGGGAATAGGTATATGGTTTTTGTATCTACTCTTTCCCCCAATAGCCTGAACCACATCACCAGGTATGGATTCAGCGACTATTTCTTTCACTGTGGATTTAGCCAAATTCTATTTTTCAATGGTTTTTCTGAGTTCTGAGTTTTCATCAGATAAAGACTCATTTTCAATGGATAATTTGCTTACTTCATTTTGAAGTTGATTAGCAAGATTCAAAAATGGTTTAAGATTTGTTAATTTAGATTGGCAAAGATTTAACTTTGTTTTAAGACTATGAAATTTGTTTAACAGGTTTTTTCTTTGCTCTTCCACAAAGTGGAGGTCAACCAAGGTATAGTCACTGACATGGTCTCTATCAGGACCTTCAGGCATAGATAGCATTCTTTGTACCTTTTTCATGGTGATGTCCACCCATTGACCAGATCTTACTTCACTTTTACCCACAACGGGTTCTTCATCAGCGACAGCCATAAAGGCTTTGACGGTAGTGGTACCTTCATCCTCAGATGTGAGGGGTTCATCATCCCAGTCGAATGAGGCAGCAATCAGACCTTTTTCAGTCTTCTTACCATCTTTTTTCTTGGCTGCATCATCAACTTTCTGGTTGAGTTTTAACAGCTCAACTTTCAAGGCTTTGTATTTAACTTTGTAGTCCTTCTTCCCCTCTGAGTCAGAGTGAGAAGTTTGCTTGAAAGGTGAGGTGGAAAACTTCTTCTTGCTGCTTTTGTTGCTGGATGAAGGAAAGCTTGGAGAGGAGGTTTTGTTTGACCAACAATCCTTCTGAAAGTGACCAGTCTTTCCACAAGTGTAGCATGACACCTTGGATTTATCAACCTTTGCGGCTCCAACTCTACCAGATCTCTTGTAGTACCTCTTTTGGTCAGCTAGAAGAGCTCTGTCATGGAACTCAGCATATAATTCATCAAGAGATTCTTGACTACTTCTGGTGTCCTCTTCTATGTCAGAGTCGCTGTCCTGAAAGGAATGGTTAGCAACAAGAGCTTTTGAACCAGTGATATTGGTGGTAAACCTGTCAGTCTCTGATTTGTAAATAGAGTCAATTATCCCTTCTTCATAGTTATATGTACCAAACAGTTGGGCTAAAGTATCATTTTTTATAACATTGTTTGCTCTTAAGGTCTGATTTAGGCTAAGCTATTTTCTAGGTAAACTATTGACAAAAGTAGCATTAACCTCAGCCTTAGGTAGAACAACTCCATTGTTTCCCAAATCATTCAACAAAATATTAAGCCTAGTATAAGTTTGTGCAATAGTTTCTGTTTCCAAAGCTTTAAAAGCATTAAACTTAAGTCTAAGGGCTTGGATTTTGGTTTCTTTTGTTTCCTCTGGACCTTCATACCCTAGAACTAACTCAATCAACATCTCCTTAGCAGAGTTGCGTTTAATGATGGACTTCACAATGTTCTTGGGTAGGCAAGAGACTATGATAATTTTGAGTCTCTTGTCCTGGTTAGCCAGACGTCTATCCGCTGGAGACCATTGCTTAACAGGCTTCTTAATGGGTCTCTCAGGGGTAGAGGAAACGGCCAGTGGTACATAGGGACCATTTTCTAAGATTTCTATCAAGAACGGTTCTAAGCCATCTAAATATATAAGAAATTCACTTTTCCAACTTGAAAATTCTTCTTCATCGAATGTTGGAACATTGGACACATGTGACCCCCCTCGAACATCAAGTAGTTGGGGAAGGTCATCATCATTATTACCAGTGCTTACAACTGGTGTAGGCATGGTAGTAGATGTGGTGGCCGGTGCGGTGGTCGAAGTGGTACCTTGATTGGTTTGGCCAAAGGGTGGAGGAGGTATAGTATCAACCATATTAAGATCTTGATTTTAGAAACAAGAACGGTTTATGAAAAGTTTTATAAATCAAATCGCTCTGATACCAATTGAAAGTCCCTTAATATGACAATTGTTAATAACTATAACTCTTATAACCACGAAAAACACAATGAAATACTTTTCAAACGCGTAATGCTTTATTAAATGTTATAAACCAAGTATTACAAAGTGCTATGAATACACTCGTTGAATGACAACAAGAAATGAACCCTAGAACAAGTAAACTAGATTCGAGACTCAAGTTTACAAGGGAACCAATGAGACGCTGGTAGACAGCTGAGGGCTCAACGGTTCCAAGGTGAGAAAGAACTTAGATAAATTATCCAAGCACAAGGGTTGATTTAATTCTCCTTTCTCACTCCTATTTATAGTGTACGAGGTTGCTTCCTTAGTAGGAGTAGTTGATACGTGTCACCTTCTGAATGGAAGAGTACAACGTATTAAATGCATGTCCAAATCGAGACGTACCTTTAAACAACTTTAGGTGAACAGTTCTGCCAACTGTTCACCTTTTGTCCCACTAGGTCGTACTAGGCTTTATCTTGAATCTCTTGTTTTGTCCCGCTCAAAACACTTGGTAGATTCTCCCGCCTAAACTATAAAGGATTGGACAAGCTTTGCTTGTCCCAGACTTCTAGGGTTCTTAAGTGATCTCTGAGCCTTGTCAACTCAGAGATCCTTGAACACCAGCACATTCCTTCTACACCCAGCTATCCATAATCGCTGGTGAGTATGACTTCAGATTGTCTTCGACTTCTCTGACGTTGTCTTTGACTTGAATGTTCCTGGTGTGCTAGCTGAGGCTTTGCCTTCCACTGGTCTGGTCTCTGTCGCTGGTCCTCTCAGCAATCAGTAACACTTAGTCTAATTAAACAAATCTAGACTGGGCCATAGTTAAAACTTTCATTGGCCCAACAAAACTAACTAGCTTATTATCCAACTTCATAACTTATTCATAACTTCTCATCTAAAAAGTTAGGTTATAATTAAGAACAATCAATCCAAAAATATTCGTTCAAAATAAGACAATTAAAAGTTTAATGATAATAAATTAATAAGCTTCTTTAAATCAAATAAGATAAAAATAAGAATACATATTAATCAAACCTTATGATGGATGCATTGATTCATGATTATAGATGTTCGTGGTGATAGCTTCGTGTTGAGTTCGTCATAAATTCATCATGATTGCGTCGGGATGGATTCATGATAAATTAATGATGGATTAGTGATGGATCGGAGGTAGAGAGATAAAAAGACCGGGGGTAGAGAGAGAATGTAAAACCCGTATTTAAAATCCTCGAATATTAAATACGCGTAGACTCAGCTTTAATTTTAATTAAACATTAACAGTAAATACACAGTCTCAATTTATTTAAATACTACAAAAAAATAATTTTTTTATTTAAACATTACGTATGTATTATTTATTATACAGAAAATAATTAAACGTTAACAGTAATTACGCAGTCTTAGTTTTATTTAAATATTACTAATATATAATTATTTAGAAAATAATTATTAAGTTTCAGAAAATACGTATGTATTATTTATTATACAGAAAAGAATATTTCGTTTCAGAAAAATTAAAACACGAGAAATATACATACGTTTCAGAACGAGAATTTAAATACGAGCTTTTCGTAAATAATTAAAACATGAATTAAAATTAGAAAATGTGTACTTGTGCTTTTGGGCCGGCTATTATAGAAACAAAAGAGAAGGAAGCTAGGCCTTGAGCCCAGTACATGTCTAAATAAAATAAAAAGGGGGGGGGGGGGGGTTACCCCATACCTTTTCTTCACAAACGGTAAACAAAAAAAGGGGAATGAGGGTTTGTAATGGGAGGCCGATGACTGAGAATAAACACCAAAGAAGAAAATGAATTTCGATCTTCAATTGTTCAGTTTATGTATTCAACACCTCATCCTTAATAACAACTACTGGCAATCCTTTCATCCTTGTCCTTCTTTTGATCACGAATACAGATTCATTAATCAAGAATGTGGGGGTTTAATTATTTAAAATGTTTGGTGTGGGGTTTGTTGTATCACGAAAACTGAGAGCCCAGAGCTCTCGATGTGTCTGCTGTGACTAGTCATGACCCACACAGGGGTGGTGGCGACTGTGCTTTTGATCAGCCGCAGCCAAAACACAAACAGGGAGTGTTTGTTTTAGGCGCGGGGCTGTTTTCTTTGAGTCGACAGCAACCCAACAACAACAAGGGGTTGTTTTGACCAATCAGGGGTGTTTAAGTGTAATTGGATTAAAGTGGGTGTTTGGGATTGCAAAAACAGTGGGAACTTTAACACAAAACAGTGGGAAATTATGTCTAACGGTGGGAACATAGACAAGCAGTGGGAACTAAATAACTAACAGTGGGAATATAGTAAGAACAGTAGCAACTTGCACTAGGCCAGTGGCTACTATTTGTGACGTCAGCAAGGGGGACCATGGAGTGGGTCCGGTTTGGTTTAACCCGAGACATGGGCGTCTCGGGGGAGGTTTTGAGCACGGGTTTTGGAGATCGCATGAGATAATAAATGCGAGGAATTTCTTAAATTAATTAAAGCATTTTAAAGGAGTTTTATAAATAATTTAATTATATTGTTTGATTTTATTAATTTAATTAGTGAAATTAAATCGATATTGTTTTATTTCTTTAACGACTTAAAAACACGTGAACTATTAATGATTTAATTTTCTATAAAATTAATTTGAAAACCTTTCTAATTTTAGGAACTTTCTATTTATAGCAAGTTACTATTTATAGTAATACCGGAATACACGTTACACAGTAATCAGGAATACAATATATATATATATATATATATATATATATATATATATATATATATATATATATATATATATATATATATATATATATATATATATATATATATATATATATATATATATATATATATATATATTAATCTGTAATGTTATCGAACAGTCATAACTTATCAGATTATATACAAACAGTAATACACGTATAAAATAAATCAAACCGAGAACAATTAAGGTCAGTAAATATAAACCGATATCAGTCAACTCATTTCACGTCCTTTATCTATGTAGTAACCGTGAAGTCAGCTTAGGAGTTCGTTCAGTTTTCCTTGCAGTCAGTTACTGGACAAATAGTACGGATTTCCCGTCCTTCAGCAAGGACTTCCTTCTAGACATGATTAGGATTTCTCGTCTGTAGCCAAATGTTTTCCCCAGTGTATGTTCTAAATCTCATTAGTAATCATTTTAATAACTAAGTTAAATTGCATGAGCTTTATATACAAGCATGACCAGTTATGTACTAGTTACAGAGGTACCGTAACCATGACACTAGAGGCACCGATGTCATGACTCTTCTACGGGGGAGTGATTTCTCGCAGTGTCCCATTTATTTCAGCTTGGCCATTTTATTAGTATTATCAGCGGGGCGTATGGATGCATCCTAGGCTATCAATTTACAGCTTATCAGGTGAATGTGGTGTGTGCTCTACATCCTTCACATTGGAGTTGATCCCTCCACCCAACATATTATTTAGAGGTCACCCCTCTACAGCATGACGAGGTCACCCCTCTATTTTATTCATGCAACAGTTGTTACAACACATGACCTATATAAGCTCTTGGCAATTAAAATACAGTAAAAACATATTTTCAGATTTAACAGTTATAGTTCAGCTTTACTATTTATAAATCAGTCTTTTCAGATTATACACAAATTTTCGCTGCATTTTACGTATTAATTTTAAAGTTTTAGTATTTTATCATCTGCTTCATTTCAGTATTTCTTATCATGCTTTATATCCGTTCACTGGGCATTATGCTCAGTCGTAGTTCCTTTCACGTTCTAACAGCAGGTACACCAGGATGCTCTTAGGATTATGAGAGTACGTGCATTTGGATGGAAGCTATCCAGACTTCTTTACTTATGCATTTTGTTCATTTATTTGCCTGTTGAACATTGTTTAGTCCTTTCTTTTAGAACTTACTTTTCATGTTTTAAGCTTATGTTGGATTACCGATGTTTGATTCTGGTATTTCCTTTATGACCAGTTAATGTTTTAGGACATTTACCTTATATGCTTTGATGACACGCCATAAATACACGTAACGGTCCACTTATCCAAGTGGGGTGTTACAATTATGGTACCAGAGCTATAGGTTCGACCTGTAGGCTCTAAAACTTGACATGTGATTAGTGGGTAGTCACCAGGAACTTTCCAGATTTTGGCGTTGTTATCTTTCATGTTTCTTATGCATTTATCAGTCAGTTTTCTTCATTTATCAGTCAGTTTTCTTGAAGTTTTGACTAAGTAAAAGGTTGGTACATGACCGACCATATTTAGTCGCATGTACTTTTCTACGAATTTTCGTCTTGGTGAACCGACCCATAGGCGTTCACCCTTGCCCGTTCAGATTTTGTATTGGTAAACTGACCCATAGGCGTTTACCCTAACTCATGTCAGATTCATATTTTTAGTCAAAAGTTATTTGGTGAACCAGCCCATAGACGTTCACCATCGTTCAGGTCAAATTGCATACTTTTCAGTCGAATGTGTTTTGTGAACCGATCCATAGTTGTTCACCTTTGTTCATATCATGATGTTTTCTTGAAGTTTTGACTAGTATGGTTTAGACTACAGCTATGCATATTTAGTCCCAGATTGTAAATTGATATACATGACAGTTCTCATAAAATTTTGACAAGTATGAATCGAACCAGAATCGAACCAGAATCGTTCATATTCAGTCACATGCTTTCTCCTTGGAATTTTGTGGATTGAACCATAGCCATCCACATCAGTTGATGTTAAACTTCAGTTGATTATACTTCTATGTCTTTGTAACAACCAAGTTTTCATACCCTCACGTGGATGTCGTCTTCATGATGATTCAGTTTCATGTCTCCTTATGAGGACTATGTTTTCAACAAGGTGATGATGTTTTCATGCTAAGATATAGAAGGGTTACATTAAAATCATGTTTCATAATAAATCAGGTTTGGTCTTCATCAATCATGTCTTAATACAAAACATTGATGACCGTTTAATCATACTTTTGAGCCTCTATGCAACCAACATTAAGTCTACAAAAAAAAATTATGAGCCTATCATGTTAACCATTTCAGTTCAGTTTGCTAACCGTTTTAATCAATTTATCTCCTTTTTGATCATGTCAGATGATTGACCCCAGTATCGATCATATCAACAAACCTTCAGTGGTACTACATGAACAGTATTCATCGTGTACTTCACGTACATTATTTCAGTTGTACTCCATGTACCTTACTCCATGTGTACCGTTAATCGATCCTTAATCATCTCAGGTAGTTCCACTTGTTGATATACTACCAGATGCTGATGCTGCTCGCGAGTTTAAGATTTTACCAGATACTGATGCTGCAAACACTTTTGAGACCTCACGAATGCTGATGATGCTGATACTTTGGAGATTCCACAAGATGCTGATGCTGTTTATATTATGAAGACTCTTCAGAGCAAGGACGAAAACTATAAATTTAAAATCCCTGACAAGACTATATTTCAACTATCAGACGCTACCATTCCATTCCATGCTTTTACTTCCTCAGTTAGATGTCACACTTCAGTCAGCTAATCTTTCAGTCAAAAGAGTGGGAACCAGTAACCAGCCGGCCACTCAGCAGAAATAGTTACATGAATCACGGTCATGATAACGACCGTCAGGAAACTGACAGACAAGGCAGTAATGACAACCACCGTGTTAATAATAATCAATAAGTAACCATCGGAACTCCAGAACAGACGTGACCAGAAATACAGAGGTCAACAGTCTAACCGGTCCGCCAACCCTAGTAGTTACCAAATTTTTTAATCTTATTCGTATCAACCTACCAAAACACATGTCAAAACATCAGTTAAGACACAAGTCTAATGTATCATTTTGGAAGACAAATGTCAGGATACCAATCATGATACATGTCACACGAGTATCTTCTCAAGTACGAGTCAAAACTCATAACTTCAGTAAATCTTCTAAATCAGGCTCTTAGAAATTCAGGGTACCCTTCAAGGGGATATACCCGTTTCGTCATGCCACGCATAAAATCAGACCATTAAAGATCCATTTACCACTACTGGAGTATTATTCAGGTTAGACACGCAGTGTTCATTCTGTGAGGTTACAAACGAACACATTTAGTGAAAGTTACCACGTTACTTAACGAATTCATATGTCAACTTTATCTTAAATCATATATTTACCTACATCCCAGCCAGAAAAGACTCCAAAGTATCACCAATGCTTATTTAAGTTTTCCTTTCAGTTGACGACAAGATCCATCTTACTAAATCCTAAATATATTCATTTTTTTTTCTGCCAGAAAAATCAGTACAAATTGTTTCTACCTTACAAGCGTGTGACTTATCTGTTGATCCCAAACTTAGATCTATTTAGCTTGTGTAAACGAGAATAAATCAAGTTAAACACTTAGAGAAACTTTGTTGTATATGAAACAATTTAAGTATTATGCGGAATTAATACTTAAACAAGAACACAAAAACAAGATAAACCAAACTTCCACTTTGATTGATTGATTCAACTTGCGTACAATGAAAGTGTGAAAAACATATATTGAACTAAAACTAAAGGCCTCCTTTTATAGATTAAGGAGCCTTGTACAAGAGTCTACGTATCAGCTATTTTAGGTAAAGATAAACATAAGAAATACATTGTTGAACATATCTTTACTAGAAACATAAAACGTGTAGACTAAGTATCCTATCAGTGCTTGACTTCTTCTCATCAACGCTTGACTTCTTCCTGTCAACGCTTGTCTTGACAACGCTTGATTTCTTCCTATCAACGTCCAATTTCCTCTTGTCAGCGTCCAAGTGTCTTGGCTACATTTTATTCCCAACAATCCTCCCCTAAAGTTGATATCTACTCTAGTAATCAAGTTTCTGAATAAAAACTAAGTACAAGGAGGATTCTTACAAATCTTATTAAGTTGGAAATAAATAAACCTAATCAAATCTTTGCCAACGTCACTTGTGTAATCCATCTCCAGCTGTGTTGACACCATTTTCTTCAAAATTTCTTTGGACATAGGATATTCAGCATCCACAAGAAGATATTCAGAAAATTTTGTAGTACTCAAATGATACACACCAGCTGCTGAATGTAGACGCTATTGAAGTCCACTGACATCATCAAGATCCTTCCAAACTGGATCTTCTTCATCTGGTGCACACATTCTCTTGAATGTTGACCAAATCTTTATTCCATTGACTGAAGTAGGTGCTTCAGTCTCATACTTGGCCTGCATCAACCTCCAAAGGTCTGCCAATTATTCCCTATCCAGGCTTGCAAACAAAGACATAAGAGTAGTAAAAGTATGTACCTCTTTCCCATATCTGCCAATCACCCAAAACCCACTTGCATCTTCCTCATAACTAACTATAGGGTTTCTGGAATCATGAGGTAACACTTCTACCATATGTGAATCTTCCAAGGGTGAGAGCTTAATACTCTTTCTAATAATAGCTTCACTAGGATTCACTCTATCCATATATTCTGGGAACTCAAGTGGAACTCCCTTCTTTAATGGTTTTGGTGTAACCATAGCTTGTTGGATCTGCATCTCTTCTGCAAGTTCTTCCTTTCTTTCATCTGAAAGAAGTCTAATAGTGTCCTACTCTTGCACACTTGCCCATATAGGATAAACCTTATACTCCAACTCATCAAAAGACAATCCCTGCAACTTCTTAAAAGTATAACCTGTTTGATGACATCTGAGCAACATGTAGTAGAGCTCCCTTCTAGCCGTTTTAGTCTGTGAAAGAACTTTGCTAGCTTTATATTGCAGAATCACCTTGAAATCCGTTTTAACTCTTAGTAGAATCTCCAAACCCCAAATTTGATCTGATAAAGTCATGTCTGGATTCTCCATTACCTTATTTTCCCATGCAAAGTACATCTGAGCAACTTCAGGCATCTCATAATCCACCTGATTCTTCAATTCTGCAATCTTTTCCTTTGCCAACTCATCACCATATTCAAGTCTTTCTGGTTCTTATATAATCATTACACTTGAATCTATACTCTCATCACCATTTCTTTCCTTACTCTCAATAGCAGTCTCCTTCATCCTATCTTCTTTCTCAAGTTGTGCAGCCAACATGGAATCAAATTTTACTTGGGCTGCATCCTTGGGAACTACTATTTCTACCATAATCCCTATACCCTTATCTAATATATCAATGGTGGGTAAAGATGATGATGGTACCTGTGTAGACACATCCTTGATGATAGCTGATGACTGGGATACATCAACCATACCTGCAGGTCTATCAACGTCCAAAACCTGTGTGTCAAAGCCTAACATACTCCTACCAACGCTTAGTTTGTTAGCATCAACGCTCAACTTACTTTTGTCAGCGCTTGGCCTTGTGAACTGCTCCATCATCTCAGTAAAAGATAAATTCAAATTTGTAGGGGTAACCAATGAAATATCAAAACTTGGTTGCCTCTTCAAATTTGTTAGAGCTTCAGCTATACCGAAAGATTCTCCTTCATGTGAGCCTTTGTCACTCACATGGATCTGCTCATCCTCCCCTTTGGAAGAATCATCCACTCCATGCCTAGGGTTAGCATCTTCCAAAATAACAACCCTTTCCCTTAATTGCTTGAGTTCAAGGCCTTGTGTAGAGACAGTATGTATAAGGTCTGCATTTTGCTTTTGCAAGCTAATGCAGACAGCCGTAAATTCTGACAATGTATAGGGTTCCAATCTGCCCTCCTCTAGAATGGGAATTTGGCCTCCCAAAGTAGAGTCATGGGGCATGTATGGGGTCTTAATGATGTTAGGACTGGCTTGGACTGCATCTAAGTAGTACCAATAGTCCCAGCCCCACCCATGTCACCAACCACACTTGTGGTGGTGGTTCTCTCTGCAACATGGCTAGGACCACCAGAGGAGAACACTCCAGTAGTCCTTGGGCGTTTTACCAACCTAAATTCAGGGGGTGTAGAAGATGATGTGGATTGGGTTTCAGTTTGAAGGTTAAGGGGTGTTTGGGTCTGTTATAATAGGGTGTCAGCGTTTGGATTTGGAGTGTCAACGCCAACATTTAACATGTTAGCGTTGATGGGATCTTGGTCAATTTCCATATGCTGGGGTGATGGTGATGGTTCAACGAATGGGTCTGGTTGTGGTTGTGGGTCTGGTTGAGGTTGTGTTGCTGCAATAACAGCAAGCATGGCTTGGGTAAGGGGTAAATCTCTGTGAGGTGGTGTATTCATCTTTCCAAAAAATGCTTTCTTTTGCACAGGGATCGTATAAAAATCATTGTGATCCCTAGTGCAATATCTTTGTTCATCAAACACCATTTGCAAAAATCTTGGGTAAGCAAGGGTCATCTTGCTACCCTTGTTATGACACATGTCATCAAAAATCATTTTAGAAAAGTTATATTTTTGCCAATTGATCTATTAATTTCATTATGTACAGTACATTTGGGACTTAAACATTGAAGAATGACATGTATCAAGTACTTCCAAGCTGGGGGAAATTCCTGTTTTGAATATTTGTTTAAAGTTCCCTCTTCAGGGAAAGGATAACCCAAAGCTTGAAGTCCTTGTTCTAGCTCACAAATGGGTAGGGTGGTTATACCATCTGCATCATTAAGATGCAAAGCCTGGCGAACCAAGGCTTCAGTAACCACCCATTGAAGCCCATGGACTGTAGCAGTCAATGTAGTCACATTATTAATCGTTGAGGAAGTGACAGTATTCCAAAACTGTTTAATATGAGTGACAGGGATAAGAGGAGCATGAGAAAGTGCATACCTAATTGGGGATGCATTTAAATACTCCACCATCTGAGTATACTGGGAAAATAGAGCATTGTCAGCCTCTAAATAGGCAACCATGTTGTGCTGACTTCTGAACCCCAATTCCAAATCACTCGGTTTACGCCTAGGCGCCATTGATGTAGAAAGTTGTGATATATGTTATGAAAGATGAAAGTGTGTGAAAATTTAGTTAGACAAGAATAAGCAGTTACCCTGTTTCAAAAGAATGAGCCAAATATATAGGAGAGGTAAGCACATGTGATTCATAAAAAACGAGGCAGTTATTTTTCAAAATATAATGATTTAAATCTTGAAAAGATATAACTTATCTTGTGCATTAATAAAAAGTTACCAACTCCTAAAATTACGGCCCAAATTTTCGTCAAAAATAACAACTGGGTAGGACCCAATGTTTATCAATGGTAAAAAATAACCAATCAACGCTCAACGGCTATATTCTTGTCAACGTTGGATTTTGCCATGTCAACGTCAAAATTGGTCCTAACAACGTTTGGAAATAAAACTGTCAACGTCCAAAAATAAAAATAATAAAAAGAAAAAGGACCTTAGCAAAGTAATTTATCCTAGTGAAGATAACCTATAGACTGAAAATTACCATAGGGTGGCAAGCACTGTCCAATCATGCACACTTGCTTAAGCAAGATAGACATAATTGTCCTCAAGTGTCACTTGCTAACCAAAGTTCTTAACAGTGAAGCTATCTTATAAAATCCTTTGTAACTTCCTAGGTAAGCCTAATAAAAATCATACCCAAGTCTCCCAACAGACCACATCCAATTCTAGGTCAAAAAGTCTTGGCAGCGTGCAAAGTATATCAACTTTGCATGCTACAGTGCCTCACGATTTAGTAAACTAACTCGTACTCACCAGTGGACACAATCTAGAATTGTGATAAGAGTATTATATGAATACTCAAAAAGCCCTAAAGGTTTCCTAAACCTCCCCTTAAACTATGATACATAAGTTGCCAAATAAAATGCATGCAATAAAAAATTTATGTCAAGATAGGAATATAAATATTCCAACCATCATCCATAAATCTGAACATGCTCCAAGTAAGCTCCAAGGATCCATAAGCAACTCTATATCCATTTGTACAATGCTAACAACACCTGCATAATTAGATCAAAAACCACAAAACTAACATGTTGCTGACAACGTCAATTTAACACTTGTCAGCGTTAAAATAACCTTTGTCAGCGTTAGACAAATAAAATGGAAAATCTAATTTTGTACAAAGACCAATAACAATGCATATCCTGTACATACTTTTACAAAGAGTTCAAAAACACATATTAGGTAAGATTGATCATTCCAATACTTGTTAGCAAGTATCGAAATCTCCCAGTATCAAAAGGTTTATTAATAAATCTGCCACATTTTCTTCTGTGTCAACCCTATCTGGTTGTATTAAACCTTTTTCAAAACAATCTCTTATAAAATGATGTCTAATTTCTATGTGTTTTGTTTTAGAATGATGTACATGATTTTTAATAATGCATAAAGTACTGTTATTGTCTACAAAAATCTTGGTATGCATAAAATTATACCCATAATCCAACAGCTGGTTCTGAATCCATAAGACTTGTCTACAACAAGCAGCTGCAGCTACATATTCTGGTTCAGTTGTAGAATTGGCCACCACTGTTTGTTTCTTGCATTTCCAAGATATCAACCTACTTCCAAAAAGCTGACATCCACCAGTTGTGGATTTTCTATCAAACTTGTCACCCCCATAATCATTGTCTGAATATGCAATAAGCTCTAATAGAGAATCTTTTGGATACCATAATCCCAAGGTGGGATAGCACCTAAGGTACCTAAAAATCCTTTTGACAGCATGAAGATGACACTCTTTGGGAGTCACTTGATGGCGTGCACATGCACACACAGCAAACATAATGTCAGGTCTAGAAGCTGTAAGATACATCAATGATCCAATCATTGACCTACAATGCCTGACATCCACCTCTTTTCCATCTCCAACCTTTCCCCAAGGGTGTTCCCTATCTATGGGTGTGCTAGCCCATTTTTCATGTGGAGAAAAGCCAAACTTCTTCAAGATCTCTGCTACATATTTGTCTTGAGAGATGAAGATACCATCTTCTTTCTGCTGAACTTGTAACCCTAGAAAGAAGTTTATCTCTCCCATTGCACTCATCTTGAACTTGTCTGTCATGAGCTTGGAAAAGTCTTCACTCATCTTTGGACTTGAAGAGCCAAAGATGATATCATCCACATAGACCTGAACAAGTAAGAAGCCCTTTCCAGTCTTCTTGGTAAACAAAGTCTGATCTATGGTGCCCCTCTTGAATCCATTTTCCACCAGACAGGTGGACAATGTGCCATACCATGCTCTTGGGGCTTGATGAAGTCCATACATTGCTTTCTTTACTCTATACACCTTGTCTGGATGTTCAGAATCTTCAAAACCAGGAGGCTGCATAACATAAACCTCCTATGCTATTGTGTCATCAAGAAAAGCACTCTTCACATCCATTTAATAGACTGTAAGGCCCATGCAGGAATCATAGGCTAGGAAAATTCTTATTGCCTCAATCCTTGCAACAGGTGAAAAAACCTCCTCATAGTCTATCCCTTCCTCTTGTGTATAGCCTTGAGCAACCAAACGTGCATTGTTTCTGACCACAATCCCTCTCTCACCCTTTTTGTTTCTAAGAACCCATCTTGTCCATATAGGTCTGACATGTCTGGGACAACAACTAGCTCTCAAACATCTTGAATAGCAAATTGGTGAAGCTCATCTTGCATTGCTTCCACCCAACTTGGTTCCTTGAGAGCATCAAATATCTTCTTGGGTTATTGCTGTGACAGAAAACAAGCAAAGAAACATGCCTAAACAAGAGGGGTATCAACCTTCTTATGAATATTGGCAATAAATCCTCCATGATTCTGATGAGACCTTCTTGTTTGTACAAGAGTCATCACATCACCAATGATTAGAGAAGAAGGGTGATTCTTCATTGTAGATGTAAGCACTCCTCCTTCAATAATTGTGTTGTCTTCAATTTCAGTCTCCAAGTTGCCAATATCTTCTTCAAATTCTCTTCCATCATCATCTGAATGAACCTCTCCATGTCTGTTGGAAGGTTCACCTTGTTCAAAAACACTGGAAGAGAATAAATGGTCTAAAGAGTTGTCAACGCCTGAATTAGGGCTGACAACGTTTTAGCCATCAACGCCTGAATTTGTCTTGTCAGCGCCAGATTTTCCTTTGTCAGCGCTTGAAGATTCATGCATATTTTCATCAACTGGTGTTACTTGTGGACCACCTTTTTCCTTTCCAGCAGCAGCAGTAAATGCATCTGTCTATATAGGAATGGTAACATACTCAAGTATGGGTGCTGATTTTTCTGCTTGTGATCCTACCTCCTTATCAACCTGTATACCTGAAATTTCAACAACTGGTTCTTCCACAACAATTGAATGCACCTTCACAATGTCTGGATTAGTAACAAGCATATAACTTAAGGTTCTAGATAGAGGTTCCAAGTCAAATAACCAATTTGGTCCACTTTCAGGATCACTAGGTTTACTTTCTAAAAACCTAACATGTACTTTTTCAAGTATACGTTTTTCTTTCTTAAGGTAAACCCTATATCCTCTACTCTGCACTGAATAGCCCATAAAATAGCCTTCATCACCCTTAGCACTAAACTTTCCTAAGGCATCACTAGTGTCTAATACAACTACATGACAGCCAAAGGGTTTAAGAAAACCAATATTAGGTTTCCAAGTCCAAAATAGCTCATAAGGTGTCTTGTTGTGGATTTTATTGATTAATGCCCTATTCTGAACATAACAGACTGTATTCACAGCCTCAGCCCAAAATGCAATGGGAAAGTGAGCATCAGCCAACATAGTCCTAGTTGCTTCTATGAGTGTTCTATTCTTTCTTTCAGCCACCCCATTTTGTTGTGGGGTTCTAGCTATACTAAACTGCCTAGTAATCCCTTTCTTGGCACAAAAGGCATCTAACAGCTTATTTCTAAACTCACCACCAATATCACTTCTAAGAATTTTAACCTCATTCCCAGTCTTTTTCTCTAATTGGGTAATAAAGTTAATCAAAACATCAACAGTTTCACTTTTCAAAGCTAAAAAGAAAGTCCAAGTAAATCTAGAAAAATCATCAGTTATGACAAAACAATAAGATTTACCATTTAAGCTTTCTATATTAGTTGGATCAAACAAGTCCATATGCAGCAAGTGAAGTGGTTTAGAACTAGAATGCACAAGTTTAGACTTAAAGGAGACTTTGTGCTGTTTGCCTTTAAGGCATGCAACATAAGAATGGTCATTGTGGAAAGCCTTTTCAGGCAAACCATCAACTAAACCATGTCTCACAAGTCTATTTATGTTCTTAAAATTAATATGCCCTAACATTCAGTGCCAAAGATTACTCTCATCAACTGAAGCCTTAGCATATGACAGATTATTATTCATCCTAACTCCATTAAGATTCACATTGTAAATTTCCTTATGCCTAGGTGTTCTATAATCAATGAATTTCTCATCAGGTATTTCAAAATCTTTGCTTAACACCAAGCATTAAGTATCAGTGAAAAGAACCTTATTTTTGTTATCACAAACTTGTGATACACTAAACAGATTATAATCAAGTTCTTTTACCAGAAATACGTTCTCAAAACACAAATTGTTGGTGATAAGAGTGCCTTTGCCAGTAATGGTTCCATAACCTCATCCAAAGTACACTTTGTCACCATCCTTAATGGAGGTAAAGTTTGTCAAATAATCTTCCGTCCCCGTCATGTGCCTAGAGCATCCACTATCCCAATAGCCATAATCATTAACCTGCTTTTGAATGCCCTGCACATAAAGAAAACAAATTAGTTTTCTTTAGGAACCCAAGCCTGAGCAGACTTGGATTTCTTTGGTTGTTCAACAAGAACATACTTAGTCCTTATAACAACCCCTTGTTCATCCCTTTTTGGATTAAACACCCAGTTAACCCCAATTGGTTTAGTGATGACCTTTGAAATATAATGAAATCTATTACAAGTCATAGAAATCCCATCTGAATCAGGGTTTTGGTCTTGTTTGGGCCTCCAAGTTAAGCTAGAAGAAGCTTTAGACCCATTTCCCTTTGGTTGCAAGTATTTGGCATTACTTGGTCTAGTAGCGTTGGAAACATTCCTGTCAGCGTTAAAATAGTTCTTGACAACGCTGAAATTACCTTTATCAGCGTCAAACCACCCATTGTCTGTTAGACCATGTATTGGTATTTTGAAAAGGCCTTTGTCCATAAGTATTAGACCCTTTAGTAAAGAATGGGGCTGGTCTAATGACTTGTGGACTTTGCTGGACAAAAGGTTTGGGTTTGACCATGGTTGACTTTCTATCAGCGTTGACCTTTGAAGCATTGACACACTTATAAGCCAAATGTGAAAAACTTCCACAAGTATAACAGGCTTTTCTAGACATAACTCTAGGTCTAGATGAAAAGAAACCTATCCCATTATCACTAACTTGACTTTTTGGTGACCTAGGTTTTCTATACATTACTGCATATTTGATACTAGGTTTTCTATCAACGTTTAAGCCAAGGTCAACAGTCTTTCCAGTAATAGGATTGGTCACTTTTATGGGTGCTAACTCATTTGGACTGTCACTAAGCATGCCACCCTTAACAAACAAAGTAGGGTTAGCTTTCTTTCATTGATCCAAATCAGTCAATTTCTTCTTGTATTCCTCTACTGGAGTAAGAACTCTTGGTGGAGGAATAAATTCCTCTTCTTGGAGTTCTGGTATACCAGTCCAAGACAAATCCTTTCTAAGGACACAATAGAAGTTCCCAACAGGTGGTGGAACACCAGCATACTCTTTCATCCCAATCCCAGTCATATCCCTAGAATCCCTTTGTACACTAACATATTTTTCTAGGGTTTGAGAAGATTTATCAAATCTTTGAATTTTAAGATCTACATTATCTTTATTTTTGATGGCCTCATCTTTTAGTTGCTAAGATCTACATTATCCTTGGATTCCAGATCTTTTAGCTACTAGGATATGCATCATCTTCATATGTAGATTACATAGCGGAATTAGAATATAATACATAAACAAGGCGTTTGAACACAAGATGAATTTTTCCCAATGGTTACTTGCATTAAACAATAAAACAAATAACCTCCAGGCATGTATACATTGAATCCCATGCCTAGAACACACACTTTTTCTGTAGGTTACATTGTGAATGAATGATGATAAAAACCTATGGTCTGTGTTTCTTTATATACTAGAAACCACAGACTTTTTACAAAGGGATAATATCAAATCACTACTAAATCTTTTTAAATAGATAAAACATCTGGTGAATTATTATCTTCAAGTAATTCTTCCACCAGCTTGTAGGCAAAAGTAGTCCTTGTATTTTGTTTTGTCACATCAACTCTATATTAGACCCAACAATCTTCCCCTAGTTTATGATGACAAAACTTTCCCTTAAGTTTGTATCCATTTGTGCACATGTTCCAAGTTGCTTCCCCTTAAGTTCACCTCTTTCCCTTTTTGTCACATCAATAGGGGTCTTGTGAAAATATGCAATCTTGAAGACTCTCCATATGTAGGCTCTGTGTAATGATCTTGAAGAAAAATAAATACAATAATCTTGATGTAGACGTAGAATAACCCAAAACCGTGTTCTATGTCTTGTACTAAATACGTGACTTCAAGCTCATAGGTATGGAATATGAGCAGACCTCGATCCCTTTGTCAAAATCCTCATCTTATTATGAGACACTGATCACGATAATGTAACTCCTTCAAGTGATAGCAAGGTATCTAGTTGCTAGATTTGACAGGTCTTCGTCACTAACCGTTTAAGCACGGACAAGTTATCTTCAAGATGGAATTGAGTCATCTTGAGATATGATAAAACACAAACTCACGAAAACTACTTCAAGCATCAATTTTACCATAAGAATTCTTCCCCTTATTCATATATGTCTTCTAATAAAAATATCCGAGCCATAAATATCAAAATGATATTCAATATAAAAACAAAGATCCCATGTACTTGTGTGTGTAACCTCCTTGTTTTGTGTACAGAATTCCAAACAGCAGCAAACTCTTCATCGTCCAATATCCGTCTTTGTCCGAGAACTCATCAGCGTATGTTGTCCAATATAAGATAACACTTGTCAGCGGATGAAAACGAATATCTCGGACAACACAGCCTTCTTGTCAGCGGATTAATTATACTCGCGGCTCATTGTAAACCACTTTAGCACGTCCAAACCTTTTGCAAACTTAATCAGCCCATATATTTGCACGTACCATGCCCAACATCACGTTGCATGTGAAAACCAATATAATTGCATCCATGACATACAAGGAACTAATTATAGGAATAAGATAACAATCCCTAAAATTCAGGTGATCATATTAAGGCATATCCTTTCCCAAAATTACGCAACCATAAACACGTTATATCAACCACGAATATCAAAAGAGATGTGTGGTATGCACTCCCCTGGTCCCCACAAACCTTTAAATTTTAAGTCCTATGCTTCAAAATTTAACTGACATAAAAGCTGACACAATTTTGTTTTTCTCTTCCACTTGCACCATTCTTTTTTCTTCCACTATCACCACAAAAAAATATTTCTCTTTCACACATATCCAACCAAACTTTTAACCGCTGTATTCATCACTACCACCACCATTATTTCTCTTTCACACATATCCAACCAAACTTTTAACCGCTGTATTCATCACTACCACCACCATTTTCAGTAAAACCATCATCATTATCATAACCTTCGGTCAAACCATCGGCGGGATCTGAACATTTTCTGAAAGTATTTTGTAAAAGATGTCATTTTTATAGAGTTTTTAATTCAAGATCTTTTTATTAATATAGATTCATAGTCTCCAGATCTGGCTTTCTAAGAATGATTTGTGTATTTGATTTAAAATATGACGGCGCGTGTCAACACGTGAAGATGTCTGGTGATTTGGTCAGTGGGTTTCAGTTGGTTTTGAGTGGCAAAGCTGGTGATGGTCTATTAGTTGGGTTTGGTTGAGGAAGACAATGATAATGGCTGATGGAATTTTGCATATTAAAAAGAAATAATGACAGTGAAAAATATTTAATTTTTAATAGTTGTACAATTAAGTGTTAGTTAAACTATGAAAGAAGTTAAAAAAAGGTGTCTAGACCATGAATGAAAGGAGTCTAAACCCAGCCACCCTTTAACCCACGTCTAAAATATCAAATGTCACTATCAGCTTCTTCAAACATGCCAATACCCACGTTATGTGTATATGGCCATATAACAACAAAGCAAACAAAACATACTCTTTTTATTCTGTTTGTATCCCACGTGATGTACCTTTGCTTTCCTTTTGAGTGAATCGATAACCACAGCGGCATCATTCCTAGTTACATTGAATATTCATCATGTGAATTTACTTTTTGAATACCTTCACGTGAATAAACAACAAAAATAGCACATTATGGGAACCAACCAATGTTATCACAGTAGACCACTTCTTTTTACTTTTGCTACTCTTGCATCCCACGTCTTTTGTAATCCCACGTGAGAAACAAAATTGACTTCTCTTGTTTGTACTTTGACGCGAGTTACTCAATACAAAAGCACATGAATGTCGACCATATTATCAAACGTACATAAAGATACGTCTGATGACCTTCGTTTGTTTTTGCTGTTGTTACCAAATCTCTAAACGAACAATAGAAACAACCATAACCTTCAAACAGTCACACTCAATAGTCGACACATCTTCTCTTCCATTTGCTGATTGCTGTTGTTCATCATAGAATAACGAAAAACCATGATCTTTGAAAAACATGAACTTGATCTTTAAACAAGAACTCAGATTAGGGTTTTGGCATAATGATAATGAAACCCTAAAAATGTAAACACAGATCGATTCATCATTATTAGTGCATCCTTCATGTTATTACAGCCACAAACATATGCACTAATCTGCTCCCTCAATACCAGATCTAGGGTTTTTTAAATCAAACCCTAAAAACGAGAACCATCACTGCAGCCAACTTCGACCATTAATAACTTCCTCATAATCGATTAGATCGACAATCGCTCTGGTAAGATCCTAGACACAAGTGTCAAGAACCTACAGCGCGAATTTCACGACGATCCAACAGTTAACAAAGGAGAAATCGTGTTTTTACTATCACTGTTCTGTTGTGAACTTCGACACTGAATAACTTTTTCTTAGAAATAGATCTTGACAATCCCTCCGGTGAACATCTAGCCACTTATGTTTAGTACACACATACCAAAATTCATGGCGATCCAACGGTTCACGAAAAAGTTATGCTCTTCTTACTACTGCTGCGCACACAAAAACTACCAGAAAACCCTAATACAGATTTTCTTAATAACTAGACAACACGAACACCTTGTTGGTCCTAACATCGAGAGCCACCCGCTCTGATACCACTTGTTGATCCCAAACTTAGATTGATTTAGCTTGTGTAAACGAGAATAAATCAAGTTAAACACTTAGAGAAACTTTGTTGTATATGAAACAATTTAAGTATTATGCGGAATTAATACTTAAACAAGAACACACAAACAAGATAAACCAAACTTTCACTTTGATTGATTGATTGAACTTACGTACAATGAAAGTGTGAAAAACATATATTGAACTAAACCTAAAGGCCTCCTTTTATAGATTAAGGAGCCTTATACAAGAGTCTACGTATCAACTATTTTAGGTAAAGATAAACATAAGAAATACATTGTCGAACATATCTTTACTAGAAACATAAAACGTGTAGACTAAGTATCCTACCAGTGCTTAACTTCTTCTCATCAACGCTTGACTTCTTCCTGTCAACGCTTATCTTGACAACGCTTGATTTCTTCCTATCAACGTCCAATTTCCTCTTGTTAGCGTCCAAGTGTCTTGGCTACATTTTATTCCCAACATTATCAGTCCATAGCTACGAAGACTTTTAGCTACCAGTTATAAACTCACTTCTAAAATTCTTTAAATTCATAATCAACATATTATTCCGGAGCTTCCAGGTGTAATTCAAAAAGGTTTCCAGAAATTCCTTCCTAACCACAATTTAACATCGAGCTTGTCGCAAAAAAAAAAACAGAACCTATTTTCAAAACTCTTTATTGCAGGGATTCCGCTGAGTTAATAGAGTTGCAGCATTTGCTACAAGAGTTACCGGAACGAGGCTTTATTCGCCCTAGCGCACCACCAGGAAGTGCGCTACTTTTTGTTTATTAGAAAAAAGCCGATAATCGGAGATCATATATCAACCACCGAAAATTTGATAAAGGTCACCATTCCTAAACGATATTAATTTCACGAATAGAAGGTTTACCTGATCTGCTACGATGTCTAAAATATTTTTCTAGAACAATTCACGATCATGCCACCAGCAGTGGTGGGAGAATGACATGATGTTTTCCACACTGCTGTTGCACATGTTATAGTCTCTCTAAAACTTTGATTTATACTTCTGAGCTCCAAAATGCTCCAGCTATAGTATGAAATTGATGAATAATTTTTTCTATAAATTCTCAAACAAAATTGTCAGTATATTCATTGATAACATTCTGATCTACTAAATTCTAGAGAAGAACACGAGAATCATCTTCTCACGGTTGTACCGATTCTCCTATAGGAGAAAATTATATACACAACTTTCCAGACGTGAGTTCCAGATGAACAAAGTGGCATTTTTGAGCCACCTTATTTCATCAGAAAGAAATATCAGGAATCCTGCGAAGGTGAAGGCCATCACCAGATGGTCAAGACCGATGCCTGTGACTAAGGTACAAAATTTTCCTAGAAATCAGTGACTGCTACCGCAGAAATTGCTGACAGTTCTCACGATTACCTTTCCATGGCTCAGCTTATGCATAAAGGAGAGCACCTACACTAAACTTTTGGTACTCCATAATATCCTACAATATGAGGGATCTAATGTACTGAGACTCATAATTCTTTCATGACTATTCAACCAGATTCCACCAGAATGTTCCACAACTCCAGGCAGAATTTTTGGTAGAAGCAGTATAACACATTGATGCAGCTATGTTCATATCAAGATGCCTGACATACCACAGGTTCAAGATAGAACGCCGTCATGCTAGTAAGTTACTACAACCCTAATGATAAGTGTGAAAACACTCATCAATAATGATCCATAAATCACTCAAAACACAGTCAAATACATTATATTTAACTGAAAATTATCAGAATTACGTGGGTATTTGTGTTTCATGTGTTTTCAGGTAAACAAGATACATTTTGAAGCAAACACGCGTTTTCAAGGGATTTTTATGATAAAAGACGAAGAAAAGGACGAAAGAGCTTTCGAGTACCTTACTTGCTATTGTTTACCAAGATGGAGGGCTTAAGTTGCAATTTCTATATAAACAAAGGATGAAAAAGAACTTGCTTAAAAGTTTTTAAACACATTTAAATAGAAAAAAGAAAATGAAGGACCAAAATATAAAACTAGGGAGAAAGTTTAGTTAACTTAGTCAATTGACCAAGTCACAGTCAACACTTATACACGTCTTTCTCCTTCATCTTCTCAACGAAGAGAGAGAAAGAGAAAATAAACATAAACAGCTGACTTCATCTCTTTCCACCACCAAGACCTGAAAACCGATTTCAAGGAAGATCCAAGGAGTTTCAGGCAAAGCTTATAACTACAAAAATCATCCTTATCATCTTCTCTTCAAGATGATATGATTTAATTAGATTAAATATGAAGAATAAAGAAACGCCCAAATCGGATCAAAGATGAAGAACGAGCTAAACCTCGTATTTAACACGTGGCATCAAGAGATTGGGCAAGACGCGTCATCTGCACCTCACCTCCACTCTTCAGACGGGTATAAATAGATATCAAGACCTTCATTTTCGATGGTTAGCTTAGGAGTAGCTCTCTCACATAGTTAGTTAGTTAGGTTTAGATAGTTAGTATTTCTCTTAAAAGCTTATGATTTTCTGTTAATCTTTCAGTTAAAAGTTTATTAGAATCTGTTAATTAGTTGAGATTTGTAACAGAATATCATTTACTCCATTAATGAATCTTTGAGCTTTCTTAACTCTTCCATTTCTCTATTGTTTTACTGCTTAATTGTAGGAATCTAAAAATGACGATATGATTTTAAGTTTTGTAACTGTTTGATGTGATTGTTATGAATTCGAGCATAAGTCTTACTTTCCGCCATTGATAGAGTTTATAAGATCAGTTAAGTGTTTGGTTACATCCATTAATGAATTCGTTTTTAGTCAGTTAGCATTCAGTTCTTGGTACGGTTAATTCATTTACTGGAACTCAGTTTAAGCTCATTTCGAGCAGTTTGATTGCAATTCCAGTATTCAAGCTCATAGGTCTTAATGAGCTTATGAGTAATCTTTCTTTAAAAGTTCAGAAAGCTTGTTTGTTGTTTCGGATCAGCTGTGGTTCATAAGTTAGTTTGTTAGACTAGTCTTATAGTCTATAAAAGTTCTTTTCATAAGTTTCTGTTAGAAATCAGTTAGATAGATAAATAGTTAGCTGTAAATCACGTGAGTTAGATTTTCGCAAAGTTTCGTCTTAGTAGTAGCTTATGAATACTGAGTAGTTATTGAGGTTATCAGAAGTACGTCGTTCCTAGTTATTGTATACATGTGATCTCGATCTAATTCAGAAGATTGCAGTTCAATGAGCAGATCTGCTGGATAATTCAAGTCAATCAGATTGTTTATAAGTAGCTAAAGTTGATTTCAGTAGTTGAAGGATTCGAGTACTAGTTCAGATGATGCAAGTTAGCTGCTAGATCAGACCAGTAGCCATAGTATAGGTGTGTTCGGGTTTTAAGCGAGCTCAGCGCTCCGCTTCTCCCACAACGGAGGCCTTGATATATCTTGGTTAAGCACGATTTTACTTTTCTGCATTTTTCTTAGAGTAAATCAGTTTGATGCTTAGGTGTAGTGTAATTTTTTTTAAACTTGTTTGAATTGACTTGTGCTTAGTTTAATGTAATTTGTTTTAGCATTTTGAATGGTTACTTGTGTTTGAGTTGTCATAAAATTTCATCCTGCTTTAATATTTAGTGTTTGGATTAGTAGTGATATAGGTGCATTTTATTGATTTCAGTAATGTACTGAGTGAAATAGTTCAGAGACTAGTTAATGAGTTTAGAGTCCATTTAGTCTCAATATAAAGTCAGCAAGTTTGTGCTAGTATTCAAGTCAACGAGGGTAGGATTTTGCCTTTGCTTTCTAGTTAATATCAGTAATGTTAGCAGTTTAATAGGTCCATATCTGGTGGATTTAAGATAGTGTAATAACTTAAATTTGGTTCTTTTACTAATTAGATATCTCTGTTTAGGATTTTACATCCCATGGTTTGCATAGGTAGTTTGAAGGTTGATTAAAGGTACTTTGTAGTATTCATTTAGCAGCCTTTTTGTGAGCAAATTCCAACTTTAAAAGTCAATTAGCTTAGTTAATCAAACAAATGACTGTAAGAATGAGTATGGGCCATTTTTAGTTGCTGAAATGCTAGATTTGTAGGATAATTGCTCTTAGATCAGTAGGATTTAGATTGTAAAGTTTGGAGTTTTGGATCCCCTGTATGAATGGATTAATGTGTTTCACTTCTCTTTTATTATAGCTTAAAGAATCATTAGCAAACAACTTTAGAAAAGCTTAGTTAAGCTAGATAAAAAAAGTAACAGATGTGTAATCTGTTTTGAGGTCTATTTGCATTTAGTTTTGTAAAGTTACATGTTTAACCCTTTACTTTGCATCTCTTCATTACAGTCACGGTCCAAGACTGTTAAGTTGGTTAGGTAGTTAGTCCTTCAGTTAAAACTTTCTTGCGTTAGTAGTCCTTATTAGTTTAGGTCTTTTAGTCTCGTTAAGTAGCTGGGCTTGAGGTTTTCTTATTGGGCTATTTGTTTGTAGTTGTTACTGTTGTTTTAGTCATTGTAATTTTGTTATTAAAAATCAGTTTTAATTTTGGATACAATTGGTTTTTACTTTTTATTATATGTTACTTTTACAAAATTTGTATTAGACTTGTTAAGATTGATATTGTTTTGTTAATTTTACTTTGTGCATTTAATTGTAGTACTTGCAACATGTTTTTAGATTAGTACGTATTACATATTAGATATTATTTTTACCCTTTTTACTTGCTATTTGTCAATTAGACATAGATTACCAATCAAACTTTTACAACCAAAAACAATTAAGTCAAACTTGTAAACTTGTTGATCAATTCGATTAGATTCCGAGACGAAACGATGAATTAAAAAATGAGAATTATTAAATGGCGCCGCTGCCGGTTCTTGTCGTGAAGATTAACGGTTTCGAGTGAGACGATTGGATTTTGGGATCCGTTCACTTTGTGAACGTTATTTTTACGTATTATAAATCAAAAACATAAAAAAAATCAAAAAGATAAAAATACAAAAAAAATAAAAAATCTCAAAATCAATTCTTTTCCTAAAGAATTGAACCAAAAAAAAGTAATCTTTTTCCTAAAAGATCACACCCAAAAATATATATTATATCGGTTTTCATCGTTTTTACGTACATATAGTATTTTTCTTAAAAACTAAATAAATACAAAAATATTTTTGATATATTATTATATGTAAATAAGTATACGTAGATACGAACAACCAAGTTACCTATTTCCATAAGTATTGTCGAGGCAATACACCGTGTTAGGGGGTGTTCCGGTCCTTGACACGTGTATCGATCAAATTTAATAAAGCAAGAATAGATAAATACTTCCAATAGGCAATAATTCGAAGAATACAAACTACAAAGTGAATAGAAATGCGATGTGCTATAAAATGCCATCTAAGGTTCAATAGGTACTTAAGTGATTCGCGCCACCTAAACCCCCATTCACTAGTGCGTATTCTAAGAAGGTTGGTGGTCTTGCACCCAAGTAGTAATTACATATATTATATTTTCTTGTGGATATTAATTATTGCACCTCGAGGGAGATAATCTTTTCTCCTTCAAAAGTCGACCGAGAGCTTATCTCTCACTCCTCGAGTTTATTTACACGTGTACTCGCACACATGTAAACATACCACCTTTGGTGTATTACTTCCTTCCCCGAGGAAGCTTTTAGACGTCATTTCACTTGTATATACATTCGAACATTTTGACACACATGGATAATCGTCCTATTTTGGAGATATTACAAGACGAGCAATATCGAGCTATGTATGGGCCTTGTGCGACTTGTGGAGGACTGCATGGTGAAAATAATTGTCATCTATACGCGAGCGATTATGATCAAGGGTTTAATAAGGATTTTCAAAGTCAAGAATTTTTAAATCAAGACGATTTCCAAAATGAAGAGAATTTTCAAAGTCATAATCAAACAACCTTTCAAAATCAAGGCATTTATCATTTCTTGAGTAAAGATGCTTTTAAATTTATTATGCAAGCACTTGAGCAAATGAAAGAGGCAACTGATCCGAACATCTTAGGCTTGCGAACACACGCCTTGCAACTCATGAGACCTGACGATGCTTTACCTGATGATGAGCCTTCTTTGAGAGTAGATGTTGAGGATGATACACTTAGTGATGTTCCTATTATAGACCCTTCCATCTCTCCACCGACTATACTTGAGCCATACACACCTTCAGCACCTATACCTCACATGGGACACACCGACTCTTTAACCATGGGGGACGAGCCTCTTAGCACTAATACAAACACCAATCGGATGAATTAACCTCTTCTAGTGTTTAGAACCTTATCCCAATCCAAAGAGAGCTTGAGGGTGTTTCCAATGAACCATGTGACGAGCTTTGTATTGAGACCTCCTCTCCTCATGATCACATTGAGATTTCATCACATGTTAACTTTCATGCTACTACTAGTGATTTTGGTGACTTTGATCTTGATGAATTGTTTAAAGAAAGGGATAATGAGATTGAGGAAGAGTTTGTGAAAGACTTGCCACAAATGGACGATGATGATTGTGATTCTAGTGACGCATCTTATGTTATATCATCCAATGATTTGTCTTGTCAAGATAACATTCCTAATTTGGATGAAGAGTTTGCTCCTATAGGAAATGTGGATCCTTCTCCTCTCCCACCTTATAATTCTTGTGATGCAACCTTTGATGATCCTTATGATAGTGATGAGTCCTTCACATCTGATGATGAATCCATGTCCTCTATGACTCCTTCACCTATTCCTCCAAGTGATTTTGTGATTCATTCCAATCCTCTTTTTGAAACATCATTTGATAACCCACTTTTCCATCATGATGAAGAAACCAATGAGAATTTTAGTGATGATGAACCTTCTCTTTGTGATACACCAATATATGATGATTATAGTGATGATGAGTTTTCCACTTGTGAATCTCCATTTTTTGATGATCATACTTCCTTGAGTTTTAAGGAGTCACCAATCTTCGATAAACCAATCTATGATTACTATAATGATGAGGAGGGGTCTATCATTGATGAGAATGAGGAGGTTCTAAAGATTGAAAGATTGCTTAGTGAAGATGAATTGATAGATAAAAAAATTGAATATTATCTTAAGAGAGATGATATTGTGGTTGATACATCTTTTTCTAATTGGGAAGAGGATATTCGTCTTATTGAGAACATGCTTTTTGGCACCCTAGAGCCTACACCTCCTTCACAAGACACTATAATCTTGATCCTCCTTTTTCTATGCCTTCTATGGAAGATTACCCATCTTTTGATGACGATGAAGAGCCTAACATGGATATACTTGTTATGAATGTTTTGATACCTACACCTTCATTGTCTCATGATGCTTTGATAACTAAGGGGGAACCTTATATGGTGGATACGAGTTCATCTTCTTATTTTCCCATGAAGGGAAAGGTTTTTGATCCTAGGATACGTATATTTGAGACACCTTGGTTTTCATCCACTCCACTTAAGAGTGTGCTTTCGATTGATATGGGCTTCTCGTATGAGCTTACTTTGTTGATGCTTCCTACTTTAGAGTTGTTCACGTATAGAGATAGGAACTATGTATTTGATCCTGGAGTGCTTCTTATTTGAGAGATTTCATATGTTGGACAAACTTGAGACACGTTGGACCGTTCCATTTATCAAGACGGATATTGTAAATCTTATAGTAAATGGCAACATGCTAAGTTTGAGTGTATCATGTGAGACGAGCTTCAAAGTGGATATCATTTATTCTCCATGATGGTTTCTCCAAGGACAACTTAATTCAGGGCCGAGTCGAGCTAGCGACTTAGGGTTAAAAAAAACTCAAGCATGTATAACTAGGTTAGAAAACGTAGAGTAGATCTAAATAGGTTAGGTTTAATTAAAAGGATGTTATAGTAGAGTTGAAGTGGAGGGGTGCCTTTCTTCATCTTTTTGTGTTTGCTTCAAGGGTTGCTCTCTCTCATTTCATTCTTGGAGCTTATGGAGGAGGACCGTGTATCCAGTTCACTTCGATTAGTTTTTTCTATTGTGATTTTTCATAGACACCTTGTGCTTTAAAAATGAATTCCCTTTAGTTTCCTCTTTCTTAGCTTGGGTTAAGCAAAGTTATCAATGTCATAAGTGTAGGGGAGTTCACTCCAATACTCTTAAACATTAAGGACAATGTTTATCTTAAGTGTAGGGGAGACTTCTATCGAAGTGATCTTACCTGGACCATTGCCTTAACTTCATGATAACACGGAAATTATTTTTTCAAACATTTTTCAAATTTTTGATCCACTTTGGCCACCAAAAGTATGCATTCATAATTTTTGCATCAATCATTTTTCATTTGCATAACACTTTTACATTGTATATATTTCTTCTTTTGTTCTTTATGAAAAACTGAAAAAGAAAGAAAAAATATAATAAGAATATGGTTTAACAAATTTAGACTTCTTTGACATATTAGGCCGCCATGGATATTTTGACTCAACCCGAGTTTGCTTATCCAAGCTCTAGCTAGTATCCTTAACCATGTAGTCCTTCATTGGTCTATTAGGCTAAGCATCCACCAATCTCATTATTTGAGATTTTAATTTTGTGGAGAATGGGAAATGATAGAGTTGAAGCAAGTATAAAAGGGATAGATAAACTTCATGACAATTACTTGTGGCTAAACCCTTCTTTCTTTACCTCTATTTTCTTCACATGTATATATGTTAATAAATAATCAAGAACGGTTTTAATCGGTTTCTAATCTCTTATGCATTTTTGTCTAATCATTCATGGTTGATATAAGTACGTCTTAAGATTCTAAGTTAGAACGTTTTATGTGTACTATACTTATGTCATGCTTAATACTTAGCGGGTGTTTTTCCTTTTATTCTTTTCAACTTTCTTTGTGAGGAATATAGAAAAATAAGAGCGGCTTTTAAAAAAAATGAGTGGCTAGAAAAAAAAAAATTATACAAGACTCCCAAGAGGGGCAGTGAAGTGTTAATTATAGTAACTATTAGTTTCCAATATTACTTTGACGGGTTGCGGGGATTTAATAGTTGCTCCAATCCAATATTACCTTGACGGGTTGTGGGATTGAAGATCCAAAGTCTCAAAAAGATGTAGGATGTAAATTATTGCGTGAGTTTTATTTTTCTTTCTTTAGCGAGTGTGTAGCTACTTATTAATGCATGACATGAGGATTTTACTCATAAGGCGAATGACTTATTACTCTTGAAACGGACTTATATTAATTGTGAGCGGTTTTTCATGTAATGATGAGAGGATTACTTAGGATTAAAACCGTGCTTCCTTATTTTTGGATTTTACATTTCTTATATTTCACGCTTCAAATAATGACAAATTTGCCTTTAAGCAATTTGCTCAAATAATAACCGGTTCCACATTTAATTGTCATGAATAAGTTGATGCACTTTTTACTTGTGAATACAATGATCCCATTTTTAAGCTTGGTATGGGGAAAGTGAAACTTGAGGGTGATAAGTGTTCATGGTACCAAAAGCCCTAATCCAAGTCATTGATTTCTTTATGAGTTATTTCTATCAAACCCATTTATGAAAAATTCAAAAATATATTAATAAAATTGTTTTCCTTGCATTGCAATGTAAATTTTCAAAACCATTCATCATGTAGTATAGTTTAGTTTATTAAATCATAAAATGGCCAAGGTTGATTAATTAAGAGAAAAATGCATTCTAGAGCTTTGAAATGCTGCATTGCATGAGGTCATGGCAATGGTCAAGTGGAGGGGAGTTGATAAGTGTGAAAACACTCATCAATAATGATCCATAAATCACTCAAAACACAGTCAAATACATTATATTTAACTAAAAATTATCAGATTACGTGGGTATTTGTGTGTTTTCAGGTAAACAAGATACATTTTGAAGCAAACACGCGTTTTCAAGGGATTTTTATGATAAAAGATGAAGAAAAGGACGAAAGAGCTTTCGAGGACCTTACTTGCTATTTTTTACCAAGATGGAGGGCTTAAGTTGCAATTTCTATATAAACAAAGGATGAAAAGAATTTGCTTAAAAGTTTTTAAACACATTTTAAAAGAAAGAAGAAAATGAAGGACCAAAAAGAAAACTAGGAAGAAAGTTTAGTTAACTTAGTCAATTGACCAAGTCACAGTCAACACTTATACATGACTTTCTCCTTCATCTTCTCAACGAAGAGAGAGAAATAGAAAATAAACATAAATAGCCGACTTCATCTCTTTCTACCACCAAGACCTGCAAGCCGATTTCAATGTAGATCCAAGGAGTTTCAGGCAAAGCTTATAACTACAAAAATCATCCTTATCATCTTCTCTTCAAGATGATATGATTTAATTAGATCAAATATGAAGAATGAAGAAACGCCCAAATCGGATCAAAGATGAAGAACGAGCTAAACCTCGTATTTAACACGTGGCATCAAGAGATTGGGCAAGACGCGTCATCAGCACCTCACCTCCACTCTTCAGACGGCTATAAATAGAGATCAAGACCTTTATTTTCGATGGTTAGCTTAGGAGTAGTAGCTCTCTCACATAGTTTGTTAGTTAGGTTTAGATAGTTAGTATTTCTCTTAAAAGCTTATGATTTTCTGTTAATCTTTCAGTTAGAAGTTTGTTAGAATCTGTTAATTAGTTGAGATTTGTAGCCGAATATCATTTACTCCATTAATGAATCTTTGAGCTTTCTTAACTCTTCCATTTCTCTATTGTTTTACTGCTTAATTGTAGGAATTTAAAATGATGATATGATTTTAAGTTTTGTAACTGTTTGATGTAATTGTTATGAATTCGAGCATAAGTCTTACTTTCCGCCATTGATAGATTTCATAAGATCAGTTAAGTGTTTGGTTACATCCATTAATGAATTCGTTTTCAGTCAGTTAGCATTCAGTTCTTGGTACGGTTAATTCATTTACTGGAACTCAGTTTAAGCTCATTTTGAGCAGTTTGATTGCAATTCCAGTATTCAAGCTCATAGGTCTTAATGAGCTTATGAGTAATCTTTCTTTAAAAGTTCAGAAAGCTTGTTTGTTGTTTCAGATCAGTTGTGGTTCAGAAGTTAGTTTGTTAGACTAGTCTATATAGTCTATAAAAGTTCTTTTCATAATTTTCTGTTAGAAATCAGTTAGATAGATAAATAATTAGCTGTAAATCACGTAAGTTAGATTTTCGCCAAGTTTCGTCTTAGTAGTAGCTTATTAATGCGTTATTGAGGTTATCAGAAGTACGTCGTTCCTAGTTATCGTATACAGGTGATCTCAATCCAATTCAGAAGATTGCAGTTCAACGAGCAGATCTGCTGGATAATTCAAGTCAATCAGATTGTTAATAAGTAACTAAAGTTGATTTCAGTAGTTGAAGGATTCGAGTACTAGTTCAGATGATGCAAGTTAGCTGCTAGATCAGATCAGTAGCCATAGTGCAGGTGTGTTCGGGTTTTAAGCGAGCTCAGCGCTCCGCTTCTCCCACAACGGAGGCCTTGATATATCTTGGTTAAGCACGATTTTACTTTTCTGCATTTTTCTTAGAGTAAATTAGTTTGATGCTTAGGTGTAGTGTAATTTTGTTTAAACTTGTTTGAATTGACTTGTGCTTAGTTTAATGTAATTTGTTTTAGCATTTTGAATGGTTACTTATGTTTGAGTTGTCATAAAATTTCATCCTGCTTTAATATTTAGTGTTTGGATTAGTAGTGATATAGGTGCATTTTATTGATTTCAGTAATGTACTGAGTGAAATAGTTCAAAGACTAGTTAATGAGTTTAGAGTCCATTTAGTCTCAATATAAAGTCAGCAAGTTTGTGCTAGTATTCAAGTCAACGAGGGTAGGATTTTGCCTTTGCTTTCTAGTTAATATCAGTAATGTTAGCAGTTTAATAGGTCCATATCTGGTGGATTTAAGATAGCGTAATAACTTGAATTTGGTTCTTTTACTAATTAGATATCTTTGTTTAGGATTTTACATCCCATGGTTTGCATAGGTAGTTTGAAGGTTGATTAAAGGTACTTTGTAGTATTCATTTAGCAGCCTTTTTGTGAGCAAATTCCAACTTTAAAAGTAAATTAGCTTAGTTAATCAAACAAATGACTGTAAGAATGAGTATGGGCCATTTTTAGTTGTTGAAATGCTAGATTTGTAGGATAATTGCTCTTAGATCAGTAGGATTTAGATTGTAAAGTTTGGATTTTTGGATCCCCTGTATGAATGGATTAATGTGTTCCACTTCTCTTTTATTATAGCTTAAAGAATCATTAGCAAACAACTTTAGAAAAGCTTAGTTAAGCTAGATAAAAAAAAGTAACAGATGGGTAATCTGTTTTGAAGTCTATTTGCATTTAGTTTTGTAAAGTTACATGTTTAACCCTTTACTTTGCATCTCTTCATTACAGTCACGGTCCAAGACTGTTAAGTTGGTTAGCTAGTTAGTCCTTCAGTTAAAACTTTCTTGCGTTAGTAGTCCTTATTAGTTTAGGTCTTTTAGTCTCGTTAAGTAGCTGGGCTTGAGGTTTTCTTATTGGGCTATTTGTTTGTAGTTGTTACTGTTGTTTTAGTCATTGTAATTTCGTTATTAAAAATCAGTTATTTTGGATAAATTTGGTTTTTACTTTTTTTTATATGTTACTTTCAAAAAATTTGTATTAGACTTGTTAAGATTGATATTGTTTTGTTAATTTTACTTTGTGCATTTAATTGTA
This sequence comes from Glebionis coronaria, assembly GCA_025667525.1. Taxonomy (NCBI): domain Eukaryota; kingdom Viridiplantae; phylum Streptophyta; class Magnoliopsida; order Asterales; family Asteraceae; genus Glebionis; species Glebionis coronaria. The sequence goes on along the minus strand of CM046877.1, from coordinate 267,743,201 downwards.
GTACTTGCAACATGTTTTTAGATTAGTACGTAGTACATATTTAGATATTATTTTTACCCTTTTTACTTGCTATTTGCCAATTAGACATAGATTACCAATCAAACTTTTACAACCAAAAAAAATTAAGTCAAACTTGTAAACTTGTTGATCAATTCGATTAGATTCAGAGACGAAACGCTGAACTAAAAAATGAGAATTATTAAATTTTTTGAGCAGAAATGAGATAAGATTCCACGAGGCTATTATCAGGCTGTCACGGACTCAGAAAAAGTATGACGCTATCTAAGTCATTGTCAACCATTTAACCAGCCTACACATTCTGTTATCAGGAAGGATTTCGCAGTAACAAATCTGCAGGAAATTCAGCATTTAAACCATACAATTTCACGGTACCCCGTCGACAATCACGTCAGATGGAAATTCACGTTCGCGAATCACGCTCACGTTCATGTTCACATTTACGTTCACCTTCGCGGTTACATCTCACGTTCACATGATGATGTTGCTTCAGTCCATATTTTATGCTATCGTATGATTTCAGTTCACGTTCGCGTTTGTGACATTGTCACGTTCAAGTTCATGTTCCATTTCACGATACACGTTTCACAGTTTGTTATGGAATACGGTTACACGAACCTTGAGAAACCAGACTCAAGTTTAACATAGCTTTTCCATAACCAGGAAGACTTTTCACGTCTCAGGCCGTATCGTTTGGCATTCCCTCCTCAGTTAGCTGACGTTTATGATATGTTCTAGTATCATGTTCTTAGTAGGTTTCACGTATCACATTCAAGATATACTTCATACACAGCGTTCCTCATGTAATCGCGAACCACGTTCACAATTGCTCATGTAGAACGTTCACAATGGTTCCCGTAGTTTGTCTCATTATGTTTTCAGCAGCTTTGCTCAAAGATATAAAAGTCAGTGTTTCATGTCATTTTTACGTATCGTTTCATGTATCCTACGTGTTATATTTTATTCATTCAACAGATTCAGGATATCTATCTCAGGTATGGAACCAGAAATTATTCAGCATCGCCAGGACAGGGTTATCAGGAACAAGATTTTTATTTTTATTTATTTTTCTTTGTATTTAGATCTTTGAAGGAACCGTTTCGATCGGGAAGCCACTCGGAGCGGAGAAGTCCATCCGGACCTCTTATCCTTTTCCTTAAATAGATTCAGTTAAGTTCTTTCAGTCATGTTACGTTCCATGTCCTCTTCAGCCATGTCACGTTACATGTCCACTTCAGTCATGTCATGTTTATACCTTTCAGCAGCATTATGTCTTAATTCGAGTATGAATTATCTTTTAGCTTATATGTCCTTTTGGCTTTCTTATTCTTTCAGCCTATGTGTCTTTCCCAGCTTTTATAACTTCATCAGCTTATTACCTTTAATTTGAGAACAAATTTCTCCTTTTTAGAGGGGAAGAATTGTAAAACCACAACATTATCGCATCCTTAATTCGAGGACGAATTATTCTTTTAGAGGGGAAGAACTGTAAAACCCGTTTTAAAATCCTCGAATATTAACTACGCGTAGACTCAGCTTTAACTTTAATTAAACATTAACAGTAAATACGCAGTCTCAATTAATTTAAATACGCATGTATTATTTATTATACAGAAAATAATTAAACGTAACAGTAATTACGCAGTCTTAGTTTTATTTAAATATTACAAATAAATAATTATTTAGAAAATAATTATTAAGTTTCAGAAAATACGTATGTATTATTTATTATACAGAAAAGAATATTTCGTTTCAGAAAAATTAAAACACGAGAAATATACATACGTTTCAGAACGAGAATTTAAATACGAGCTTTTCGTAAATAATTAAAACACGAATTAAAATCAGAAAATGGGTACTTGTGCTTTTGGGCCGACTATTATAGAAACAAAAGAGAAGGAAGTTAGGCCTTGAGCCCAGTACATGTCTAAATAAAATAAAAAGAGGGGTTACCCCATACCTTTTCTTCACAAACGGTAAACAAAAAAAGGGGATCGAGGGTTTGTTATGGGAGGCCGACGGCTGAGAATAAACACCAAAGAAGAAAATGAATTTCGATCTTCAATTATTTAGTTTATGTATTTAACACCTCATCCTTAATAACAACTACTGGTAATCCTTTCATCCTTGTCCTTCTTTTGATCACGAATTGATATGAGCAAAATCTCATATCAATAAGTCAACAAATCATCCTAAAATACATAGAAAATACCTAACTTTTGTGCTATAAAGCAGTATTATGTGGTATGTTTTGTGTTTTTGCTTAAATAGGTAACAAGGATACAATTTCAAGCAAACAAGTGTAAATCAAGCTCATTTATGATGAAAAGACAAGAGAAGGATCAAAGATGACAAGCCATTTGAAGAAAAGGAACTATCTTCACAATGTTCAAAAGTTGAGGGACTTAAATGCAATTTTGGAAAAAGTCAAGATTAAAGTCAAACTTGGTCAACCTTCAAGTCAACCAAGTCAAGGGACTTAAATGATCAAGAATGCAAGTCAAAGGACTTAATTTGTCAAAAGAATGAAGAAAGGAGCTCAAATGATAAATATGCTAAAAGAGAGGGACTGAAAATGACAAAGTTACACAAACTTTGGTCTTAATCCGTGTAAACACCATTTCCACCTATCAAAATGCAAGAAAGATGGGTTTCAGATTGCCAAGTATGCTGACAGCTGGCCACTAAGCCGCTTTTCATTTATTAAGCAAATCAGTACAATGATACCCACTATCTTATTTTTCACCCAATCAAACGTTGCCACTCCATAATCTATTTATCCAAATATGGATAACGATCCGTGTGCTAAGTTTACAACCAATAAGACCACGCCACGTGTCATCTTCAACAATCAACGAACCTAGAATCAAATTTGAGCTACACTGAATATCAAGAGGAACTTTCTACATGAAAAAGACTCCAAATTGGAAGACGAATCCAATCCTGCAAATCAATTACACTGAAATTGTATGAATCAGAAAACCCCTTTTGTGTTCTTGGAGACGAATTTGCAAGTCACCAGTTCATGCCACCTGCCACTCTCTCATTGGCCAAGACACGTCATAATCCCCAACAACTTCTAGTTTTCAGCTCTATAAATAGGAGATAAGACCCTCATTTGTAAGTAGTAGTTAAAGTGTGAAAACATACACTTTTAGTTTCTCTCTCAGTTCTAGTTCAATTTTTCAGTTAGTTAGCAGCTCTTATGTGTTTGACACACACTTAAGAGCTTGTTAGTTAATCACTTAGACTTTGTAACAAACTTTCCTTCCCAAATAAATAAAACAAAAAAATATTCAGTTCATTCCTTTATCTCATTTCACTTAATTCTTCATTCCTATTGATGTATTATGTTTCTATTGATCTCATTTGATCAATGGAGTTTGTATTGTTATTTGGAAAGCTTATCAAGTGTTACTAGCCAGTTCAGTTCAATTCCAAATCTGTTGTAGCAGTTTGATGCAGAATGAGTTGATTAGACCAGAAATAGCTTTTGGAGGTGATAAGGTTGTTGATTTTAGTTGAATTGGGTTGAAGGAAGTCTGTTATAGAGAGCTCAACGCTCCTCTACTCCACCAGGGGAGGCTTTTTGCTAAAAGGTCTCAAATCCTATTTTTGGTTCCACTTAATCAGTTTTGCATGCTAAATTATTAGTTAGCCATTAACTGTTGAACTGATCATGTGTTAGCTGAATTCTAGTGTTATTGTGTTGGTTTGATAAGTGTTTCGTGATCTTACAGCTTAAATTTTAGTTACTTGATTTCAGTTAAGCATTTTCATCAGCTTTTTAGTCATAAGTTTCATCTTGAATTTTAGTCTGTTTACCTGTGTGATTTCAGCTTAAACATACTTCATTTGGTCATTCAAACATGTCTTGATAAGAGTCAAAACTTGTTTTACACTTGTGATCAAATTTCATTTGTAAAAGTCTTTAACAGTTCCATAAAGTGGTGTTAGGTTTTGATTAGTTTTGGTATCCAAGTCTGTTAAATCAGTTGCATTTTGTTCATTTACATTTGGTAACATAGAGTAAACATTTTAGTTTAGTTTTGTGGTCATTAGTTCAGTCAAAAAGTCAATTGGCATAAAAAAGATATGGGTCAAGTGTCTTAGTCAGTTTAATCAGAAAACTTGTTCAATTCAACCCAATAGCATTACTTCATTTCTTGATCATTTTGCTTAAAACTAGTTTCTACTTGTAGTTCAACATCCAAGGTATCAGTATGCATAAGGAAACTATACAGTATCCATTTAAGAGTGTGATATCAGCTTTTTGATAAGCCATAGAGCAAATTCAAGTTTCTGTAATCTAGCCTTAACTGTTTTCATAGATCTCAATTTCCACTTCATAAATCTGCCATTTTTCTTTCACAAAACATTTTGCCAACATGTCATCAGTGGATTTTATCAATTTCATCTTTTTGAAATTTTTGGTCAACGCTTGGTCAAATAAGCTCATTTCAGCTTAATTTCGGATTCTAGCTTAACCAGTGAACCATTTTTCATTTGGAAAGACATTCCGGTTTTCTTGTTAGCTTATTGATCAGTTTGTTCATTAAAATCAAGTTGTGGAAGTCTCATTTTCATTTTAGCTTAAACCTGGCTTATTAGAATAAGCTACTTTGAGTTTTACTAGCTTTTAAGCTGATTCCTTGCACAAGTCTAGTTAATTTTCCATTTTAAGCACTTTGAAACAAACTAGAGCTGATTTGGTCTAGAAATAAGCTTATACCAGCTTATTAGAAGTGTGTAGCCCGTTTTTGCTAATAATTCCCATTTATTTGCAATTTAGTCCCTCTTATTTGTAACTGTTTTCATTTGGTGCTAAACTTGCAAGTTTTTAGGGTTTTCAAGTATACAGTCCTTGAAGTTTCAATTTTTGGTAGTTAGGTAGTTTTAGAAAGTTGTTGGAGTTGTTACTATTTGGTTAAAATTTACACTTTTGGTCCTTTTAGTTTATGAAATTTACATTTTAGCCCTTGTACTTTCATTTAGCCTACATTTCAAGCACTTTTACTTTTATGCATTTAAATTTTGAATTTTGGTGAATAGTAACTGGTATTTGCAAAGTGTTTTATGGATACGTAGCCTACTATTTTCAACTTTTTACTTGTTGATTGAATTAGACATAGATTTCCAAATACCCTTAACAACCAAGAACAATTAAAGACTTGATATTTTTAGGACTTTCAATTTGTCAAGAACCGAGAATTAACGAACTTCAAAATAATTAATTTCAAATGGCGCCGCTGTCGGTTCATGACATTACGAGAGACTATTGATTGACGGTTTCGATTGGCTTTTGGGTTCAGTTCACCTCGTGAACGTTATTTTTACGTATCATAAATAAAAAACATAAAAAAATCAAAAATATAAAAATATAAAAAAAACTAATAAATAACAAAATCAATTCTTTTCCTAAAGAGTTGACCAAAAAAATAAAAAAACTCAAAAAGCAATCTTTTTCCTAAGAGATTGCAACCAAATATATATATTATTGGATTTCATCGATTTTTACGTACATATAGTATTTCCTTTAAAAACCCAATAAATATAAAAATATTTTCTCTATATTATTATATGTAGATACGTATACGAACACTCAATACACATACTTCCATAAGTATTGCTTTTGCAATACACCGTGTTCGGGAGCGTTCCAGTCCTTGACACGTGTATCGATCAAAATTAATTAAGCAAGAATAGATAAATACTTCCAATAGGCAAGAATTCAAAGAATACAAACTACAAAGTGAATAGAAAGGCGACGTGCTATAAAATTCCGTCTAAGGGTTAATAGGTACTTAAGTGCTTCGCGCCACCTAACCCCCCGTTCACTGGTGCGTATTCTAAGAAGGAAAGCTTGATTGTGGGTCTTGCACCCAAGTAGTACTTACGTATATTATACTTTCTTGTGGATATTTCATATTGAATCTCGAAGAGGATAATCCCTTCTTCTTCAAAGTCGAACGAGAGCTTCTCTCTCACTCCTTGATTTGAGTTGCATGCTCACCCGCGGGCGTGCACAAATACCATTTGGTGTACAACACCTTCCTCCGAAAAGGAAGAAAAAGAGAAAGAGTAAAAACAACACCGTCCATCAATCCGATCCCGAGAATCGTGCTTTGATCATTACACAAGAAGCCATGGCCGCTGTTGACAATCGACCTTTGATGGAGCACTTATAATCCAATGTGCAAGGATATGCTGATGCTATTGTGATACCCGAGATTCCCGCAAATACCTTTGAGCTTAAGACATCTATGATTAGCTTGGTTTCAAACACACCATTCTTGGGGAGACCTAGTGATAATCCACACGATCATATTAAGAAGTTTATATCTCTTTACAACACCATTAAGTACAATGGAGTTCCCCATGATGCCATTAAGTTAATCTTGATCCAATTTTCACTAGAGGGAAATGCCAGGTATTGGCGTGATACACAACCACCTAAGAGCATTACTACATGGGATGACTTTGCTAAGAAGTTTTTGAACAAGTTCTTTCCCCCATCTAAGACCACGGCTTTGAGAAACCTAATTATTGGATTTCAAAAAAAACATAGCCAAACCTTTAGTGATGCATGGTAGGAGTTCAAGGAGTTATTGAGAAAATGCCCTAATCATGGATTCAATGAGGTTCACCAAATCAACACTTTCTATAATGGATTAAGACCGCATCATCAAGATTCCCTAAACTCCTCCGCGGTGGGAATATTCTTTCTAAATCCATTCAAGAAGCATGGGACATTATTGAGACCAAATCAATGGTGCAAACTAACACACAATTTGATGAGAGAGCCCATGTGGTGCAAGAGAGTGTTACTCCACAAATGGAAAAGATGATCTCTCAAAAGCTTGATACTATGACCCACACACTCATGAAATTTTGTGAACTCTCATTGAACAAGAATTCCAACAATGATGTGAATGGTATTGCTATTTCATGTGAGACTTGTGCAGGTCCTCATTCTTACCAACAATGTGATAAGGTGCAAGGTTATCAAGTTGAGTGTTATGCTTACCAAGATTAACATAGAGATCATTTCAAACCTAATATCAATCAAAACAATCTCTCTTACGAATCATAAAACTACCTTGCTCCACCCGGCTTTCCACCCCAACCACCCACCCAAACTCAAAACAATCCTCCTCAATTATTACAAAGAAATCAAGGGCATAGGCCAAGTTACCAAGGACAAAACAACTTTAGAGCACCTAATACCTTTCACAATCAAGGAAATAACTTTCAAGGCAACAACCAAGGGTTTTACAATCAACCTCCACCTTTCCAACCATAAGGTTTTCAAGGGAATGTGCCGCATGATTTTAACACCATTGAGCTTCTTCATAAAATGAATCAAGAGAATGAAAGGAGGTTCTAAGCTGTGACAACCCAAAACCGAGGTCATTGCTTAATCTTATTTTACGATTATTTTTGAAATTTTTGGATGAGTTTGAACTATATTTATTTTTGGGGGTTTAAGTTTAAACCGATGTTGGAAGGTCTATATTTAATATTTATTAAGTATAAGGAGTATTAGCAAGCGTGATGTCGATGAATGCCAAATATTTTACGTCTTATTGTCGGTTGTTCGATTTTTGTCATTTTTGATGTTTTATTTTAAATGACGTGTTAAGTCGAGTCGAGAGTCGATATTATTATATTTGAGGTACGTTTTAAAATTTTAAAAGTATCTTTATGAAACCCGAGCCCCGTAAATATTTTCAAAATTGACTAATAGTTATTTCCCGCTTTTTAGCTAACTATTTTCATTTTGAGCCACAACTATTGCCAAATTGCAACCAAGGTCCCTCATGCACTATATATAAGCCTAAATTAACACACACCACCTCATTTCTTCCACTAAAATTTTTTCTCATCTCTCATTCTCTCTCTCTATAAGCGGTAACATCCACCACCACCCTAAACCCATACAATTTTCAATTTTAACTCAAATTTGAAGATGATCTAAGCTAAAATAATCAAAGACCCACTCTTAGAATTGATCAAGGATCATTTTGGTATAAGAAAATCTTACATGCAAGGCATTTTTATTTTTTGATGTTGGTAGGTAGAAACCATGATCATGCATGATGTTCTTGCCATGATCAATGGTGATTGTTGCAAGAATTTTGTTAAAACTTCATTTTGATTCAAAGGTTTTAAATTTTGATGATGATTTAGATGTTATGGTTCATATATGTTGATGTTAGGGTATAGGAATGATCATTTCTATGGTTGGTTTTGATCAAAAAGGTGATTTTATACAAGTTTTTAATGGTCATTTTATTACAGTAAGTAAACAGTAAAATCCGAATTTTTATGTTTTGAAAATGGCTTAACTTATAGCCTAGGGTTGTAGATAATTTTATTAGCTTCTATTTGATATAAGGTTGAGCTTCTAGCTCCAAACGAGAGTGAAGTTATGATGTTTTGATTGATCATGTACCGGGAGACGAGTATCGACACTACATATAGTTGTTGTCGATATTTGGATCGAATCTCGGGGACTCTAAAGAGAAGTTTTGAAATATTTAACCTACTGATAATGAGGTGTTTACCTTAGAGGTTGAGTTTACTATAAAACCCGAGTGTCGGTTTTGTAAACGGAGTCGTTTAAAGAAGTTAAAACGGTTGTATGAAAAATTAACGTAAATCTGTCCGGATTTTGTAGTTTGAAGATGAGTCGAGTAAAGGACTTTAAAAGTAATTTCATTTGAAAAACTTGTAGGAGGACTTTCTATATATAGTAATTTAGTTCATCGATTCGTTTCATAAACGTTTGACGAGTTTAAAAGGGGTAAATAAGCTAGTACATGTAGTATGTGCCGGCGGACTTTGTTAAAAGTGTAAAATGGTAAAGTAAATGTGTAGTAAAGTATAATGAAGTTATTTATATCGTTTTCTCTCGAGTTTATTGTGACTTTATGAGTTTGAGTTTGATGTTGTTATGTATGATTTATTTCTCGAGTCATTATTAGTGAATGCGCCTTATTTGATAGGTAGCGGTTCTCGTGTTTGAAAGGCATCCATTATCATCGACGATCATCTCGCTAGATCTCTTATACTAAGGTGAGTCTGTAGCCTCGCTTTTTATGCTAGCTACTAAATGTTTTATACCTGCAACACCCCACTTGGATAAGTTGACCGTTACGTGTATTTATGGCGTGTCATCAAAGCATAAGGTAAATGTCCTAAAATATTAACTGACCATAAAGGAAATACCGGAATCAAACATTGGCAATCCAAACATAAGCCCAAAACATGAAAAGTAAATACTGAAGGAAAGGAATAAACAATGTCCAAATAAGCAGAATAATGTAAGTACATAAAGTAAGAAGTCTGGATAGCTTCCATCCAAATGCACATGCTCTCAGAATCCTAAGGGCATCCTGGTTTACCTGTCGTTAGAACATGAAAGGAACTACAGCTGAGCATAACGCCCAGTGAACGGATATAAAGCATGATAAGGAATCACTGAAATGAAGCAGATGATAAAATACTGAAGCTGTAAGACTGATAAGTAAAGTTGCAGCGGAAATCAGTGTATAATCTGTAAAGTCTGATTTATAAATAATAAAGCTGAAGTGATATCTGTTAAATATGAAAACATGTATTTACTGTATTTTAATTGCCAAGAGCTTATATAGGTCATGTGCTGTAACAACTGTTGCATGAATAACTGGAGGGGTGACCTCGTCATGCTGTAGAGGGGTGACCTCTAAATCACTGTAGAGGGGTGACCTCTAAATACTGTGCTAGGTGGAGGGATCAACTCGTGAAGGATGTAGAGCACACACCACATTCACCCTGATAACTTGTAAACTGATAAGCCTAGGATGCATCCATACGCCCTACTAAAAATACTGATAAAATGGCCAAACTGAGCTGAGTGGGACGATGCAGGATATCACTCTCCTGCATGTGAGTCACAACACCGGTGCCTCTAGTGCCATGGTTACGGTACCTCCATAACTAGTACATAAACTGGTCATGTTTGTATATAATGCTCAGGCAATATCTTAGTTATTTAAATAATTTCTGATAATTTATAACATGTACTGGGGAAAAAATTTGGCTGCAGACTGAGAATCCTAATCATGCATAGAAAGGAAGTCCTTACTGAAAGGATGGAAAATCCGTACCTCGTGTCCAGTAATGAAACAAGAATGAAAGCTTGAAAGATCTACTCCGAGTTCACGGTTACTACATAAATAACGAACGCGTAATAAGTTGTCTGATTACTGTTTACTGTTTCTGATTCTTATCTGTTCATAATTTAGTCTATTTTATACTTGTATTACTGTATGCTTTTCTATTTCTGAGTGTTCTTGCTTATTTTACATTTTCTTGTCTTGTTTTACTATTTCATGTATTATCTTGTAATTCCTGATGTTTTCATATGTTTCTGATTAATGTATTTCATATTCTTGTGTTATTATACTTGTAGTATCATAACAAGTAACTTTCTAAAAATAGAAGGTTCCTAAAAATAGAAATAAGCTGATTTAATAAGCATATAATATAAGCTAAGGCTTATTGAACATGTTATAAGTCCAGATTCATTTAACTGGTACTATAGTAAAGTTTATTAAACAAATAACATAACATGTCGTAGTCATATAGTTAATTATTAATTAATAATATAACATGGTTTAACTGATTAAAATTAATAAAGCATGATATTAATAATTATCATAACTTGATAAGCCCCCTTTTAATAAGTCGTGATATAATAAGCTAAATTAATTAAGTTCGTTTTAGTATAAACCAAATTAATAATTAAGCTAATTTAACTAAGCCTCCATTATTTAACCGATTTCAATAGGCCGAATTATATATAATACCATGCAATTAAGCCGTGATTAATTATGCCAATAATTAAATAAGTTAATTTTTTTAATGAGCCCGAAATAAAATATGCCGAATACTAAATAAACCTAAACTTAATAATCCAATATTAAATAGGCTAAAAATAATAAGTCACTATTAGATAAGCCTAACCTTGTTAAGCCAATTTAAATAAACAGGACTAGATGGTGCCTGCTACCCGCTATGCGTTATTAATCATTTTATATAGATGACAATATCTTTCTTTTATTCTAATGAAAAGCAAAGGGACAATTTTCAATTTCTGTGAATAGCAATTGAATATTATTTCATGTTACCTCGACGAACGTGTATAACCACAAAGTTTTTAATTCCTTTTTGTTTGTCCTATCGCATTCATACCTCCACCATGACTTTTATATTTTTTTTTCTTTCCGCGGATACGAATTGCTGCAAGGGACGGACATCCCTTTTTTTAGAAATATGCGGCTCCTAACACCCAACTAGGGTATTGGTTTTATTTTTTTTTAACTTGGTGCAAATGAAAAGAATTAGGAGGTTTTGTTAGTTGATTCTCCAAACGGGCTGGGCTTGGGTTTATGTAACTTGTAGAGTTTATTAATAATATGTAGCCCATTTATTATTTCATGTTTTATTTCTCGTGTATTAAAATTTCTGAAACGAAATAATATTTCTGTTTTGATAATTATTTTTTTGAATAATTAGTCGTAATATTATTTCTGATCTGATAATTATTTTCTGAATAATTAGTTGTAGTAATAATTTATTTAAACTGAGGCTGTATATTTACTGTTAACGTTTAGTTATTCCTGTACAATAAATAATACATACGTAATATTTTCTGAAACTTAATAATTATTTTCTGAATAATTATTTTGTTGTAGTATTTAAATAAACTGAGACTACATATTTACTGTTTACGTTTAATTTAAAGTTAAAGCTGAGACTACGCGTATTTAATATTCGAGGATTTTAAATACGGGTTTTACAATTCTTCCCCTCTAAAAAAAATAATTTCTCCTCGAATTAAGGCTACGACTATACTGGGCTTTACAATTCTTCCCCTCTAAAAAGGAGAAATTCGTCCTCGAATTAAAGATAATAAGCTGATGAAGTTATAAGAACTGAAAGAACACATAAACTGAAAAGACAAATAAGGTAAAGGATAATTTGTCTTCCAATCAAGACATAATGTTGCTGATAGGTTTAAACCTGACATGACGGAAATGATCATGTAACGTGACATGGCTGAAGAGAACATGGAACATGACATGACTGAAAGGGCTTAACTGGATTTATTGAAGGAAAAGTGATGAGAGGTCCGGATGGACTCCTCCCGCTCGAAACGATTCCTTCAAAGGTCTAAACATAATAAAAAAAATCTTGGTCCTGATGACCCTGTCCTGATGATGCTGAATGGTTTCTAGTTTCATACTTAAGATGGATTCTCTGAATCAGATAGAAAGAATAAACTATAGCATGTAGAATACATGGAACGGTACGTACAAATATCTAGAAAATATAATATTCATATCTCTGGGTAAGCTGCTAAACGTATAAATGGACGAACTACGTGAACAATTTTGAACGTACTACGTGAGCAATTATGAACGTGGTTCACGACTATATGAGGAATGATGGGGGAAGAATTGTGCCCGATGATACATGAAACATACTGTGAACGTGATGCTAGGACATATCATGAACATATGCTAACAGAGGAAAGAATGACAAACGATATGGCTTGAGATGTGAAACATCTGCATGGGTATGGAGAAGCTCTGCTAACTTGAGTCTGGTTTCTTAAGCTTTCTGTATTCGTATTCGGTAATAAACCATGAAACATGTATTGAGAAATGGCACACGAACTTGAACGTGAACAATGTTACGAACGCTAACGTGAGCTTAAATCATGAGATAGCACAAAGCATGAACTGAAACAGCATCATACTGCGAATGAGACTTAAATGTGAAAGTGAAAATAAACGTGAATGTAAATGTGAACGTACACGTGATTGTGAATATGAATGTGAGCGTGATTCGCGAACGCTAATTTCAATCTGACAAGATTGTTGATGGAATACTTTGGAATTATACGACCTATTGCTGAATTTCCTGTAGCATGTCGGTGTCCTATCTTGAACCTGAGGTATGTCAGGCATCCAGATATGAACATAGTTGCATCAAATATGTTATACTGCTTCTATCAAAATTATGCCTGGGATTACGGTACCTTCTGGTGGAATCTGAGTGATTAGTCATGAAAGAATTTTGAGTCTGGGTAAAATAGATCTCTCGTAGCGTAGGATCTTATGGAATACAAAATTTTAGTGTAGGTCATCTCCTTTATGCGAAAGCTTAGCCATAGAAAGCTAATCATGAGAACTTTCAGCAATTTCTGCGGTAGTAGCCAACTGAATTCTAGAAATTTTGTACTTCGTTCACCGGCGTCGGTCGTGACCATCTGGTGATGGCCTTCACCTTCGCAGGATTGTCTGAAATTCCTTTCTGCTGAAATAGTGTGGTCCAGAAATGCCACCTTGTTCTATTGGGATTCATATCTAGAAAGTTGCGTATATAATTTTTCTCCTATCAGAGAATCTATACAACTGTGAGAAGATGATTATCTTGTACCTCTCTAGAATTTAGAAGATCAAAATATTATCCAAGTACATACTGACGATTTTGTCGGCGAAGTCATAAAAATATTTATTCATAAATTTCATACTATAGCTGGAGCATTAGGGAGCTCAGAAGTATAATTCAAAAAAAAATTTAGAGTGACTATAATATGTCTCTCTCACCACTGATGGTGACATGATCATGAATTGTTCAGGAAAATATATAAGAAGTCATAGCAGATCAGATAAACCTTCTATTCGTGGAATGAACATAGATTAAAAATGATGATCTTGTCAAAATATCGATGGTCGATACATGATCTCATGTTACCGACCTTCTTCCTGATAGACAGAAACGGTACACCTCATGGTGGTGCGCCAGGGCGAATAAAGTCTCGTGCCGGTAATTCTTGCAGCATATGCTGCAACTCTTTTAACTTAGCTGAAGTCCTACCATAAAGAGTTTTGGAACAGTTTCTATTCTTGAGACAAGCTTGATGTTAAATTCTGCCTTGTGGTTAGGAAGGAATTTCTGGAAAACTTTCTGAAATTATATCTGAGAACGCTGGGATAATCTGCTGATCGTGAATTTTAAGGAATCTCAGAAGTGAACTTATAATTGGTAGCTACATGTCTTCGTATCCATGGACTGCTAAGTCACGCGCTTGTAATGCAGAAACAATTTGTACTGATTTTTCTGGTAGAAATATAATGAATATATTTGAGATTTAGTAAGACGGATCTGGTCGTTAACTGAAAGGAGAAATTTAATAAATATGGGTGATACTATGGAGTTTTTCTGGCTAGGAGGTAGGTAATACCTGATTTAGATAAAGCTGACATATGAATAGGCGAAGCAAACGTGGCAATTTTTCACTGAATGCGTTCGTCTATAACCTCTCGGAATGAATACTGCGTGTTTAACCTGAGTAATACTCTAGTGGTGGTGACTGAAAATGATCTGATTCATGCGCGGCATAATAGAACAGTATACCCCTTTCTGAAGGGTACCCTGAATTACTGAGGGCCTGGTTTAGGAACATACTGGAGTTATGAGTTCTGGCTCGTATTTTGAGAAAATATTCGTACAACGTGTACCACGACTGGTGTCCTGATATGTGTCTTGCGAAATGATACATGAGACTTATGTCCTGACTGATGTCTTGACATGTGTTTTAATGGATGAATTTGGACAAGGCTGAAAAATTTTGGTAACTACTAGGATTGGCGGACCGGTTAGACTGCTGACCTTTGTATTTCTGGTCACGTCCGTTCCGGAGTTCCGATGGTTACTGACTGATTAATTATAAGCACGGTGGTTGTCACTACTGCTTTGTCTGTCAATTTATGACGGTCATTATCATGACCGTGATTCATGTAACTATTCTGCTGAGTGGCTGGCTGAGTTCCGGTTCCCACTCTTCTGAATGAACGGTTAGCTGAGTGAAATGTGACATCTTACTGAGAAGGTAAAAGTATGGAATGGAATGGTAGTGTCTGATGGTTGAAATTTATTCTTGTTAGAAATTTCAAATTTATAGTTTTCGTCCTTGTTCTTCAGAGTCTTCATAGTATGAACGACATCAGCATCTTGAGAGATCTCCAAAGTATCAGCAGCATTAGCATTTGTGAGGTCTTCAAAGTGTTAGCAGTATCAGCATCTGGTAAAATATCGACAAGTGGAAATGCCTGAGATGATTGAGGGTCGATTAGCAATATCCATGGAGTAGGGTACCTGGTGTACACCTGGACTACTGTACATGAAGTAAAAAATGAATACTGCACATGGAGCATATCTGAGACACTATACGTGGAGTACACATGAAATACTGTACATGGAGTATAATTGAGGCACTATACATGAGGTACATATGGAATACTGTACATGGCACTGATGGAAATTTTATGGGATGATCGTTACTCGTGTCGCTTGTCTGACATGATTAAGAAAATAATTTGATTTAAACGGTAGTAATCTGATCTGAAATAAGTAACATGATAGGCTGACAATTCCTGCGTCGACTTACTGTTGGTTGTATCAAGGCTAAAAGTATGATATAATCGAAGTCCCAACAGTGGTCAGGATGAAGCATGACTAATGAAAGCCAATCATGATTTATCATGAAAACGGGTTTTACTGAAATTCTTGTGTATCTTAACATGAGAACATCATTACTTCGCTGAAAACATAATCCTCGTAAGGAGACATGAACTAAATCAACATGAAGACAACATCAACGTGAGGGTATGAAAATTTGACTGTTACAAAGAACATAAAAGTCTAATCAACTGAGGTGTAATATTAACTGATGTGGATGGCTATAGTTCAATCCACATAATTCAAAGAAGAAAACATGTGAGTAAGTATGGCCAATTCTGGTTCGATCCATACTTGTCAAAATTCCATGAGGACTGTCATGTATAGCAAATTTACAATCTGGAAGTAAATATGGTTGGCTGTAGTCCAATCCATACTTGTCAAAGTTTATGAAATGTCCTGATATGACAAAGGTGAGCAACTATGGATCGGTTCACAAAACATCATTGGACTGAAAAGCATGAAAATTAGACCTGAAAAATGGCGAACATTTATGGCTGGTTCACTAAGTAATATTTGACTGAAAACATGAATCTAACATGATTAAGGGTAAACGCCTATGGGTCGGTTTACCAATACAAAATCTGAACGCGCAAGGGTGAACGCCTATTGGTCGGTTCACCAAAACAAAATTCACAGAAAAGCACATGCGACCAAATATGGCCGGTCCTGTACCAATCTTTCACTTAGTCAAAAACTTTAAGAAAACTGACTAATAAATGAAGAAAACTGACTGATAAGTGAATGAGAAACATGAAAGATAACAACGCCAATGTCTGGGAAGTTCCTGGTGACTACCCACTAGTCACAAGTCAAGTTTTAGAGCCTACAGGTCGAACCTTGCGCTCTGATACCATAATTGTAACACCCCACTTGGATAAGTTGACCGTTACATGTATTTATGGTGTGTCATTAAAGCATAAGGTAAATGTCCTAAAACATTAACTGACCATAAAGGAAATACCGGAATCAAACATCGGCAACCCAAACATAAGCCCAAAACATGAAAAGTAAATACTGAAGGAAAGGACTAAGCAATGTCCAAATAAGCAGAATAATGTAAGTACATAAAGTAAGAAGTCTGGATAGCTTCCATCCAAATGCACATGCTCCCAGAATCCTAAGGGCATCCTGGTGTACCTGCCGTTAGAACATGAAAGGAAC
This sequence comes from Glebionis coronaria, assembly GCA_025667525.1. Lineage (NCBI taxonomy): Eukaryota > Viridiplantae > Streptophyta > Magnoliopsida > Asterales > Asteraceae > Glebionis > Glebionis coronaria. Next base: position 267,726,443 of record CM046877.1, on the reverse strand, counting down.
TACGGCTGAGCATAACGCCCTGTGAACGGATATAAAGCATGATAAGGAATCACTGAAATGAAGCGGATGATAAAATACTGAAGCTGTAAGACTGATAAGTAAAGTTGCAGCGGAAATCTGTGTATAATCTGTAAAGTCTGATTTATAAATAATAAAGCTGAACTGATATCTGTTAAATATGAAAACATTCATTTACTGTATTTTAATTGCCAAGAGCTTATATAGGTCATGTGTTGTAACAATTGTTACATGAATAACTGGAGGGGTGACCTCGTCATGCTGTAGAGGGGTGACCTCTAAATAACTGTAGAGGGGTGACCTCTAATTACTGTGCTGGGTGGAGGGATCAGCTCCAATGTGAAGGATGTAGAGCACACACCACATTCACCCTGATAACTTGTAAACTGATAAGCCTAGGATGCATCCATACGCCCCACTAAAAATACTGATAAAATGGCCAAACTAAGTTGAGTGGGACGATGCAGGATATCACTCTCCTGCATGTGAGTCACGACACCGGTGCCTCTAGTGTCATGGTTACGGTACCTCCATAACTAGTACATAAACTGGCCATGGTTGTATATAATGCTCAGGCAATATCTTAGTTATTTAAATAATTTCTGATAATTTATAACATGTACTGGGGAAAAGATTTGGCTGCAGACGGGGAATCCTAATCATGCATAGAAAGAAAGTCCTTACCGAAAGGACGGAAAATCCGTACCTCGTGTCCAGTAATGAAACAAGAATGAAAGATTGAAAGATCTACTCCGAGTTCACGGTTACTACATAAATAATGAACGCGTAATAAGTTGTCTGATTACTGTTTACTGTTTCTGATTCTTATCTGTTCATAATTTAGTTTATTTTATACTTGTATTACTGTATGCTTTACTATTTCTGAGTGTTCTTACTTATTTTACATGTTCTTATCTTGCTTTACTATTTCATGTATTATCTTGTAATTCCTGATGTTTTCATATGTTTCTGATTAATTATTATACTTGTATTATCATAACAAGTAACTTTCTAAAAATAGCAGGTTCCTAAAAATAGAAATAAGCTGATTTAATAAGCCTATAATATAACCTGAGGCTTATTGAACATGTTATAAGTCCTGATTCATTTAACTGGTACTATAGTAAAGTTTATTAAACAAATAACATAACATGTCGTAGTCATATAGTTAATTATTAATTAATAATATAACATGGTTTAACTGATTAAAATTAATAAAGCATGATATTAATCATTATCATAACTTGATAAGCCCCCTTTAATAAGTCGTGATATAATAAGCTAAATTAATTAAGTTCGTTTTAATATAAACCGAATTAATAATTAAGCTAATTTAACTAAGCCTCCATTATTTAACCGATTTCAATAGGCCGAATTATATATAATACCATGCAATTAAGCCGTGATTAATTATGCCAATAATTAAATAAGTTAATTTTTTTAATGAGCCCGAAATAAAATATGCCGAATACTAAATAAACCTAAACTTAATAATCCAATATTAAATAGGCTAAAAATAATAAGTCACTATTAAATAAGCCTAACCTTGTTCAACCAATTTAAATAAGCCAGACTAGATGGTGCCTACTACCCGCTATGCGTTATTAATCATTTTATATAAATGACAATATCTTTCTTTTATTCTAATGAAAAGCAAATGGACTATTTTCAATTTCTGTGAATAGAAATTGAATATTATTTCATGTTACCTCGACGAACGTGTATATCCACAAAGTTTTTAATTCCTTTTTGTTTCTCCTATCGCATTCATACCTCCACCATGACTTTTATATTTTTTTTTCTTTCCGTGGATACGAATTGGTGCAAGGGACGAACATCCCTTTTTTTAGCAATATGCGGCTCCTAACACCCAACTAGGGTATTGGTTATATTATTTTTTTTAACTTGGTGCAAATGAAAAGAATTAGGAGGTTTTGTTAGTTGATTCTCCAAATGGGTTGGGCTTGGATTTATGGAACTTGTAGAGTTTATTAATAATATGTAGCCAATTTATTATTTCATGTTTTATTTCTTGTGTATTAAAATTTCTGAAACGAAATAATATTTTTGTTCTAATAATTATTTTTCTGAATAATTAGCCGTAACATTATTTCTGATCTGATAATTATTTTATAAATAATTAGTTGTAGTAATAATTTATTTAAACTGAGGTTGCATATTTACTGTTAACGTTTAGTTATTCCTGTACAATAAATAATACATACGTAATATTTTCTGAAACTTAATAATTATTTTCTAAATAATTATTTTGTTGTAGTATTTAAATACTGAGACTGCGTATTTACTGTTTACGTTTAATTTAAGTTAAAACTGAGACTACGCGTATTTAATATTCGAGGATTTTAAATACGGGTTTTACAATACCCGCGAGGGGGATACATGCTATTTGAAAATAAATGAACACAAGTCATGAGTAATTGTTGGACCCGAATGTTGCCTAAAGTTGATTACATTGTATTGAGTAACTTGTTGCTAAAGACCCTAAATTCATGAGCCGTTAACTATCTTCTGACTTGATGTTGTGAGTCAGAAATAGCCGCTTATTCTAATGATAGTATTATTGGGTTGACCACCCTATCTGAGACCAGGGCATTACGTTGAGTAACCCGCTGGGAAGGATAATTTTACGTGAATAAGATTGTGGTATTCCAACAACTAATACCCTAGAGGGGCAATGGTTTTATTCTAGTCATGCTGGCATTTGGCGTGTGTGACTATTTGGTTAAGGGGTCGGTGTCATGAGCTTAAATACAATGTTTATTATTATTATTGCCTTGAATATAGATTGTGTATATGACAATTCTATAAATGATTATGATTGATTTTCTTCTTGTGTTCAAATGTGATTTGATAAACCTATAGACTCGCTCAACATTATTGTTGACTCGTTTTAGCATGTATTTCAGGTAATAGGAAGTGATGGAGCATGGAGCTTTGCTGTGGAGGTTGTGGCTTGACTTTTGGAAGAATGTTGGTCTAAAAACTGTTTCTACCCTTTACTGTTGAACAATTTACTTTATGTTGATGTACTGTACTAAACTTGTTGGTTGTTGGTCGAGATCCATGGGGACTAAACGCTTTACTCTGGTGTCGTTTTAAGTACAATCATGGGATGAAATTTATGTTTTAGACCTATTATGAAAATCTTGTTTATATTTAGTGTAAACATCTCACATTTGAGTCGTTCAATATACCTTGTGTGATGATGCTTGTGTCTAGCACCCAATTGTGTATTTCCGCTGCGCAATGTAAATTAGGGGTGTTAGAGATTCGTAATTAAAGCTACAAGTTATAGAGAACTGGGTCGATTTTGAAAATTGTCCTAAACTATAACTTTGGTGTCGAAAGTATTTATTCTTCAAAAGCACACAACTCCTCTGCAACGCTCCGGTAAGATCACTTTTAGTTTTGTTTTGCATTGTAGATGTATCCCTCATAACTGAAATGATTTCCCGAGTATTTATTAAGTAAATACTACGATATTGTATTGGAATTACTGAAAGTACGCTGAGGGCTTGTCAGTATCATATTTATTTTTTTGCGAGCATTGCATAAACATCATTTGCATTGTGTTGCATAGCGTGGATTATGTATAACATTTGCATAAGCATGGCATACTAATTATTATTTTATTAACGATGACCTTAAGTATCCTTGAACCCTTATAATTGTAGAAAATGGCTGGTTTACCTTGTGAGGATGGATGGATTGATATGACTAATGTAGTGGATGGTGAGGAAGTGGATAACTTTGGTTCTAGTGACGATGAGGAGCCTTTTGAGTTTTTAGATGATGGGATTCCACCTGCTGTAGTTGGTTAGACAGAGCCTGAGTTGATACAAGGTAGTTATGTTCCAAGGGTTAATGTTGTGCCACAGACTGTTCCAGATTGTCAGCGACCTGTTGTTCGTTCTTCAACGCCTACTTATGATGCTTATATTAGCAGTTTGCCTGGGATTGCATTTGCTAGGGGTGATGTTCCTGTTGAGTCGAGTAGTGCTGCTAGTGCTCGATCTATTCATGATGGTATTCCTAAGGTTTATTGTCCAGGTCCTAGGTCTTATGGTGATATTTTCTGGTTTCTTAAGAAGTTTGATAGGTCTTTGTTTGAAAGGTATTTGTTTGAGACCCTTGTGATTAGGAGGTTTGAGCAGAATGAGAAAAAGTTTGAAAGGTTTGTTGGTAGTGTGAGGAGATCAAAGTTTGTTAGGGCAAGGGAAATGGATGAAGTTGTTAGATTAAGATCTATGGTGTTCAATTTAAGTGGGCAGGTTGAAAGGTTACATAGGGAGCAAGAAAGGAATGCAAGGTTGGATGCGTGGGGTTTGCCGATGAGATCTTTTCCTAGTCGAGGTGTTGTGATTCGTGATGTGCCGAATCAGGTTGAAGCTCAAGTGTTGGTGAGGCCAAGTGAAGGAAGTAGTCGAAAGGGAAAGGAAAAAGTGGAGGAAGAATCCGAGGATGATGATAGCAGCAGTGATGACGAGCCGATGTACAAGAAGCTGCGGGGATATGATGTTAGTTCTTTATGTTGTTTTTATTAGCCTTGTTGTAATAGAACTTATGTAGACTCGTACTGTAGTTTGTGATGAAACTTAATGACTTTAAGTTTGCTGTGATGAAGGATTGTAGTGACATTACTTGTCACAATTTTGTGGAAATTTTCCAATGCAATCCAAATTACCTTCATGACTTATGATTTGTCTTATTAGTTCTTTTATGAATTGGTTAATGATTCATTGTGAATTGTGTTGTTGGTGCATGTAGTATCCATGTTACATCTTGATAGAGAAATCCTTCTTCTTATCTTGATATGAATACTTACTTGTTCTTTTTCTGTTATGGTTATACAGGAAGGAGTTGGGAGGTGATAGTCGTAGAAATACGTCTTTTAGGAAAAAGAGCGTAAATAGGGCAAGCGAGCACGACGATTTAGGAAAACCGTGTGTGTATGACCCTAAAAGTGAGTTCGTTCTCGAGGAGGCACGTGTGTTGTGTAATGAGTTGATAAATGTTTGATTTTATTGAGAAGAAAAGAAAAGAGAAATAAGGAAAGAAAAGACGGTTACGAAGACGGATTAAACTAAGTCGAAAAAGCGTTCACGTAAAACCGTAAAAACTACAAAAATTAGAATTTTAACCTAAAAATTCCTAAAAGCTAAAACAAGTCCAAAATAATATAAATAAGAATAAAATCAAATAAAAATATTTTAAAACCTTTTATTAATTAAATATTTAATTTTAAATGCTAATTAAAGCCCTAAAATTAAATATAATTAATCAAAATGTCCACAATATGATTTTATTGAATTAATAACTTACTTATATTATCTAAAGACTAAAAAGTATTTTTCTTAATTTTTAAAAACTATTTTTCTATTTTTCTATTACTAAAAACTATTTTAAAACTAAAATAATTATAAAAAATAATAAAATAATGCTAAAAATAGTCTACCAATTTTAAAAATCCTATTTTACTCTAATGAACAAAAGAAAAATGAAAAAGTTGGAAAAATATTAATTTTACCACTAAAAGACAAAACTAGTTTAATTAAAACCCTAATTAACTTAAATTAATTCTAAAAAATAATAAAAAGATGAACAGTAAAATCTTTTTTAACCAAAAATCTTAAAATAATATTATAAGTCCAGGAAAATTGATTAAACTAAAAAATATTACTTTTTGCCACTAAATTCCAAAAACAATAATTAAAAAGTTAATTAAAAATGCTATAAAACCTAAAAAATAGCAGATGAACAGTAAAATAAGAAGTAATTAAACAGAAAAATCCTAAATTAAATAAGAAAAATAAAGAAATTGGTTTGAAGTCCTAACTCACAAATTTGACCACAAAAGACAAAAAATAGAGATTTCTGATAGTGACATGTGACCAAGTTTGTCTTTTTGCTTGGCAGTGGAAACCAGTGTGTTAGCAGGGGAAACTTTCTTCCCACTGCTAGTGCAAAATAATGGTCAGGAGACCTTTGAGCTTAGGAAAGCTCTTTGGAGGGCTTGTTTTTGGACAGCAAGGCACCCCCACACCAATTGGGTTGTGGGGAGTCTGAGTAAACACAAAAAACTAGCAATCACTTCACAAAAATTCACACAAATAAGCCACAAAGTTACTGATTAAGCATTCAAGTTTCTGATGAATAGGATACTGATACACTTGGCACAAAATCGAATTTCAAGGTCAAATTACTTGCACACAACCAAACCAAATAGCATACAATCAGTTCACAAACCTTAAACAACCCTACTTCTAGCAGATTTAACAACTTGGAGGCACAATCAAACACAAATCCTGGCAAAACAAAGACTTACTGATTTTTATACTTCTTTTCAACTTTTAGCATGCAATTTTGGTTAAAACTTCAACAAACAGAAACTCAAATACACATAACATATGTTAGCAACCTAATAAGTGTGTCTAGATGATTTTTAAACCAAAAGCACTCAATATCCCTAGCTTAAAACTCAAATCCAAACACCCCTTCTAAATCTGAAATGAAATTTTAGCAAACCAAATGACTTCAAAATCTAACCAAACTGATTATATCCTACTAAAACATGCATATAACATCTAAATAACCAATATCTAACAGCTAAACAAACACTTAACACCTTTCATGCAATAGGCACATAAACACCAAGATTGACTGAAAAATGAAAATGGGAAAAGGTTTTTACCTCAAGGGACCTACATCCAGGTCCCTTGTGGTTGAAGAACCACCTCCTTATAGGCCCGGGCCTATGCAGAAACCTTGAGCAATACTCCTTCAACAAACCTGCAAATCAAACAAGAACAAACCAAAGCAAATACAACCAACTTCTGATTTTTCTGAAAATCTTAAAACCTTGGAACCACTTGAACCTTGAAACTTAACACGTTTTTGAAACAAGCACAAGATCAAAAATCCAGGACTCCAATCCACTTTCACTTCAAAGAGCCTTGGATTTCAGAAACTTGCTAAACCTTTTTCAAAAACCTTTTTGAAACTTAAACACACAAAGTGTTACACAAATATGATTGGAACTCAGATTAATTACTCAACAAAAATATATCAATTTCTAAAACTCATAAAAGGAATTACACTTGTTTCAAACACAAATACCAAACTTTATAAATATTTAAAAAGATTACAATTTTTTGAGTAAAATCTGGAACAAGTGAAATAGAGACACATGCGTCTCTATTTATACAACTAAAGGAATAATCTAGAAAGCTAAAACCCTAGCAATGGAATGCCCTAAAATGCCCTTGCTGTTTTGACTGAAAATGGTCAAAATTTGTCTTCATGTGATCTTTTTGGAGGTCCATGTGATGACAGCTGTTGGAATCTTGATCTCCATCGTTAAAATGTGCTTGGGGTCAAAGGAATTGGCCTCAGTCGTTGGTTTGGTCGGTGTTGGGGTTTGGGTGAAAGTGATGTTGCAGGGGAGGGGTCCACAAGACACATGGGTGTGTCTTGTGGTGGTTTGTGATGTGGGTTTAAGTGAGAAAGTGGGTAATCAAAGATCTGGAAATGTTCAAGTAAAAACCCTTTGGATTAAAGGTAATTGGAGCTGGGTGGGGTTAGGGTTTATGTTGTGATTAAGAGGTGTTTTAATCCTTTTTGGGTAAAAAGAGATTTAAAAAGGATGTTTGGAGGGAAATAAGTGGAGGGTTGACTGGGGTTTGACCCTGGTTAAATAAAACCGGGTATTTAATTTAGGGTTGTGGGCCGGGTATGGACTGGGTAGGGTAGGGTAAATGGGTATTGGGTGGGTTGTGTGACGTGTAAGTCACTGAGTGGGTGTATGGGTTTTGCTTTTTGGCAGTTTTGATCCCCAAGCTTCTCTCTTTTGTTCAAGTTGTAATAAATCAGCAAACTTCTTTTCCCTTTGTAAATAGTTTGCAATACTTGTCATTTTTGGCACATTCAAATAGCAAACTTTTTCCAAGGGTCTTTAATGCACATTCTTCATTCTCCAAGGACTGATCTTGTAAATACTTGATAATTTAGGGACCCAAATGCAATAAATGAGATTTGCAAGGGTATAAATTGCCAAGTCTTCAATAGTAGAGGGACCAATCTTGTCAATCTTCAATTCTTCAAGGGCTTTTTTGTAAAATCCAAACTTGGGCCCGGTTCATTGTGCGGCTTCGTTTCCCGTGTTCGTTTTTGAATGATTCTTGTGATCTTTTGCCATTTCCTTAATATCCGTACCTAAAAATACACAAGTAACAAACACGAGCATATATTTGGTAGTTTTAATGATACTTTATGCATTTTAAGCCCTATTTGGACGATGAGACCATGTATAAAAGCAGTCTCATCACTCCCCCATACTAAACCATTGCCGTGCCCTCACGCAATGCTAGAATAAAGTATCATAGCACCTCCAAAATTTAATTTTATTCACTTTATTGAAATGATAAACTAGCTACACTACTACTATTACTACTACTCGTGTTTTAGACATAATGTATGATTTTCATCGCAAAATGGGACGTTTAGGTTCATAGAATAAGAACACGTGAATGCTTCGTTAGAAATAATTTCGTCGTCCTCGTTTTTCACCCTAATTCCATGCCAAGCGTGCAACGAGATCATTGTCATTATAAGTTAGTAATGCTAACACTACTCATATGCCCTAATCACGTACTTATTCTCCCATTATTCCTAAGTTGTATCTCTTATATTTTATTATGTCTTAATGATCACCAGGATACATCATTGACTTATGCGATAATAGACATTTAGGTCTAAAAATAGAGTCCTAACGGTGTAACTAAGATCATCAAATCAATAACCCCTCCTAATAGACAACGATGTCAAAAAATTAAGTCGACAAGAAGAATCGATAAACACTGTTTTATAACGGTTTTGAACATGAGACTTATTACCAAGACTTTTATACGCCCCCTAACGGAAGGGCCTTATTATCTTTGGTTTACCTCCATCTTTTATTCAACTCCGCCATGGAGCTTTTATTATGACTTCGGTCTTGCCTTGCCTTTTATTATCCGCCTCATCGGTGGTTTTATTAGCCAAAGACGTATATCCTCACGCTAAAGCGAATTTTGGATCTTTAAAGCTTCGAAGATTAAGGCTTGATTCACTTTCAATTTTGCATAGATTTTAGGCCTTGTGGGGCTTCAAATTGTTTGCTAGATTTAGGTGAGCACTTGAAATCTTATTATTGGGTGAAGCTTTTGATTATTCGGGTGCCAATACTTCAAAACCGTGACGCTGGCGATACCTTAATGTCTTCCCAATTTAATTACACGGAAGCTACTAGAAAAGACTAGAAACCCAACAATCCTAACTAAACCGCTAAGTCAATATTTATTAAGCAAAAAATATTTATATGCGAAGGGAGAATAAGCAAACAACGAGAGCACATGAGTTTTTGAAAGAATACGAGTACTCTACGTTTAGCCTAGTAACTTATAATTAACTCTATCATTTCTCGTCCTCATTTAAGAGACTTAGCCTAATGTGTAGTTAAGGAATCAAAGCTAAGTGCTCAACACGCACGGTCGAGTCAAAAATTACTCTTATTCTCGCCATCGGAAAATCTACATTCGTGTCTTCAAACACTTATAAAACATGAGAAAAATTTTAAAATTTGGCCATTTTTAGCCTTATTTTGCAACAAAACGATAACAAAAAGATAAACTTTGAAAAGCGTGAAGGTTTGGCAAGGCAAGTATCTATTCACCCCCCATACTAAAGTTAAACATTGTCCTCAATGTTTCGAGTCTAGGGGTGAAAACACCCCCATACTAGAGACGTAGTCGAATGCCTAATCTAGCATGGAAAGGGTGTAACCAATAAATTAATAGCCGTTTATGAAGTGTGCTATAAACCTAAGGTTAGAACATAAAAGGATATATCATTTGGATATTGAGAAATGCCTCCAAAGCAAACGATCGAGTGCTCCCATAAAACGAACACGAGAGGCTCTAATCGTGAAGATCATGATCTAAAAACCACAATTCACAAACAACCACGGAACAAAGGTTGGAAGGGCACAAATCCCCTCACATTAAACTACATTATAAAGCAATAATATGTACATGGATAAGCATGGGACTCCCCCACGAGGCACCTTGTTTTTAATAACCGAGTCAAAAGCTCGACTCGAATCCCCATAAATGTGATCATTTAGGGATATCATGGTGTGGTCAATTTTTGGTGGGGATTACATGATAAACAAGGCCCAAAAACAACCGGTATAAAGGACTAAGTCCTTTGATGGTGCAAAATACCGGGATCGAAGATGGCGTTCTCGTTTTCATTGGAAAAATTAATCAACGCCACTTCATCGTGTGCCAACAAAAACTCAAAGAGTTTCAAGAAAATAGGAGAGAAGAAATAGAAGGGTGGGACAATGGGTAAGTCTCTAAAAACATGAGCTACTCGAGGTAGACTCGCACCAATCAAATGAAAAGATTTTCCATTTATTGCATCGGTGGAAGACCGATATTTCCTTATATAAGCAATTCCAGGATCAAATATCTCGTCCTCGGTGGAGAAAGGGGAGGGAACATAAGGGGATTCCCCCACACTAACTCCACACAAAGCATCGTCAAAAAGAGAAGACGAGCTTGTAGTACTCAATACACGCGGTGATGACGGAGTTAGAGTTGTAGAAAAATCTTTTAAATTCAATTCAAAATCTTTTCCTTTTTCATCTTTTACACTCTCCTTGTGAAAACCCGATTTAATTATGTCAAAAATATTTGGTGTATCTAAAGCAATGTTAGTCACACTAAAAATTCTCACATTTTGAAATCTTTTTGGTTTAGGTGGTGGTAAGTTTTCAAATCTTTTATCAACAAAGAAAACCTCCCCATTGGGATCAACGTATTCATCATCTGAAGAATCACTCGAGATTGGGATCGTAGGCTTAACACTCTTAACCTCCACCGGCGGAGGGGACAGAACTTCATTTTTCTCAACAACTCCTAAAACTCTATTTGAAATCTTTTTGCAAATGCTTTTGATGGGATTGACATTGTACAAAGATGTGATAGAATACACATGAGAAAGAGTGGAGTTTTGGGTTGCATTAAAGACGAGTTCTTCCTCATTGAAACGAAGAGTGATTTTTCTTGCATGCACATCGATAAGTGCTCTCGAGGTATCCAAAAAAGATCGACCTAAAATTAACGGAACTTTAGGATCGATGGGAATATCAACAACAATAAAGTCTAAGGGATAGTAGAACTTTACAACTTTCACAAAGACGTCCTCGGAAACTCCACAAGCTAGAATCGTAGAATGATCGGCCATTTCGATTGACATTCTTGATGGAGTGAGATTTAGAAGATTGAGCGATTTAAAAATCTCAAGAGGCATCAAATTAATACTAGCACCAAGATCGGCCAAGGCGTAGCATTCTTCCATGTCTTGTATAGCACATGGGATTAAAAACTTTCCAGGATCACCGACTTTTTGAGGTATGCGGCTTAGAAAAACCGATGAACAACTAGACGATTTTTGCAATTTTTCTTTGTTATTCAACATACTTTTGAAGTTCGCGGCAAATCGAGGCATCATGACTAAGGCGTCGGCAAAACTTATATTAAAATGCAAGTCACGAAACATTTTCATAAAGAGTTCAAATTGATAATTATTTCGTTCTTGTGCCTTTTCCTTGTCTCGTCTTGAAGGGTAGGGTAAAGGTGGTGTGGGTTGGGGCAAAGTAGGCAAAGGCGTCGGCCTTGGAATCTCGGGTTCCATGATTGGTATTGGTTCAACCGTAGGTGTGGTTTGAGCGGTACTTCGTGGGCTTGTAATGTGCTCCTTTTCAACCACAACCTCGGGTTCTTCCTCGTTTTCCTTCTCCATAGAAGTACTTGGACGAGAAATGGGTTCTTTGAAAGTTTTACCACTACGAGTAGTAATAACCTTCAACTCTCCTTTCGGGTTCACGATGGTATCACTAGGAAGACCACCAGAAGAAGAGGGCTTACACATGATAGCTTCAAACATCTTAGCCATACGGTCCTCAAATTTAGATTGCCTAGCATCCGCTTTTAACAATTCTTGCTTAATCTCATGTTGACCTTGCTCCATTTTTTGTTGATTTTGTTGGAGACGTGTGACATTTCCTTCCATTTTGTTAGCATGAGTTTTAAGTTCATTAGCAAGTTCGTTTTTAAGCTCGTTTTTCAACTCGGACCTTAAGCTAACCATTTCACGTTGCATATTGTCAAACTTAGCATCATTAGCCTTAGCATAATTCAAAAATTCTCCTTGAAGATTTTTGGTGTGATCGTTTTGAAAACCTTGGGCATTGTTTTGAAAATCACGGTTTTGGTTTTGATTAGAAATTTGCCCATTTCCACTTTGATAATTACCCTTGTTATAATTCCTTTGATTTCCTTGGTAATTTCCACCTTGGTTGTTGTTGCGATAATTATTAGCATTTTGATTTGGTGGAGCTTGATTTTGGCGGGAACCTTGACCGATTTGGTTATAAGTTCCCGTGGCTACATAAGCACTCGAAGTGTTACCATCCGCGGTAATGCACTCGGAAAGATCATGAGCTCCACCACACGACAAACAACTCTTAGAAACCGCTTTAACCGAAGCGGAATTTGAAGCTTCTTGAGCTTTCCAATGGGACATAAGAGTCGAAAACCTATCAAAAACCGATTCTCCTCATTTGCTTCGTCTTGCAAGGCATTGATACTACGAGACGATGATGAGCCCATTTTGGCAACACTCGGTGTGTTACGAGGGCTATAAACCTTAGACCTATTCTCAATTATGACCAAAGCTTCCTCGACCGTTTTACACAAAAAATTACCACCCGCGGCGGCATTCAAATAATCTCTTTCATGATCATTAAGTCCATTGTAAAACGTGTCGATTTGATGTAAGTCGGAAAAACCATGATGAGGACATTCATGTAACATCTCCTTAAACCTATTCCAAGCCGTAGAAAAACTTTCATTTGATTCTTGTGAAAATTTAGAAATCTCATTTTTCAAATGCGTAGTCTTAGAGGGCGGAAAAAATTGGTTCACAAATTTTGAAACGAGATCCTTCCACGTCAATATAGAATTGGGTGGCTCTTTCTCTAACCAAATCTTAGCGGGCCCCGCTAAGGAATACGGAAAAAGCATCATCTTAATCGAGTCATTCGAGACATCCTTAAATTTGCACGTGGCGGTAAGACGATTAAATTGGCGGATATGGTTGTGGGGATTGTCCTTCTCATCACCACGGAATTTGTTGTTTTGGATCATCGACAACAAACCCGTTTTCACCTCAAAATTCTCCGCAAGGATTGCGGGAATCACAATAGCTTCTCCATAACCCTCGGTGGGTGCTTGAGGTAACTCCATCATAGTTCGATTCGCCATGGTAGGTGCTTCTCGTACAATGGGTTCGTCAATAGGAGACTCCTCACTAGAATGAGTTGGAGTGGGAGTTTTGTTCTTTCGTCTACGTGCACCTTTTGCTTGATTACGAGTTAGCATAAACGTCACGTACAACGAGGAGACGAGCAAAGAAGATTCTTTTTGGTATTTTGTGTTTTTCAATTTTTTTGTGGTTTTTGATTGTATTAACCTTTTTTGGAATTGGTGAATGTATTAAGTAGACAAAAATCTACAAATCTCCTCCTTAATCAAATCTCTCGATTAAAGAAGCCTCAAGGAATGAAAACGATCACGTGAAGTGAACGCCTTCGATGACTTTAGAACGATGGTGGAACACCAAATCGTTCAAGAGGGTTTAATCAATAGAAACCAAGAAAATATATATGATATGTAATAATACTTTGGGCGGCAAAACCCTCGATTCACTCTCAAAATCAAATACGCACAAGCGAGCGGAGGAAACGAGGCGGCGCGAAGCACTTAAGAGCCTTTTTCCTTTAGGTCGTGAAATACAACCGCCTTATAGTTTGTATTATCAAGATTAAGCTTCACGAAAGTATTTATCTATTTTTGCTTTTTTTCTTTGGTTTGAGATTCGAATACAATGATTGGGTAATGACCTCCCAAGTCAAGGTTGTGATTTCTCACGTATTTGGAGTACTTGTGAATTTATTGTTCTACGTATACAATATATTAATAATATTCACACAAAAACCGAAAAACGATAATACGTATTAGTAGAGTGCTACTAATACAAATACTATTTATGGCTAATATAAAAAACAAAAATGTTCAATCAAAACACAACACGCCTCCCCGGCAGCGGCGCCAAAATGATAGTCGTAGAAATACGTCTTTTAGGAAAAAGAGCGTAAATAGGGCAAGAGAGCACGACGATTTAGGAAAACCGTGTGTGTATGACCCTAAAAGTGAGTTCGTTCTCGAGGAGGCACGTGTGTTGTGTAATGAGTTGATTAATGTTTGATTTTATTGAGAAGAAAAGAAAAGAGAAATAAGGAAAGAAAAGACGGTTACGAAGACGGATTAAACTAAGTCGAAAAAGCGTTCACGTAAAACCGTAAAAACTACAAAAATTAGAATTTTAACCTAAAAATTCCTAAAAGCTAAAACAAGTCCAAAATAATATAAATAAGAATAAAATCTAATAAAAATATTTTAAAACCTTTTATTAATTAAATATTCAATTTTAAATGCTAATTAAAGCCCTAAAATTAAATATAATTAATCAAAATGTCCACAATATGATTTTATTGAATTAATAACTTACTTATATTATCTAAAGACTAAAAAGTATTTTTCCTAATTTTTAAAAACTATTTTACTATTTTTCTATTACTAAAAACTATTTTAAAACTAAAATAATTATAAAAAATAATAAAATAATGCTAAAAATAGTCTACCAATTTTAAAAATCCTATTTTACTCAAATGAACAGAAGAAAAATGAAAAAGTTGGAAAAATATAAATTTTACCACTAAAAGACAAAACTAGTTTAATTAAAACCCTAATTAACTTAAATTAATTCTAAAAAATAATAAAAAGATGAACAGTAAAATCTTTTTTAACCAAAAACCTTAAAATAATATTCTAAGTCCAGGAAAATTGATTAAACTAAAAAATATTACTTTTTGCCACTAAATTCCAAAAACAGTAATTAAAAAGTTAATTAAAAATGCTATAAAACCTAAAAAATAGCAGATGAACAGTAGAATAAGAAGTAATTAAACAGAAAAATCCTAAATTAAATAAGAAAAATAAAGAAATTGGTTTGAAGTCCTAACTCACAAATTTGACCACAAAAGACAAAAAATAGAGATTTCTGATAGTGATATGTGACCAAGTTTGTCTTTTTGCTTGGCAGTGGAAACCAGTGTGTTAGCAGGGGAAACTTTCTTCCCACTGCTAGTGCAAAATAATGGTCAGGAGACCTTTGAGCTTAGGAAAGCTCTTTGGAGGGCTTGTTTTTGGACAGCAAGGCACCCCCACACCAATTGGGTTGTGGGGAGTCTGAGTAAACACAAAAAACTAGCATTCACTTCACAAAAATTCACACAAATAAGCCACAAAGTTACTGATTAAGCATTCAAGTTTCTGATGAATAGGATACTGATACACTTGGCACAAAATCGAATTTCAAGGTCAAATTACTTGCACACAACCAAACCAAATAGCATACAATCAGTTCACAAACCTTAAACAACCCTACTTCTAGCAGATTTAACAACTTGGAGGCACAATCAAACACAAATCCTGGCAAAACAAAGACTTACTGATTTTTATACTTCTTTTCAACTTTTAGCATGCAATTTTGGTTAAAACTTCAACAAACAGAAACTCAAATACACATAACATATGTTAGCAACCTAATAAGTGTGTCTAGATGATTTTTAAACCAAAAGCACTCAATATCCCTAGCTTAAAACTCAAATCCAAACACCCCTTCTAAATCTGAAATGAAATTTTAGCAAACCAAATGACTTCAAAATCTAACCAAACTGATTATATCCTACTAAAACATGCATATAACATCTAAATAACCAATATCTAACAGCTAAACAAACACTTAACACCTTTCATGCAATAGGCACATAAACACCAAGATTGACTGAAAAATGAAAATGGGAAAAGGTTTTTACCTCAAGGGACCTACATCCAGGTCCCTTGTGGTTGAAGAACCACCTCCTTATAGGCCCGGGCCTATGCAGAAACCTTGAGCAATACTCCTTCAACAAACCTGCAAATCAAACAAGAACAAACCAAAGCAAATACAACCAACTTCTGATTTTTCTGAAAATCTTAAAACCTTGGAACCACTTGAACCTTGAAACTTAACACATTTTTGAAACAAGCACAAGATCAAAAATCCAGGACTCCAATCCACTTTCACTTCAAAGAGCCTTGGATTTCAGAAACTTGCTAAACCTTTTTCAAAAACCTTTTTGAAACTTAAACACACAAAGTGTTACACAAATATGATTGGAACTCAGATTAATTACTCAACAAAAATATATCAATTTCTAAAACTCATAAAAGGAATTACACTTGTTTCAAACACAAATACCAAACTTTATAAATATTTAAAAAGATTACAAATTTTTGAGTAAAATCTGGAACAAGTGAAATAGAGACACATGCGTCTCTATTTATACAACTAAAGGAATAATCTAGAAAGCTAAAACCCTAGCAATGGAATGCCCTAAAATGCCCTTGCTGTTTTGACTGAAAATGGTCAAAATTTGTCTTCATGTGATCTTGTTGGAGGTCCATGTGATGACAGCTGTTGGAATCTTGATCTCCATCGTTAAAATGTGCTTGGGGTCAAAGGAATTGGCCTCAGTCGTTGGTTTGGTCGGGTGTTGGGGTTTGGGTGAAAGTGATGTTGCAGGGGAGGGGTCCACAAGACACATGGGTGTGTCTTGTGGTGGTTTGTGATGTGGGTTTAAGTGAGAAAGTGGGTAATCAAAGATCTGGAAATGTTCAAGTAAAAACCCTTTGGATTAAAGGTAATTGGAGCTGGGTAGGATTAGGGTTTATGTTGTGATTAAGAGGTGTTTTAATCCTTTTTGGGTAAAAAGAGATTTAAAAAGGATGTTTGGAGGGAAATAAGTGGAGGGTTGACTGGGGTTTGACCCTGGTTAAATAAAACTGGGTATTTAATTTAGGGTTGTGGGCCAGGTATGGACTAGGTAGGGTAGGGTAAATGGGTATTGGGTGGGTTGTGTGACGTGTAAGTCACTGAGTGGGTGTATGAGTTTTACTTTTTGGCAGTTTTGATCCCCAAGCTTCTCTCTTTTGTTCAAGTTGTAATAAATCAGCAAACTTCTTTTCCCTTTGTAAATAGTTTGCAATACTTGTCATTTTTGGCACATTCAAATAGCAAACTTTTTCCAAGGGTCTTTAATGCACATTCTTCATTCTCCAAGGACTGATCTTGTAAATACTTGATAATTTAGGGACCCAAATGCAATAAATGAGATTTGCAAGGGTATAAATTGCCAAGTCTTCAATAGTAGAGGGACCAATCTTGTCAATCTTCAATTCTTCAAGGGCATTTTTGTAAAATCCAAACTTGGGCCCGGTTCATTGTGCGGCTTCGTTTCCCGTGTTCGTTTTTGAATTATTCTTGTGATCTTTTGCCATTTCCTCAATATCCGTACCTAAAAATACACAAGTAACAAACACGAGCATATATTTGGTAGTTTTAATGATATTTTATGCATTTTAAGCCCTATTTGGACGATGAGACCATGTATAAAAGCAGTCTCATCAGGAGGCATTTTTCAGACTTTACTAAATTGTTGTTTGGTTAGTTTCCTGTAAAAATATGCCGCCTAAATTGACGACTGCTACTGTTAATACCATGATTGAGCAAGCTATCGCTGAAGCTTTGGAAGCTGAACGTGCTGCGAGGAACCAAGAGGCTGAGAATAGGAATGCTGCTGGTCAGGTTGGAGGGAATGTTGAAAATCAGGTTGGAGGTAATGCTGATGAACAAGCAGGAGAAATGTTGCGGGACAAGTTGGAGGTAATGCTGTTGTTCAGCAGGTTCAGAAGGAATGTTATTATGCTAGTTTCCTGAAATGTTGACCTACCCAATTTCGTGGTACTGGTGGTGCATTGGAATTAAGGAGGTGGATTGAAAAGATTGAAAGTACTTTTGAAATCAGTGGATGTTCAGAAGCTAGTAAGGTAAAATTTGCTGCAACTACTTTTCAGGATGATACATTGAGTTGGTGGAATTGTCAAGTAGCTACTGTGGGGTTGGTTGAAGCGAATGCTAGAACATGGACTGTGACCAAGGGACTGTTGACTGCTAAGTTTTGTCCTGAGGAAGAGTTAGGTCAGTTGGAAGATGAATTGAGGCATTTGGTGCTGAGAAACAATGATATTGTAGCTTATACAAGGAGATTTTCTGATTTATGTTTGTTATGTCCTGATGGTTTTGCTGATGACCGTAAGAAGATGAAGCAGTATATTAGAGGTTTATCTAGTAATATCAAAGGAGAAACTACTTCGTCGAAACCGAAGTCATTTGATGAAGCTGTTCAAATGGCTCATGCTTTAATAGATGTAAAGCTGCAGGATCGAAAGGATAGTATTGCTGAAGGGAATAAGAGAAAGTGGGAAGCTGCACACTCAAGCCAAGGGAAGAATCGCGGTGGTTATCGTAATAACAATAACCAAGGACCAAATAGGAATCAACAATAAAATTTGAGAAGGAATGATGGTGTTCGTGCTGCCACAGGAAATCAAGGTAACAAGGTGAATCCGAAGTGTGGTCGGTGTAATCTGTATCATGTTGGGAATTGTCCACCTGCTTGCAACAAGTGTGGGAAGGCCGGACATAAGATGGCGGATTGTAGAAACAAGGGTGTGGCCACTGGAGCCAATGCTGTCAAGGTAGTTAACTGTTCTGGATGTGGAGGCCGTAGACATAAGCAAGGGAACTGTCCGAGGGTTGGCATACGACAGGGAGGCAATGTTGTTGCTGTTGCTGCTGTTGATCCCAAACTCAGATCTTAAACCTTAATAGCTTGTTTAAGGGTTGTGATAGGAAGAATAAATTCAATCTAACACTAGAGAAACTTTGCAAGGCAAAGTAACTAAACAAGATGCGGAATATAGTGTTTAGTACAAGAATAATATGAATAAAGCAAACGTTGAACTTTAATATATCAATGATATACGAATACCCTAAAATGGTATTAGGGTTTACAAAACCTTAAAGTATGAAAATGAAAGACAATAGAGAAAGACACACTTTGCATGCTAACCTAGTGAGTCCTTTTATAGGCATAAGGACTCACGTATAAGATCACTACTAACAAACTTGGAAAGTATTAAAGGAGTAGTAACAGAAGCACGTAAAAATCTTTTCCAAGTTTATCTCTGACGGCAGGGCCTTTGACTTCAGCAGGGGAACCAATCCCCCTGCCTTTGTTATTTGGCAGGGGCAACTAACTCTAGCAGGGGAACGAATAATCAACTAGCATGGGAAACAAGTATACATAGATTTATTCCCAACAATCCTACCCTAAACTTGTGCTTTCCCCTAAAGACAAGTTTCTGAATAAATCCTAGTTGATGAGGATGCTTACAAACTTTCTGGCCAAATCTGACTATGCATCATCCTTACCAGATCATAAGCAACAGGCGTTTTAGCATCTACATTCAAGTTAGCCTGTGCTAGTTTCTTCAAGGTCTCCTGAGTGAAGGGATAATAACGATGATTGATCAAGTACACACTTACTCCTTCCATTACTACCTCATAGACCCCAGAATTGGTAAACAGCTTCCAATACAACAAATCTCCTTTATTCACTGCATCAAATATAGGATCAAATAACTCATGCTCATACATCCTATGCATGCACTCCCAGATTACCTAATCCTTCTCCACACCATCCATGGTAGGAGGTTTTGCAGCAAAAGTCTTTTTCAAAATTTTCCACAGATCTTCTAAGTCCTCACTATCCAAGGTTTGGAACATGACATCTAGACTTAGAAATGTCTGTGCTGTATTGTCAGCTCTTGTAAGCTTCCACCAAGTCCTCCCTTTGTGTTCATAAACAACATATTCTATTATAGCAAACTTCTTTCCAAGTTCACTAGGTGAGATATCATCATTTTCCTGTAGAATTAGCTGTTTATCAATTTCCTTATTTGAAGGACGTTGAGACTCCTTAGTGACTGTGCCAACTTTCTCCATTCTCTTGAGTCTTTTGGCTGCTCTTTGTACATTAAGTACAGACTTCTCAATTGCCGGAACACTTTCACCTGCTTGATGTAATACCCCTGCTTGTGATGATGCACCTGCTTGGGATGATGCACCTGCTTGTGTAGTTTCCAAAGTTGTTCCTTCAGCCTTTCTTTTCCTGGATTCCCTAGCTTTCTGTAACACTTCACTTTGTCTCCTAAGATACTCAGCTTCCTCAGGAGAGTTCATAGTCATAAAGTCTTCCACATCATATTCTCTTTAAACTGGTCTGACTGCTCTTTTTATAGCTTCAAAACTCATATATGTGAACTCCCCATCCTTTCATTTCTTATGTCTCTTGAGCAAAACTTTGTAGTGTTCAAGTCTCCCTTTCTCAGAACTCAAATATTTCTCTCTCTGAATTGGATTTGTGCTCCTTTCCAGATATTCAGTTTGATATTTGTAAACAAGGCAAGTCAACTCATACCTGTTTTTGTCTTGGCTTCTTCCTGTCTGATTTGTTTCATCGTAATTGAAGTGAGTGGAATGGACCTGCCAGAAAACTGTGGTGATGGTGCAAGAAGTGTGGTGAATAGTTTGGTGGTATGCTTGGTTGCTGAAAAGTAGGTTTTGTGTGTTATTGGACCATGTTCACTCATATTCAGCAGAAGTTCTATAAACCTTGGGTACATACAAAACTTTGAATTGCTTGAAACATTTTTAACCATTCCTTTGAAAATCATTTGAGAAAAACAATACTTCCTCCCTGTTGCTAAACAAATCAGGGCAAAAGCCATCTCACTACCAAATTCATTGAAAGCAGTGGTTTTTGGTGACAAACATTGTAAAATTGTATGAATCAAATACTTCCAATGTGGGGCAAACTGACGTTTAGCAAACTTACATTTTTGGTCTTTAGAAAGAGTGTACCCCAATTTAACAAGACCCTCAAAGATTTCAGCCTCAGATAGGTTGGTTATCCCACCCTCATCATCAAGAAGAAGATTGTCCCTGATGGAGGCAAGTGTAATCACCTTGGGATGACCATCTATAGTGCTTTGAATTGTAACCTTTCCATTCACTGTTTTGATCATGGATTTAGATCAGAACTGCTGAATGTGTGAGGTGTAAATTCTAGGGTTGATGAGAAGGGCCACTCTAAAATACGAGGATTTTAGAAAGGCCACAGCATCAAGAAACTCTGCTGGTTCATCATGTAATAAAGCGATTTGATTATGATTAGCAGCAATTTTGAGAGACATGATAAAGTTTGAAAATGTTTTGAAGGTTTATAATGGTGAGAGGTAGGTGGGATTTAGTCGAGAGAGAGAGATGGAGCTGCTTGTGAAGGGAATTAAGTTTTTATAGGCGAATTGAAGAGCTGTGATTGGACCAAATTTTCAAATTGCAAAAATATCAAAGATAAATCTTGATAAAAAAGTAATTTATTTGAAATAATAAAGTAAAGATTACCAATCAGCAAAGAAAGTGCCTTAAATATCTTTTAAAAATAATAAAATATTCCCTAACCAAATTTTTTTGCAAGCAGGCCCAACGGCTATTGAACAGGGTAACGGTATTGTCGGTCAACGGTCAAACAGGGGAATGATGTTAAAGCAGGGGAAGCAAAAGGTGAAAGCAGGGGAAACTTTCCTAGGGGTATTAGACTAATCATGGAGAGACCAATGCTAACTAGCTCTGCTCTAATGCACACACTTGTAACACAAGATAGATACATAGAAACTCAAGAGTCCTCTATTCAGCAAAGGTCTAAGCACAAAAAGTCAACACATAAGTCACCCTGCACCTGTTCAACCCAAGAAAATATGCATACCCTAGTCACCATCCCTACCTTTTCCTTTACCTATGGTCGGTTAGTCTTGGCAATGTGTTCCACACATCTGTACCTAAACATCAAGCTGTTTGGATAGAGAAGTACAAGAACCCATTACAGTGCCTCAAGGTTTCAGAATTCTGACAAGCTTTGTAGCAAGCCTTCATCACCCCGAACCCTTACTCACCAATGGATATGATCTAAGATCATATATGAGCATCCTAAGGATACCCTGAGTCCTAAAGGTGTGACCTAACCTCCCATTAAACATAGAGCATATACCTGATTCACCAATGAGAGTAGTTTGCACCATTTGGATCTCTGCATTGTTAGTCTAAAACCACATATAACCACTTTTAAAAAGAACAAACCCGATTTAAAGAGAAAAACTCTTTAGCAGGGGAATGAACCCCCAGCAGGGGGATCTGTGTTCAAAAGCAGTGGAATGAAAAGTGATGGAAAAATTTACTAACAGTTATACAACAAAAACAATAAAGCAACCCTGAATATGCATGACATAATAGACATCAATTTTTAGGGAGTAACCATTCCAATACCTGCAACCAGGTACTAAAACCTACCCACTTCAAAAACTTTTGTTAAAAGATCAGAAAAATTAAGTTTTTTATCAATTTTCTCAGGAACAATTAGTCCTTTTTCAAAACAATATCTGATAAAGTGATGTCTTATTTCAACATGTTTAGTCTTGCTATGAAAAACAGGGTTCTTAATAATGCAAACGGTGCTGTTGTTGTCAATAAATATCTTGGTTTTAAGAAAGTTATACCCATAATCAAGTAGTTGATTCTGAACCCAAAGTACTTGACCACAGCATGCAGCAGCTGCTACATACTCAGCTTCAGTTGTTGATGTGGCCATAATAGTCTGCTTCTTACACTGCCAAGATATAAGTCTGCTTCCCAAAAATTGGCATCCACCTGTTGTAGACTTCCTATCATTGTTGTCACCAGCATAGTCACTATCTGAGTAAGATATCAACTCAAATGGTGACTCTTTGGGATACCAAAGTCCTAAGGTTGGATGGCACTTCAGATACCTAAAAGTTTTTTTACAGCAAATAAATGACACTCTGTTGGTGCCACCTGGTATCTTGCACATAAGCAGACTGCAAACATGATATCAGGTCTTGAAGCCGTGAGGTACATGAGAGACCCAATCATAGACCTGTAGTTCCTGACATCTATAAGCTTTCCAGGACCATCTTTGCCCCATGGATGATCCTTGTTCATTGGTGTGGACACCTTCTTTCCCTCAAACATGCCAAACTTCTTCACAATCTCAGCCACATATTTGTCTTGTGAGATAAATATCCCATCTTTTCGCTGCTGAACTTGTAACCCCAAAAAGAAGTTTAGCTCTCCCATGGCACTCATTTGAAATTTATCCTTCATCAACTTGGCAAACTCTTTGCTAAGCATAGAGTTTGTGGACCCAAAAATGATATCATCAACATAGACTTGTACCAATAGGAGGTCACCCTTTTGTTTCTTGATAAACAAGGTCTGATCAATCTTTCCCCTGCTAAAGCCATTATCCAAGAGATATTTAGAGAGAGTCCCATACCAGGCCCTGGGAGCTTGGTGAAGTCCATACATAGCCTTTTTCACCTCGTATACCTTGTCTGGATGTTCTGGGTCTTCAAACCCTGGAGGTTGCATAACATAGACTTCTTCATCAATGGTACCATATATGAAGGCACTTTTTACATCCATTTGGAAAACAGTGAAGTCCATAAATGAAGCATAAGCAAGGAATAATCTAATGGCTTCAATCCTTGCAACTGGAGCAAAAACTTCCTCATAGTCAATTCCTTCTTCCTGTATATACCCTTGTGCCACCAGTCTTGCTTTGTTCCTGACAACTATCCCCCTTTCATCCTTTTTGTTCCTGAGTACCCACTTTGTCCCAATGGGCCTTGACCATTTTGGACAATCCACTAGAATCCAAACCTCTTGAATGTCAAACTGTAAGAGCTCCTCTTGCATGGCTTCAACCCAGCTTGGGTTATTTAAAGCCTAAAAAATCTTCTTTGGCTCTTCTTGTGACAAAAATGCAGTAAACAGACAACACTGCATATTGTCATGATTAAACTTCATGGTGATGTTAGCAATGAAGTTGTGCTCCTTTGCTGTATACGTTGTATGTCTAGGAGCTTCAGGATCACCAATGATTTGAGAGATAGGGTGATCCTTATTGATTCTGTAGGTAGGCTGCATGATTACTTCTGTTTCATCTTCTTCCAAATCAGAATTGATGGGGCTATTTTGATTGGGAAAGAAGTCCTCAAAAGAACTTCCAAAAGATACAGCATGACCTAGAGATGGGTGTTGATGAGCTGAATGTAGCTCTAAGTAACTTGGACCTCCACTCTTAATTATTCTGCTTCCACTGCTGGATACAAGAGGACCATCAGATATGGGTGTAGATGAGGAAATGAGTGGGGATACTCTTTCTTCATCATTAATATCATTAGCAGCAGGATCCTTTGTGGCAGGGGAAGTAATTGATCTAGCAGGGGAACCCTGGATTCCACTGCTTTCAGCCATTCCGCTGCTTTCAGAAAGTGACATAGCAGGGGAAGAGGTTGGCTGTTCTTTTCTTAGAGAAGGATCATCTTCTTCACCAGTGTTTGAAGCAGCTTCAATAGGAAATAGTGAGGGTACATTCATGTACCTCAGTGGTGACTTCTCTGCACCAGTTGGTTCTTCTGTACTTGAAATGTTAGTATTCTGCAATGCAACAGGTACATAATTCATAGATTTTGAAAGAACCTCTATATCAAAGAACCAATCAGGACCTGTTTAAACATCTTCAGGCTTGTCTTCAAGAAAATCCACATGAAGATTTTCTGTGATTTTGCTTGTCTTCTTGTTGAAGACCCTATATCCGTTGCTGTTTAATGAATAACCCACAAAATATCCATCATATCCCTTTTCACTGAACTTTCCTAGATTTTCAATAGTGTTCAAGATGATCACATGACATCCAAAAGGTCTAAAGAAGTCATTTAAAGGAGGTCTTCCATTGAACAGCTGTTAAGGGGTCTTGTTGTGTGCCTTAACCACCAAGGCCCTGTTTTGTACATAACAAGCAGTGGATACAGCCTCAGCCCAAAAGATAACTGGAAGTTTGGAATCAGACAGCATAGTTCTTGTAGCTTCAATGAGTGTCCTATTCCTTCTTTCTGCAACTCCATTCTATTGAGGTGTTCTTGCAATGCTAAATTCCCTCTTGATTCCTTTGTTTATGCAGAAAGAATCCAGTTTCTGATTTCTAAACTCACCACCATTATCTGATCTCATGGTCACTACCTTCATGCTTTTTGATAGTTCAATCTGATTGATGAACCCAATGAGTACATCAGCTGTGTCACTCTTCTCAAATAGAAAGAATGTCCATGTGAACCTTGAAAAATCATCAGTAATCACTAGGCAGTACCATTTCTTCTTTATGCTTGCCACAGAAGTAGGACCAAAAAGATCCATATGTAGTAGTTCCAATGGCCTGGTGGTGGACATACTTGTTTTTGATTTGCAAGATGCTCTGTGTTGCTTCCCTTTCAGACAGGCAGCACAAGTATGATCATTGACAAAGGACTTGGAAGGAAGACCATGAACCAGATTATATTTCACCAGTTTGTTCATGTTCTTGAAATTAAGATGACCAAGCCTTCTATGCCATTTCTTAAACTCATCAACTGAGGCTTTGGCAATGAAACAGGTTTCATTGTCTTGAAGAGAGATGTCTTTGAGATCAATTGTGTACATGTTCTTTTGTCTTGGTGTTCTGAGTACAATAGGAGTGTCTGGTGGTAAGACAAACTCCTTTCCTAACACCAGGCATTCAGTGTCAGTAAACAAGACAAAATTCTTGTTATCAGTCATCTGTGATACACTGAATAGATTGTACTTGAGTTCTTTCACCAAGTAGACATTATCAAAGGTCATCCCATTTGTGACAATAGTTCCTTTTCCTGTTATTGTTCCATGCCCATCTCCAAAAGAAACACCATTATTGTCATGCAGGGGCACAAAGTTAGACATATAAGATTTTTGTCCAGTCATGCTTCTTGAGCATCCACTATCCCAATATGCTCTATCATCCCTTGTCTTCTTTGTCACCTGCAAAAAGAAAAACAAATTAGTTTTTCTTAGGGACCTAAGCCATTACAGAGTTGGATCTACCTCGTGTATCAATGTAGGATAGCTTATCAAAAACTAGAGATACACCATTAGACTGAGCACCCCTTTTGGGTACCTAAACCCAACGAGTTGAGGCTTTCACAGCTTTTCCCCATCTACCCATGTTCCTAGAAGGCAAAACTTTGCTAGCAGGGGATACCCCAGGTTTAGCAGCGGAATCCCTACGCTTAGCAGAGGGAACCCATCTTTTGTTTTGGCCTCTATTTATGTGTTGGTGAGGTCTAGGGACAGATCTATATGCATTATGAGGTGTTGGGTTGGTCATGGATGTGTTGGGCTTGGTATGAACATCATTCACCTTTCTAAGTGCAGGAACAACATATTTGTTAGTAACCCTGTTTCTCAAGGCAGGGGCAACATACTTGGCAGGGGAAAAGGATTTTACCCCTACATTTAGAAGAATGGATTTAGGTTGCATCTCCTTTAAAGGATTTGCAGCCACAACTTCTATTGGTGCCTTACACTCTTGATAAGTGTGATCAAAACTGCCACATGTGAAGCAGGGCTTTGTATTTATCACAAAGTCTTCTCCTAATTGATGAGACTTTTGGTCATTCCAATTTCTTTGATTACCTCTGATAGGCTTGTACATACCGGCATATTTAATGGTGGACTTAGGGGACTGTGATCTGGTTTTAGATTTGGGTGAACTACTCTTAGAACTAGAATCACTACCAAAAAGTCCTCCTCTTGAAAATAGAACAGGGTTATCAATTTTCCATTGTTTTAAGGCAATCTGTTCGTTTTCAAAGTCCCTGATAATACTAGTTTTCACTAGTGGCTCTTCAGTATCAAGACTATTAGGTATGTAAGCACTCAAGTCAAACTCAATATCATCCTGTTTTTGAAAACAAGGGAGACCAGTCCAAGACAAGTCTTTTCTAGGAAAAGGTGCATGAATATTGGCAGGAGGTGGTGGTATGGTAGCATGCTCATTTTTAATCCCAAACCCTGTTTTGTCCCTAGGAGATTGACCAATTTCAACTGCTTTAGTCAAATCTTTTGAAGCTTTTCCAAATTTTTCAACAGTTTCATCATCAATATTTTTGTTAGATTTAAAAACTTCAAGTTCAGCAGTCAACTCCTTAATGGAGTTATTATTCTCCTTAGCATCTCTTTCTAGAATCACAATGTGATCCCTATAATCACTTTCTCTTTGTTTAAACTCTCTTATGGTGGACTCTAACTGTTCTAAAGCACGTCTATAATTATCAAGGTCATTGTCACAATTGATATAGTCAGCTTTTAGCTTTCTGATTTGATCATTCAACGACTCAGTATTTTTCCTACAAGCTTTAGTGCAATATGAATCATCGTATACCTCATTGTCTGAGCTGGAACTTGACATGGCCATAAGTGCAAAATCTTCCTCTTTTTCCTCAGTAACCAATGCTTGATTTCTTTCCACATTCTCTGTCATGGCACTCCAATCCCATCCACCTGCTCCATCTATCCCCTGCATGGCTACCATGGCTTTAGCACCAGAATCATCATCTATGGTTTCCTTCCTATAGTTGTTCCCAGTCTTAGGTCCTTTGCATTCCCTAGAAAAATGACCCTTCTTGCCACAGTTGTAGCATTCAACCTTTGTTTTGTCAAACCCAGCCACATCAGAGGGATTGATTGAGATCTTCTTCCCATACTTCTTGTAAAACCTGTTGGCTCTCATGCTAAGAAGAGCCATGTTCCACTTGATATCCATCTCTTCTAGTCCTTTCTTACTGATTTGACTTAGATCTTCGTGCAACACAGTAGATCCTTGTGGCCCTTGGGATGCTATAAAGGCACAAGCAGTATCAAGACTGAATGTAGCTTGCCTTTCTTCATCATAAGATGATCCAGACCTGGTAGCAGGGGAATAAGCAGCATGGGCTACTTCGATTCCAATGCTTTTGGAGATTCCACTACTTTGTGATATGAATGCCATGTTAGCAGGGGAATCAGCAGATCCACTTGAGTTGGTGGGAATCGTTCCTTTTGACATCGTCTCATTGACAACAGGTTCAAAAACTTTCAAGTTATTGTATATGTCATCAATGTTCTTGTTATCCAAGTCATCCTTATTCTGCCAAGTCGCCTTGTAAACAAACCATTCCTTCTGGAGGCTGTTAAGGAACCTGGTATTCACCTGTTCTCTTGTCACTTCAATATCAAAGAACTTCAATTGGGCCACCATATCTTGAAGCCTATTGTAAATAGCGCCAATTGATTCATTACCAATTGCTTTGAAAGAAGCAAAATCATCAAGCATCTGATTCTTCTTCTTTTTCTTTGTGGCTTCATTTCCTCCAAAAGTTGTGCCTATGGCTTCCCATAGTTCCTTAGCTGTTTTGTACTTTTTGAATCTTAGTTGATGTCTATCAGGTAGAGCCAACAGCAATGAGTTGTGAGCTCTAACATCATGCCTTCTGGCCAGTATTTCCTTATCACAAAGAGCAGCAGATTTCTTCTTGTCCTTACCTTTGGAACTTTCACCTTTCTCTTCTTCCTTGCCCTCTTCAATAGCCACCATTTTGTTGAATTGATCACCAAACTCTATGATCTCCCAAAGAACATAGTGTTCTATTTTGAGGTATTGTTGGATTCTGAATTCCTATAATTCAAAGTTTTCAGGATCCAACATAGGTAATTTGAGGTTATTGTGGTTGTTGTTGTTTGAGGAAGAGTCTGAAGACATGGTTGGTATGAGGGTTTTGTTCTTGGTTTAGACAAAGTTTCTCAACAAGCTCTGATACCACTTGTTGATCCCAAACTCAGATCTTAAACCTTAATAGCTTGTTTAAGGGTTGTGATAGAAAGAATAAATTCAATCTAACACTAGAGAAACTTTGCAAGGCAAAGTAACTAAACAAGATGCGGAATATAGTGTTTAGTACAAGAACAATATGAATAAAGTAAACGTTGAACTTTAATATATCAATGATATACGAATACCCTAAAATGGTATTAGGGTTTACAAAACCTTAAAGTATGAAGATGAAAGACAATAGAGAAAGACACACTTTGCATGCTTACCTAGTGAGTCCTTTTATAGGCATAAGGACTCATGTATAAGATCACTACTAACAAACTTGGAAAGTATTAAAGGAGTAGTAACAGAAACGCGTAAAAATCTTTTCCAAGTTTATCTTTGACGGCAGGGCCTTTGACTTCAGCAGGGGAACCAATCCCTCTGCCTTTGTTATTTGGCAGGGGCAACTAACTCTAGCAGGGGAACGAATAATCAACTAGCAGGGGAAACAAGTATACATAGATTTATTCCCAACAACTGCTGGGAGTGCTGCTCCAGCCTAAGTCGTGGAAGATGCTGACAAACCTCAAGGGCCGAATGTGGTGACTGGTACGTTCTTACTTGATGCTTGTTATGCTAGTGTGTTATTTGATTCTGGATCTGATAGAAGTTTCGTAGATGTTAGATTCAATCAGATATTGGATAGAGAACCATTGAGATTGACAACTAGTTATAAGGTGGAGTTAGCTGATGGTAAGGTTGTAAGCACTAGTTCTATACTAAAGGTTGTTCCTTGAAGTTAGGTAATTATGTGTTTAGTAATGATTTGATGCATAGAGTTAGGATATTTTGACGTGATTGTTGGAATGGACTGGTTAGTTGGTAATGGTGCAGTAAATGTTTGTGGAGAAAGATTAGTTCAGATACCGCTAAGGAATAGAGTATTGACTGTGAAAGGACATGCATGTACTTCTCGTTTGAGAGTTGTTTCTTGTTTGAAGATGATGAGGTATATAGAAGCAGGTTGTGATGTGTTTCTTGCACAGATAAGTAATGATGGTGTGAATGAAAGGAAATTGGAGGATGTGCCAGTGATTAGAGAGTATCCTGAGGTTTTCCCTGAGGAATTGCCTGGATTACCACCGCATCGCGAAGTGGAGTTTCGTATTGATTTAGTGCCGGGTGTTGCGCCTGTTGCTCGTGCACCGTATCGCTTAGCTCCATCTGAGATGAAAGAATTATCTGATCAATTGAAGGAATTGATGAATAAGGGGTTTATTAGACCAAGTTCGTCGCCGTGGGGTGCGCCTGTTTTGTTTGTTAGGAAGAAAGATTGTTCTTTTAGAATGTGTATCGATTATAGAGAGCTTAACAAATTGACTGTCAAGAATCGGTATCCACTGCCGAGGATTGATGATTTGTTCGATCAGTTACAAGGGTTATGTGTATACTTGAAGATCGATTTGAGGTCTGGGTATCATCAACTGAGAGTTAGGGAAGAAGATATTCCTATAACAGCTTTCTGTACTCGATATGGACATTTCGAATTTCATGTGATGCCTTTTGGGTTAACAATGCGCCTGCTGTGTTTATGGATTTGATGAATCGTGTAAGCAAGCCGTATTTGGATGAGTTTGTTATCGTATTCATTGATGATATTCTCGTTTACTCCAAGAGTGAAGAGGAACATGAGAAGCATTTGAGAACAATTTTGGATTTGTTGAAGAAAGAAAAGCTGTATGCGAAATTCTCTAAGTGTGAATTTTGGTTGAAATCAGTGCAATTTTTGGGGCACGTGATTGATAGTGAAGGTGTTCGTGTGGATCCTGCTAAGATTGAGGCAATTAAGGATTGGTCAGTGCCGAAGACGCCGACTGAAGTTCGCCAATTTCTTGGTTTGGCTGGGTATTATAGAAGGTTTATCGAGAAGTTTTCGCTAATTGCTAAGCCGTTGACTAAGCTTACTGAAAAGAATCGAGTGTTTGAATGGGGATTGGAAGAGGAATCTGCATTTGGTATGTTGAAGGATAAGTTGTGTTCTGCGCCGATATTGTCTTTGCCAGAAGGATCTGCGGATTTTGTAGTGTACTGTGACGCGTCTCATAAAGGATTTGGAGCTGTGTTGATGCAAAGGGAGAAAGTAATAGCGTATGCATCGAGACAATTGAGGAAGCATGAAGAGAATTACACTACGCATGATTTAGAACTTGGGGATGTGATTTTTGCATTAAAGCTGTGGAGACACTACTTGTATGGAACCAAGTGTGTGGTTTTCACTGATCATAAGAGTTTGCAGTATATTTTGGATCAAATGGAATTGAATATGAGGCGAAGGAGATGGGTTGAGTTGCTGAGTGATTATGACTGCGAGATTCGTTACCATCCTGGTAAAGCGAATGTGGTAGCTGATGCACTTAGTAGAAAGGAAAGAGATAAGTCTATAAGAGTTAGAGCTTTGACAATGATGGAAAGTGTTGATTTGACAGAAGCGATATTGAAAGCCCAAACTAATGGTTTGAAGGAAGAGAATGTTGAGGAAGAAAATTTAGGTAGAATGTTGAAACCTTTGTTTGAAGTAAGGTCGAATGGATTGAGGTATTTTAAGAATAGGATTTGGTTACCATTGTGTCCGTCTGAGAAAGATTCTTTAGGAGTGCGAGATTTAGTGATGAATGGATCTCATAAGTCAAAGTATTCAATACATCCTGGATCAGAAAAGATGTATCAAGATCTTAAGAAAGTTTATTGGTGACCGAATATGAAGGCAGAAATATCACAGTATGTTAATAAGTGTTTAACTTGTGCGAAGGTGAAGGCTGAACATAAGAAACCGTTTGGATTATTTTTTGCAACCTAAGATTCCTGAGTGGAAATGGGAGAAGATTACGATGGATTTTGTGACAGGTTTGCCAAGGACTGCAAATGGTTGTGATATGATATGGGTGATTGTAGATAGATTGACTAAGTCTGCTCACTTTAACAACAGTGTATGTAAAGGAGTTGTTTGTCGACATGGTGTGCCTTTGTCGATAATTTCTGATCGTGATAGTAGGTTTACTTTAGAATTTTAGAAGTCTTTGCAGAAAACGATAGGAACGGAGTTATGTTTGAGTACAACATATCATCCGGAAACTGATGGACAAAGTGAGAGAACGATTCAAACGTTAGAGGATATGCTTCGTGCATGTGTGATTGACTTTGGAAATGGTTGGGATAAGCATTTTCCATTGGTTGAATTTTCGTATAATAATAGTTATCATGCTAGTATTAAAGCCGCTCCATTTGAAGCTTTGTATGGACGTAAGTGTAGATCTCATGTGTGTTAGAGTGAGGTAGGAGAAAGTCAATTGACTGGGCCTGAAATGATATTTGAGATGACTGAAAAGATTGTACAAATTAAGAAGCGTTTGTTATCTGCCAGAAGTAGACAAAAGAGTTATGCTGATAACAGGAGTAAACCGTTGGAGTTTGAAGTAGGAGACATGGTTATGTTGAAAGTATCTCCATGGAAAGGAGTAATACGTTTCGGAAAGAGAGGAAAGTTAAGCCTGAGATATATTGGACCATTTAAGATTATCCAAAGGATTGGATTGGTGGCTTATAAGTTAGAATTGCCTGATGAGCTTAAGGCTATTCATAATACTTTCATGTGTCTAATTTGAAGAAGTGTATAGCTTAAAGGGATGTGGTGATTCCATTGGAGGAGATTCAACTTGATGATAAGTTGCATTTTATAGAGGAGCCTGTAGAGATAATGGATAGGGAAGTTAAGAAGTTGAATCATAGTAGGATTCCGATTGTGAAGGTGAGATGGAACTCTAGACGTGGGCCAGAGTTTACATGGGAACGTGAGGATTTCTTTAAGGACAAGTATCCTCATCTGTTTAGGAAGGATTAAGCGCCGCATACGTCGCTTCTTTTAAGAAGGGGGGATGTGACAACCCAAAACCGAGGTCATTGCTTAATCTTATCTTACGATTATTTTTGAAATTTTTGGATAAGTTTGAACTATATTTATTTTTGGAGGTTTAAGTTTAAACCGATGTTGGAAGGTCTATATTTAATATTTATTAAGTATAAGGAGTATTAGCAAGCGTGATGTCGTTGGATGCCAAATATTTTACGTCTTATTGTCGGTTGTTCGATTTTTGTCATTTTTGATGTTTTATTTTAAATGACGTGTTAAGTCGAGTCGAGAGTCGATATTATTATATTTGAGGTACGTCTTAAAATTTTAAAAGTATCTTTATGAAACCCGAGCCCCGTAAATATTTTCAAAATTGACTAATAGTTATTTCCCGCTTTTTAGCTAACTATTTTAATTTTGAGCCACAACTATTGCCAAATTGCAACCAAGGTCCCTCATGCACTATATATAAGTCTAAATTAACACACACTACCTCATTTCTTCCACTAAATTTTTTTCTCATCTCTCCTTCTCTCTGTCTATAAGCCGTAACATCCACCACCACCCTAAACCCATATAATTCTCAATTTTAACTCAAATTTGAGGATGATCTAAGCTAAACTAATCAAAGACCCACTCTTAGAATTGATCAAGGATCATTTTGGTATAAGAAAATCTTACATGCAAGGCATTTTTATTTTTTGATGTTGGTAGGTAGAAACCATGATCATGCATGGTGTTCTTGCCATGATCAATGGTGATTGTCGCAAGAATTTTGTTAAAAACTTCATTTTGATTCAAAGGTTTTAGTTTTGATGATGATCTATATGTTATGGTTCATATATGTTGATGTTAGGGTATAGGAATGATCATTTCTATGGTTGGTTTTGATCAAAAAGGTGATTTTATACAGGTTTTTAATGGTCATTTTATAACAGTAAGTAAACAGTAAAATCCGAATTTTTATGTTTTGAAAATGGCTTAACTTATAGCCTAGGGTTGTAGATAATTTTATTAGCTTCGATTTGATATAAGGTAGAGCTTCTAGCTCTAAACGAGCGTGAAGTTATGATGTTTTGATTGATCGTGTACCGGGAGACGAGTATCGACACTACATATAGTTGTTGTCGATATTTGGATCGAATCACGGGGACTCTAAATAGAAGTTTTGAAATATGTAACCTACTGATAATGAGGTGTTTACCTTAGAGATTGAGTTTACTTTAAAACCCGAGTGTCGGTTTTGTAAACGGAGTCGTTTAAAGAAGTTAAAACGGTTGTATGAAAAATTAACGTAAATCTGTCCGGATTTTGTAGTTTGAAGATGAGTCGAGTAAAGGACTTTAAAAGTAATTTCATTTGATAAACTTGTTGGATGACTTTCTATATATAGTAAGTTAGTTTATCGAGTCGTTTCATAAACGTTTGACGAGTTTAAAAGGGGTAAATAAGCTAGTACATGTAGTATGTGCCGGGGGACTTTGTTAAAAGTGTAAAATGGTAAAGTAAATGTGTAGTAAAGTATAATTAAGTTATTTATATCGTTTTCTCTCGAGTTTATTGTAACTTTATGAGTTTGAGTTTGATGTTGTTATGTATGATTTATTTCTCGAGTCATTATTAATGAACGCGCCTTATTTGATAGGTAGCGGTTCTCGTGTTTGAAAGGCATCCATTATCATCGAAGATCATCTCGCTAGATCTCTTATACTAAGGTGAGTCTGTAGCCTCGCTTTTTATGCTAGCTACTAAATGTTTTATACCCGCGAGGGGGATACATGCTATTTGAAAATAAATGAACACAAGTCATGAGTAATTGTTGGACCCGAATGTTGCCTAAAGTTGATTACATTGTATTGAGTAACTTGTTGCTAAAGACCCTAAATTCATGAGCCGTTAACTATCTTCTGACTTGATGTTGTGAGTCGGGAATAGACGCTTATTCTAATGATAGTACTATTGGGTTGACCACCCTATCTGAGACCAGGGCATTACGTTGAGTAACCCGCTGGGAAGGATAATTTTACGTGAATAAGATTGTGGTATTCTAGCAACTAATACCCTAGAGGGGCAATGGTTTTATTCTAGTCATGCCGGCATTTGGCGTGGGTGACTATTTGGTTAAGGGGTCGGTGTCATGAGCTTAAATACAATGTTTATTATTATTATTGCCTTGAATATAGATTGTGTGTACGACAATTCTATAAATGATTATGATTGATTTTCTTCTTGTGTTCAAATGTGATTTCATTAACCTATAGACTCGCTCAACATTATTGTTGACTCGTTTTAGCATGTATTTCAGGTAATAGGAAGTGATGGAGCATGGAGCTTTGTTGTGGAGGTTGTGGGTTGGCTTTTGGAAGAATGTTGGTCTAAAGACTGTTTCTACCCTTTACTGTTGAACAATTTACTTTATGTTGATGTACTGTACTAAACTTGTTGGTTGTTGGTCGAGATCCATGGGGACTAAACGCTTTACTCTGGTGTCGTTTTAAGTACAATCATCGGATGAAATTTATGTTTTAGACCTATTATGAAAATCTTGTTTATATTTAGTGTAAACGTCTCACTTTTGAGTCATTCAATATACCTTGTGTGATGATGCTTGTGTCTAGCACCCAATTGTGTATTTCTGCTGCGTATTGTAAATTAGGGGTGTTAGACAAGCTAATGAGAAAAGAATGAGGGAAATGCATGAGGAAACAAATAAAAATTTTATGATGCTTCTTAATAAAAGGCCACAAGGGGATCTACCTTCAAATACACAAACAAACTCGAGGGCTGATGTAAATGCTATCATAATAAGAAGTGGAAAGACAACTAATGATCCTTCACCTCCTACACCTACTTTGGTAAATCCTACTATGGTTCCACCTTGTGATAAGCCATGAACATCAACACCTTCACGTTCTACAACCTCAACACCTACACCCACTACTACTTTAACTTCTACACCCATGAATAAAGAACCCAACAAAGAAAATCCTTCATCAACCACTCAACGACAACCAAAACCAAGTCTCCCATACCCATCAAGATTGAGAAAGGAGAAATTGAAAAACAAGGATGATATATAAGTCTCAAACTTTTTGAGGATGTTCAAGCAACTTAACATAAACATGTCCTTTACGGAAGCTTTAGCCAATATGCCTAAATTTGCTAAGATGATCAAGGACTTACTTTCTAACAAGGAGAAATTGGTGGATATGCCTAATGCTTCCTTAAATGAAAATTGTTCGGCGGTTTTGCTTAAGAGGTTGCCTACTAAGCTTGGAGATCCGGGGAGGTTTTTGATTCCTTGCAATTTCCCAGGGGTGGAAAATTACATGGCATTAGCGGATTTAGGGCAAGCATAAATCTCATGCCATTATCGGTTTGGAAAGGACTTTCACTTCTCGATCTCACTCCTACTAGGATGACTCTTGAGTTGGCCAACCGTACTATAGCCTATCCGGTGGGAATTACGGAGGATGTTTTTGTTGGGGTTGATAGATTTACCTTTCCCGAAGATTTTGTGGTGGTTGATTATGATATGGATCCGAGAGTTCCTCTAATTTTTGGTAGGCCATTTTTGAGAACGGGTCGGACTCTTATAGATGTGGCGGAAGGTGAACTTACAATGAGGATAGGATATGAAAGATTTGTGTTTAACATGGGCAAGTTGTCAAAGAAATCTAATGAGCCCGAAACGGTGAAGCATATTGATGTTGTTAATAAGGAGGAAACTCAAGATGATATCCTTGATGAAGTTTGTGATGAATATTTTTATGAAGCTTGCTCAGGTGGAGATTATGACCTTCCTTATGTTAAGACCATTGCCTCCATTACTTCATCTTTAGATTTTCATGAACCTCATGATCTTAAATTTGGTGATTTTGTGATTCATTCCAATCCTCTCTTTGAAACATCATTTGATAACCCACTTTTCCACCATGATGAAGACACCAATGAGGATTTTAGTGATGATGAACCTCTTCTTTGTGATACACCAACATATGATGATAGTGATAGTGAGCTCTCCACTTGTGACTCTTCATTGTTTGATGATCACACTTCCTTGAGTTTTGAGGAGTCATCAATCTTTGATATACCAATCTATGATGTTTATGGTGATGAGGAGGAATCTATCATGGATGAGAGTGATGAGTTTTTAGAGGTTGATATCTCTTTTGAGTAAACTCTTGGTTATATTTATGAGGAGGGGGACATACTCTTTCTAGAATCTCTATTACATGAAGATCCTTTACCTTCTTCCTTGACCACCTCAATCTTTCAAAGTGATAAAGGAAAACAAGTCATGATGGTTTCTTCAAAGAACTTGTTGTTACCCATTACTCCACAACCTTTCTCTCACCATGTGACCTACAAGGGAGAATCTTCTAAGGCAACCAACACTTGTTGTTTTCCCATCAAGGAACGGATTTTTGATCCAGGCATAGAGTTTGCTAAACCATCTCAGTATCCGTCTGATGCAATAAAAGGAAAACTTGTGAGAGATTTGAGAGTATCACCTTATCACCTTTGGAAGAACATATGGGCAACCATTTTGGAAAACAACACCTCACTCTTTTCACCATTGCTTGGGAAGTTAGATGTTGATTGTGTTATAAGTGGGATGGTAATTATGTATTTGATCCGGGGGATATTTATGGAGTTTTGATAATTGAAAACTTGCTTTACCTCATCATGGAGATTTTTCTTCAAAGGGAAAAAAAATTAATCTCCATGATAGGTTTTAGACACTTTTAAGTGTGGGATGAGTCGAGCTAGAGACTCCTTAAATCAAGCTTGAATAACTAGCTTTAGAGTTTTTAGACTTAGAGTGTGGTAGGATAGCAATAAGGATATAGAGTTGATGAGAAGTGTAGGGGAGACCTTCCTTTTGTCTTCATGTTATTTGAAGGGTTGCTCACTCATCACGTGCTTTGGAGCTTATGGAGAAGGCCCTTATATCTGGTTCACTTTGTTTCTATTGTGATTCTTCATAGACACATTGTGCTTAAAAAATGAATTCACTATAGTTGATCTTTCCTTAGCTTTGGTTAAGCAAAGTCTATTCATTGTCATAAGTGTAGGGGAGTTTATACTTCCGTGCTCTTAAACATTAAGGACAATGTTTAGCTTAAGTGTAGGGGGGTCTTCTATCAAAGTGACCTTACCTAGAATTTGTCATTGACCTTCATGATAACTTGGAAAATTAAAATTTTCAAACGTTTTTCAAATTTTTGATCTACTTTTGCCACCAAAAATATGCATTCATAATTTTTGCATTAATCATTTTTCATTTGCATAGCACATTTGCATTGTATATATTTCTTCTTTTGTTCTTTATGAAAAATTTAAAAAGGAAAAAATAAAATAAAGGATATGGTTTAGATATCTTTGGCATATTAGACCCGCCATGAATACTTTGACTCAACCCGAGTTTGCTTATCCAAGCATTCTTTAGCTAGTATCCTTAACCATATAGTCCTTCATTGGTCTATTAGGCTAAGCATCCACGACTCTCATTATTTGAGACTTTAAATTTGTGGAGAATGGGAGATGATAGAGTTGAAGCAAGTATAAGAGGGCTAGATAAACTTCATGACAATTACTTGTGGCTAAACCCTTCTCTTTTTTTGCCTCTATTTTCTTCGCATGTATATATGTTAATAAATAATCCAGAACGGTTTTAATCGGTTTGTAGTCTCTTATGCATTTTTGACTAATCATTCATGGTTGGTATAAGTACTTCTTAAGATTCTAAGTTAGAACGTTTTAAGTGTACTAGACTTATGTCATGCTTAATACTTAGCAGGTGTTTTTCCTTTTATTTTTTTCAACTTTCTTTGTGAGGAATAAAGAAAAATAAGAGAGGCTTATAAAAAAAAATGAGTGGCTATAAAAAAAAGAGAAAGAAAAAGAAGAAAAAAAAATAATTATACAAGACTCCCAAGAGGGGTAGTGAAGTGTTAATTGTAGTAACTATTGAATTCCAGTACTACCTTGACGGGTTGCGGGGATTTAATAGTTGCTCCAATCCAATATTACCTTGACGGGTTGCGGGATTAAATATCCAAGGTCCCAAATAGGCGGCGGATGTAAATTATTGCGTGAGTTTTATTTTTCTTTCCTTAGCGAGTGTGTAGCTACTTATTAATGCATGACATGAGGATTTTACACATAAGGCGAATGACTTATTACCCTTGAGTCGGACTTATACTAATTATGAGCGGTTTTTCAAGTAACGGATGAGAGGATTACTTAGGATTAAAACTGTGCTTCCTTATTTTTGGATTTTGCATTTCTTATACTTCACGCTTTAAATAATGACAAATTTGCTCTCAAGCAATTTGCTCAAATAATAACTGGTTCCACATTTAATTGTTATGAATAAGTTGATGCACTTTTTACTTATGAATACAATGATCCCATTTTTAAGCTTGGTATGGGGAAAGTGAAACTTGAGGGTGATAAGTGTTCATGGTACCAAAAGCCCTAATCTATTTCAATGATTTCTTTATGAGTTTTTCCATCAAAACCATTTATGAAAAATCAAAAATATATAAATAGAATTGTTCTTCTTTGCATTGCATTATACAAAATCAAAATCATGCATCATATAGTGTAGAGCAGTATAAAAGCATTTCATATTGGCCAAGGTAGGTTAATTATAAGGAAAATGTAAATTTGTGCTTTAAAATATAGCATTACATGTGGTCATGACAATGATCAAGTGTAGGGGATTTGATATGAGCAAAATCTTATATCAGTAAGTCAACAAATCACCCTAAAACACATAGAAAATACCTAACTTTTGTGCTATAAAGCAGTATTATGTGGTATGTTTTGTGTTTGTGCTTAAATAGGTAACAAGGATACAATTTCAAGCAAACAAGTGTAAATCAAGCTCATTTATGATGAAAAGACAAGATAAGGATCAAAGATGACAAGCCATTTGAAGAAAAGGACCTATCTTGACAATGTTCAAAAGTTGAGGGACTTAAATGCAATTTTGGAAAAAGTCAAGATTAAAGTCAAACTTGGTCAACCTTCAAGTCAACCAAGTCAAGGGACTTAAATGATCAAGAATGCAAGTCAAAGGACTTAATTTGTCAAAAGAATGAAGAAAGGAGCTCAAATGATAAATCTGCTAAAAGAGATGGACTGAAAATGACAAAGTTACATAAACTTTGGTCTTAATCCGTGTAAACACCATTTCCACCAATAAAAATGCAAGAAAGATGGGTTTCAGATTGCCAAGTATGCTGACAGCTGGTCACTAAGCCGCTTTTCATTTATTAAGCAAATCAGTACAATGATACCCACTATCTTCTTTTTCACCCAATCAAACGCTGACACTCCATAATCTATTTATCCAAATATGGATAACGATCCGTGTGCTAAGTTTACAACCAATAAGACCATGCCACGTGTCATCTTCAACAATCAACCAACCCAAAATCAAATTTGAGCTACACTGAATACCAAGAGGAACTTTCTACATGAAAAAGACTCCAAATTAGAAGACGAATCCAGTCCTGCAAATCAATTACACTGAAATTGTATGAATCAGAAAACCCCTTTTGTGTTCTTGGAGACGAATTTGCAATTCACCAATTCATGCCACCTGGCACTCTCTCATTGGCCAAGACACGTCACAATCCCCAACAAATTCTAGTTTTCAGCTCTATAAATAGGATATAGGACCCTCATTTGTAAGTAGTAGTTAAAGTGTGAAAAACACACACTTTTAGTTTCTCTCTCAATTCTAGTTCAAATTTTCAGTTAGTTAGCAGCTCTTAAGTGTTTGACACACACTTAAGAGCTTGTTAGTTAATCAGTTAGACTTTGTAACAAACTTTCCCTCCCAAATAAATAGAACAAAAAAATATTCAGTTGATTCCTTTATCTCATTTCACTCAGTTGTTCATTCATGTTGATGCATTGTGTTTCAGTTGATCTCATTTGATCAATGGAGTTTGTATTGTGATTTAGAAAGCTTATCAAGTGTTACTAGCTAGTTCAGTTCAATTCCAAACCTATTGTAGCAGTTTGATGCAGAATGAGTTGATTAGACAAGAAATAGCTTTTGGAGGCGATAAGGTTGTTAATTTTAGTTGAATTGGGTTGAAGGAAGTCTGTTATAGAGAGCTCAGCGCTCCTCTACTCCATCAGGGGAGGCTTTTTGCTAAAAGGTCTCAAAATCCTGTTTTTGGTTCCACTTAATCAGTTTTGCATGCTAAATTCTTAGTTAGCCATTAACTGTTGAACTGATCATGTGTTAGCTGAATTCTAGTGTTATTGTGTTGGTTTGATAAGTGTTTAGTGATCTTACAGCTTAAATTTTAGTTACTTGATTTCAGTTAAGCATTTTCATCAGCTTTTTAGTCATAAGTCTCATCTTGAATTTTAGTCTGTTTACCTGTTTGATTTCAGCTTAAACATACTTCATTTGGTCATTCAAACATGTATTGATAAGAGTCAAAACTTGTTTTACACTTGTGATCAAATTTCATTTGTAAAAGTCTTTAACAGTTCCATAAAGTGGTGTTTAGTTTTGATTAGTTTTGGTATCCAAGTCTGTTAAATCAGTTGCACTTTGTTCATTTACATTTGGTAACATAGAGTAAACATTTTAGTTCAGTTTTGTGGTCATTAGTTCAGTCAAAAAGGCAATTGGCATGGGTCAAGTGTCTTAATCAGTTTAATCAGAAACTTGTTCAATTCAATCCAATGGCATTACTTCATTTCTTGATCATTTTGCTTAAAACTAGTTTCTACTTGTAGTTCAACATCCAAGGTATCAGTGTGTATAAGGAAACTATACAGTATCCATTTAAGAGTGTGAAATCAGCTTTTTGATAAGCCATAGAGCAAATGCAAGTTTCTGTAATCTAGCCTTAACTGTTTTCATAGATCTCAATTTCCACTTCATAAATCTGACATTTTTCTTTCACAAAACATTTTGCCAACATGTCCTGAGTGGATTTTATCAATTTTAGCTTTTTGAAATTTTTGGTCAACGCTTGGTCAAATAAGCTCATTTAAGCTTAATTTCGGATTCTAGTTTAACTAGTGAACCATTTTTCATTTGGAAAGACATTCCAGTTTTCTTGTTAGCTTATTAATCAGTTTGTTCATTAAAATCAAGTTGTGGAAGTCTCATTTTCATTTTAGCTTAAACCTGACTTATTAGAATAAGCTACTTTGAGTTTTACTAGCTTTTAAGCTGATTCCTTGCACAAGTCTAGTTAATTTTCCAATTTAAGCACTTTGAAACAAACAAGAGCTGATTTGGTCCAAAAATAAGCTCATACCAGCTTATTAGAAGTGTGTAGCCCGTTTTTGCTAATAATTCCCATTTATTTGCAATTTGGTCCCTCTTATTTGTAACTGTTTTCATTTGGTGCTAAACTTGTAAGTTTTTAGGGTTTTCAAGTATACAGTCCTTGAAGTTTCAATTTTTGGCAAATATAGTTAGGCAGTTTTAGAAAGTTGTTAAAGTTGTTACTAGTTGGTTAAAATTTACACTTTTGGTCCATTTAGTTTCTGAAATTTACATTTTAGCCCTTGTACTTTCATTTAGCCTACATTTCAAGCACTTTTACTTTTATGCATTTAAATTATGAATTTTGGTGAATAGTAATTGGTATTTGCAAAGTGTTTTACGGATACGTAGCCTACTATTTTCCACTTTTTACTCGTTGATTGAATTAGACATAGATTTCCAAATACCCTTAACAACCAAGAACAATTAAAGGCTTGATATTTTTAGGACTTTCAATTTATCAAGAATCGAGAATAAACAAACTTCAAAATAATAAATTTCACGAATCCAGATTCATTAATCAAGAATGTAGGGGTTTAATTATTTAACATGTTTGGTGTGGGGTTTGTTGTATCACGAAAACCGAGAGCCCATGGCTCTCGGTGTGTCTGCTGTGACCAGTCGTGACCCACACAGGGGCGGTGGCGACTGTCCTTTTGATCAGCCGCAGCCAAAACACAACCAGGGAGTGTTTGTTTTAGGCGCGGGGCTGTTTTCTTTGAGTCGGCAGCAACCCATCAGCAATAAGGGGTTGTTTTGACCAGTCAGGGGTGTTTGGGTTTAATTGGATTAAAGGGGGTGTTTGGGATTGCAAAAACAGTGGGAACTTTAACACAAAACAGTGGGAAATTATATCTAACGATGGGAACATAGACAAGCAGTGGGAAATAAATAACTAACACTGGGAATATAGTGAGAACAGTAGCCACTGGCACTAGGCCCGTGGCTACTATTTGTGACGTCAGCAAGGGGGACCATGGAGTGGGTCCGGTTTGGTTTAACCTGAGACATGGGCGTCTCGGGGGTGGTTTTGAGCATGGGTTTTCGAGATCGCATGAGATAATAAATGCGAAGAATTTCTTAAATTAATTAAAGCATTTTAAAGGAGTTTTATAAATAATTTAATTATATTGTTTGATTTTATTAATACAATTAGTGAAATTAAATCGATATTGTTTTATTTCTTTAACGACTTAAAAACACGTGAACTATTAATGATTTAATTTT
Organism: Glebionis coronaria; assembly: GCA_025667525.1. Lineage (NCBI taxonomy): Eukaryota > Viridiplantae > Streptophyta > Magnoliopsida > Asterales > Asteraceae > Glebionis > Glebionis coronaria. Next base: position 267,683,063 of record CM046877.1, on the reverse strand, counting down.
ATAGAAAATTGATTTTAAAACCTTTCTAATTTTAGGAACTTTCTATTTATAGCAAGTTACTATTTATAGTAATACCAGAATATACATTACATAGTAATCAGGAATACAATATATATACATACATATATATATATATATATATATATATATATATATATATATATATATATATATATATATATATATATATATATATATATATATATATATATATATATATATATATATATATATATATATATATATATATATATATATATATATATATATATATATATATATATATATATATATATATATATATATCTATATACTATATAGGTATAACTATGACTTGATACCACACCCTTAATCCCAGTCATATGTGACGTGGCAGCTATTAGCCAATAGGATTTCAGAAATCCCTAAAAGATCTCCGTTTTCCACGTTTTTCATGACTTGAAATCATAGTATTCTGAAAATCGCGTTTTTAAAACCCAATTTTGAAAATTGCGTTTCGAAACTCTGTTCTAATATGCATTTTTAGAAAGTACGTAAAAAAAGTCAAGTACAGGATTTGACCTCGTGACCTTTAGTTAGAAAGTAACTAGGTTTATCACTAAACCAGACTATTTTTTATGTTTTTCCATCCAAGACAATGTTAATAAATTCTAAAAAAACAAGGCTATTATAAATTCTAAAGCATAGTTTTGAAAAACATAACATCTGGATAATAAAAAATTATCGACGACTCAAAAATTTCTTCCCTTTCAGCATTTAATAAAAAAGAAGTCTCCAAAAAGCCTCTAGAAAATCATACGAACAAAAGTTAAAAAACAACCAGACAAAAAATTATCAAATAAAAATCAAATTCATACCCACGCTTATCGAACAATTATTTGAATAGAAATCGCATAATCATTTGATTTCAGATTCACGTATCTAATTCTTCGGTTCAATCAGGTGATTTCTGATAGATTTGAATCAAGAATATTGGAGACACTAGAAGAGGAATGAAGTTAAGGGTAATATGATACAGATGAAGTTTGAGTATTGTTACAAAGGAGGTAAAATTCATATTTATTTCAACTGTTACTGTTATTTTTTTGTGATTTGAATCAAGAATTACGAATTCTATTGCTTCGATGAGCATAAGATTCATATTTATTCAACTGTTACTGTTATTTTTTTGTGATTTGAATCAAAAATTGCGAATTCTATTCCTTCGATGAGATCGGATTTCATTTTCAGTGGAAAAAAATGGTTGTTGAGACCAGTTGAGTTGTCTTTTTACTGTGCTAAATAATGGGTAGATTTTTGGTAATTTCTTTCTTTTCGATGGCAAAGGTGTTGGGTTAGGTTTTGGTAAGCAATAAAATGCTTTTGTTCTCGACGTGTTGTGATGAATAAAGGGAGCATAACAAACCTGAGCTTTGTATTTTCTTTTGTGTTTTAGTTTTGATAATCTAATTTAGGTTTTAATCTTAATTAGTAGTATGTTATTTTAATTTTCTGGTGGTTTGGTAACGTGGCCGTGTTGAAGAAATAGAAGTCATGGTTTGGGAAACTGGAATTAGAGGAAAGATGTAGACAAGCCGTTCGGCAAAATGTTTGTAACATAATTATAGTCAAAGCTTTGTGGTGCCATTACATATCCTAAATTTAAGCTTGGTGTTGCGAATGTCGATGATACTCTATACCATATAATGGTTTTTGGCCACGGGACAGAAGAGGTACAAGTCGTCTGTGTATATAATTCATATAACTTATTTATTATTTATTATTTTCTTTTTACCTACATCTTAAATCTCCTCCAGCAAGATGTACTTGATCCACCTGAAGACTGCTTTCGAATTAGGATAATTATCACTCTTCTCGAGACTTGTGGGCACTACTTTGGTCGGGGTTCATCAAAGAGGAAGCTGGATCGATTTTTGATTCATTTCCAACGATACATACTAAGCAAAGGTCCGCTACATCTTGATATTGAATTTGACTTGCAGGTCAGTCTTTCAAGTATATTTTTTTTCAAAATATGTAGTGGCATAAGAAAATGACTTAACAATCTAACTATTTACAGGATTGTTTTGCTGATCTTCGCCCCAAACATGACTCGTTATTCAACTATAGAAGAGGTTGATGCTGCTCTGGTTCAACTTGAGGAAAATGAACGCACAACTATATCCGATAAGGCAAGTGGTGAGAAGCACATGGAGCGGGAAAACCCGCTAGCATGTCAGCTTCCAGAAGCTCCTCGATCAACGGTTAATCTTTGCAAGATGATTATGCTGAAAGGGACGGTCATGCATCTGACGAGGATGATCAAAACCAATGTAGGCAGAAAGTTTTCAGTTATATGCCTCTTCCATTATCTCTTTTTGATGAAGATGGGGTATCATAAAGGCCAAACGTACTTGGGAGGTCATACCTGCTGGTCACAAAATTGGCACTCCTGTGCAGTTATTTAAAGAATTGGTAAGTATGTTATTTCTGTGGTGTCTTTACAATTTCTTGTTTTTTGTACCAACTGGGCTCATATTCAGACTAATTAGATGCCAAGAAAAACTTACTATGGTGCAACTGTAATTGATAAAGCGTTCCAGGTGGTTTTCATGTGTCTTTGATCCGCAACTTATAGATTCAAAGCTTTGTGTGCTACTTGGTGAAAAGACTTCAATAGATAATGAGAAAAGAGAAACCTGCGAAAGTAGAGGTGGGTTTGAACACAGTACGAATATAATGTCAATTTTTATTCCTTATCACCTTCCTAAGTGTGATTTATTGTTTTTTCTTTAATTTGTCTATCGTGACTCATAGGTGCACACACAAGTATTTTTTAGTGATAGATACTTATCGGTACCTATTTTTTTGCATAGTGTTAGGAAGCCCATTGCGATAAGTGAAAAACGGCCTGTTGTCATCTTGCCGGCAAAGAAAAGGCACTGATTCCCGAGGTCAGTAGCCATTTTTTTGTTGATAGCAAAACCAAGACAAATAACAGAAACATTTTATGTTTCTATATAACTGCACTTAACTGGTTATTCCCATTTGCATCTAATCAATATCAATGTTTTTTATTAAGGAGTTTTTTGTTATGATTATTCTGTAGAATCTTGTTTTAAATACTGGTGAGTCATGATTTGGTATATGACTAGCTTATCTACAATAATATTGTTTGAAACTGTGCTTTGACTGGCATGCAGTAGATGGTATTTAGGTGTATGTTTTCGAAGTGATTGATGAACCTGAAATTTCTAAAAATAAAACTAATCGATTCTAGAAAATGTTGCTGGTCGGGTGGTCGCTTAAAAGATATTTAAAGAATCAGATCATGTGTTTTAAATGCAAATCCAAACACCTTCTACATCTGTATCTTCTATCTAGAAGGAATAATAGATTGGATTACTATTACCACTCTAGATTAGTTGTTCATTGGTTTGATTATTATTGTTATGTGCTTTTGGCCTGTTTTCAAGTGAAAATTTTACAATCTTCTCCTCGATTTCTACAGAGGGATCGATTACGACCCCTGGGAACCCTCCTACCCTGATTGTACAAACATATATATATATATATATATATATATATATATATATATATATATATATATATATATATATATATATATATATATATATATATATATATATATATATATATATATATATATATATATATATATATATATATATATATATATATATATATATATATATATATATATATATATATATATATATATATATATATATACTAGTTTCGTAACCCGTCCAACGGGCGGGTATGTTTCATTAATTTTTTTTGAAAGGTTGTTGATCGATCTGTTATATTGGTTGGCAGTTGAATATAGAGAGTTGAATTGTTTTGTTTAAAAGAAGCTAACATTTGATTATGTTTGAGCTTGACCCACACAACGAACGGATTTTTTCTCATGTTGGTCTTTTGAGAAATATAAAAAAAGCATAGTCCTTGTTTCATAAATACTTTTTTAAGTTTACGTTTGTGTGTTTGTTTTGTGTGTTTGTAGGTGTGTTTTTTTTACAGTTTTTTATGCTCAGTCTAGTCAGCTAGCGGACTTGTTTTGTTTCCTTTTCTACACACACATTTATATATATATATATATATATATATATATATATATATATATATATATATATATATATATATATATATATATATATATATATATATATATATATATATATATATATTGTTTTTATAGTTGGTTTTTTGTTTTGTATTTTTGTTTAGTTTATTTTTGTGTGTTAGTGTTAAGTAATTATGTTTTTTTTAATGTTTACGGCATTTAACGTATTTGTTTTTTATATATATGTGTATATATTTGTTTGGTTTTTTTGTGTTTTTTTTTTTATATTATATTATTTTTAATAAAAAAAGACTTTGTTTATTTTCTAGTTGCGTTTATGTTGTTTGTAAGTTTTTGTGTTTTGTGTTTTTGTAGGGGTTTTTGGGCGGGTTTGTTTTGTAAAATTTTTTTAAAAGTAAAATGTGTATAAATATATCTATTTGCAGTCGTACTCTTTTTTGTTAAAAGAATACTTAAATAAATTTATTTTTTGATATTTTTAGGGCGTGGCTATGTTTTGAACCCCGTACTCGACCTTATTTTGTATTAAGGTTAGCTGGGGCGACCCAATTCACCCAGGTTAGATTTTGAAACCATGTAACCCAACCCGGCTAATCTTAATTGAGTTCGGATTTGACTCGAAATTACTGATACCCCTACATGCAAATACACATTTTTAGCTTACATATTAATGATCAATATTTTAAAATATTTGAGTACATATAAAAAATTTCATATTCCTTTTTTCTTAAAATCGCTTTATTTATTTCTTTATCATGTGTTTATTTATTTGTCTTTGACATTCTTTTTTTTCCTTTCTAAAAATGACTCGAGAACGCTTTTAAATATCAGGATTTTTTAATTTAAAAAAAGTTTTATGAAGTTTGTCTAATTATATTATCAATAAACTTATTACTCAATATCTCTTAAAGAATTTGCTTCACTTATATTATATATAATTATGCATGTATTTCCCATCAAAGTGACTTATAACTTTAAAAAACACAATTATATTATTTAATTAAGTTAAGATAAAGTGTGACATTGGTTATTGATGGAAAACGCCGATGTAAATATTCTTAAGGGTGATGTTCGTTATAGACATATATGCATATAATCACACACAAAATAAAGGAACATGATATACATTCTTTTAATTCTAATGCAATTCAACTACGCACTTGTATAGCCCTGGGTTGATCTGATCGGGTCGAAAAAATTGGGTCATATTTCGAAATTCGGCTAGACCCACCTGGTTTCGGGTGACGCGGGTCAACCCAGTTCTCGAGACCATGCCAGATTTTGATTTTTTTGTGTTTTTTAAAAAAATTATGTAAGATCAACGTATTTGCGACGGGATTTTATTTTTGGTTGATAAACAATTTATATATTCATAACGGAAGTATTTATGGTTTTTATATATAATTTTTGTTAACTATTAAAAATATAAAAAAAATTATTTTAAAAGAGAATCGGGTTGACCTGAGTCTACCCTGATTGGCCGATCCAAATTTGTCGACCAAGTCGATTTAAAAATCGGGTTTTAAAACATTGATAGAGATCACACGATCATGGAAAATGAGAAACCAATTGCAGTATCCTACACCACATGTACAATTTTCATGTAAGTTGTTTGATGCATTGTGGCAAAAACGTTCGAGAGGGAATGACAAAACATATTTTTATCAGATTACACTGTTGTAGCTTAAGTTTAAGGCAAACAAAAACGTTTTAAGAATAGACATGGTTTATCGTAAGCCAAAAGATTATACCACACTGAATCACAGAAAGTGATAACCCTTTGAAAACTGATGTACATTCGTATTAACAATCTGATTTGGCTTTTGTATGTGATGGGTCATGAGTGGAACTATATGAATCGAAGTATTACAGTCCTCAAAATATGGCTTAACACCATCAATTAAATTACCGTTTTCCTACTCGTTAAAGATGATCCCTTTCAGAAGAGAAGCCGTTCAGGTTATTTTGTGAATTTGTAGAATAGAGGTCGCGTCTAATTCTATACCGGTTAATCTTTGGTAATGCTTAGCTTTCAAGATTTTTGGTTCATTTGCACAAATAGTTCAAGCACAAAACAACCCATGTGAGCACAAGACTTAAATCTTCCAGCAAATCGTGATGAAGTCGACTCCAAATAATCGCGACTATTTTCTAAAGAAGGAAGAGTAAACCCAACATTAGTTCATGATAATGTATGTGCTTATATGGGTAGAATTTGACAATGACGTTGCCTTTTAATGTGGTAAATCAATAGCATATGGTGGGCATCCAATACTTATTTGGTTTGGTTACTCATAAAAACTCATAAAGTACTAAATATTAGTGGCCTAACCTTTTTATTTTGTAATCTCTCCACAACAATTTAGGCATTATCATTCAAGATATTGTTGAGGCAAGTAGCAGCCGTAGGAGGTGGTATCCGCTCAGCCCTCAGTGAGATACTCGGTGAAAATATTCACACCGTAATCGAAGCCAATATCCATTTTAGTTTCCCTAGGTTTGGCTCTACTGTTAATGAACTGTACAACCGTGTTAAGATCATCGGTGCCAGTAGCCGCTAAAAAGCGTGGTATCCATTCGGCGCATTCGTTGAAAAAGGTTTCTGATTCATCATCACCCTGCAGTTGATGAGCCACTTGTAAGTTATACAGCAAAAATAGAACATAAATCAGTTCTAAACCACAAATTCAAACATCCCTTAAGTCTGAAATGTTCTTAACTAAACATTTTATTATCCATTTTAGAGCTTTTTTACTAAGTATAGTTTGAACAATGATCAAAAAAAATAGATGCTATGAATTGCGAATGATTAAGCATACCTAAAGCATATTAGTATTTTTGTCTTATCTAATTAAACCATCACGAACAGAGTATTCAGCCTGCAAATACGATAACATATAAAATATGCATAAACTGACTCAAGTTAGTATCCATAGCGAAGAGACAAACATATATGTTGAAGAGACTAATAATATGCATTTGAGGATATATGGTTTAAGTTTATGATACCTGAAGTTTTGTGTCCAGTAGTAATAAACTTTATTCTAATATACAATCATATTAACGAACAGATTTTTAATAACAATCGAACTAATCTAACATGTTTCATTGAATGTAACAGTTGAAAGTTGCTGCTCAATCGCCTATAGCAGTATTGTCGTTCCAGACACAAGATGTATAACATAAGTATATATCCTCCGGCATTTTTGGTCTTGCAGATAAAAGTTGAACCAAATAAGTTTCCCTTGTAGTTTTCTTAATTTGTGAACTAAAAATTACTCGTTCACTAAAACAGAAACATCAGAGTTGCTCTCTACACAACATGGGACTCTTAGAAGATGTTTTTAGATCTAACTCGTGTTCAGGCCGTCCTCAAATATAAAATATGCAAGACATGATATACAAATACCTATAGGCGCATTTCGTACTCGCTATAATCAAATAAGACGATAACAAAAGTGCAACATCTTTGTTAGCAAGAATCTGTGGCGATTGTCCAATATCTCTTTACGCTAAACTCAACATAATCATAATTTAAATCAATAATATTTTTGCCATTTTTGAAATTAAGCCAGTAATCAATTTGCAATAGTGGATAAGGACATTCTTGTTATATATTAAAAGGCAACAAGAACGAACCTGAATTTAAAAACACGCCACAGGATTTCTAACAGTTGCTCTTGAACTCATCTAGCAAATATGTTGCAAAGCCTTCACATCAAACTAAGTTAGGAATTCCCGAAGGAAGCCTCAAGCTCCACTCATCATTTTTATCCGGACTACCAGATCCAAGAGAAAAATTAGGCAGAAGAGAAGTGCCCAAAGGGCTTCCAAGTTATGACAGGCCAAGGGCACAACAGAGTTCCTATAGTAGCCATGGTTAAGACAATACTGAGACTTCCGAGGATATAGGAGCCCAGCAAGATGAGCTTCTTGAGTTGCCGATCGCGTTCCATCATTCGGAGCTGCAACATATTCATTTGATCTTAAGTTTTGAAGAGACCCATAAGCGGGACTTAAAGAGCACTCGCAGAATGGGTCCATAAGCATTGTCAAATAAAGTCAGCAAATTTACACCATCTGACATCATGGTTGGTGACCTTGGGTTCATCATATAACCTCTACCACCAGTCCACCACCACTGATGTCATAAAAAGATGAATTTAGGCTATCAAGATTCTGGTACTGAGGAGAGCCCTGCTGCTTCATTGGTTGCCCCTTTCATACACAACTTCACTGATGATCCTTCTTCGGCTGTGGAGAGATCCGAACCTGGGCGACTGGTTATTACTGAAGGATCACTAATCCTTTATCCTGCAACAGTAGATACACGAGAACATGAATATATGTCAATGAATCGAGGTTCGGAAGAGATAAAGTTACACCAAGAGTGTTGAAGTGTAGGTACGTAAACCAGATGACTTTCCTGAGAAACCATGTTTCGGTGGAGAGATGATTGCCTAAAAAGTATAACAACCCGCATTTCATGGCATCAGAACTACATTTCTTTGTACTTGATATGACGAATTGATCAGAATTAAATGAACATACATAAAAAATGAAGGATAGGTAACTGAAAGAAACACATCGTGTAGCCGACTACAAGTTTGAAGGATCAAATAAGGGCCAAATTTAGTATTCGCCTATAAGACAACGTGTACTATCTTTTAGGGGGTATATGTGTTCACTGATCGAGTTTGAGCCTTACTTGATTATTAGATGTTTGGTTCACCACTTTCTGATTATTAGATGCCTTTATATTTCATACCAGTTTGCAGCCTGAAAGGCTGAAAGCTAAAGAGATCAACAGTGCATTTATAATATTAGCAAGAAAGGAATTCACAGATATACCAATATATAATAGTAGAAAGGGGGGGGTGCAAAACCGAGGTATATGGAAATTACCCAAGAATGTAGACCATTTGATGAATATAGCGGAACCACCATAGAGAAACCTAAAAAATACAACTATTAGTTCTTACGCAAAATTCGCAAAGGGCACACGCTGTAGCCACTCTCGTTCTTGCTGCAAATGCCAGATAATCCCACATCTAATTAAAAAATATTAAGGGATTACGGCTCCAATCCACATAGGCTTCAAAGATGGATTTTAACTGGAGCCCGACAAACTGCAAGTGAACAGAACAAATCATGTCTCAATAAGCATTCACATACACACACAAAGAGACTCAATGAGGGTGTCCGTGTCAAACCCCATCTTAACCATCTGTAAGAATATATACTCATCAGTATTTTAAAATAGAGTTAGTTTAACCCATACATTGGGTGTAATCTTTAAAAGTACATAACTTTCTATTCTCGAAAAGAGCATAACTATATCCTCAAGAAAAGGAACGTTACCGGTGAGTGATGCTTTGTCATTAGTCTTGAGTCTTAAGTCTTGTAGCAAGATAAGCTACGTGATTTTAAGGATTCATAGTATGAAAACTTTTAATTATAGAAAAAAGAAAGTAGTAACACGTGATATTAAGGATTCACACGTGATATTAAGTAGACGACAAAACATAGCCTTCTAACTCTACAATTTCTGAGCATTATCAGAGTGTTGCTTACGGGAATATGATCAGAAGCAGGAACTGTGAAGGAAGTTTCTTTAATGCATATCAGGCCTTTTTTCTTGATAATATCGTCAAAATATACTTTACAAAGATGCTCCATGTTCTTCATTTGACAATCTGAATTATTTTGTTAGCTCAGTTAGTATGCCTACTTAACAATTCTTGATCCATTATGCGACATGTCCATATTAATGTATACATTATGTTCATACATGTACCTGTCTTTTTTGCTAAGCGGGTAGTAATATTTATTGCATTGCCATCGTCAAAGTTTCTTCCAATGGGTCACCGACCCTACATTTGCAGATGATAGACATGCACCTGTTACTGACTCATTGTAGGCTGTGTTCGGGGAGAGAATTAATTGTTGTTGTAGGGTGGTACTGAGTCCTGTAGACTCACTATAGGATGGTAATGCCAGTCGCGTCGTCTTGTGTAGGTTAGCTCGCTGCAATAAGACAATAAATTTTCATTAGGTATATGCTATGGAGAGAAAAAGTCTAAAACATGGTGTTTACTTTGGTAATGTTGTCTTTGTATACATAAAAGTTTCTATAGTCGACTAAATTTTGTACCAATACAAATAAGAAAGATTTGTGTATAATGAGATGAACAGTTTTAGAGGCTTCTAGGCTTATTGAGAATTTTATAAGCTTATAAGCTCAATTTTGTGAGGTTGTGAACATATTTACTTTAAAGCTGTTTCTGACAGAAGTAAGCTGAACGTGGACCACCCTTCTTCCGTCAAACCATACATTAGTCCTTGGTTGTAGGAAGTACGCATACTGTCTAAGGCTATTCAAATCTTTCTCATAGATGCCTTGTTCTTTGGCATCTACATTGGGATATTCACCAGCGCAAAGCAAAGCCTACAAAGAATCTTGTTGTAGATCTTTATATACAATATCAGAATGATCATAATTGCAAAATCTTGCTTACAATATTGGATCTTCTAATGACCATAGTGACCTGTCATGATTTCAAACCTAATAAAGTTTTTTCATCTGTTGACAGAGAACAACAAACCCATATGTCACCTATTAAAAATGTTGTCTCACCTTCAAATCAAATACAGGGTCTCGTATCCGCTTTAAGATGTATGCTTGAAGTGCATTAAGTGTCGAGATGTATGAGTCACGTATTCTAAGTCTCTGCCTCAAGTCCATCTCTGGCCTTAACAACTGCATTAAAATAGTTATAAACATCTATACCATACGATATTGATTTTTATACCAAATATCTGAGTCAAGTTGTGGTCTACAATAAAAACACAGGTTAATTAGGGTTTGAGAAAAAAAGAAACATACCTCTTTTTTACGATTAACCTGTCAAACAAAATAAAGAAAAATTGATGATGACTAACCTGCAAAAACACAAAAGAATAATGTACATCCAATAAGATGAGATAAAATACAAGAGGGTTACATAACTTCAACACACAACATATAACCAACGTGCAAAAGACGGTAAAAACCCAATATGCATAAACAATCTAAAACATTAGGGTTTCGGATTAAGGTTCATGCGTACCTTTTTTACGTGTGTTTTCTTCACAGTTTAGGGTTTTGAACTATGTTTTCTTCATTAATAAGTCACGTATGTTTATGCTGATTGAAAAAAAGATCTACCGACTTTTTTAAAAAATATAGTAGATTTTATTTTAAGAATAAATTTTAAAAATCTAGTAGATTTTATTTTAAGAATAAATTGCATCTATCTTAAGTAATAAACTTGTAACCAATAGCAAAATGCCACATAGAATATGAGGTGGCACCATCTTATTATCCTATGTCAAACTTAACCCCATATATATTATATATATATATATATATATATATATATATATATATATATATATATATATATATATATATATATATATATATATATATATATATATATATATATATATATATATATATATATATATATATATATATACATATATATATATATATATATATATATATATATATATATATATATATATATATATATATATATATATATATATATATATATATATATATATATATATATATGTATATATATATATATATATATATATACTAGTTTCGTAACCCGCCCAACGGGCGGGTATGGTTCATTAACTTTTTTCTAAAGAATGTTTATTGATCTCTTATATTAGTTAGCAGTTAGCACACAAACAGTTTAACTGTTTTGTTTACCACTATGATGGATATCGGTGGGTTTTTCGTAAATATTCATTTTAGTGTGTTTGTGTTTTATTTATATTTGGCAGTGGGAGGATTTTTTTTGAAACTAAAGTTAAAAGGTGTTATATTTTTAATTGTTCCTCCACCCGGTAGATGATGTATATGTGATGACAGGGAGACCTATGAGTCAGTTTGGTTTGTAAATCTTTATAAAAGCATGTTTGTGTTTTATTTATATTTGTTGGCAGTGGGAGTAACTTTTTTTAAAAGCAAAGTTAAAAAAAAAATTTGTGATATTTTTAGTTGTTCGTCTATCTAGTAGTCGATGTGTATGTGATGAATGTGAGGCTTATGAGTTGTAAAAAGGTCTTTGGTATGGTTTATACCAATGTTTTAAAACCCGGTTTATTAGTTGACCCGGTCTATTGGCCGGTTTACGGGTCAACCGGTTCAACCGGTTGAACCACCGGGTCAACCCGGTTCTATATATGTATATAAATTTATATATTTAATATGTATTATTGTATCATCCAGTAATTTATCTTCCGTTCAACTAAACCGAAAAATATGTATTCTTTACTCATGGTTTTTAGTTTTACATTTATAACATTATAGCAAAGGTATGAAAAATGATTAATTTTTTATTATAATATGTAATAGATTACTACAAAAACAATTTTAGTTAATGTTATAATTTAGTTTTGACTTTATTTTAACTAAACTTAATTACTGTCACTTTAATTTATCATTAAAACTTAAAGATGTTTATGAAAAAATGTTTTTAAAATATTTTTTTTATAAAAATTTGTGACCCGACCGGGTTTATCAAATTGGGTCAACCCAGGTCAACGAAAAACCGGCGGGTTAATCCGGTTCTCAAACAAGCAAAAACCCGGACACATCCGGACCGGTCTCCGATCCGGTTCACGGGTCAACCGGTTCGACACGCCGGGTCAACCCGGTTTTTAAAACATTGGTTTATACTTGCAATGGTGGTTGTGTAAAATTAGATTTTTTTATTTTATTGTTTCCCATACTTAAACATAAATTGAAATGAGTCTCTCTCCTCCCAAACACTTGATCAAACCAAACTTTTATTACTCCGTTTGTTCTAAAATTATTTTTACTGACAAAAAACACATATTTTTAGAAAAGTTAATTTATTACGACTGTTTATTTATTACTTCTTGACAGAATCACAATTTACATTTAGCTAATAAATTAATTTTTCTTGTAATAATAAATTTTGGAAAAACTTGATCGGAATTCTTTATTTTTTAGTATCAATGGATTATTTGTCACAACGTGGTAAATCCTTTTTTGAAACAACATTTTTTAAACCATTGTAATGTTTCGGTTCGTAAACCCTTTTTAAGAACAATATTTGTTGATCAATTATATCAGTAGCAGCGAGACAAAAAGTTGTCAGTGATATAAAACATTTTGTGTTAAAAGCACCGGGCATACATAAATCAGTGGCAGTGGGACAGTTTTTGATAGCATTAGGCCTTTGCCAGATCAACGGACGGGTTTTATCCCATTTTAATCTTCGGGCATACATATATCAACAGGTGGGTTTTAATTTGCGAATATTTTTTTAAACAACGTTAAGATCATTGCTTGTGCGTAAACCGACGGATATTAAAATTTTGAGTAAACTTCTAAATATAACATTTGTTAAATTGTAAAATTCAGAACCTATAAATATTTAACGAACAAACTTTAATCCGTGGATGAAGACAACAACATTTTGTATTATTTGACATTATTGAAACAATATGCATTATTCTTCTAGGAGGATACATATAATAATTTTCAGAATTGTCTAATGATAGAAGCGGTGGTTCGGGTCGACTGAATCAGCTGTCGGTTTTTCCTCTTGTATTATTTCTTCAACCGCAACTTCTTCTTCTTGTTGGGCTTGAATATGGGCCTTGTTTTCTTGCCTCTGAAGCTCCTTTTCCAGTTCGTATAATAGTTCGCCTTTACTTATGTGTTATGTTTTGGATGTAGTGTCGTCAACGGGTATAAGAAGCTCATCTTCATCTGAGTCGTCGTGATCAGACCCAGAACCATCACTGGACAAACAATGGTCTATATTATTTGAGTCATGGTCTGGCTCAGTTTCTGATGTAAGAGAATAAACATGCTTTTCGAGTATGAGGGAAGATTCAGAAAAATCATTAGTTGGTGCATTGCCAACTGGACGACAACATGCACGACCACGCGGACAAGGTGAATGGGTTCTAACTACTGCTTGTGCAAGGAGGTTACCTGAACTAAAATTTAAGAAAAGTTAAGACACCATCAGTACAGAAACTTTCAAACACATCAATCAAAGTAAATTTTCAACCTTAAAACCTGATAGGATTTAACACATAACATAAGTAACTGACCCATAGACACCAATTTTACTCCACGTTAGAACAAAAAAAAAAGTGAATGAGAAAACTAAAATTATGAGTTTCTGATTGTTTTGCTAAAAAATTATAAAAATTCGAGGCTCTTTTATGAACAAAGTAAATTACACAAAAAACCTAATATATATTTTTAAGTTTTAATTCAGAAATGTAAGATTACATATACACATATAACTTGTCATCACATGTACCTTGGAATCTGGTTCCATGTCCTCTGATATTCGGAAGTGTGGTTAGCTTGTATGTATCTTCAATAAGACATACAATATTATTGGCAGAACTGGGCTGACTCAAGTAAATGTCAGCTAAGCAGGGTGTGCCCAAATTTTGGTACATATATACCCGGTTGAACGTCTTGCATATCTGGCGTTGTTAAAAATGGTTGAGTTTTTCCTTTGTGGGCTGCTGCTATGAGAGGATATGCATTCAACATCTTGTATGAATGAACCTTTGGTTATGACACGTTTTAGAATCTCACCGCAACTCTGTTGCCTTACCAGCTTTGGTTCATCTTGATTGACCGAACGATATCCAATACCTGATCAGACAAAATATACCGAGCATAAGTAACATTCTGAAATAAATGTTACAACCAAAATTAGGAAAATGAGATTGTAAACGCATTACAACCTCGTGGGTCACTGGTGATGTGGATCTGCCTGACCTTGCCTATGGACGGTTAAACAACGCATTGTCAAAGTTCCATTCACGTAGTCCTTCTTCTCTCGTGCTAACTTAGAAAATACCAACTTAAAGTAAAAAATCTCATCTAGCAGCTGGATCTTGTCATAACCACAAAGCACAACATCACCAGCAATAGCACGTACAATGTTGTCACAGTCACCCTTGAGAAGTGACTTGCCACCCTCATTCTTTAGGATTTGAGGCAGTGCGCCCATGGAGCTCTAGTGCTTGACATGCCACCCCAACAACCATTATCGCGTGCCAAAAATAAATATACCTATACATATAAGTGGTTTAGACATAATCAATATCAACAGAGAAATATGGGCATTTGGATGGCCATTTTAAATACTATTCAAACAAATAGAGAGATCTTTGGACAATGTTTTAATGAATAGTCTCTTATTCATCCTCTCAGCGTAAGAGCAAAGCACATGGACTGATCTAAATGTTTGGTTGCCCATACCCTGCGATGTGCGGCTTATATTCTTTGACTCTGCAGTTGCTATGCTATTATTAGAAGCTCTTAACTTTCTTATGTGTTTACTTAATATTATGTCGTAAAAACTTGGAAATAACAGAAGATTAGTTAAGGTTTACTTAACACTATGCTATAAAATCTCTAGCTAATATGTTTAATTTGTGTTTTATAACTATAGGATGAAAATATATTAACTAAAGCTTATTTAACCAAACTCCCATTTTCGAAGATGCATCCAATATATGAAGCTTAAATAGCTTTTACAATTTCATTGACAGAAGATGCATGGGACCGTTTTAGGACTCATAATTGCTTCATTCCTTTTGTTAAACATTTGAATCCAAAATCATTTTCCAAGAAAAAGGAATGCCCGGTCATATTAAAATACCACAGTCCAAAATAGAAGACTCAAACAAATTTGGAGTGGGTTTACTTGCAGTGCATATAGAGCCTGAAAAAGAGGGAAACAAACTAATCCTTTTAATTGTCTGATTCAGCCAAACAAAAAAGTTTTCAGTGTCTTTTCCCAAGATGACAAAAATGTATTTCCAACCAATCCATATATGTTCCGATAAAATTAGCAGTTATAGCAAGTGTACCACAATGCTGCAAGATCAACCCATCCTTTGAGCTTATTTTGAAAATGGCCCATTTTTAGCTAAAACCTATTGGACCCACATTATTAAGACCGCCCCAGGCCCATTTTTTACCCAGGCGGTGCGCTCAAACTATGCAAATTAGTTTCAATTAAGAGACTTTTTAATCGAATAATTTAGAGCATATATAATATCTTATCATAAATATTCCTTACTTGAGCAATGAAGTAGCCCCATCCAAAACCTATGTGAGCCTACTACCTTCCGGTTACACCTTCTGCACAGGCAAAATGATACCAAATAAATAAACAAAACACTGAATGTTGGTATATTTTGTTGCGGGATTAGGCACGAGCATGAAACTCCTTGTCGTTGTTCACAAAAAACTTCAGTCTTGGGTTAAATACATTAACTTGCAGACGAAATTCTCTATCCCTTTCAAGTAATGCATTAGCCCAGGCTCTGAATATTTTTGCAGATTGTAAATTTCAGTGATTTAAAAAGCAAGACTACGTTACCGAGATCGATCTGATGAATTTAAAGACAATAAAATGGTAACAGTACCTATTCTTGTCTTCTACCACAAGTCCATCACTTTGTTGCTATGGCTTCGATCAATTTTGATATTGTCGCTGATGGCGCGGGGTCAGAGAAGGAACCAAGATATGAGAATATGGATGGCCACCGTAAGTTTGACATGTGAAATGGAAACTCTGATAGACACTGGGTTTAAGGAACTCCTGTCAATATATCCATACAATCCAACGTATTATTTAGCTACAAATAATTCAGTAAGATGATGAAATACCTACTAAATTACTCATACCGGGAAGACCCAATAGACCAAATGTAAGAACTTTATTACTCACAATACTTGAGATAAAAGAAGGCTCTTGAGACGTAAACTATATATATAAAACCATGACAAGTGGAAATAATCTCTAAGGTATTACAGTGTGTACAAAGGCAAGAGAATTTGAAGCCACAGAGCAGTAGCACTTACCGTTAGCTTAGATGGAAGAAGTCGCACTCGCTAGAAGAAGTGCCATCTCCATCTCTTGCAAAGTTTTTCCTTTTGTCTCTATAACATTCTTCCTAAAATGTATAAATCCTACCAAACAAAAGCTTGTCAAAACTGTGTAGAGTATCAGTGGCCTAACTTGCTCAAGCTTCCACAAAAACAGCTAACCTACAAAGAAATTTATAATCTGCATAAAGCACCACAAGTAAATTTTATAGTGTAATGAACATCCTAGAAACAAAAAACCATCACATACCTACTGGGCGGCATACGGGACAGGATATAGATTGGTGGTATTGAATGATCATATGATAAAATTGAATAAAAAATTATACCCCAAGAATGCAAATACACCTAAAAACACCACCAGACCCATGATCCAGGTGAGCAAAGCACGGTATTGGCAGTAATTAGAGGAAAATCAAAACAATAGACCAATTGTTATAGGATTTTTCGGCCTGTCGCAAACATATAGTACTTAAATCAATTAAGTCC